>CP092868.1:29053442-29462756 GCA_030710605.1 Cordylochernes scorpioides
CAGGATAACGATTAAATTAAGAATGTAAGTAGATTCTATGTAATAAAATATTGATAATTTAAAAAACGAAATATATATATATTTATATCAATAGAAATATCAAGATTATTTTCTGAAACTCTTCATTATAAACATATCTATATACATATATTTATAATGGAGAGTTTCAGAAAAGAATCTTGATATTTCTATTAATACTGATTTATAATAATAAACGACGTTTTACAATCATAAGCCGCATTATATTGTATTTCAATAATAAATATTGGGGAAAATATATATTCGGTGAAAAAGGAAGGCGGGTAATTACGAAAATCCTTTATTACTTAAAGGTATTTATAAACAATAAGGAATGACAATAGATTGAGAGGAAATTAAACTAGATAAAATTATATACACTCTAGCAACTCACGCCTATCAGCGGCCTGACTTATCCAATAACCGCTAGATAACTAACAAGCTGCGATATCTAACAAAGATGCAAATTAGTACAGACAACATAAGCAGATTCGTCCAATACAGTATTAGAGTTCTGAGAAGCGGTCTGGTGGATTGAATTAACGAAGCCGCTGGGAGGATTCACCACTGATGAGCCAAGATTTCCCAATATATATTTTTTCATCGCAGTAAGGGGAGTAGAAGTTTGTATTATATATAAAAGAAACATTCGTGCTTCTAAATACTTTCATTTTATATGTATAGATGGCACGTTATTGCTTTGTATTAACAGACAATATTACAAAAATATGAAAACTATAAAAAGAGTATTATATCGTAGAAGAAGTTGTTCACAATAAAGTCCAATACATAAAGTTTAATAGATTCTGCAGGCTGTATATTTTAAGGCGAAAGTATTGACTGTTGGCCACTGACTCGTTCTGATGTAATCATTGGATGTATTAATTTACTTAGTCTACATGTTGTTCTAACTGTTGTAAATGGCAATTTTGTGTACATATTTCATACATTTTACATATTTCAAGCTACTATATCTAATCACTATATGCAAATATTTGACATCAAATGTGTAATTTGTGTGCTTTTCAATGTTTAATTATGTAAATTTCACGATGATTTGATTTGTATATAATATCAGATTTATACTCAATTATCCTAATTATGGATATGATGTGTCTTTGCAACTGTGTTAAATAAATAATATCGTAGAAATAACCTAGAATTTAAACTTTCAACAATAAATATATATTGGTTAAATCAATATTGTAGGGTCAAAATTTTACTTTGGAGGATCCACGGCAGAACTGAGTTATTCTTAAAGTTTTCAATAAATGCGCGGAACTTGGATTTATACGAAATTATTTTCGTATAGATCCAGGAGATGTGCCTCTCTCGTATATTGAAAAATACTCTATGGATCGTGATATTTTAGAAATATTTCCATATCTGTTAGGAGAGAGTCCATTGCAAATATGTATATATAGAAATGAAAGAATAGTGTTGTAACATACTTCTATTCAATATACAGATTATAATCGTTACATATTTTGTTACTCACTATATTCATTACACATCTCTGTTTTTATATGTAAATAAGTTATGAATTGTGGTTTGATCGAAATATATTGTCTCATTATCCTCAATGTTCGTTTTTTCCTCATTTTTTATACATATAAATATAATATTGTCGCGCGTTTCCCCTCTGGTCCTTTGCGACACACGCTTCTTCTCTTCGTGGTTCACCTACCCGGGCTCCGGTTGCTCTTCCCTGCGGCTTCTCCCCGCAGGCCACCCAATGACGCCCGGAGTTCCACCTCTTTCTCCTGTGGAAACTCCCTTTCCTCTGGCAGTATCTCTCGGCCTTACCACTGGTGGGGGGACACGAGAGACTTACCAGAAGAGTTGTAGCAGCAGCAGTAGTAGCCCGGTGACGATGGCAGTGGCGATAGTAACGACAGGAGACGGCACACAGACTTGAAGCACACTTCCTTTATTGTCATCTCTTACTAACATTAAATCTAAATAAAACAACAGACAACGTGTATTTACATTATCCTACATCCTGGGGCCAACACAAAAGCGTATTTACATCCAACCTCCCCAGAAAACGGGACCACAGCAGTCGGCGACTCCCACATCGGCCAGCAAGGGAATCCGGCGAAAGCGCCATCTATAGGCGGAGGTTGAAACCGTTTAGAGGCCTTACACGTAACACTGCCTCCCCCTCAAGGCGGATCGTCCCGATCCGGCCTCATCGCTTCCGTCGCCCCGATGTCACGCTCCCCGCTGGTGCCGCCCCTCGCAGGAGCCAATCTTTCTCGCTGGAGCCGCTCCTCTCGCCGGAGTCGCCTCTCTCGCCGTAGCCGTTTTTCTCCCTGGCACCGCTTCTCCCGAGGGCACTGCTTCCCTCGACGGTACCGCTTTTCTCGCTGGGGCCACTTCTCTAGCTGGGGCCGCTTTATTCGCGGGTCCGCGTGACGCAGATTCAAGGTCTGTCCAGGAGGCTCCTCAATCAGGCCCTCCACTCCACGCAATTCCCCCATGTTTCCCGGCTCGACTTCCAGTCCTCGGGACTCTGCCCGGCCCTCGCTGTCATCGTCCAAAGCTGTCTCGGCCGTACCTGTCCCATTCTGCAAGTAGGCCTTCACTTGAGACAGCAGCCTCTCCATCTCTAAGTCCCTGAGAAGCCTTCTCTCTTCCATTCGGCGCTTTAATCTATCCCGCTCCTCCCGGTGTTCCTGCAGCCTCCGCTTGATCTCGGCCAGCGAGTCCTGCTCAGAAGCCATTCCTTGGCCTCTCACGTCAATGGGCCTTTGTCAGCAACCAACCAAAAAACTTTTTAATAAAAAGCCCCCCTGGTGACCTCCACGAGGAAGAATCCCACTTCTGACACCAGTTGTCGCGCGTTTCCCCTCTGGTTCTTTGCGACACACGCTTCTTCTCTTCGTGGTTCACCTACCCGGGCTCCGGTTGCTCTTCCCTGCGGCTTCTCCCCGCAGGCCACCCAATGACGCCCGGAGTTCCACCTCTTTCTCCTGTGGAAACTCCCTTTCCTCTGGCAGTATCTCTCGGCCTTACCACTGGTGGGGGGACACGAGAGACTTACCAGAAGAGTTGTAGCAGCAGCAGTAGTAGCCCGGTGACGATGGCAGTGGCGATAGTAACGACAGGAGACGGCACACAGACTTGAAGCACACTTCTTTTATTGTCATCTCTTACTAACATTAAATCTAAATAAAACAACAGACAACGTGTATTTACATTATCCTACATCCTGGGGCCAACACAAAAGCGTATTTACATCCAACCTCCCCAGAAAACGGGACCACAGCAGTCGGCGACTCCCACATCGGCCAGCAAGGGAATCCGGCGAAAGCGCCATCTATAGGCGGAGGTTGAAACCGTTTAGAGGCCTTACACGTAACAATATTATTTATTATTTTTATTATTATTATTCTTAGTAAAAACTCTTTTCTTAATTATCCCTGGCCATGAGATGATCATGATGGGTATTATTTTCCGACTGTTATTGTATCATTAATGTACTATATGTCTATAATATAATATAATGCGGCTTATGGTTGTTGAACGAAGTTTGACAAATTTTACCGCAAAGGTTCCTTTTGAACGAAAAATCTTAATTTATTTCAAGGAGAAATAACGATTATTTCTATCCTTAGGGATGAAGTAGGAAAGGATGGGATAATGGGAAATCCCATCCCTGGACACTTTTATTTTACTGTTCATCATTACTCTTCACAATTCATCCTTTCATACTTCATCCCTAAGGATAGAAATGGTCGCTATTTATCCTTAAAATAAATTATAATTTTTCGTTCACAAAAGAAACATTTGCGGTATAATTTGTCAAATTTCGTACCATATCGTCACTACAACTGCAAATTATCGAATCTGAAAATCGGTACTTTTCAGGAGAAGATAAAACTCCTATAGTTGTGAACCCAAAATCAGCCCATTGTCCAATGTAAAAAATCCTTCACATTCAATACATCGTCAAAGGTTTTTCCAGCGTTCCTAATGAAGCTAGAGATTCGACGATTTGCCATAAGACGTGCCGTTCCCAATGCAAATTGAAAATTGAATTTTTCACATTCGATAGTTTGCAGTTGTAGCGACGATATGTCTAAAGAAATGGAAAATATTTCGAGATTTTTGCAATTTAAAGTCTGCCAGAGGGCCATTTGGTTACTTGCACTCTCTGGTGATATAGTGGAAGGATGGTCTAAACTGTTTGTTTTCGACCGCTACGACCCAGGTTCGATTCCCACATTAGGCACCTTTTTCTGATTAAAATAAATGCTCCAATGGCCTCCGATTCTTGTAAAAGTCCAATCCTACCAGCGAGTGCAACTAACCAATAATCGGGGATCTGACACATTTGTAAGTGCAAAGTCGAACTGCTTTTCATATGTGTAGACATGTGATGCACTTACAGTAAAAGCAGTTGTCTACCTCTACCCTCTATGATTATAATGGCTTGTATCACGTGTACTAGGGATAAGCAAAAAAAAAAAGGTGAAATTGAACTTTTGCACGAATCGATGGCCATTGAAGCAATTTTTTTATTCAGAAAAAAAGTTCCAAATGCAAGATTCGATCCCGGGTAGTGGCAGTCAGAAATCGAGAGATTATAGCACTCGTCCTTTAACTATTATTATAGTAATAATTAGTATCCTCTTATATATGCTCTAAATGGCACTTTAGACTATCTTTAAAGATATACAGTTGAACCTGTCAATAGCGCCCCCTCTTGGGACTCCCCAAAATAGGGTGCTATAGAGAGGGGGTGCTATAGACAGGTCACTTTTAATGTAAATCGCATCGTACTACAGTTAAAACTGTCTATAGCGCCTCCTCTTGGGACTCACCAAAATAGGGTGTTATAGAGAGGGGGTGCTATCGAAAAGTCACTTTTAATGTAAATCGCATCGTACTACAGTGAAACCTGTCTATAGCGCCCCCTCTTGGGATTCACCAAAGTAGGGTGCTATAGAGAGGGGATGCTATAGACAGGTCACTTTCAATGTAAATCGCATCGTACTACAGTTAACCCTGTCTATAGCGCCCCCTCTTGGGACTCCCCAAAATAGGGTGCTATAGAGAGGGGGTGCTATAGACAGGTCACTTTTAATGTAAATCGCATCGTACTACAGTTAAACCTGTCTATAGTGCCCCCTCTTGGGACTCACCAAAATAGGATGCTATAGAGAGGGAGTTCTATAGACAGGTCACTTTTAATGTAAATCGCATCGTACTACAGTTAAACCTGTCAATAGCGCCCCCTCTTTGACTCACCAAAATAGGATGCTATAGAAAGGGGGAGCTATAGACAGGTCACGTTTAATGTAAATCGCATCGTACTACAGTTAAACCTGTCAATAGCGCCCCCTCTTTGACTCACCAAAATAGGATGCTATAGAGAGAGAGGGTGCTATAGACAGGTCACCTTTAATGTAAATCGCATCGTACTACAGTTAAACCTGTCTATAGCGCCCCCTCTTTGACTCACCACAATAGGATGCTATAGAGAGGGGGTGCTATAGGCAGGTCACTTTTAATGTGAATCGCATCGTACTACAGTTAAACCTGTCTCTAGCGCCCCCTCTTGTGACTCACCAAAATAGGATGCTATAGAGAGGGAGTGCTATAGACAGGTCACCTTTAATGTAAATCGCATCGTACTACAGTTAAACCTGTCTATAGCGCCCCCTCTTGTGACTCACCAAAATAGGATGCTATAGAGAGGGAGTGCTATAGACAGGTCACTTTTAATGTAAATCGCATCGTAATACAGTTAAACCTGTCTATAGCGCCCCCTCTTGGGACTCACCAAAATAGGATGCTATAGAGAGGGGGTGCTATAGACAGGTCACTTTTAATGTAAATCGCATCACACTACAGTTTAACCTGTCTATAGCGCCCCCTTTTGGGACTCATAAAAATAGGGTACTATAGAGAGGGGGTGTATAGACAGGTCGCCTTTAATGTAAATCGCATCGTACTACAGTTAAACCTGCCTATAGCGCCCCCTCTTGACTCATCAAAATAGGGTGCTATAGAGAGGGGGTGCTATAGACAGGTCACTTTTAATGTAAATCGCATCGTACTACAATTAAACCTGTCTATAGCGCCCCCTCTTGGGACTCATCAAAATAGGGTGCTATAGAAAGGGGGAGCTATAGGCAGGTCACTTTTAATGTAAATCGCATCGTACTACAGTTAAAACTGTCTATAGCGCCTCCTCTTGTGACTCACCAAAATAGGATGCTATAGAGAGGGAGTGCTATAGACAGGTCACTTTTAATGTAAATCGAATCGTACTACAGTTAAACCTGTCTATAGCGCCCCCTCTTGTGACTCACCAAAATAGGATGCTATAGAGAGGGAGTGCTATAGACAGGTCACTTTTAATGTAAATCGCATCGTACTACAGTTAAACCTGTCTATAGCGCCCCCTCTTGGGACTCACCAAAATAGGATGCTATAGAGAGGGGGTGCTATAGACAGGTCACTTTTAATGTAAATCGCATCACACTACAGTTTAACCTGTCTATAGCGCCCCCTTTTGGGACTCATAAAAATAGGGTACTATAGAGAGGGGGTGCTATAGACAGGTCGCCTTTAATGTAAATCGCATCGTACTACAGTTAAACCTGCCTATAGCGCCCCCTCTTGACTCATCAAAATAGGGTGCTATAGAGAGGGGGTGCTATAGACAGGTCACTTTTAATGCAAATCGCATCGTACTACAATTAAACCTGTCTATAGCGCCCCCTCTTGGGACTCATCAAAATAGGGTGCTATAGAAAGGGGGAGCTATAGGCAGGTCACTTTTAATGTAAATCGCATCGTACTACAGTTAAAACTGTCTATAGCGCCTCCTCTTGGGACTCACCAAAATAGGGTGCTATAGAGAGGGGGTGCTATAGAAAGGTCACTTTTAATGTAAATCGCATCGTACTACAGTTAAACCTGTCTATAGCGCCCCCTCTTGGGACTCACCAAAATAGGATGCTATAGAGAGGGGGTGCTATAGACAGGTCACTTTTAATGTAAATCGCATCGTACTACAATTAAACCTGTCTATAGCGCCCCCTCTTGGGACTCATCAAAATAGGGTGCTATAGAAAGGGGGAGCTATAGGCAGGTCACTTTTAATGTAAATCGCATCGTACTACAGTTAAAACTGTCTATAGCGCCTCCTCTTGTGACTCACCAAAATAGGATGCTATAGAGAGGGAGTGCTATAGACAGGTCACTTTTAATGTAAATCGCATCGTACTACAGTTAAACCTGTCTATAGTGCCCCCTCTTGGGACTCACCAAAATAGGATGCTATAGAAAGGGGGAGCTATAGACAGGTCACGTTTAATGTAAATCGCATCGTACTACAGTTAAACCTGTCAATAGCGCCCCCTCTTTGACTCACCAAAATAGGATGCTATAGAGAGAGAGGGTGCTATAGACAGGTCACCTTTAATGTAAATCGCATCGTACTACAGTTAAACCTGTCTATAGCGCCCCCTCTTTGACTCACCACAATAGGATGCTATAGAGAGGGGGTGCTATAGGCAGGTCACTTTTAATGTGAATCGCATCGTACTACAGTTAAACCTGTCTCTAGCGCCCCCTCTTGTGACTCACCAAAATAGGATGCTATAGAGAGGGAGTGCTATAGACAGGTCACCTTTAATGTAAATCGCATCGTACTACAGTTAAACCTGTCTATAGCGCCCCCTCTTGTGACTCACCAAAATAGGATGCTATAGAGAGGGAGTGCTATAGACAGGTCACTTTTAATGTAAATCGCATCGTACTACAGTTAAACCTGTCTATAGCGCCCCCTCTTGGGACTCACCAAAATAGGATGCTATAGAGAGGGGGTGCTATAGACAGGTCACTTTTAATGTAAATCGCATCACACTACAGTTTAACCTGTCTATAGCGCCCCCTTTTGGGACTCATAAAAATAGGGTACTATAGAGAGGGGGTGTATAGACAGGTCGCCTTTAATGTAAATCGCATCGTACTACAGTTAAACCTGCCTATAGCGCCCCCTCTTGACTCATCAAAATAGGGTGCTATAGAGAGGGGGTGCTATAGACAGGTCACTTTTAATGTAAATCGCATCGTACTACAATTAAACCTGTCTATAGCGCCCCCTCTTGGGACTCATCAAAATAGGGTGCTATAGAAAGGGGGAGCTATAGGCAGGTCACTTTTAATGTAAATCGCATCGTACTACAGTTAAAACTGTCTATAGCGCCTCCTCTTGTGACTCACCAAAATAGGATGCTATAGAGAGGGAGTGCTATAGACAGGTCACTTTTAATGTAAATCGCATCGTACTACAGTTAAACCTGTCTATAGCGCCCCCTCTTGTGACTCACCAAAATAGGATGCTATAGAGAGGGAGTGCTATAGACAGGTCACTTTTAATGTAAATCGCATCGTACTACAGTTAAACCTGTCTATAGCGCCCCCTCTTGGGACTCACCAAAATAGGATGCTATAGAGAGGGGGTGCTATAGACAGGTCACTTTTAATGTAAATCGCATCACACTACAGTTTAACCTGTCTATAGCGCCCCCTTTTGGGACTCTTAAAAATAGGGTACTATAGAGAGGGGGTGTTATAGACAGGTCGCCTTTAATGTAAATCGCATCGTACTACAGTTAAACCTGCCTATAGCGCCCCCTCTTGACTCATCAAAATAGGGTGCTATAGAGAGGGGGTGCTATAGACAGGTCACTTTTAATGCAAATCGCATCGTACTACAATTAAACCTGTCTATAGCGCCCCCTCTTGGGACTCATCAAAATAGGGTGCTATAGAAAGGGGGAGCTATAGGCAGGTCACTTTTAATGTAAATCGCATCGTACTACAGTTAAAACTGTCTATAGCGCCTCCTCTTGGGACTCACCAAAATAGGGTGCTATAGAGAGGGGGTGCTATAGACAGGTCACTTTTAATGTAAATCGCATCACACTACAGTTTAACCTGTCTATAGCGCCCCCTTTTGGGACTCATAAAAATAGGGTACTATAGAGAGGGGGTGCTATAAACAGGTCGCCTTTAATGTAAATCGCATCGTACTATGTGATGTAATTGTACATATTCAGATGTAAATATGTAAATATGGTTTTGCATATAGACGCTCGAGTTAGGATATAAATAGAGACAATTGGATTTTGTCAGTTAGTTAGGAAAGTTCCGTTCTTAAATAAAGAAGTGTTCACCATCGTAGCCCGATTCCCTTTAGAGAAACAAAACATGGTGGCAGCGTGAAAGCGGTAAAAGCGGTAAAAGCGTAAAAGCAATCATTAAAATTATAAAGTCGATATATAAGTAAATTATTTTTTTTAAGAAAAGAAAAATGGCTGATATTAGGCAAATTTCTGCGGCAAGCAAAGAGAAAGCTGTACCTGTTGAAATTGTGGATCCATCAACAAAGGATTATCTACAGAGCGGTGAAAAGGCTAAATTATCCCGTTGGAAGCCCATCGATTCTCTGTGCTTAGAAGACTTCAAGGAATCCGAAGACGACGATGGAAAGTACAGTTCATCGGCATATATGGAATGGCCAGAAATCTTGAAGAAAGAAGTCTTAAGACCCGAAGCTTTAGAAAAGGCAGTCAATCTGGAAGATTCTGAGAAGGCGGCAGAAAGTCAACAACTCTCCAAAAGACATTTAGAGGAATCGAACAAACAAGGCTCGTGCATAAAAGCTGAATCAAAAACTTGGGAAGATACTATTGAGCCCGACTTGGCTTCAGAGTCTGAGAATCCAGCAGTTTCCGAAAAAGAACTGGCCAGCGAATCTGAAAATCTCATCCAAGATTCACCTCAATCAGATGCTCCAAGGGAAGCTGAAAATTCTAGCAAGGAGTTAGCCGAGGGATCTGATGGAAATATTCAAGTTAACAAGCAGTACGTGTATACACCAGACTATTCTAATATTATACTAAGGCCTTGTACAGATCAGGAAACTATCGAAGAAATGCCTGAAATTATTGAAATGGAAAACCAAGTGGAGCTCGATCTAACTTATTTAGAAAGCTGTTTAGGATTAAGCACGGTTAAAATTCCATTTACTTTTCGATCTATTTTGGAAGATAAGTATGATAAAATTGAATTAAAAGGACGTGGCCGTTTAAGTAATTGTTACAAAATCTCTGATACGGAGGTATGCAAATTTGTAATGGTGGCTAAAAATGATGCAAATAAGTATGCATCCTATTTGTATGCAACATATAGCTCAGAAAGATTTAATTTTGATGACGTTTCAAAAGGAATTCTTGAATTACTCAATATTGAAGTAGGAAAGGTGAAATACACGGATACGAAATATTGTAGAAAATGCAAGTTAAACAAGGAAGAAATTGGTTTGCCATGTCACAGGCTATGTAAGACCTGCTGGATCGGTCATGTGAGTGAACATCTTTCTTCTGAGAAACTTGAAGATCCTATAACGTGTCCAAATGAAGAATGCAAAGAAACTTTGAATTCTGAACAATGAAAATTGTACAAAAGTGAAAATTGTACAAAAGTGAAAATTGTACAAAAGTGAAAATTGTACTAAAGTGAAAATTGTACAAAAGTGAAAATTGTACAAAAGTGAAAATTGTACAAAAGTAAAATTGTACAAAAGTAAAATTGTACAAAAGTAAAATTGTACAAAAGTGAAATAGTACAAAAGTAAAATTGTACAAAAGTGTAATTGTACAAAAGTGTAATTGTACAAAAGTGTAATTGTACAAAAGTGTAATTGTACAAAAGTAAAATTGTACAAAAGTGTAATTGTACAAAAGTGTAATTGTACAAAAGTGTAATTGTACAAAAGTGAAATAGTACAAAAGTGTAATTGTACAAAAGTGTAATTGTACAAAAGTAAAATTGTACAAAAGTGTAATTGTACAAAAGTGTAATTGTACAAAAGTGAAATAGTACAAAAGTAAAATTGTACAAAAGTAAAATTGTACAAAAGTAAAATTGTACAAAAGTGAAATAGTACAAAAGTAAAATTGTGGTTCCTGTGGGATTCCTTTGAAGGTGCGGAGTGACAATTCGGATCACTATGGCAAATCAAAGGAAGCTTGTTCTGCTCCCTCTATAATAGGTGTTGTGAATGCTATTGATGAGGAGTAAAGGATTCTGAAGCGAAGCCAAAGGGCGACGGATTAAAGGATTCTGATGCGAAGCCTAAGGGCGCAGGAGTACGAGAACTGCCTCCATTGGAAGTAAATGATCGAGTTTGGCTGACGGACCTTAACGGGGAGCCATATGTAAATTACCCAGAGGCCAACCCACACACTTCGGATGCTGCTGCGGATGTGGCCGGATCATCAACATCTCCTGGAAGAACAGTTCGTCCGCCCAGACGTTTTGGAGAGGTCTAGAGCTAATCTCTAAGAGGGGAGATGTGATGTAATTGTACATATTCAGATGTAAATATGTAAATATGGTTTTGCATATAGACGCTCGAGTTAGGATATAAATAGAGACAATTGGATGTTGTCAGTTAGTTAGGAAAGTTCCGTTCTTAAATAAAGAAGTGTTCACCATCGTAGCCCGATTCCCTTGAAGAAACAAAACATACTACAGTTAAACCTGCCTATAGCGCCCCCTCTTGACTCATCAAAATAGGGTGCTATAGAGAGGGGGTGCTATAGAGAGGTCACTTTTAATGTAAATCGCATCGTACTACAATTAAACCTGTCTATAGCGCCCCCTCTTGGGACTCATCAAAATAGGATGCTATAGAAAGGGGGAGCTATAGGCAGGTCACTTTTAATGTAAATCGCATCGTACTACAGTTAAAACTGTCTATAGCGCCTCCTCTTGGGACTCACCAAAATAGGGTGCTATAGAGAGGGGGTGCTATAGAAAGGTCACTTTTAATGTAAATCGCATCGTACTACAGTTAAAACTGTCTATAGCGCCTCCTCTTGGGACTCACCAAAATAGGGTGCTATAGAGAGGGGGTGCTATAGAAAGGTCACTTTTAATGTAAATCGCATCGTACTACAGTTAAAACTATCTATAGCGCCTCCTCTTGGGACTCACCAAAATAGGGTGCTATAGAGAGGGGGTGCTATAGAAAGGCCACTTTTAATGTAAATCGCATCGTACTACAGTTAAACCTGTCTATAGCGCCCCCTCTTGGGACTCACCAAAATAGAGTGCTATAGAGAGGGGGTGCTATAGACAGGTCACTTTTAATGTAAATCGCATCGTACTACAGTCAAACCTGTCTATAGCGCCCCCTGTTGGGACTCACCAAAATAGGGTGCTATAGAAAGGGAGTGCTATAGACAGGTCACTTTTAATGTAAATCGAATCACACTACAGTTTAACCTGTCTATAGCGCCCCCTTTTGGGACTCATCAAAATAGGGTGCTATAGAGAGGGAAGGCTATAGACAGGTAATTTTAATGTAAATCGCATCGTACTACAGTTAAACCTTTTATAGCGCTCCCTCTTGAGACTCATCAAAATAGGGTGCTATAGACAGGTCACATTTAATGTAAATCGCCTCGTTCTACGCATTTAAAATCGGGCGCTATAGAGAGAAAGGCGCTATTTAGAGGGGGCGCTATAGACAGGTTTAACTGTATTTGTAAATAAGAATCAATTCTCTCTAATATAAGTAGTTTTATAACAAATATTATACGTTTAAAATAACTGTTTATATGTGTGTGTTTGTATGTGTAAATTAGAATGTAAATCATAAACACAAGAGCTTTTTACATCAAAATTATAATTAAGAAAATAATAGGTTTTAAACATGTTTACCAAAACATTTTAGATATGCATGATAAAACACAATTTAATAGTTAGATATTTATACAAGTCAAAAATCTAATCAGAAAGACAACTAGGAAGTAAATTTTAGAAAGAAATATTGACTATAATTACTTTTTATATTGAAGTATTTAAATGCTTCTATCAAAATGCCATAAATAATTCAACTGTTTTAATATGATATCTTAATAATTCTCCATTTTTTTCACATTTTTATATCTAATCTAAATTATACATTATCATTTTTATGAATAATAAACAAAACGGTTTCCGGGGATGAGTTTTTTGTTTCATTTTATATTCTTCTCAAGTTTTCGGGTTTTATATACAAACGGTTTTCGAGGATGATTTTCATGTTTTATTTTATATTATTCTCAATATCATTTTTTAATCTAAATTCTTTATTTTTCCAAATGGGGCTGCTGCTGATGTGTTGGACTTTTGACTATGCTTAAAGTAAGCTTGATTCAAAAGCTGCTTCTAAATGCTAAAAGATATATGTTTATCTCAAGCTTTCGTGAATCACAAACCATTCTGCAGAAGTATATGATGATTACACATACCTGTAGAAAAGTTTGTCTTCTTTTCTTATCTCCACTCAATCACACTAAGGTATCAAGCTTGTTGATGGTGTCTGCCGGGGAAGAGTAGAGCTCATCAATGGATGAGTCAATACAGTCAATAATATATCTTGGGGTTGCAGGCTGATAATTGCACTTAGTCCATTATGGGAAATCCTTGCAACCATTCTGTAAAGTCATTTTTCGTAGATGACCAGACTTAGGTCTTGAAATCAAAGACTGTTATTCTCTTGTGAGGACAGAACCGGTGTTTGTCCCTCCTGCTCTGTACCAGTCATGTGCAGTATTAGAGAGAGAGAGAGGTTTGTAATACCTGAAAGCTTGAGATAAATATAAAATATAAGAAACTCAATCTCGGAAAAAACCCGTTTTGTTTATTATTTAGATGTATTGAAGAGGATTTTACTTTTCTGAATAAGATCGTTTTGTATTATTTATTCACATATTCTTATGTCCAGCAATGGTCGCAGCTTTGCAGACAATTGACATGGATCCAGAAAAGAGCAGTTTACACACCCAAGATAAACAACATTTTGACTTCTATAGATGGAAATTTGCTGGGAGGATATTGATTTATAATGGTAAAGGTTACATCTCCAGTCAAACTAGATGACGTCTAGCTTTGATGTCTATTTTGAAGGGAGAGGTGACCTTTAGCTCTATATATTTCGACTTCAGTTATAGAGATGCACACGCAGACATATGAGACAATTTATTGGACACGACAACAACAACATTATGTAATTAACTGCATCATCATCGTGTATGCATTTTACACATATATGTATAAAATAGAAAACTATGTAAAACTCTCTTACTATCAAGAGACTGAGTTGACATGAATGTTTAATGGACCTACGAAGTCATTATTGACGTGGAAATTTTGCCAGGAGAATATTGATCTCTAAAAGAAATGGCCAAATTTTTCCATCAAAATGGACGCCAAAGTTATGTAAGGAAAACTATAAAAATCAATATTTAACGCATAGTTTTTGTATCTTTTTGTTCGTAAGGTAAAAGTGTGTGTGACCTTTTTATTTTATAAATCAAAATTCATCCTCTGCAAAAAAATCCCATATATATTTCTTACATAGAAGTTTTACCTAGTTACCTTAAATGCTACGAACCGATTTTGCAATTTCATTAAAATCACGAAAAATATATATTCCTATGGAATTTATATAAATAATAAAGAAAACAGCTTCTGAGGATGAGTTTATTTCTTTATCTTATATCATATCTAGCTTTCAGGTATTACAAAGCCTTCTAAAGAGGAATATAGAAGTAAGAGTCATACATACTCCTGTAGATAGGCTTGTAATACCTGAAAGCTTGAGAAGAGAATATAAAATAAATCAAGAAACTCATCTTAAGAAGCTGTTTGTTTATTATTTACTAGCGGACGTACCCGGCTTCGCCCGGGTTTTACCCGAGTAAAGGTTTGTCTAACGAATCTTTCGATAAAGTGAACATTTTTTCCCGGTCCCTTGAAAAATACTCGACAAGTTGAATAAAATCAATATTAATTGGTTCCCTCGGTAATTAGAAGTTAAAGGAATAGTATCTTGCCTTGGAATTGTATCATTATTCTTGTCTCAAATAAATTGCCGTGTCATCCTGAATTTTGTCTTTCCTAATTTTCTACAATACAAAATCATCGTATCATCATGATAATATTTAGAGCAGATTGTTGAATTATAACAGATAAATAAGAATATTTATCTTGATTATTTTAAAGCGAAAAGTTATTTCAAAAATTTTATTTGCTAGAAACCTTCCCAGTACTATACTAAATAACTTCCCAAAGTTTCATGGCGTTCCAATGAGTGGTTTGGTCAGGCATAAAGGACAAACACACACACACATACATTCATTTTTATATATATAGAAGATATAAATTTTCAAAAAATAAAAAAGGCATATCCTGACCAGGAGTACATGTGCTTTACAGAAGGCAGAGCGCCATCTGGTGGAACAGAAATCAACTATTCATCGATTTAACCTGCTCCCTGATATTTAGCCAATCCAATTTCTTGATAAATCAAGAAAAGTTATCCACGAACGCGTTTCGCGCTCGCAGCGTAGAGTAGTCTGTACTACTTTTTTTCTGTTGTTTTTTCATAATTTTTTAAAGAAATCAATGTGAATCTTATGAAATCTAAGCTTGTCCTGGACTAACGAAGAACTTATCACTCACCCGAGTTCATTCGATTTGAAATATTGTGTAGAAATAATTTTCTTGAAGATAAAATTAGAACTATGATTTTTACAATTTTGAAAATTTTAAAAAATGCATGTTTTCTAACTATAATTACAACTATTTAGTTAATAAAAAGGCATACAGTTAAACCTGTCTATAGCGCCTCATCTTGGGACTGACCAAAATAGGGTGCTATAGAGAGGGGGTGCTATTAACAGGTCACTTTTAGTGCAAAATGTTTACATTTTAATGTTTATAATCGTGCGCTATAGAGTGGAAGGCGTTATTTAGAGGAGGGCGCCATAGACAGGTTTAACTGTATATTGAATTTTGACCCAATCAAAAAGGAATCAAGGTGTTTCGTTAATTTGCATATTTCTTTTATATCTCAAGCTTTCGAGCTAACCTGCCTTTCAACAAGGAGATCCTTGAGGAAATCATCCAGCGGCTCCCTGACCTGCAGAGCTGGATCTTCTGGCGAGACCTGGAGGACAACGCCTTGGCCATCATGGCATCTGCCGAGACCCGAATCTACAAATACTTCCTGGTCCTGGAGTTACGGGATGTCCAAGAAGACCCTCTCCTGGTCTGGAGGAGGACCCTATCAAGATAGTGGAACCTTCCTCACTCATAAATCATTGTAAATATTCCCATTATTCTTCATTAATTTTGTAAAACCTAATTGACAAGATGTCAATAAAGGGTGTTTCAATCTCTCTCAACGAGGACTTCGTAGACTTCGTAGGTCCATTAAACATTAATGTCAACTCAGTCTCTTGATAGTAAGAGAGTTTTACATAGTTTTCTATTTTACATATATATGTAAAATACACACACGATGATGATGCAGTTAATTACATAGTTTTCTATTTTACATATATATGTAAAATACACACACGATGATGATGCAGTTAATTACATAATGTTGTTGTTGTCGTGTCCAATGAATTGTCTCATATGTTGAGAGATTGAATCTTTATCGATGATGTTGTAGAAGTTGTTCTTCTGAATCTCCGTGTTGTAGAGCATATTATCCCGAAAGCTCAATAAATAAAAGAAATAAGAAACCAAACCCTAGAATCCTTATTGATTAAATTAAAGTGTAAAATCAGAGAAGTATCTTTATTATACATTGAATTGTAATGCATTAACACGCCATATGTTATGTAAATTGATGAGCCAGGCCCTCTCATTAATTTTTCCATTGCAGTAAGGGCAGTATAAATTATTTAATTTTTAAAAAGAATCATACGCGTTTTTATAATATTTCCAATTTTCATATATTGAATTGAAAAAAATATATATATTTTTGTCAATATATGTCTTTTCATTATCTAAATAGTTAATTATGGATTGCTTCATTTTCAAATTTTGAAATTCTATATATAGATGATTAAAAGTTTCATCTACTAATCCGTATTTGTAAACTTTTACAATATAGAATAAACAAGGAATGGAAATAATAGTCAATATTTTATGGTTAATTTCATGACCCACTGATAATATAAAGAAGAATGGAAGTTTTTGATGAAAAATTGGATTTTTTAAATGGAAAAAAAGTTCTATGTGGATTCTTAAATGGGCAAAGAAAGGAAAGAAGAGCTGGAATAGATTAGATTTCAACTTTGTCAAAATCATTTTTCACGGCTGAACCATTAATAAAAGTCCATGTTCAAATAAGTAACGTTTTTCCTTTTATCGTTATTTGACCATTGTGTTGAGTGAAGTTTCAAAGTTTTATATCAATTTTATATAAACTTAATCAATGTATTTTTATAGAATAAATTATAGAATATTGAGAAAGTATGTTTATAATAGGAGAAAATCGATCAATATTATAATATCGTTATTCTATAAACCATGTGTAGAAAGAATATTTGTAATTTCAAAAATCTATGCCAAATATTTTCAATGATTAATAAATATTTAATTATTATAAAAAGTCAAAAATTAACTATAGTAATCGATTTGTATCTTTTATTTTATATATATTTAAAACGTAAAAGGTTTAGATTCAAAAATTCTTCAACTCTTCAAATACTTTTTATCTATATTTTCATATATGTTTTTTTTTAAATCTGTAAATTGCTCTTCTCGAATACACATAATACTTTACAATTTGATTTCATTTAACTATATTTGTATACCAACCCTTTGTACATATATCAATTGTAAAACGAAATTTAAAATACTATCCCGCATGTGTTTCTTTTCAACGAAAATTCAAAATTTATTTCAAGGAAAAATAACGATTATTTCCAACCTTTTGGATGAGGTATGAAAGAGTGAATTGTGAAGAGTAATGATAAACGGAAAAATAAAAGTGTCCAGGGATGGGAATCGAACCCAACAGTGTTCCGCTTACCGGGCAGATGCCATGTCCACTAGGCTACCCTGGATATATTTTTCCGTTCGTAAATCTCTATATATATAAAAATGAATGTTTGTATGTTTGTCTGTCTGTATGTCCGGTATACAAATTCGCAGTAGTTCACTAATTCAAACCAAAATTTCCATGCATAGGTAAAAAAATACGGGGAAGACGATAAGCTATTTTAAAAAAATATATAAATCAATTATTAAAAACTATATATTTTTAGTCAGAAAATGATGATGACGATATTGCTGTATCATGTTTGATTATCAGATACAAAATTATATCGGGAAAAATTCCTAAAAGCAGAGACCACGGGTGAAACCAGTTCATTATTTTGTACTCAGGAACAAAAATCTAACAGAAAAACATTGATTCGAGCAGAAAACAAAAGCCAGATCATCTTTCTATAAAAATATCGCTTCTCAGACACAAAGTTTGGAGCGGGACGTTTCACAAGAGTGACATCCACGGCGCCAATTTATAATTGTAACGAATAGTATTTGAAAATCAAAATAATATAATTTTCAAATATCGTTGTGAAAATTTACATATTTATTTTTATATTTTAAAAACCTACAAAGTTTGGAGCGGGACGTTTCACAAAAGTGACATCCACGGTGCCAATTTATAATTGTAACGAATAGTAATTGAATAAAAACATTTAATCGGGTAAAACCCGGGCGTTGCCCGGGTCATTCGGCTAGTAATACATAAAGTAATTTATAATACAATATAATATAATGCGGCTTGTGATTGTAAAACGTACCAGTGAAAATCCCTGAAACAACCAAGAAGTCATGTGGAACTGTATATAGAACAGATACTTCTCCCACATCGTTCTACAACCAGATAGGGCTAAAACACAAGAATGTATATATAGACAAAAAGAGAAGCTCAATGTTAGACAGTATTCTCTCGGGTCTCCCAGAATTCGCCTCTCTAAACCCGGTTTATGCGATGAACCCGACATTGATGAACTACCATGAATCAGCATGCGACTTTATCCTTATCGATCCACAGAAGGGTTACGCGTGTGATGCTTCGAATGGAATATTCTCAGCATCACCTATACCTGTATCAGAGCTTCCATCTGACATTCACCCAGCCATACCCGACCCGGAACCAAGCGCCATCCACTCAGACCTCCAAATTGGCCTATTGATGTAAATTACCACTTGAAATAAAATTATATTCAGGGACTAGATATCAATTACTTCAACTCTAGATATAGAAAGTCATATTATCATCATCAAAAAGGAAAACATTCACTGCATGATTTGAGGAAATATGATATCTGATGAAATCTCCTACTATATCATAGAATACAAATATTTAGGTGAAGATTAGAAAGAACTCTTTAAAAGATCTTCTGGAGATTTAGCAACCCACTGCAAACGCTGAAAACTATTTCAGAAAAGAAAAATATAGCAATAGAACTCTATAATTTCTACAGATCAATTGTAAATAGATTCATACGCAAAAGAGGTAGTGAGGAAAGTTTTAGAACAAATGTGTGAATAAATCCCTTTTCAAACAAAGGTTCACGTGCACATGGGGAGAGGGAGAAAAAAATTACTGTATTATTTTGTTGTTGTATGGCGAGTCCATACAGGGCAATGGTCCCTAAAAAAAGCCTTTTTGTTGTTGTTGTTGTTGACTAGATATCTGACCCTTCAGGAACTCCATGTGGGGTCTCCTCAGCTAGGATTTCAAGATAATCAAAATTAGAAAAAGTTGTAAAACCTTGTTTAGTAGAACTTTTCAAACTAGTAAAGCACAAGGCACACATATATTAAGTAGAAGATAAATGTATGACAAAGAAAAAAATAATTTTTCTATATGTACCAGAATTTGCTAAAAACCTAGCAAAACGGCCGCTGCCGTCTATATAGGAGTTACCTAGAATAAATGAATTCGTCTTTGTATAGCTCAGTTTGTTTTCATATTTATTTAGATTGGATATTCATTAAATCTTCAATTTTATGTCTATTTTAATTAGAATTAGGAGTGATATCCGAATAATATAAGTGAGAAAGATATTTAGAATGTGAAAGTTGCTCTCTTTCTATATAAGAAAGCTCGCAGTTCATCGGTGGAGAAGTCTTTCCCGCGGTGGGCGCCACCAATGAAGACTGTATATATTTTATATATATGCATATCTATCAATTATATATTTATATCTATTCATTCATATATTTATCATTATATAATCATATTTATATTTATTCTGTTATTGTTGTTGTTGTCGTGTCCAATGAAGAGCCTCAGATGTCTCCATGCATCTCCATCACAGCAGTAGCAATGTCCACTATCTTTGGTGTGTAAAGCTGCTGCTCTGGGTTTATGTCAATTTTCTGCAAGGCTGCGGCCATTGCTGGGCATGAGAATATGTGGATAGGTGTTAGTTCCACACCAGGACAGTTGTTGAATGTCCTATAGGTTCTTGTGCCATCTGGATGTATTGCCATTCTTTATAGTGTTTTGTTCTACATCTTGTTATAGTTTTTGTCAGTTTTCTCTCAGAGTTTATTTCACATATTTGTTCTTTTCTTATTTTTTGTTTAATTATCTTGTATTTTGCCAAAGCATCAGCGTCAAATACTGACATTTGTTCTTTCCTTTGGTTCAGCTTTCTGGTTTCCTTTGCTAATTTATTCTGTATTTAACCTTATATAATCTTATATGTACATTGTAATGAGGTAGGTTCTATCTTTTTCTAGATATTGTAGCGTAGAGTATTTATTATTTTATTATAACAGATTATTAATTTTGGTTTTATATATATTTTATTATTCCGCGTAAACTCCCCTCACATTGCTTCTCTTGTAATGTATCACTATTAATTTTGTACGGGTAGTTGGCGACTGCTGTAACGCTCCAGAAACCTGGGTTATCTGAATAAATAAATAAAAATGTGCTTGTCTTAAATAAATTGCTGTTTTATCCTGAAGTTTGACTTTCCTAATTTTCTACGTGAATTTTACGAAACTATTATAGACGCGTATGATTCTTTTTAAAATTAAACAATTTCTACCGTCCCTACTGCAATGGAAAAATTAATGGGAGGGCCTGGCTCATCAGTGGTGAACCCTCCCAGCGGTTTCGCCAGTTTAATCTACCATACCGCTTTTATTTTGCATTTTTGGAACTTTCTTTTATAGTGATACTGATGCTAGACTCTTCGAATGGGTATTTTAGATGAACTATGGACATAAGCTTTTATTTCATTTTTAAAATAATCATACGCGCCTAAAATAGTTTTGTATTTTGATAACAGATGGCGCGCTAGTGCATCGTAATATAAATGTAAACAAATATATTTTATTCTATAAAAATGCTTACCTGGATTTAGGAAAGAAATACATCTTTGTTTCAAAATATAGAAAGTTGTATTTCATGTATATTCTAGTATTTGTGTATTTCCTGTATTTCTATAGAGATTGCTGGACTGAGCTGAACTTCCCAGGTAGTAGGCATTCTGAGATTTAGGGACCTGGGTTATATATATCTCTTTATATTTAAAAATGAGAGTTTATCACAGAATATAAAAAAAAATACTATTTAAAATAATTTCATTTCAAAATAAATTCATTAAAAAAATACAAGGTATGTTCCATAAGTTCCCGGATTGGGTCCAAAAAAAAGGGTAAGATATTTAAAAAAAAATCATTAAAACTTTTCAAAGTAATCCCCCCTTGCTTCAACGCACCAGCGCCATCGTTTCTCCCAATTGTCGAAACAGTTTTTATAGGCTTCTTTTGGAATGTTCTTCAATACCAACAGTTTGGGAAACAGGAAAATGTCATTTGGTGCCATGTCAGGGGTATAGGGTGGTTGAGGTAGGATTTGTGTCCCGTTTTTCGCTAAAAAACTCGTTACCAAGTGCCCTGTGTGAGGGCGGCATTGTCATGGTGTAGGATCCAGTCACCATTAGTCCATTTTTCTGGCCTTTTTTTTTTCGAATCGTTTCCCTTGACGGCGAAGAATGCCCAAATACATTTCCTTAATAACTGTTTGGCCTGCAGGAAGATACTCGTGATGAACAACGCTCTTGTTATCCAAAAATATAGCGACCAGCAACACCTTGTTTCTGGATTTCGATATCCTGGATTTTTTGGGTCTAGGCTCACCCTGACCTCTCCACTCGGCAGATTGACTCTTGGTTTTAGGGTCATAGCCATAGACCCATGTCTCGTCGCCTGTGATTATCTTGTCTTTCCATTCCTGATTCATTCTTGTCATTTCCAACATGTCCTCACAGGTTGCAAGCCGACGCAGGTTTTGCTCATTAGTGAGGAATCTTGGGATGAATTTTGCAAGAGTCTTTTTGAGCTACAAATCTTCGGTTACGTTGTTTTAGAGATGCCTGTGTCTTGCTCTAGCTCCATCAGAGTGATCCGAGGTTTTTCTTTTATCAATTTGGTGATTTTTTGCACATTTTCATCAGTCATTTGAAATTGTGGGCGTCCTTGACAAGGATCCTCTTCAATGGAAATTCTGCCAGCTTTAAATCTAGAATGCAATTTAAAAACAGTTGTTCTCTTTGGGGTGTCATTGTAATGCTTTATTAAGCATTTCAAAAGCTTCGGTTGCTGATATTTGAAGTTTAACACAAAAATCTATGCAAATCCTCTGCTTCAATTTTTGTTTCATCGTAATATCGCCGCAGTGCTAGGTGTTAAATTAGAATGTCCTTGGCGCGCGATATTGGTACCACCGTGTCGCCAGATATTTTTCTATAATAAACAGTAAAATTTATTTACATTTTTCATTTATTTATTTTTTTATGGACCCA
Source organism: Cordylochernes scorpioides (assembly GCA_030710605.1). NCBI lineage: Eukaryota > Metazoa > Arthropoda > Arachnida > Pseudoscorpiones > Chernetidae > Cordylochernes > Cordylochernes scorpioides. Next base: position 29,076,179 of record CP092868.1, read on the forward strand.
GTCCGTGAACTTATGGAACATACCTTGTATACACTCAAACAACACAGACGCTGCCTATTAATATATTTAATTCGGTAAACATATTTTAAAATAAATAGGCGCAAATACTTCAATATAATGCGCCTATGGTTAATAAATAAATATTATAATACATTAGCGCCATCTGTTACGAAAATTCGAAACTATTATAGGCGCGTATATTTATTTTAAAAATAATACAATATCTACTGCCAATACTGCAATGAAAAAAATTAAATAAATAAACATAAAAAAAAATAAATTATATAAAAGAAACTTTTTTTCAAAAACAGATTCACAAAAATATAAATATTCATTAATTAATATTGTGCAATACTCTTTTTTACTTTCATGCTTCAACCGTTCTAGAATCCTTAGTTATAACTAAATAAGAAATTTATCATTCCGCCAACATTAAAAAAACATAAAGGTAGAGAAAATGGAAACTAGTATAAATCAGAATGTCAAAGATGCAATCCAATTATTAAAAAAGGGTTTTATCAGGTTCTAAAAAAGTTAAATTATCGGAATTTGATTCTCTTATCTTTCCGGAAGGTGTTAACTATATGGATCTTTATCTAAATTACCAGGATGTACTTGAAGACTATGTGACCTATGTTGACATTGAAATGACACAATGTGACCAACCCCTATCGTTTTATATCGAAAAATTACTCAGATTTTCTAAGGCGCTCCAGTATATCCATACAATAAGTGATAACAACGAAACAAATAACTCATTTAAGCAAGAAATGATGCTTATAAATATGTTTATGAAGGAGGAATGGGAAATGAACGTTCAGCAAAAACATGCATCAAAGTTGACAGCCCAGATTTATAGGACGATGCATGGAGAACCGGCAGAACGAGATATTTCTGATGCAAAATTTTACCTTCGGCATCTTGTAAATGCTGATTATCCAACATATTCCTATTTCCCAGGTAGTTCTATATCGTACTTTGTGAAACACTACATAAATATCCTAGAAACAGAGCTACCTATTCCTGGGAATTCACTTTTACAGTATGTAAATGAGGTATATCCGTATTTTGAAAAGGAAACTCAAATAATATCTAAACTTCATTCTAATATTTTCTTCATAGATAAATTAACTGAGGTATTCCTTTCTAGCAAGTTGGATCTATACATATCGGATTTTAACACACTTTGTGATTCAAAATTTATTCATCACTTACATGAAGCTTTTAAGATATTTAGTGATAAGCTGAATCCAAAATGTAAAAATAATTTCAAGAATATAATTTTTAAAACTACAAGTCAATTAGCATTAGAGCATTTGGGAATGGCATCATTCCAAGATGCAGATGATTATATTAAGGCAGTTACTCGGGTCAAGCAATACTGTAAAAACGTAGATATGAACAATAACGACTTCCATTTCTTCTGCACCATCCAAGACTATATTATAGACCATCTTCTTGATGAATGGTTGAAAAGGCAAGATTGCTTACCTAGCACCGCCATTGCTCATTATCTGAGCTCATTGGCACGACGCCTGTCTCTGCCAGGAACTCTGCTATCTGGTATTTCGAGGATCATTTATGAATATAACCGTCTTTCTCGAATATTGAAAAGCCATGACGCTGTAAATGATTTCGTTAAAACCTATGGAAATTTCCTAGCAAACAGAATACTAGAAAAAGACCCCCTATCCCTAGATGTCGAATACAAAGTGATTGATGCCATAAATAACAATTTTCCAGATGCACCAACACATAATTTAAGAAGGATCCTTGAAGACCTCCAAGTTGGAAAGTCTATCTCTGAACGTTTCAATGAACAACACCGAGACCAGACGGTCGATGTCAGGATTGCAGCCTCTGCTCTTCTCACAGAGAGAGATCCCGAGCCGTTCCACTGCATCCTGCCAGAGTCCATCCAGAGAACAGTAGACCATCTCCAGGGACTCTACCCTCAGGGTCAGAAGAAACTCCAGTGCCTTCTGCTCAGCGGCTCAATGGAGATCCAGCTCGAGTCCGTAGTGGCCGTCATGAAGCCGGTACAGGCGGTCGTGCTCTTGCAATTTGAAGTTGGCAGCAGGACTCTTAAGGATCTAGAAAGGACTACTCAGCTGTCCCTGCCCTTCCTACTCAAGTCGCTCAAGGGACTAGAAGATGCGAGAATCCTCAACAAGTCCGGCGATACTTACAACGTCAATATGGATTTGAGACATCCTGGACGGATCGAAGTGGACTACCCACAGGTGATGGAAGTTCCCACTCAGTTCGACGGCTGTAAGCAACATGTCATTCAGGCTGCCGTTGTCCGGACTCTCAAGTCCAGCTCTCCGCAGTTTTCCAGTCTTGATGACATATTCGCTAAGGTCCATCTCCAAGTGGAACGGTATTTCGTCTTGGAACGTGGCGACTTTCTGGCGGCTGTAGATAAGTTGGAGGACTTGATTTTTGTAGAGAAGGGAAGCGAGGGACTCTACCGCTATGTCCTATAGAAACCTCTATATAATCTAGTTATTCAAATATATTTACTTTTTTGGAAGTAGTTTCCTATTCTTTAAGAAACTAAATACGAATTTTTGAATTAGATAAAAATTTAAATATTGAACTGTATATATGTAAATATATATTATATAAAAATTATTTTATTTAAAAATTAAGACTTTGAGAAAAAATTATTCTGAAATTCGACCGCCATATATCGCAGCTTTCCCTATAAAAACCTATTGTTTCCCAATGGTGGGTTCAAATCTTTCTTTCATGTGTCTATATCGATTTGGTCTTATTACCTTGTTTTTACAATCAAATTTTGCCTCTTATAATAATTAGACAACTGTATATAAAAAGAGGTAAGTGATATATGTGAAAAATATAGAAAGATGGCCTTTTGCCATTTAAAATGCCGATGTAAGCAGTCAGGACATGCTTCTTTTTATATAAATACAGTTAAACCTGTTTATAGCGCCCCCTCTAAATAGCGCCTTCCTCTCTTTAGCGCCCGATTTTAAACATTAAAAAGTAAACATTTTACATTAAAAGTGACCTGTTTATAGCACCCTATTTTGGTGAGATCCATGAGAGGGCGCTATAGACAGGTTTAACTGTATATATATTTCGAAAATAAAATGGCATAAATTGAATTGAATAAAAATGTTTATTTGCCAATATTCCGGTTGGATAAAGGCCAATCTATTTCAAGGAATAATAACATATTTATTTTATGTTAAAAAACAATATTTACACACAATTTACAATTCAAACACCTTTATATATTAGGAATAGTTCAAATATATATATAGAACTTTATGATTTTGACATTAAGTATATTGATACTGTTAAACCAGTCTATAGTGCCCTCTAAATAGCGCCTCCCTCTCTATAGCTCCCGATTTTAAATACATACTACGATGCGATTTACATTAAAAGTAACCTGTCTGTAGCACCCCCTCTCTATAGCACTCTATTTCGGTGAGTCCCAAGAGGGAGCGATACAGAGATTTAACTGTGTATATGTTATATAAAAATATCATTTTATTTAAAATTTTATATAATAGATTCAAATACTCTGCTAAATCGATCGCCAGAGGTCACGCTTTGCATATAAAAACAAGTTGTTGTTTTTTCCCAATGGCCGGCTCAAATCTTTGCACATTATGTAAATAATCTTTTGTTTTCCTTGTTCTACTCGCCTTAAGCCTTTTATCAAATTATGATTTTTATATATCCCATAAGCTCAATTAAAGCTATTTCAATCTTCCTTAATTTTATTTTTATAGTTTCAAGGTTTAACCACGGCTGCATTATCGCCTGTGAATATCTTGTCTTTCCATTGCGTATTCGTTCTTGTCATTCCAACATGTCCTCACAGGTTGCAAGCCGACACAGGTTATGCTCATTTGTGAGGAATCTTGGGATGAAGTTTGCATGAGTTTTTTTAATCTTCAAATCATCGGTTACGTTGTTTTAGAGATGCCTGTTTCTTGATCTTGCTCCTGCAAAGTGGTTCGAGGATATTTCTTTATCAAATCGGTGATTTTTTGCACATTTTCATCAGTCCTTTGAAATTTTGGGAGTCCTTGACGAGGATCAACTTCAATGGAAATTCTGCCAGCTTTAAATCTAGAATACCATTCAAAAACAGTTGTTCTCTTTGAGGCGTCATTGGGGAATGCCTTATTAAGCATATCAAAAGCTTTGGTTGCTGACATTTGAAGTTTCACACAAAAATCTATGCAAATCCTCTGCTTCAATTTTTGATACATCGTAAAATCGCCGCAGTGCCAGGTGTAACCTTTAAATAAATTAGAATGACCTTGGCGCGCGCGCACGTACCGCCTCGATATTGGTACCACCGTGTCGCCAGATATGTATTCTATAATAAATAGTCAAATTTATTTACATTTTTAATTTTTTTTATTGACCCAGTCCGGGAACCTATGGAACATACCTTGTATACACTCAAACATAACACAGACATTGCCTATTAATATTTTTAATTTGGTAAACATATTTTAAAATAAATAGGCGCAAATACTTCAATATAACGCGCCTGTGGTTGATAAATAAATATTATGTTACATTAGCGCCATCTGTTAAGAAAATTCGAAACTATTATAGGCGTGTATAATTATTTTAAAAATAATACAATATCTACTGTCCTTCCTGCAATGAAAAAAATTATATAAATAAACATTAAAATAATAAATGTGTGTTAAATTATATATATGAAAAAAAAAAAAAAAAACAGATTCACATAAATATAAATGTTTATTAATTAATATTGTACAATGCTATTTTTCCACTTTCATGCTTCATCCGTTCTAGGATCCTTAGTTATGCATAAATCAGAAATTTATCATTCCACCAACGTTAAAAAACATAAAGTTAGAGAAAATGGAAACTAGTATAAATCCGACTGTCAAAGATGCAATTCATTTATTAAAAAAAGTTTTATCAGGTTCTAAAGAAGTTACATTATCGGATTTTGATGCTCTTATCTTTCCGGAAGGTGTTAGCTATACAGATCTTTATGAAAATTCCTTGGATATACTTGAAAACTATGTGACCTATGTTGACAATGAACTGACACAATGTGACCAACCCTTGTCGTTATATATCGAAAAAGTAGCCAGATTTGCTGAGGCGCTCCAGTATATTCATAGAATAAGTGAGAACAACAAAACAAATAACTCATTTGAGGAAGAAATGATGCTTATATATATGATTATGAAGGTGGAATGGCAAAAGAACGTTCAGGAAAAACATGCATCAAAGTTGACAGTCCAGATATATAGGACGATGCATGGAGAACCGGCAGAACGAGATATTTCTGATGCAAATTTTTACCTTCAACATCTTGTAAATACTCATTATCCAACATGTTCCTATTTCCCCCGCAGTTTTATATTGTACTTTGTGAAACACTACATAAATATCCTAGAAAGAGAGCTACCTATTCCTGGGAATTCACTTTTACAGTATGTAAATGAGGCATATCCATATTTCAAAAAGGAAACTCAAATCTTTTTTAAACTTCATTTTGATACTTACTTAATAGATAAATTAACTGAGGTATTCCTTTCTAACAAGTTGGATCTATACATTTCGGATTTTAACACACTTTGTGATTCAAAATTTATTCATCACTTACATGAAGCTTTTAAGATATTTAGTGATAAGCTGAATCCAAAATGTAAAAATAATTTCAAGGATATAATTTTTAAAACTACAAGTCAATTAGCATTAGACCATTTGGGAATGGCATCATTCCAAGATGCAGATGATTATATTAAGGCAGTTACTCGGGTCAATCATTACTGTCGAAACGTAGATATGAACAAATACGACTTCAATTTCTTCTGCGATATCCAAGACTATATGATAGACCATCTTCTTGATGAATGGCTGAAAAGGCAAGATTGCTTACCTAGCACCGCCATTGCTCAATATCTGAGCTCATTGGCACGACGCCTGTCTCTGCCTGGAAATCTGCAATCTGATATTTCGAGGATCATTTATGAATATAACCGTGTTTCTCGAATATTGAAAAGCCATGACTCTGTAAATGATTTCGTCGATACCTATGGAAATTTGCTAGCAAAAAGAATTCTAGAAAAAGACCCCCTATCCCTAGATGTCGAATTCAAATTGATTGATGCCATAAATAACAATTTTCCAGATGCACCAACACATAATTTAAGAAGGATCCTTGAAGACCTCCAAGTTGGAAAGTCTATCTCTGAACGTTTCAATGAACAAAACCGAGACCAGATGGTCGATGTCAGGATTGCAGCCTCTGCTCTTCTCACAGAGAGAGACCCCGAGCCTTTCCACTGCATCTTGCCCGAGTCCATCCAGAGAACAGTAATCCATCTCCAGAGACTCTACCTTCAGGGTCAGAAGAAACTCCAGTGTCTTCTGCTCAGCGGCTCAATGGAGATCCAGCTCGAGTCCATAGTGGCCGTCATGAAGCCGGTACAGGCGGTCGTGCTCTTGCAATTTGAAGTTGGCAGCAGGACTCTGAAGGATCTAGAAAGGACTACTCAGCTGTCCCCGCCGTTCCTACTCAAGTCGCTCAAGGGACTTGAAGATGCGGAAATCCTCAACAAATCCGGCGATATTTACAACATCAATATGGACTTGAGACATCCTGGAAGGATTGAAGTGGACTACCCACATGTGGTGGAAGTCCCCACTCAGTTCGATGGCTGTAAGCACCAAGTCATTCAGGCTGCCGTAGTCTGGACTCTCAAGTCCAGCTCTCCGCAGTTTTCCAGCCTTGAGGACATCTTCGCGAAAGTCCAGCCCCAAGTGGAACGGTATTCCGTCTTGGAACGTGGCGACTTTCTGGCGGCTGTAGATAAGTTGGAGGACTTGATTTTTGTAGAGAAAGGAAGCGAGGGACTTTACCGCTATGTCCTATAGAAACCTCTATATAATCTAGTTATTCAAATATATTTACTTTTTTGGAAGTAGAGTTTCCCATGTTTTATGAAACTAAATACGAATTTTCAAATTATTTAAAAAATATATAATAAACTGTATATATGTAAATATATATTATATAAAAATTATTTTATTTAAAAATTATGACTTTTAGAAAAAATTTCTCTGTAAAGTCGACCGCCATTTATAGCAGCTCTCACTATAAAAACCTGTTTCCCATTGGTCGGTTCAAATATTTCTGTCATACACTATTTAATAATATAGATTTGGTCTTATTACCTTGTGTTTATAATCCAACTTGTGCCTCTTATCATAATTAGACAACTGTAAATAAAAAGAGGTAAAAATAAGATAAGTGATATATGTGAAAAATATAGAAAGATGGCCTTTCCTCATTTAAAATGCCTACATGAGCAGTCATTGAATGCTCTTTTTTGTTATATGTTATAAATATAATGTTGAGAAATTGGGGATGCAGTTGTGAAAATAGGAAAGATAATTATTTACTTATCAAGTAGTTTTATTTTCAATTTCTTGAAGCAAATTATACATTAAATATTTATCACAATTATATAGAATTTATAAAAGTGAATCCTATACCAGTGAATAAAAATAGGTAGGTTGCTTATACATATTTACAACAATAAAAAAATGTAGAACATTCAATAAATGGAAATAAAATTTATGTTTTTAAAAAAAATTGCATTTTAGATTATATAATACTAGACGAATGACCCGGGCAACGCCCGTGTTTTACCCGATTGAATGTTTTTATTCCAATACTATTTGTTACAATTATAAATTGGAGCCGTGGATGTCACTCTTGTGAAACGTCCCGCTCCAAACTTTACATGTACATTAGGTTAGCTGGTATTACCCCTCATTTTCACTGCTAGAGGCGCGAGCGAATTGACTTTTTGTAAATATACATAACTAGACGAATGGCCCGGGCAACGCCCGGGTTTTACCCGAGTGCGTATATATTTTAAAAACGTTTTAATTCAAATACTATTCGTTACAATTATAAATTGGCGCCATGGATGTCACTCTTGTGAAACGTCCCGTTCCAAACTGTGTGTTTTTAAAATGTTTTAATTAAAATACTATTCGTTACAATTATAAATTGGCGCCTTGGATGTCTCTCTTGTGAAACGTCCCGCCCCAAACTGTGTGTGTCTTGAAAATATAAAAATAAAAATGTGAATTTTCATAAAGATTTCATCATGTCGATTTTTTTTTTTTGCATTTCACCTACTAAATCGATAGAGATAATTACATTTGCAACATGAACTTAGGTATATTGACTAAATAGAAAACTGCATAGTAATAAAGATCATTTTTTAAAGGCACCATATCGTTTTTTTTCAATAAAATCGAAAAAAAAATTTACGATAAATAACGATAATTGCCTTAAAAAGAAATTGCCTTAAAAAAAAGAAACATTCGCGGTGATTTTGTCTTGCATTCGTTTATACAATTATTATATACGAATGACCCGGGCAACGCCCGGGTTTTACCCGATTAAATGCTTTTATTCAAATACTATTCGTTACAATTATAAATTGGCGCCGTGGATGTCATTCTTGTATAATATACTAGCGGACGTACCCGGCTTCGCCCTAGTTTTACCCGAGTAAAAGTTTGTCTAACGAATCTCTCGATAAAGTGAACATTTTTTTCCCGGTCCCTTGAAAAATACTCGATAAGTTGAATAAAATCAATATTAATTGGTTCCCTCGGTAATTGGAAGTTAAAGGAATAGTATCTTGCCTTGGAATTGTATCATTATTCTTGTATGGATGTACCTGGCTTCGCCCGGGTTTTACCCGAGTAAAGGTTTGTTTAACGAATCTCTCGATAAAGTGAACATTTTTTCCCGGTCCCTTGAAAAATACTCGATAAGTTGAATAAAATCAATATTAATTGGTTCCCTCGGCAATTGGAAGTTAAAGGAATAGTATCTTGCCTTTGAATTGTATCATTATTCTTGTCTCAAATAAATTGCCGTGTCATCCTGAATTTTGTCTTTCCTAATTTTCTACATTACAAAATCATCGTATCATCATGATAATATTTAGAGCAGATTGTTGAATTATAACAGATAAATTAGAATATTTATCTTGATTATTTCTAGGCAAAAAGTTATTTCAAAAATTTTATTTGCTAGAAACCTTCCCCGTACTATACTAAATAACTTCCCAAAGTTTCATGGCGATCCAATGAGTGGTTTGGTCAGGCATAAAGGACAAACAAACAAACAAACAGACACACATACATTCATTTTTATATATATAGATAAATGAGTTTTGAAAATTGTAAAAAAAAAAAAAATGCATCGGCCGGGAATCGAACCCGGGCCGCCCGCGTGGCAGGCGAGAATTCTACCACTGAACCACCGATGGTTATGAAAATTCCCATCCGTGAGCTTCAAACAAACAAACAGACAGAATAAGGCAAATATATAAGTAGATACGAATGACCCGGGCAACGCCCGGGTTTTACCCGATTAAATGTTTTTATTCAAATACTATTCGTTACAATTATAAATTGGCGCCGTGGATGTCATTCTTGTATAATATATAAATGAGTTTTAAAAAATGTAAAAAAAAAAAAAAATGCATCGGCCGGGAATCGAACGCGGGCCGCCCGCGTGGCAGGCGAGCATTCTACCACTGAACCACCGATGGTTATGAAAAATCCCATCCGTGAGCTTCAGACAAACAGACAGAATAAGGCAAATATATGAGTAGATTATAAAGATAGAAGCTTCTATAGAAGATAATGATCATAATGATGATGCGCGCGCATCCGTGACATGAGGAAAGACGGTCGTGACTATATATATACTAGACGAATGGCCCGGGCAACGCCCTGGTTTTAGCCGAGTGCGTATATATTTTAAAAATGTTTTAATTAAAATACTATTTGTTACAATTATAAATTGGCGCCGTGGATGTCTCTCTTGTGAAACGTCCCGCCCCAAACTGTGAGTGTCTTGAAAATATAAAAATAAAAATGTGAACGAAAAATATGTCCAGGGTAGCCTAGTGGTCATGGCATCTGCCCGGGTAAGCGGAAGGTCGTGGGTTCGATTCCCATCCCTTGACACTTTTTTTATTTTATCCATTCTGACCAAAATCTATCCGTGAACTTCACACAGTGAACTTCACACAGACAGAATAAGGCAATTATATAAGTAGATAATCCAAATTGTGCCTTATCACACACTATTTTTTTATTTGGCCTTATTACCTTGTGTTTATAATCTATGACGTAATGCCGGCGGCGCGCGCATCCGTGACAGAGGCGGCCGATGAGGAATGAGGAAAGACGGTCGTGACTATATATATATATAATAATAATATAATAATAATTATTATTATTATTATCATTAGATAATGATAATGATCATAATGATGATGCGCACGCATCCGTGATTGAGGCCGATGAGGAAAGACGGTCGTGACTATTATATAAATTAATTAATTAATAATAATCTATGACGTAATGCCGGCGGCGCGCGCATCCGTGACAGAGGCGGCCGATGAGGAATGAGGAAAGACGGTCGTGACTATATATATATATAATAATAATATAATAATAATAATTATTATTATTATCATTAGATAATAATAATGATCATAATGATGATGCGCGCGCATCCGTGACATGAGGAATTGAGGACAGCGATGAGGAAAGACGGTCGTGACTATTATATAATATATATATGTTATATTAAATATTATTTTTTTTAATTATAATTTCATAGATTCAAATACCCTGCTAAATCAACCACTAGAAGTCACGCTTCCCCTATGAAAACTCATTGTTGTTGTTTCCCGATGGCCGGCTTAAATCTTTTGTATATTATGTAAATAATTTTTTAATTTGTAGATTCTTACGCCTTAAGCCAGTCAATACTTTTATCAAATTATGTTTTATTATTTATTCCTTAGCTCAATTTAAGCTATTTCTAATCCTTACTATTTTTGATGACTAATTTCATTTTGTTTTAGAGATGCCTGTGTCTTGTTCTAGCTCCAGCAAAGTGGTTCGAGAATTTTATTCTATCAATTCGGTGATTTTTGCACATTTTCATCAGTCCTTTGAAATTTTAGCGTCCTTAACGAGGATCCTCTACAATGGAAATTCAGTCAGCTTCAAATATAGAATGCCATTTAAAAACAGTTGTTCTCTTTGGGGCGTCATTGGGAATGTTTTATTAAGCATTTCAAAAGCTTTGGTTGCTGATATTTAAAGTTTCACACAAAATTCTATGCAAATCCTCTGCTTCAATTTTTGTTCCGTCGTAAAATCGCCGCAGCGCTAGGTGTAACCTTTAAATAAATAAGAATGACCTTGGCGCGCGCGCATGTACCGCCTTGATATTGGTACCACCGTGTTGCCAGATATTTTTTTCTATAATAAACAGTCAAATTTATTTACATTTTTCATTTTTTTATTTTTTTATGGACCCAGTCCGGGAACCTATGGAACATACCTTGTATACACTCAAACCTAACACAGACGCTGCCTATTAATATTTTTAATTCGGTAAACATATTTTAAAATAAATAGGCGCGCAAATACTTCAATATAACACGCCTGGGGTTAATAAAAATATTATGAGGCATTAGCGCGATATCTGTTAAGAAAATTCGAAACTATTATAGGCGCGTATAATTATTTTAAAAATTATACAATAACTACTGTTCTTACTGCAATGAAAAAAAATTAAATAAATACACATTTAAAAAATAAATTATATATAAGAAACTTTTTTTAAAAAACAGATTCACAAAAATATAAATATTCATTAATTAATATTGTACAATGCTCTTTTACACTTTCATGCTTCATCCATTCTAGGGTCCTTAGTTATAACTAAATAAGAAATTTATCATTCCGCCAACACATTAAAAAACATAAAGGTAGAGAAAATGGAAACTAGTATAAATCAGACTGTCAAAGATGCAATACATTTATTAAAAAAAGTTTTATCAGGTTCTAAAAAAGTTAAATCATCGGATTTTGATGCTCTTAACTTTCCGGAAGGTGTTAGCTATTCGGATCTTTATCAAAATTACCTGCAGGTACTTAAAGACTATGTGACCTATGTTGACAACAAACTGACACAATGTGACCAACCCCTGTCGTTTTATATCGAAAAATTACCCAGATTTGCTAAGGTGCTCCAGTATATCCAGAGAATAAGTGAAAACAACAAAACAAATAACTCATTTAAGGAAAGAATGATGCTTATAAAAATGATGATGGAGTTGGAATGGCGAATAAACGTTCAGGAAAAACATGCATCAAAGGTGACAGCCCAGATTTATAGAACGATGCATGGAGAACCGGAAGAACGAGATATTTATGATGCAGAACTTTACCTTCGACATCTTTTAAATGCTGAGTATCCAACATCTTCCTCTTTACCCGGTAATTTTAAAACGTACTTTGTGACACACTACGTAAAAATACTAGAAACAGAGCTACCTATTCCTGGGAATTCACTTTTACAGTATGTAAATGAGGCATATCCCTATTTTGAAAAGGAAACTCAAATCTTTTCAAAACTCCATTTTGATATTTGCTACATATATGAATTAATTAAGGTATTCCTTTCTAACAAGTTGGATATATACATATCGGATTTTAACACACTTTGTGATTCAAAATTCATTCATCACTTACATGAAGCCTGTAAAATATTTGGTGATAAGCTTAATCCAGTAGGCGAATATATTTTCAAGGATATAATTTCTAAAACAACAAGTCAATTAGCATTAGAGCATTTGGGAATGGCATCATTCCAAGATGCAGATGATTATATTAAAGCAATTACTCGGGTCAAACATTACTGTCAAAACGTTGATGTTAACAAAAACGACTTCGATTTCTACTGCGCCATTCAAGACTATATAATAGACCATCTTCTTGATAAATGCTTGAAAAGGCTAGATTGTTTACCTAGAACCGCCATTGCTCAATATCTGAGCTCATTGGCACGACGCCTGTCTCTGCCAGGAACTCTGCTATCTGATATTTCGAGGATGATTTATGAATTTATTTATGAATGTAACCTTCTTTCTCGAATATTGAAAAGCCATGACGCTGTAAATGATTTCGTTGATACCTATGTAAATTTCCTAGCAAACAGAATTCTAGAAAAAGACCCCCTATCCTTAGATGTCGAATTCAAATTGATTGATGCCATAAATAACAATTTTCCAGATGTACCAACACATAATCTAAGAAGGATCCTTGAAGACCTCCAAGTTGGAAAGTCCATCTCTGAACGTTTCAATGAACAACACCGAGACCAGATGGTCGATGTCAGGATTGCAGCCTCTGCTCTTCTCAAAGAGAGAGACCTCGAGCCTTTCCACTGCATCTTGCCCGAGTCCATCCAGAGAACAGTAGACCATCTCCAGGGACTCTACCCTCAGGGTCAGAAGAAACTCCAGTACCTTCTGCTCAGCGGCTCAATGGAGATCCAGCTCGAGTCCGTAGTGGCCGTCATGAAGCCGGTACAGGCGGTCGTGCTCTTGCAATTTGAAGTTGGCAGCAGGACTCTAAAGGATCTAGAAAGGACTACTCAGCTGTCCCTGCCGTTCTTACTCAAGTCGCTCAAGGGACTAGAAGATGTGGGAATCCTCAACAAGTCCGGCGATACTTACAACGTCAATATGGACTTGAGACATCCTGGAAGGATCGAAGTGGACTACCCACAGGTGGTGGAAGTCCCCAATCAGTTCGACGGCTGTAAGCACCATGTCATCCAGGCTGCCGTAGTCCGGACTCTCAAGTCCAGCTCTCCGCAGTTTTCCAGCCTTGGTGACATCTTCACTAAGGTCCAGACCCAAGTGGAACGGTATTTCGTCCTGGAACGTAGCGACTTGCTGGCGGCTGTAGATAGGTTGGAGGACTTGATTTTTGTAGAGAAAAAAGGCGAGGGACTCTACCGCTATGTCCTATAGAAACCTCTATATAATCTAGTTATTCAAATATATTTACGTTTTTTGGAAGTAGTTTCATATGCTTTAAGAAACTAAATACAAATTTTCGAATTGAATAAAATATATATATTGAACTGTATATATGTAAATATATATTATATAAAAATTATTTTATTTATAAAAATTATGAGTTTTAGAAAATATTATTCTGTAAAGTCGACCGCCATATATCGCAGCTTTCCCTATAAAAACCTATTGTTTCCCATTGGTCGGTTCAAATCTTTCTGCCATGTGTCTAATATGGATTGTGTCTTATTACCTTGTTTTTACAATCAAATTTTGCCTCTTATCATAATTTGACAACTGCATATAAAAAGAGGTAATAATGAGGTAAGCGAAAAATATAGAAGATGGCCTTTTTCCATTTGAAATGCCCATGTAAGCAGTAAGGACATGCTCCTTTATATATATACACTTAAACCTGTTTATAGTGCCCCCTCTAAATAGCGCCTTCCTCTCTATAGCGCCCGATTTTAAACATTAAAAAGTAAACATTTTACATTAAAAGTGACCTGTTTATAGCACCCTCATCTGGTGAGCCCCAAAAGGGGGTGCTATAGACAGGTTTAACTGTATATATATTTAGAAAATAAAAAGGCATAAATTGAATTGAATAAAAATATATTTTTGCCAATATTCCGGTTGGTTAAACGCTAATCTATTTCAAGGAATAATAACGTTTATTTTATGTTAAAAACAATATTTACACACAATTTACAATTCAAACAACTTTATATATTAGGAATAGTCCAAATATATAGATAGAACTTTATGATTGTGACATTAAGTATATTGATACTGTTAAACCAGTTTATAGTGCCCTCTAAATAGCGCCTCCCTCTCTATAGCTCCCGATTTTAAATACGTAGTAAGATGCGATTTACATTAAAAGTAACCTGTCTATAGCACCCCTTCTCTATAGCACTCTATTTTGGTGAGTCCCAAGAGGGAGCGATACAGAGATTTAACTGTGTATATGTTATATAAAAATATTATTTTATTTAAAATTTTATATAATAGATTCAAATACTCTGCTAAATCGATCGCCAGAGGTCACGCTTTGCATATAAAAACAAGTTGTTGTTTTTTCCCAATGGCCGGCTCAAATCTTTGCACATTATGTAAATAATCTTTTGTTTTCCTTGTTCTACTCGCCTTAAGCCTTTTATCAAATTATGATTTTTATATATCCCATAAGCTCAATTAAAGCTATTTAAATCTTCCTTAATTTTATTATTATAGTTTCAAGGTTTAACCACGACTGCATTATCGCCTGTGAATATCTTGTCTTTCCATTGCGTATTCGTTCTTGTCATTCCAACATGTCCTCACAGGTTGCAAGCCGACACAGGTTATGCTCATTTGTGAAGAATCTTGGGATGAAGTTTGCATGAGTCTTTTTAATCTTCAAATCATCGGTTACGTTGTTTTAGAGATGCCTGTTTCTTGATCTTGCTCCTGCAAAGTGGTTCGAGGATATTTCTTTATCAAATCGGTGATTTTTTGCACATTTTCATCAGCCCTTTGAAATTTTGGGAGTCCTTGACGAGGATCAACTTCAATGGAAATTCTGCCAGCTTTAAATCTAGAATACCATTCAAAAACAGTTGTTCTCTTTGAGGCGTCATTGGGGAATGCCTTATTAAGCATTTCAAAAGCTTTGGTTGCTGACATTTGAAGTTTCACACAAAAATCTATGCAAATCCTCTGCTTCAATTTTTGATACATCGTAAAATCGCCGCAGTGCTAGGTGTAACCTTTAAATAAATTAGAATGACCTTGGCGCGCGCGCACGTACCGCCTCGATATTGGTACCACCGTGTCGCCAGATATGTATTCTATAATAAATAGTCAAATTTATTTACATTTCTCTTTTTTTTTTATTGACCCAGTCCGGGAACCTATGGAACATACCTTGTATACACTCAAACATAACACAGACATTGCCTATTAATATTTTTAATTTGGTAAACATATTTTAAAATAAATAGGCGCAAATACTTCAATATAACGCGCCTGTGGTTGATAAATAAATATTATGTTACATTGGCGCCATCTGTTAAGAAAATTCGAAACTATTATAGGCGTGTATAATTATTTTAAAAATAATACAATATCTACTGTCCTTCCTGCAATGAAAAAAATTATATAAATAAACGTTAAAATAATAAATGTGTTAAATTATATATATGAAAATTTAAAAAAAAAACAGATTCACATAAATATAAATGTTTATTAATTAATATTGTACAATGCTATTTTTCCACTTTCATGCTTCATCCGTCCTAGGATCCTTAGTTATGCATAAATCAGAAATTTATCATTCCACCAACGTTAAAAAACATAAAGTTAGAGAAAATGGAAACTAGTATAAATCCGACTGTCAAAGATGCAATTCATTTATTAAAAAAAGTTTTATCAGGTTCTAAAGAAGTTACATTATCGGAATTTGATGCTCTTATCTTTCCGGAAGGTGTTAGCTATACAGATCTTTATGAAAATTCCTTGGATGTACTTGAAAACTATGTGACCTATGTTGACAATGAACTGACACAATGTGACCAACCCTTGTCGTTATTTATCGAAAAAGTAGCCAGATTTGCTAAGGCGCTCCAGTATATTCATAGAATAAGTGAGAACAACAAAACAAATAACTCATTTGAGGAAGAAATGATGCTTATATATATGATTATGAAGGTGGAATGGCAAAAGAACGTTCAGGAAAAACATGCATCAAAGTTGACAGTCCAGATATATAGGACGATGCATGGAGAACTGGCAGAACGAGATATTTCTGATGCAAATTTTTACCTTCAACATCTTGTAAATACTGATTATCCAACATGTTCCTATTTCCCCCGCAGTTTTATATTGTACTTTGTGAAACACTACATAAATATCCTAGAAAGAGAGCTACCTATTCCTGGGAATTCACTTTTACAGTATGTAAATGAGGCATATCCATATTTCAAAAAGGAAACTCAAATCTTTTCTAAACTTCATTTTGATACTTACTTAATAGATAAATTAACTGAGGTATACCTTTCTAACAAGTTGGATCTATACATTTCGGATTTTAACACACTTTGTGATTCAAAATTTATTCATCACTTACATGAAGCTTTTAAGATATTTAGTGATAAGCTGAATCCAAAATGTAAAAATAATTTCAAGGATATAATTTTTAAAACTACAAGTCAATTAGCATTAGACCATTTGGGAATGGCATCATTCCAAGATGCAGATGATTATATTAAGGCAGTTACTCGGGTCAATCATTACTGTCGAAACGTAGATATGAACAAATACGACTTCAATTTCTTCTGCGCTATCCAAGACTATATGATAGACCATCTTCTTGATGAATGGCTGAAAAGGCAAGATTGCTTACCTAGCACCGCCATTGCTCAATATCAGAGCTCATTGGCACGACGCCTGTCTCTGCCTGGAAATCTGCAATCTGATATTTCGAGGATCATTTATGAATATAACTGTGTTTCTCGAATATTGAAAAGCCATGACTCTGTAAATGATTTCGTCGATACCTATGGAAATTTGCTAGCAAAAAGAATTCTAGAAAAAGACCCCCTATCCCTAGATGTCGAATTCAAATTGATTGATGCCATAAATAACAATTTTCCAGATGCACCAACAAATAATTTAAGAAGGATCCTTGAAGACCTCCAAGTTGGAAAGTCTATCTCTGAACGTTTCAATGAACAACACCGAGACCAGATGGTCGATGTCAGGATTGCAGCCTCTGCTCTTCTCACAGAGAGAGACCCCGAGCCGTTCCACTGCATCCTGCCCGAGTCCATCCAGAGAACAGTAGACCATCTCCAGGAACTCTACCATCAGGGTCAGAAGAAACTCCAGTGTCTTCTGCTGAGCGGCTCAAAGGAGATCCAGTTCGAGTCCGTAGTGGCCGTCATGAAGCCGGTACAGGCGGTCGTGCTCTTGCAATTTGAAGTTGGCAGCAGGACTCTTAAGGATCTAGAAAGGACTACTCAGCTGTCCCTGCCGTTCCTACTCAAGTCGCTCAAGGGACTAGAAGATGCGGTAATCCTCAACAAATCCGGCGATATTTACAACATCAATATGGACTTGAAAATCCTGGAAGGATTGAAGTGGACTACCCACATGTGGTGGAAGTCCCCACTCAGTTCGATGGCTGTAAGCACCAAGTCATTCAGGCTGCCGTAGTCCTGACTCTCAAGTCCAGCTCTCCGCAGTTTTCCAGCCTTGAGGACATCTTCGCGAAAGTCCAGCCCCAAGTGGAACGGTATTTCGTCTTGGAACGTGGCGACTTTCTGGCGGCTGTAGATAAGTTGGAAGACTTGATTTTTGTAGAGAAAGGAGGCGAGGGACTTTACCGCTATGTCCTATAGAAACCTCTATATAATCTAATTATTCAAAAATTTTACTTTTTGGAAGTAGTTTCCATGTTTTATGAAACTAAATACGAATTTTCAAATTATTTAAAATATATATAATAAACTGTATATATGTAAATATATATTATATAAAAATTATTTTATTTAAAAATTATGACTTTTAGAAAAAATTTCTCTGTAAAGTCGACCGCCATTTATAGCAGCTCTCACTATAAAAACCTATTGTTTCCCATTGGTCGGTTCAAATATTTCTGTCATACACTATTTAATAATATAGATTTGGTCTTATTACCTTGTGTTTATAATCCAACTTGTGCCTCTTATCATAATTAGACAACTGTAAATAACAAGAGGTAAAAATAAGATAAGTGATATATGTGAAAAATATAGAAAGATGGCCTTTCCTCATTTAAAATGCCTACATGAGCAGTCGTTGAATGCTCTTTTTTGTTATATGTTATAAATATAATGTTGAGAAATTGGGGATGCAGTTGTGAATATAGGAAAAATAATTATTTACTTATCAAGTAGTTTTATTTTCAATTTCTTGAAGCAAATTATACATTAAATATTTATCACAATTATATAGAATTTATAAAAGTGAATCCTATACCAGTGAATAAAAATAGGTAGGTTGTCTATACATATTTACAACAATAAAAAAATGTAGAACATTCAATAAATGGAAATAAAATATATGTTTTTAAAAAAAATTGCATTTTAGATTATATAATACTAGACGAATGACCCGGGCAACGCCCGTGTTTTACCCGATTGAATGTTTTTATTCCAATACTATTTGTTACAATTATAAATTGGAGCCGTGGATGTCACTCTTGTGAAACCTCCCGCTCCAAACTTTACATGTACATTAGGTTAGCTGGTATTACCCCTCATTTTCACTGCTAGAGGCGCGAGCGAATTGACTTTTTGTAAATATACATAACTAGACGAATGGCCCGGGCAACGCCCGGGTTTTACCCGAGTGCGTATATATTTTAAAAACGTTCTAATTCAAATACTATTCGTTACAATTATAAATTGGCGCCATGGATGTCACTCTTCTGAAACGTCCCGTTCCAAACTGTGTGTTTTTAAAATATTTCAATTAAAATACTATTCGTTACAATTATAAATTGGCGCCGTGGATGTCTCTCTTGTGAAACGTCCCGCCCCAAACTGTGTGTGTCTTGAAAATATAAAAATAAAAATGTGAATTTTCATAAAGATTTCATCATGTCGATTTTTTTTTGCATTTCACCTACTAAATCGATAGAGATAATTACATTTGCAACATGAACTTAGGTATATTGACTAAATAGAAAACTGCATAGTAATAAAGATTATTTTTTAAAGGCACCATATCGTTTTTTTCAATAAAATCGAAAAAAAAATTAACGATAAATAACGATAATTGCCTTAAAAAGAAATTGCCTTAAAAAAAAGAAACATTCGCGGTGATTTTGTCTTGCATTCGTTTATACAATTATTATATACGAATGACCCGGGAACGCCCGGGTTTTACCCGATTAAATGCTTTTATTCAAATACTATTCGTTACAATTATAAATTGGCGCCGTGGATGTCATTCTTGTATAATATACTAGCGGACGTACCCGGCTTCGCCCGGGTTTAACCCGAGTAAAAGTTTGTCTAACGAATCTCTCGATAAAGTGAACATTTTTTTCCCGGTCCCTTGAAAAATACTCGATAAGTTGAATAAAATCAATATTAATTGGTTCCCTCGGTAATTGGAAGTTAAAGGAATAGTATCTTGCCTTGGAATTGTATCATTATTCTTGTATGGATGTACCCGGCTTCGCCCGGGTTTTACCCGAGTAAAGGTTTGTTTAACGAATCTCTCGATAAAGTGAACATTTTTTCCCGGTCCCTTGAAAAATACTCGATAAGTTGAATAAATCAATATTAATTGGTTCCCTCGGTAATTGGAAGTTAAAGGAATAGTATCTTGCCTTTGAATTGTATCATTATTCTTGTCTCAAATAAATTGCCGTGTCATCCTGAATTTTGTCTTTCCTAATTTTCTACATTACAAAATCATCGTATCATCATGATAATATTTAGAGCAGATTGTTGAATTATAACAGATAAATTAGAATATTAATCTTGATTATTTCTAGGCGAAAAGTTATTTCAAAAATTTTATTTGCTAGAAACCTTCCCCGTACTATACTAAATAACTTCCCAAAGTTTCATGGCGATCCAATGAGTGGTTTGGTCAGGCATAAAGGACAAACAAACAGACACACATACATTCATTTTTATATATATAGATAAATGAGTTTTAAAAATTGTAAAAAAAAAAAAATGCATCGGCCGGGAATCGAACCCGGGCCGCCCGCGTGGCAGGCGAGAATTCTACCACTGTACCACCGATGGTTATGAAAATTCCCATCCGTGAGCTTCAAACAAACAAACAGACAGAATAAGGCAAATATATAAGTAGATACGAATGACCCGGGCAACGCCCGGGTTTTACCCGATTAAATGCTTTTATTCAAATACTATTCGTTACAATTATAAATTGGCGCCGTGGATGTCATTCTTGTATAATATATAAATGAGTTTTAAAAAATGTAAAAAAAAAAAAAAATGCATCGGCCGGGAATCGAACGCGGGCCGCCCGCGTGGCAGGCGAGCATTCTACCACTGAACCACCGATGGTTATGAAAAATCCCATCCGTGAGCTTCAGACAAACAGACAAACAGACAGAATAAGGCAAATATATAAGTAGATTATAAAGATAGAAGCTTCTATAGAAGATAATGATCATAATGATGATGCGCGCGCATCCGTGACATGAGGAAAGACGGTCGTGACTATATATATACTAGACGAATGGCCCGGGCAACGCCCGGGTTTTAGCCGAGTGCGTATATATTTTAAAAATGTTTTAATTAAAATACTATTCGTTACAATTATAAATTGGCGCCGTGGATGTCTCTCTTGTGAAACGTCCCGCCCCAAACTGTGTGTGTCTTGAAAATATGAAAATAAAAATGTGAACGAAAAATATGTCCAGGGTAGCCTAGTGGTCATGGCATCTGCCCGGGTAAGCGGAAGGTCGTGGGTTCGATTCCCATCCCTTGACACTTTTTTTATTTTATCCATTCTGACCAAAATCTATCCGTGAACTTCACACAGTGAACTTCACACAGACAGAATAAGGCAATTATATAAGTAGATAATCCAAATTGTGCCTTATCACACACTATTTTTTTATTTGGCCTTATTACCTTGTGTTTATAATCTATGACGTAATGCCGGCGGCGCGCGCATCCGTGACAGAGGCGGCCGATGAGGAATGAGGAAAGACGGTCGTGACTATATATATATAATAATAATATAATAATAATAATTATTATTATTATCATTAGATAATGATAATGATCATAATGATGATGCGCGCGCATCCGTGATTGAGGCCGATGAGGAAAGACGGTCGTGACTATTATATAAATTAACTAGCGGACCCGCCCGGCTTCGCCCGGGTTTTACCCGAGTAAAAGTTTGTCTAACGAATCTCTCGATAAAGTGAACATTTTTTTTCCCGGTCCCTTGAAAAATACTCGATAAGTTGAATAAAATCAATATTAATTGGTTCCCTCGGTAATTGGAAGTTAAAGGAATAGTATCTTGCCTTGGAATTGTATCATTATTCTTGTATGGATGTACCCGGCTTCGCCCGGGTTTTACCCGAGTAAAGGTTTGTTTAACGAATATCTCGATAAAGTGAACATTTTTTCCCGGTCCCTTGAAAAATACTCGATAAGTTGAATAAAATCAATATTAATTGGTTCCCTCGGTAATTGGAAGTTAAAGGAATAGTATCTTGCCTTGGAATTGTATCATTATTCTTGTATGGATTATTCTTGTATGGATGTACCCGGGTTCGCCCGGGTTTTACCCGAGTAAAGGTTTGTTTAACGAATCTCTCGATAAAGTGAACATTTTTTTCTGGTCCCTTGAAAAAATACTCGATAAGTAGAATAAAATCAATATTAATTGGTTCCCTTGGTAATTGGAAGTTAAAGGAATAGTATCTTGCCTTTGAATTGTATCATTATTTTTGTCTCAAATAAATTGCCGTGTCATCCTGAATTTTGTCTTTCCTAATTTTCTACATTACAAAATCATCGTATCATCATGATAATATTTAGAGCAGATTGTTGAATTATAACAGATAAATTAGAATAATCATCTTGATTATTTCTAGGCGAAAAGTTATTTCAAAAATTTTATTTGCTAGAAACCTTCCCAGTACTATACTAAATAACTTCCCAAAGTTTCATGGCGATCCAATGAGTGGTTTGGTCAGGCATAAAGGACAAACAAACAGACATACATTCATTTATATATATATATATACATATATATATATATTAACAGTTGTTCGTGGCTTCAATGTTCAGTAAAAGATACTAAGAAGCGCTTTGCCACTTGTCTTGAATTATTTTATTGTCTTTTGGTTTTAGAGTTAGTAGTAGCTACCACATGAATTTAGAATACATGAAATTGACTTAGATTTTGATACTAGTGGTAGAGAGAGAGAGAAAACAAAAAAAGCTATTAATTAACCAAACTAGAAATTTGCATACATGTTGATTGCTTTAAAATTTACATATTAAAGATTTATATTGTACAATTGAATTGAGAATATTTTGGCTTAATTTTCATATATAAAATTGAATTTAAGGAAATTATTAACTATAGGATCCAACATACTCCCCCGGCTGGGAAGAGATGACCAGAAAATAAAAATAAAAAAAAATAAATAAAAATAAAAAAGAGTTCCAATAGTATAGATGCTGGACTAATTGATTCCGACTATGTAGTTAAGATTACAATTCTCATTGTTTGAAAGGTAATGGAATCAGCTTCCATCTTTGAGTATCCGATTGAGGTGAATCTTGGATGAGATTTTCAGATTCGTTGGCCAGTTCTCTTTCGGGAACTGCTGGATTATCAGACTCTGCGGCTGCTAAGTCGGATTCAATAGGATCTTCCCGAAGTTTTGATTCAGCCTTTATGCATGAGCCTTGTTCGCTCGATTCCTCTAAATGTTCTTTAGAGAGTTGTCGACTTTCTGCCGCCTTCTCAAAATCTTCCAGATTGACTGCCTTTTCTAAAGCTTCGGGTCTTAAGACTTCTTTCTTCAAGATTTCTGGCCATTCTATATATGCCGATGAACTGTAATTTTCATCGTCGTCTTCAGATTCCTTGACGTCTTCTAAGCATAGAGAATCGATAAGCTTCCAGCGGGATAATTTAGCCTTTTCACCGCTCTGTAGATAATCCTTTGTTGATGTATCCATAATTTCAACAGATACACCTTTCTCTTTGCTTGCCGATTCATTAGCTTCTTTATAAACATTGATTATGCCACTGGTAGCCTCTTTAGGTCGATTAAGATCAGCTTCAACTACATTGAGGTGAGCTGGGTCATCATGGCACAGTTCCTTCTTATCCAGAGCTTCTACACTGACCACTGGTTCTTTCGAATATTTGCCTTCCGATTTATCAATAACCGAAACTTCGGAGATTTCAATCTTCGGAGTCCCGATATCTTTGTTAGACTCTTCGTCTTCAATGACAAAAGTGGTTTCTAAAATTGAAGAATCTTCTTGATTCTCATCAATAGCCTCAGGAATGTCGGCATTCTCAGTTAAGAGATTTTTGATAAGTGATTCCTGGCGTGGGGATTTTGGTTGTAAGAGAGGGAATTTTTGATTTTCATTTAAACAGGAATACTTGAGTCTACCTCCAACTCTTAGAAGTCCTTGAGTGTCTAAGAAGGGATTTAGAGAAGTTAGCTTGTTGGACAGAGGTAGTTGCTTGTTTGACTTCCGTAATTTTATTTCCGTGCAGAATTCAACTTGCTGAATTGATTTGACTAAGACTTGAATTGCCTTTGTTAATTCTCTTGTTGTCAAAGGTCCTTTCTGACGAATTGGATCAAAGAGGAGGCAATTGTAGTAGAATCTCCAACACCAAGCTGTGATTCGGATCAATTTGGTCATTGTGGAATACCTTACAATGAATTCTAGATTTAACATAGTTTCTGAATTTTGAATTAAGGTTGTTTGATCCAACACTTGACCCTCACCGACTTCTTCTTGAATGATATTGAGGTTTACTTGGGTTGGTGAAGAAGGAATATATCGAACATTATTTTCTTGAAGCCAAATAGGACCCCGCCACCAAATTCTATGATTGACCAAGTCTTGAGGCATGATTCCTCTTGATGCGCAATCAGCTGGATTATCTTGACTGGATACATGGAACCAATCAGTGATTTGAGTCAAATTTTGAATTGACGACACTCTGTTCGAAACAAAGGCCTTCCATCTGCTGGCATCTGATCTTATCCAATCTATGCAGATTTGTGAATCAGTCCACAAAAAGGTTTTGTCAGGTTGAAAAGGAAATGATTCAAGAATGACTTGATTCAGTTGAGCCAAAAGCAATGCTGCACTTAGTTCAAGTCTTGGAATTGTAATGGTATTTAATGGTGCAACCTTAGTTTTTGAGGTTATCAGATTGATTTTGATCTTTTGAATTTTGAATCTAGTTTTCAAGTAAAAAACTGCTGAATAAGCATTAAGGGATGCATCACAAAATCCCTGTAGTTGTAATTCTTCTATTTCAGAAGATGAACTGTTCAGGTATCTTGGTATTTTGATTTCCTTTAGGCACGATAGTTGAGTTTGGAATTTATTCCAATTTGACTTTATATCTGATTCAATTGGTTCATCCCATGAAGTTCTCTCAGCAGGAAGTTGACGTTTTCGCCTATAATAGGGTGTTGGCTTTATCTTAGGAATAATCGAAGTTTCTTTCTTAGATGAGAGTGGTTCACTTGACGGAGAAGCGAGAGGTTGTTCTGGAGTGGATGGTTGACTTGATTCAGAAGGAAGTAATTGGTTTTGTTTAGAAGTAATTTGTGGAGTTAACTTAGAGATACGTGACTTTTTAGATTTACTTGGAATTTCTTCAAATTTACTTGAATTATCTTCGGATCTACTTAGATTTTCTTCAGATTTACTTGAATTATCTTCAGATTCTTCTATAGAGGAGCATGAAAAATTGGAGTTCTGAGACATCTGTGGCTCTGTATAATCCCCAGAACATCGGCAACTCTCTGAACCTCTGGTGGGAGATGTAGGGGACTTGGGCCCACTTTGGGCCTTGAAATCTTCAACAGAAGCCGATGAGAGAGTGTAACTCTGCTCTGGGCTCATCGGGTAGGATGGCAGATTATCAACTCGGTTCTGGCTCTCTATAGAGTCTTCTTCTATAGGAATTGGAATCTGCTTGGAGCACCCAGGGCTTGATGGCATTTCGACCAAAGGGGACATGGCCTCTTTCAGGCTGTGAACTTATACTTGTAAGGGGGTTGGAGAGTTGTGTTTGGAGCTCTGTAGGCTCAAAGTTAGAGACGGTGACCCTTGAACAGAGTCTGGTAGACTTGGAGAGGTCTGAATGGACTCTTGTAGACTTGGAGATGGGGCATTCTTTATACCCAACTGGGCCTTAGAAATTGGGACATCTTCAAGTTCCCAGAATTTTCTTATGCTGGAATCAAGTTCAGTGGTACAGTGATTGATTACCGAAGTATTCGACTTAATAGTTGAATGGATTCTCCCAGAAACAAGCCAACCTAACTTGGTATTAAGTGCTATAGGATGGTGCCTTAAATCTGTTTTATGACCTAGAATTATTTCTACAAAGGTATCTGCACCCAAAATTAGGTCTATGGGCTTGGTGACATAGAATTCTGGGTCTGCCAAGAGCAAAATTTCTAAATGAGGAAAGTCTGCTGACTGAATTTGGAAGTTTGGAAGGTCTGCAGTTACCCTCCCAACCACAAATGCTCTGGCAGAAAATAATTGATCATTATGATGTGGGGTGAACTCTATTTCAACCTGCGATGTTGTCCTGTTGACAACAATGTCACCTACACCTTTTAGTGTATAAGAATTTTTCCTTTTTTCAAGTCCCAACTTGTGGCAACATTGTTCTGAAATTAGGCTTATTTGGGACCCATTGTCCACTAATGCTCTACATAGCACAAATGAGCCATCCTTCGCCTTGACTTTAATAAGGGCTGTTGACAGTAGAATATTTGTTTCCGTTTCCAAAGGCATCACATTACAGATGGTATTTGTTGAAATCAACATCTCTTGAGAGGTTGTTGGTTGTGGAATGGATGGTTCAGAGTTGTATTGATGCAGAAGAGTATGATGGTTCTGCTTGCAGTTTTTACATCTTGATGTGATGAGACATTTGGATATCTCATGATTTGCTCTAAGGCAATTTTGACAAAGTTTATGTTTTTTAACTAATTCCCATTTTTTAGGCAAGGGAAGATTTATGAATCTCTGGCAGTCATTTAGTTTATGAATTTGATGACATAAAATACAATTTTGACCTTTGTTGACATAAAGGCCATGAGCCATCATATTTTTGCTAGAAGTTTTTTGTTCCTGGAACAAAGGAATTCTCATACCTTGCAGGCTTCTAGCATGTTTTTCTAAAAAATTCACAAAGTTTTCAAATGTTGGATATTCTTCATTTTGAAGAGTTAATTCCCATTCTTTCCTGAGGGCTTCACCGATTCTTTTTTCAAAAAAATTGATCAGGATTAGATCTGTTAATGTGTTTTTCTCAAGTCCTAGCACTGAGAGATTTCTAATGCCTTCATTGCAAACATCAAGGATTTCATAGAGAGAACCAGCCGAAATAGATTTTAATGGCCTTATGGAGAATATTTTGTTGATTTGTGAAAAAGCCAATTCTCTTCTGTTATTAAATCTATTGCATAAGGTATCCCATGCTTGCTGGTAGTTTTTGTCAGAAATGGGAAAACCCCGAATCAACTTTTCCGCAGGACCCTTAACAGATGCATTTAGATATTGAAATTTTTGTATTTCAGTTAGTGTTTGATTTGAATTAATGGTGGAGTTAAATATTTCTCTAAAACTAAGCCAATTGGCTGAATCACCATTGAAAATGGGTAAATTTATCTTAGGTAAATTAACATTGGATTCGGGCAGTTGTTTATCACTATGAGTATTTTCTTTGGTTTCAATCAAAAATAAAGCTTCTTCAATAGACACCAACATATTAAAAATATCCTCTTTGGCTTTTGAATAATCGTCATATTGTGTCTCATCTAACTCTGATTCTAATAATGTGTTGATAACTTGATTTAGGCTAATTTTCCTTTCATTAACTTCTTGTTGGAATAGCTTTAATCTATGTATGTTTTTGGATTCTACAATAGCTTTATTCTTTGATTCCAGATCCTTTATTTCCTGAATAATAAAGTTGAATTTGTGCCGAATTTTAACTTCTGATTTGGGCATGACTTTATTTTAAGAATTTTAAGTTTTCAAATGGCTTACCTTAATTTTTTAAAGTATCCGGCTCGAGGGACCATACTGTTCGTGGCTTCAATGTTCAGTAAAAGATACTAAGAAGCACTTTGCCACTTGTCTTGAATTATTTTATTGTCTTTTGGTTTTAGAGTTAGGAGTAGCTACCACATGAATTTAGAATACATGAAATTGACTTAGATTTTGATACTAGTGGTAGAGAGAGAGAGAAAACAAAAAAAGCTATTAATTAACCAAACTAGAAATTTGCATACATGTTGATTGCTTTAAAATTTACATATTAAAGATTTATATTGTACAATTGAATTTAGAATATTTTGGCTTAATTTTCATATATAAAATTGAATTTAAGGAAATTATTAACTATAGGATCCAACACAGTAATTAAACGTAACAGTAAGAAAATGTTGATTTTAAAATATTTTAATTTTAAAATATTTTAATTTTTTCATATTTTAAATATGTAAATAGAGTCTCTTAAGAAAGACCAACTAAAAACATGAATCAACTTGTTTCTCCTGTTGGTGGTCTCTCATTGAAGATTCTAATTGCTATTAAAGAATCTCTAATGTACCTTTAATAAGAGACTGCCTCTTGGAGAGACGGTGTAGCTACGAAATGGATATTCCCGGCTTCGCCCGGATTTTACCCGAGTAAAGGTTTGTCTAACGAATCTCTCGATAAAGTGAACATTTTTTCCCGGTCCCTTGAAAAATACTCGATAAGTCGAATAAAATCATTATTAATTGGTTCCCTCCGTAATTGGAAGTTAAAGGAATAGTATCTTGCCTTGGAATTGTATCATTATTCTTGTCTCAAATAAATTGCCGTGTCATCCTGAATTTTGTCTTTCCTAATTTTCTACATTACAAAATCATCGTATCATCATGATAATATTTAGAGCAGATTGTTGAATTATAACAGATAAATTAGAATATTTATCTTGATTATATCTAGGCGAAAAGTTATTTCAAAAATTTTATTTGCTAGAAACCTTCCCAGTACTATACTAAATAACTTCCCAAAGTTTCATGGCGATCCAATGAGTGGTTTGGTCAGGCATAAAGGACAAACAGACATACATTCATTTTTATATATATAAAGAATAGATTAATTAATAATAATAATAATAATAATAATATATAATAATAATAATTATTATTATTATCATTAGATAATGATAATGATCATAATGATGATGCGCGTGCATCCGTGACATGAGGAATTGAGGACAGCGATGAGGAAAGACGGTCGTGACTATTATATAATATATATATGTTATATTAAATATTATTTTTTTTAAATTATAATTTCATAGATTCAAATACCCTGCTAAATCAACCACTAGAAGTCACGCTTCCCCTATGAAAACTCATTGTTGTTGTTTCCCGATGGCCGGCTTAAATCTTTTGTATATTATGTAAATAAATTTTTTAATTTGTAGATTCTTACGCCTTAAGCCAGTCAATACTTTTATCAAATTATGTTTTATTATTTATTCCTTAGCTCAATTTAAGCTATTTCTAATCCTTACTATTTTTGATGACTAATTTCATTTTGTTTTAGAGATGCCTGTGTCTTGTTCTAGCTCCAGCAAAGTGGTTCGAGAATTTTATTCTATCAATTCGGTGATTTTTGCACATTTTCATCAGTCCTTTGAAATTTTAGCGTCCTTAACGAGGATCCTCTACAATGGAAATTCAGTCAGCTTCAAATATAGAATGCCATTTAAAAACAGTTGTTCTCTTTGGGGCGTCATTGGGAATGCTTTATTAAGCATTTCAAAAGCTTTGGTTGCTGATATTTAAAGTTTCACACAAAATTCTATGCAAATCCTCTGCTTCAATTTTTGTTCCGTCGTAAAATCGCCGCAGCGCTAGGTGTAACCTTTAAATAAATAAGAATGACCTTGGCGCGCGCGCATGTACCGCCTTGATATTGGTACCACCGTGTTGCCAGATATTTTTTCTATAATAAACAGTCAAATTTATTTACATTTTTCATTTTTTAATTTTTTTATGGACCCAGTCCGGGAACCTATGGAACATACCTTGTATACACTCAAACCTAACACAGACGCTGCCTATTAATATTTTTAATTCGGTAAACATATTTTAAAATAAATAGGCGCAAATACTTCAATATAACACGCCTGGGGTTAATAAAAAATATTATGAGGCATTAGCGCGATATCTGTTAAGAAAATTCGAAACTATTATAGGCGCGTATAATTATTTTAAAAATTATACAATATCTACTGTCCTTATTGCAATGAAAAAAAATTAAATAAATACACATTTAAAAAATAAATTATATATAAAAAACCTTTTTTTAAAACAGATTCACAAAAACATAAATATTCATTAATTAATATTGTACAATGCTCTTTTACACTTTCATGCTTCATCCATTCTAGTATTCTTAGTTATAACTAAATAAGAAATTTATCAATCCACCAAGGTTAAAAATCATAAAGGTAGAGAAAATGGAAACTAGTATAAATCAGACTGTCAAAGATGCAATTCATTTATTAAAAAAAGTTTTATCGGGTTATAAAGAAGTTACATTATCGGATTCTGATGCTCTCATCTTTCCGGAAGGTGTTAGCTATACAGATCTTTATCAAAATTACCTGGATATACTTGGAGCCAATGTGACCTATGTTGACAATGAACTGACACAATGTGACCAACCCCTTTCGTTTTATATCGAAAAATTATCCAGTTTTGCTAAGGCGCTCCAGTATATTCAAAGAATAAGTGAAAACAACGAAACAAATAACTCATTTAAGGAAGAAATGATGCTGATAAAAATGATGATGGAGTTGAAATGGCGAATAAACGTTCAGGAAAAACATGCATCAAAGGTGACAGCCCAGATTTATAGAAAGATGCATGGAGAACCGGCAGAACGAGATATTTATGATGCAAAACTTTACCTTCGACATCTTTTAAATGCTGATTATCCAACCTTTTTCTATTTACCCGGTAATTTTGAAACGTACTTTGTGACACACTACATAAAAATACTAGAAACAGAGCTACCTATTCCTGGGAATTCACTTTTACAGTATGTAAATGAGGCATATCCGTATTTTGAAAAGGAAACTCAAATATTATCTAAACTTCATTCTAATATTTTCTTCATAGATAAATTAACTGAGGTATTCCTTTCTAGCAAGTTGGATCTATATATATCGGATTTTAACACACTTTGTGATTTAAAATTTATTCATCACTTACACGTAGCTTTTAAGATATTTAGTGATAGGCTGAATCCAAAATGTAAAAATAATTTCAAGGATATAATTTTTAAAACTACAAGTCAATTAGCATTAGAGCATTTGGGAATGGCATAATTTCAAGATGCAGATGATTATATTAAAGCAGTTACTCGGGTCAACCATTACTGTCAAAACGTTGATGTAAGCGAATACGACTTCGAATTCTTTTGCGCCATCCAAGACCATATGATAGACCATCTTCTTGATGAATGGCTGAAAAGGCAAGATTGTTTACCTAGCACCGCCATTGCTCAATACCTGAACTCTTTGGCACAACGCCTGTCTCTGCCAGGAACTCTGCTATCTGATATTTCGAGGATCATTTATGAATATCACCATCTTTCTCGAATATTGAAAAGCCATGATTGTGTAAATGATTTCGTCGATACCTATGGAAATTTCCTAGCAAACAGAATACTAGAAAAAGACCCCATATCCCTAGATGTCGAATTCAAATTGATCGATGCCATAAATAACAATTTTCCAGATGTACCAACACATAATCTAAGAAGGATCTTTGAAGACCTCCAAGTTGGAAAGTCCATCTCTGAACGTTTCAATGAACAACACCGAGACCAGATGGTCGATGTCAGGATTGCAGCCTCTTCCCTTCTCACAGAGAGAGATCCCGAGCCGTTCCATTGCATCCTGCCCGAGTCCATCCAGAGAACAGTAGACCATCTCCAAGGACTCTACCCTCAGGGTCAGAAGAAACTCCAGTGGATGCTTCTCAGCGGCTCGATAGAGATCCATCTCGAGTCCGTAGTGGCCGTAATGAAGCCGGTACAGGCGGTAGTGCTCTTGCAATTTGAAGTTGGCAGCAGGACTCTTAAGGATCTAGAAAGGACTACTCAGCTGTCCCTGCCGTTCCTACTCAAGTCGCTCAAAGGACTAGAAGATGCGGAAATCCTCAACAAGTCCGGCGATACTTACAAAGTTAATATGGACTTGAGACATCCTGGAAGGATCGAAGTGGACTACCCACACGTGGTGGAAGTCCCCACTCAGTTCGACGGCTGTAAGGAACATGTCATTCAGGCTGCCGTTGTCCGGACTCTCAAGTCCAGCTCCCCGCAGTTTTCCAGCCTTGATGACATCTTCGCTAAGGTCTATCTCCAGGTGCTACGATATTTCGTCTTGGAACGTGGCGACTTTCTGGCGGCTGTAGATAAGTTGGAAGACTTGATTTTTGTAGAGAAAGGAGGCGAGGGACTTTACCGCTATGTCCTATAGAAACCTCTATATAATCTAATTATTCAAAAATTTTACTTTTTGGAAGTAGTTTCCCATGTTTTATGAAGTAAATACGAATTTTCAAATTATTAAAAATATATATAATAAACTGTTTATATGTAAATATATCTATATTAATAAAATGGAAATTTCATAAGTGTTGTTCACTAAAAACTTTCGTTACAATGCATCAATTTCAACCAAATTTTCATCATTTATGTAAAACGAGATGGAGCAGGTTTTGCTTAACATCAAAATATATTTCCTAACATTAACATGCGTAACTTCGGTGTTATCGATTAAATACCAAAAAAAAAAAAATCAACAGAGTTATTTTTTTTTACATACTAGCTAATAATCTCAATCTGAAAAAATATTCAAAACAAGCAATTTTAAGATAACACCATATGTAAAACAGTCGGCCAAGAAAACAACAACTATATGACATCTTTCTCACATATTCACACACAATCTTGATTAATAATTAAAACTAATATTTAACATTGTTCATTATACTTCATAATATATAATATTCGTTAGGCAAACTTTCACTCAGATAAAACCCGGGCGAAGCCGGGTACACATCCGTATTATATAAAATTATTTTATTTAAAAATTTCAACTTTTAGAACAAATAACTCTGTAAAGTCGACCGCCATATATAGCAGCTCTCACTATAAAAACCTGTTGTTTCCCATTGGTAGGTTCAAATATTTCTGTTATACACTATTTATTAATATAGATTTGGTCTTATTACTTTGTGTTTATAATCCAACTTGTGCCTCTTATCATAATTAGACAACTGTAAATAAAAAAAGGTAATAATAAGGTAAGTGATATATGTGAAAAATATAGAAAGATGGCTTTTTCCCATTTAAAATGCCCATATGAGCAGTTAGTACATGCTCTTTTTTGTTCTCTATATATATAAAAATGAATGTGTGTGTCTTTCCTTTATGTCTGACCAAACCACTCATTGGATCGCCATGAAACTTGGGGAAGTTATTTAGTATAGTACTGGGAAGGTTTCTAGCAAAAAAAAAAATTGAAATAACTTTTCGCCTAAAATTAATCAAGATAAATATTCTAAATTATCTGTTATAATTTAACAATCTTCTCTAAATATTATCATGCATATAAAAAAAAATGATTATATGCCTCTTCTTTATGCCGGACCAAACTACTTATTTCATCGCAATTTAACTTTGAGAAATTAGTTTAATATACTACCAGAAAGGTTTCTATCTAATTATTAGTTTGAAAAACCTTTTTTTTTGGAAAAAATAAGGATAAATATTAATTAATCTGTTATATTTTCAGCACTCTGATTTATTATCTCTGTATTATCTATCTATCTATATATAAAATTGAATGTCTGTCTGTCTGTACTCTATAGATTCAAAAACCATTTATCCAATCGCCGTGATATTTTGGGATATTATTCGGTATATCCCCGGGAAGGTTTTTGAAAAATAATTTCATGAATATCTTGAATATCCTTAGAGTTATTTGCATATTTGTAGATTTAACTCGCAAGAAGCGTCCCCATTGCGACGATGATAACAAGTTTTTTTTATCTATAAGTTTTATTTTCACTAAGTTTGTTATCTTAAAGATTATTTATCAAAAGTAAGATTTTCTACCTATTAATTGCGTACAAGTCAAAGTTAGTTTTATCATTTATCTAAACATGTATATTGGGAGAATATTTCAAATTATCTAAATATATATTTTATTTTTTACATATGTTATATTCAAATGGCATTTATGTAGGGATAATTTATTGTTAATTTTCAATTTGATGTATTGTATACATTCGATCATTAATTAATTATTATTCAGGTATTAAAACTGCCTTTTTGTTCAAAGACAGCAAATTATATGGAATTTATAAAAATTAATTCTATACCAGTGAATAAAAATAGGTAGGTTAACTATACATATTTACAACAATATTCAAAGTGCAATATTGTAAAACTATAATAAAAAATGTTGAACAGTCAATGAATGGAAATAAAATATGTTTTAAAAAAAAATAAAATATTTGCATTTTAGATTATATAATATACTAGACGAATGACCCGGCTTCGACCAGGAATTCCCCCGAGTGCAATTTCCTTCATACGAAAGAACATTACTAATAAATAGTATTAGAGCCATAGAATAGCAACACAGAAGTAATACATTATCACAGGCAAAAAGTTGTGTGATGTCAAAAAATGCAATATATTAGTAATTAGGTATTTTATTTATTTATTTTTCAATCCATTTAGGTGTTTTAAATATAGTTCAAATAGTTGACAGATTTTCCACCCAACCTCCGAGGTACCCGCCCCAGCGTGTTAACTCTTATATATAGTGGTGCATCCTCTGTAGGTCTATTACACTCTTTGGGTAAAAAGGGATAGGGATTGAAATTACTTGAGAAGAGTGACCGTGATTGACCAAGCCTGGCCAGCAGCCTGTAATCTAATGTTTTCAGTTCCAGTCAAAAATAAAAGGTCACATGGAACTTAGGCAAATATATTACAACAACAGACTAAATTTTAAACTATCAATGAAACATATGATTTTTTAAAAAGAATAACAAAACAAATTCCATTACAACAATGACAAAACATAAGCCCATTGTTTACATACAGTAATAAAAGTTTGTAAGTATTGTCAAATCTGCATTGTTTACTAACCGTAACTTTGTAAAATGTAGTGCCCTATCAACATGTCAGCTAAAAATAATAATACTAAAAAAAAACCTAATGCCAAAATAGCCATGTTAATATTTTAGGCCTATAAAAACCAAAGGGTATATGGATTATAGACAAACACATGTTTTGGCTGTTAAATGAGACTGTAATCCATATTAAATTTTCACTACATATGATTTTTTAAATTAAAAAGGCATATATTGGATCAAAAAAATAATTTTTTTACCAATATTTCAGCTGGCTGAACGCCAACCTTCATCAAGGTGTTATAACATTTTAAAAGTGTGTCAACAACAAACTAAGCGCCACATAACGTCAACAGCATTAAGTTTTTGACGTTATGTGGCGCTGAGTTTGTTGTTGACACATTTTAAAATGCTATAACACCTTGATAAAGGTTGGCGTTCAGCCAGCTGAAATATTGGTAAAATAAATTATTTTTTTGATTCAATATATACCTTTTTATTTAAAGATTTATTTATGGATTGCTCTATTTTCAAAATGATTTTTTTTGTAAAAATATTTTAAAAAATAAAGGCTAGAACAAAAATTTATAAAAATACGAAATACATTGTGTACATAGTAACTATAGGTTTGTAAAGTTTTTTAAAATTGCATTTTTGTGTGCACTTACCGAAACTTAGTAATACGAATTTCTATCTCAATACTTAATACTAAATACTTTTGTAAAAAAAAGGTAACACTCTTGTAAAAAGATATAAAAAAAAAAAAAGTTGGGCAAGCGATTTGGAAAATATGCAGAACGCTCATTGGTCGATTAATTCGCCTGGTGTTGTCACTTCGCCTCGTATTTACTGCCGCGCAAAAATAGTTACACTTTATTAAAACAATATCGAACTTTTGAGTATTTCTGCCTTCCTGCAGGAGTACATAAAAACGAATAAACGCCGTTAAGATACTAAAAATATGTACATTTAAATATAAGGAGAGCTTTTGCATATTCCTTGATATTAGAATATTTTATTAAGTTAGTTTGTATTTTTTGCATATTACCTATTGTTTGTTTAATTTTAAGAATTATCATATTGACTGAAACTTTTATTTATTATATAAAAAAACAAAGGCCAGAACAAAAATTAATAAAAATACAAAAGCTATTGTTTACATACAATAACGCTAATTTTGTAGAGTTTTTTTTTTTTAATTGCATTGTGTGCACTTACCGTAACTTAGTAATATAAATTTCTCTCTCAATACTTTTGTAAAAAAAAGTGACACTCGTATAAAAAGATATTTAGAAAAAAGTACGCAAGCAACTTGAAAAGAAATGCAGAACACTCATTGGTCGCTTGATTGGCCTCGTGTTGTTACTTCGCCTCGTATTTACTCCGCGTAAAAAAAAGTTCTTCAAATGAAAAAACGAAATAGCCAAAAATACTAATCAAAATGTAGCCGAATATTTTCCTCAGGTTTATAAAAAGCGAAATGCAAAATGAAAGAATGATGCTTATAAATAAGATGATGAAGTTGCAATGGCGAATGAAAATTCAGGAAAATCATGCATCAAAGGTGACAGACCAGATTTATAGGACGATGCATAGAGAACCGGCAGAACGAGATATTTCTGATGCAAAATTTTACCTTCGACATCTTTTAAATGCTGATTATCCAGCATCTTCCTATTTACGGGGTAATTTTAAATCGTACTTTGTAAAACACTACATAAAAATCCTAGAAGCAGAGCTACCTATTCCTGGGAATTCACTTTTACAGTATGCAAATGAGGCATATCCGTATTTTGAAAAGGAAACTCAAATCTTTTCTAAACTTCATTTTGATATTTACTTGATAGATAAATTAGCTGAAGTATTCGTTTCTAACAAGTTGGACTTATACATAATGGATTTAAACACACTTTCTGATTCAAAATTCATTCATCACTTACATGAAGCCTTTAAGATATTTAGTGATAAGCTCAATCCAGTATGTGAAAATATTTTCAAGGAAATAATTTTCAGAACTACACAAGTCAATTAGCATTAGAGCATTTGGGAATGGCATCATTCCAAGATGCAGATGATTATATTAAGGCAGTTACTCGGGTCAAACATTACTGTCAAAACGTTGATGTGAACAAATACGACTTCGATTTCTTCTGCGCCATCCAAGAATATATGATAGACTATCTTCTTGATGAATGGCTGAAAAGGCAAGATTGTTTACCTAGCACCGCCATTGCTCAATACCTAAGCTCATTTGCACAAGGCCTGTCTCTGCCAGGAACTCTGCTATCTGATATTTCCAGGATCATTTATGAATATCACCATCTTTCTCGAATATTGAAAAGCCATGACTCTGTAAATGATTTCGTCGATACCTATGGAAATTTCCTAACAAACAGAATTCTAGAAAAAGACCCCCTATCCCTAGATGTCGAATTCAAATTGATTGATGCAATAAATAAAAATTTTCCAGATGCACCAACACATAATTTAAGAAGGATCCTTGAAGACCTCCAAGTTGGAAAGTCTATCTCTGAACGTTTCAATGAACAACACCGAGACCAGATGGTCGATGTCAGGATTACAGCCTCTGCTCTTCTCACAGAGAGAGACCCCGAGCCGTTCCACTGCATCCTGCCCGAGTCCATCCAGAGAACAGTAGACCATCTCCAGGGACTCTACCCTCAGGGTCAGAAGAAACTCCAGTGCCTTCTGCTTAGCGGCTCAATGGAGATCCAGCTCGAGTCCGTAGTGGCCGTCATGAAGCCGGTACAGGCGGTCGTGCTCTTGCAATTTGAAGTTGGCAGCAGGACTCTTAAGGATCTAGAAAGGACTACTCAGCTGTCCCTGCCGTTCCTACTCAAGTCGCTCAAGGGACTAGAAGATGCGAAAATCCTCAACAAGTCCGACGATACTTACAACGTTAATATGGACTTGAGACATCCTGGAAGGATCGAAGTGGACTACCCACATGTGGTGGAAGTCCCCACTCCGTTCGACGGCTGTAAGCAACATGTCATTCAGGCTGCCGTTGTTCGGACTCTCAAGTCCAGCTCCCCGCAGTTTTCCAGCCTTGATGACATCTTTGCTAAGGTCCATCTCCAGGTGTTACGGTATTTCGTCTTGGAACGTGGCGACTTTCTGGCGGCTGTAGATAAGTTGGAGGACTTGATTTTTGTAGAGAAAGGAAGCGAGGGACTTTACCGCTATGTCCTATAGAAACCTCTATATAATCTAATTATTCAAAAATTTTACTTCTTTGGAAGTAGTTTCCATGTTTTATGAAACTAAATACGAATTTTCAAATCATTTAAAATATATATAATAAACTGTATATATGTAAATATATATTATATAAAAATTATTTTATTTAAAAATTATGACTTTTAGAAAAAATTTCTCTGTAAAGTCGACCGCCATTTATAGCAGCTCTCACTATAAAAACCTATTGTTTCCCATTGGTCGGTTCAAATATTTCTGTCATACACTATTTAATAATATAGATTTGGTCTTATTACCTTGTGTTTATAATCCAACTTGTGCCTCTCATCATAATTAGACAACTGTAAATAACAAGAGGTAAAAATAAGATAAGTGATATATGTGAAAAATATAGAAAGATGGCCTTTCCTCATTTAAAATGCCTACATGAGCAGTCATTGAATGCTCTTTTTTGTTATATGTTATAAATATAATGTTGAGAAATTGGGGATGCAGTTGTGAAAATAGGAAAAATAATTATTTACTTATCAAGTAGTTTTATTTTCAATTTCTTGAAGCAAATTATACATTAAATATTTATCACAATTATATAGAATTTATAAAAGTGAATCCTATACCAGTGAATAAAAATAGGTAGGTTGTCTATACATATTTACAACAATAAAAAAATGTAGAACATTCAATAAATGGAAATAAAATATATGTTTTTAAAAAAAATTGCATTTTAGATTATATAATACTAGACGAATGACCCGGGCAACGCCCGTGTTTTACCCGATTGAATGTTTTTATTCCAATACTATTTGTTACAATTATAAATTGGAGCCTTGGATCTCACTCTTGTGAAACGTCCCGCTCCAAACTTTACATGTACATTAGGTCAGCTGGTATTACCCCTCATTTTCACTGCTAGAGGCGCGAGCGAATTGACTTTTTGTAAATATACATAACTAGACGAATGGCCCGGGCAACGCCCGGGTTTTACCCGAGTGCGTATATATTTTAAAAACGTTCTAATTCAAATACTATTCGTTACAATTATAAATTGGCGCCATGGATGTCACTCTTCTGAAACGTCCCGTTCCAAACTGTGTGTTTTTAAAATGTTTTAATTAAAATACTATTCGTTACAATTATAAATTGGCGCCCTGGATGTCTCTCTTGTGAAACGTCCCGCCCCAAACTGTGTGTGTCTTGAAAATAT
The DNA here is from genome assembly GCA_030710605.1 of Cordylochernes scorpioides. Classification (NCBI taxonomy): domain Eukaryota; kingdom Metazoa; phylum Arthropoda; class Arachnida; order Pseudoscorpiones; family Chernetidae; genus Cordylochernes; species Cordylochernes scorpioides. The sequence continues at coordinate 29,115,564 of CP092868.1, forward strand.
AAAAATAAAAATGTGAATTTTCATAAAGATTTCATCATGTCGATTTTTTTTTTTGCATTTCACCTACTAAATCGATAGAGATAATTACATTTGCAACATGAACTTAGGTATATTGACTAAATAGAAAACTGCATAGTAATAAAGATCATTTTTTAAAGGCACCATATCGTTTTTTTTCAATAAAATCGAAAAAAAAATTAACGATAAATAACGATAATTGCCTTAAAAAGAAATTGCCTTAAAAAAAAGAAACATTCGCGGTGATTTTGTCTTGCATTCGTTTATACAATTATTATATACGAATGACCCGGGCAACGCCCGGGTTTTACCAGATTAAATGCTTTTATTCAAATACTATTCGTTACAATTATAAATTGGCGCCGTGGATGTCATTCTTGTATAATATACTAGCGGACGTACCCGGCTTCGCCCGGGTTTTACCCGAGTAAAAGTTTGTCTAACGAATCTCTCGATAAAGTGAACATTTTTTTCCCGGTCCCTTGAAAAATACTCGATAAGTTGAATAAAATCAATATTAATTGGTTCCCTCGGTAATTGGAAGTTAAAGGAATAGTATCTTGTCTTGGAATTGTATCATTATTCTTGTATGGATGTACCCGGCTTCGCCCGGGTTTTACCCGAGTAAAGGTTTGTTTAACGAATCTCTCGATAAAGTGAACATTTTTTCCCGGTCCCTTGAAAAAATACTCGATAAGTAGAATAAAATCAATATTAATTGGTTCCCTCGGTAATTGGAAGTTAAAGGAATAGTATCTTGCCTTTGAATTGTATCATTATTCTTGTCTCAAATAAATTGCCGTGTCATCCTGAATTTTGTCTTTCCTAATTTTCTACATTACAAAATCATCGTATCATCATGATAATATTTAGAGCAGATTGTTGAATTATAACAGATAAATTAGAATAATTATCTTGATTATTTCTAGGCGAAAAGTTATTTCAAAAATTTTATTTGCTAGAAACCTTCCCAGTACTATACTAAATAACTTCCCAAAGTTTCATGGCGATCCAATGAGTGGTTTGGTCAGGCATAAAGGACAAACAGACATACATTCATTTTTATATATATAAGAATAGATTAATTAATTAATAATAATAATAATAATAATATATAATAATAATTATTATTATTATTATCATTAGATAATGATAATGATCATAATGATGATGCGCGCGCATCCGTGACATGAGGAATTGAGGACAGCGATGAGGAAAGACGGTCGTGACTATTATATAATATATATATGTTATATTAAATATTATTTTTTTTAAATTAAAATTTCATAGATTCAAATACCCTGCTAAATCAACCACTAGAAGTCACGCTTCCCCTATGAAAACTCATTGTTGTTGTTTCCCGATGGCCGGCTTAAATCTTTTGTATATTATGTAAATAAATTTTTTAATTTGTAGATTCTTACGCCTTAAGCCAGTCAATACTTTTATCAAATTATGTTTTATTATTTATTCCTTAGCTCAATTTAAGCTATTTCTAATCCTTACTATTTTTGATGACTAATTTCATTTTGTTTTAGAGATGCCTGTGTCTTGTTCTAGCTCCAGCAAAGTGGTTCGAGAATTTTATTCTATCAATTCGGTGATTTTTGCACATTTTCATCAGTCCTTTGAAATTTTAGCGTCCTTAACGAGGATCCTCTACAATGGAAATTCAGTCAGCTTCAAATATAGAATGCCATTTAAAAACAGTTGTTCTCTTTGGGGCGTCATTGGGAATGCTTTATTAAGCATTTCAAAAGCTTTGGTTGCTGATATTTAAAGTTTCACACAAAATTCTATGCAAATCCTCTGCTTCAATTTTTGTTCCGTCGTAAAATCGCCGCAGCGCTAGGTGTAACCTTTAAATAAATAAGAATGACCTTGGCGCGCGCGCATGTACCGCCTTGATATTGGTACCACCGTGTTGCCAGATATTTTTTCTATAATAAACAGTCAAATTTATTTACATTTTTCATTTTTTAATTTTTTTATGGACCCAGTCCGGGAACCTATGGAACATACCTTGTATACACTTAAACCTAACACAGACGCTGCCTATTAATATTTTTAATTCGGTAAACATATTTTAAAATAAATAGGCGCAAATACTTCAATATAACACGCCTGGGGTTAATAAAAAATATTATGAGGCATTAGCGCGATATCTGTTAAGAAAATTCGAAACTATTATAGGCGCGTATAATTATTTAAAAAATTATACAATATCTACTGTCCTTATTGCAATGAAAAAAAATTAAATAAATACACATTTAAAAAATAAATTATATATAAAAAACCTTTTTTTAAAACAGATTCACAAAAACATAAATATTCATTAATTAATATTGTACAATGCTCTTTTACACTTTCATGCTTCATCCATTCTAGTATCCTTAGTTATAACTAAATAAGAAATTTATCAATCCACCAACGTTAAAAATCATAAAGGTAGAGAAAATGGAAACTAGTATAAATCAGACTGTCAAAGATGCAATTCATTTATTAAAAAAAGTTTTATCGGGTTATAAAGAAGTTACATTATCGGATTCTGATGCTCTCATCTTTCCGGAAGGTGTTAGCTATACAGATCTTTATCAAAATTACCTGGATATACTTGGAGCCAATGTGACCTATGTTGACAATGAACTGACACAATGTGACCAACCCCTTTCGTTTTATATCGAAAAATTATCCAGTTTTGCTAAGGCGCTCCAGTATATTCAAAGAATAAGTGAAAACAACGAAACAAATAACTCATTTAAGGAAGAAATGATGCTGATAAAAATGATGATGGAGTTGAAATGGCGAATAAACGTTCAGGAAAAACATGCATCAAAGGTGACAGCCCAGATTTATAGAAAGATGCATGGAGAACCGGCAGAACGAGATATTTATGATGCAAAACTTTACCTTCGACATCTTTTAAATGCTGATTATCCAACCTTTTTCTATTTACCCGGTAATTTTGAAACGTACTTTGTGACACACTACATAAAAATACTAGAAACAGAGCTACCTATTCCTGGGAATTCACTTTTACAGTATGTAAATGAGGCATATCCGTATTTTGAAAAGGAAACTCAAATATTATCTAAACTTCATTCTAATATTTTCTTCATAGATAAATTAACTGAGGTATTCCTTTCTAGCAAGTTGGATCTATATATATCGGATTTTAACACACTTTGTGATTTAAAATTTATTCATCACTTACACGTAGCTTTTAAGATATTTAGTGATAGGCTGAATCCAAAATGTAAAAATAATTTCAAGGATATAATTTTTAAAACTACAAGTCAATTAGCATTAGAGCATTTGGGAATGGCATATTTTCAAGATGCAGATGATTATATTAAAGCAGTTACTCGGGTCAACCATTACTGTCAAAACGTTGATGTAAGCGAATACGACTTCGAATTCTTTTGCGCCATCCAAGACCATATGATAGACCATCTTCTTGATGAATGGCTGAAAAGGCAAGATTGTTTACCTAGCACCGCCATTGCTCAATACCTGAACTCTTTGGCACAACGCCTGTCTCTGCCAGGAACTCTGCTATCTGATATTTCGAGGATCATTTATGAATATCACCATCTTTCTCGAATATTGAAAAGCCATGATTCTGTAAATGATTTCGTCGATACCTATGGAAATTTCCTAGCAAACAGAATACTAGAAAAAGACCCCATATCCCTAGATGTCGAATTCAAATTGATCGATGCCATAAATAACAATTTTCCAGATGTACCAACACATAATCTAAGAAGGATCCTTGAAGACCTCCAAGTTGGAAAGTCCATCTCTGAACGTTTCAATGAACAACACCGAGACCAGATGGTCGATGTCAGGATTGCAGCCTCTTCCCTTCTCACAGAGAGAGATCCCGAGCCGTTCCATTGCATCCTGCCCGAGTCCATCCAGAGAACAGTAGACCATCTCCAAGGACTCTACCCTCAGGGTCAGAAGAAACTCCAGTGGATGCTTCTCAGCGGCTCGATAGAGATCCATCTCGAGTCCGTAGTGGCCGTAATGAAGCCGGTACAGGCGGTAGTGCTCTTGCAATTTGAAGTTGGCAGCAGGACTCTTAAGGATCTAGAAAGGACTACTCAGCTGTCCCTGCCGTTCCTACTCAAGTCGCTCAAGGGACTAGAAGATGCGGAAATCCTCAACAAGTCCGGCGATACTTACAAAGTTAATATGGACTTGAGACATCCTGGAAGGATCGAAGTGGACTACCCACACGTGGTGGAAGTCCCCACTCAGTTCGACGGCTGTAAGGAACATGTCATTCAGGCTGCCGTTGTCCGGACTCTCAAGTCCAGCTCCCCGCAGTTTTCCAGCCTTGATGACATCTTCGCTAAGGTCTATCTCCAGGTGCTACGATATTTCGTCTTGGAACGTGGCGACTTTCTGGCGGCTGTAGATAAGTTGGAAGACTTGATTTTTGTAGAGAAAGGAGGCGAGGGACTTTACCGCTATGTCCTATAGAAACCTCTATATAATCTAATTATTCAAAAATTTTACTTTTTGGAAGTAGTTTCCCATGTTTTATGAAGTAAATACGAATTTTCAAATTATTAAAAATATATATAATAAACTGTTTATATGTAAATATATCTATATTAATAAAATGGAAATTTCATAAGTGTTGTTCACTAAAAACTTTCGTTACAATGCATCAATTTCAACCAAATTTTCATCATTTATGTAAAACGAGATGGAGCAGGTTTTGCTTAACATCAAAATATATTTCCTAACATTAACATGCGTAACTTCGGTGTTATCGATTAAATACCAAAAAAAAAAAATCAACAGAGTTATTTTTTTTACATACTAGCTAATAATCTCAATCTAAAAAAATATTCAAAACAAGCAATTTTAAGATAACACCATATGTAAAACAGTCGGCCAAGAAAACAACAACTATATGACATCTTTCTCACATATTCACACACAATCTTGATTAATAATTAAAACTAATATTTAACATTGTTCATTATACTTCATAATATATAATATTCGTTAGGCAAACTTTCACTCAGATAAAACCCGGGCGAAGCCGGGTACACATCCGTATTATATAAAATTATTTTATTTAAAAATTTCAACTTTTAGAACAAATAACTCTGTAAAGTCGACCGCCATATATAGCAGCTTTCACTATAAAAACCTGTTGTTTCCCATTGGTAGGTTCAAATATTTCTGTTATACACTATTTATTAATATAGATTTGGTCTTATTACTTTGTGTTTATAATCCAACTTGTGCCTCTTATCATAATTAGACAACTGTAAATAAAAAAAGGTAATAATAAGGTAAGTGATATATGTGAAAAATATAGAAAGATGGCTTTTTCCCATTTAAAATGCCCATATGAGCAGTTAGTACATGCTCTTTTTTGTTCTCTATATATATAAAAATGAATGTGTGTGTCTTTCCTTTATGCCTGACCAAACCACTCATTGGATCGCCATGAAACTTGGGGAAGTTATTTAGTATAGTACTGGGAAGGTTTCTAGCAAAAAAAAAATTGAAATAACTTTTCGCCTAAAATTAATCAAGATAAATATTCTAAATTATCTGTTATAATTTAACAATCTGCTCTAAATATTATCATGCATATAAAAAAAATGATTATATGCCTCTTCTTTATGCCGGACCAAACTACTTATTTCATCGCAATTTAACTTTGAGAAATTAGTTTAATATACTACCAGAAAGGTTTCTATCTAATTATTAGTTTGAAAAACCTTTTTTTTTGGAAAAAATAAGGATAAATATTAATTAATCTGTTATATTTTCAGCACTCTGATTTATTATCTCTGTATTATCTATCTATCTATATATAAAATTGAATGTCTGTCTGTCTGTACTCTATAGATTCAAAAACCATTTATCCAATCGCCGTGATATTTTGGGATATTATTCGGTATATCCCCGGGAAGGTTTTTGAAAAATAATTTCATGAATATCTTGAATATCCTTAGAGTTATTTGCATATTTGTAGATTTAACTCGCAAGAAGCGCCCCCATTGCGACGATGATAACAAGTTTTTTTATCTATAAGTTTTTTCAAATTATCTAAATATATATATTATTTTTTACATATGTTATATTCAAATGGCATTTATGTAGGGATAATTTATTGTTAATTTTCAATTTGATGTATTGTATACATTCGATCATTAATTAATTATTATTCAGGTATTAAAACTGCCTTTTTGTTCAAAGACAGCAAATTATATGGAATTTATAAAAATTAATTCTATACCAGTGAATAAAAATAGGTAGGTTAACTATACATATTTACAACAATATTCAAAGTGCAATATTGTAAAACTATAATCAAAAATGTTGAACAGTCAATGAATGGAAATAAAATATGTTTTTAAAAAAAATAAAATATTTGCATTTTAGATTATATAATATACTAGACGAATGACCCGGCTTCGACCAGGAATTCCCCCGAGTGCAATTTCCTTCATACGAAAGAACATTACTAATAAATAGTATTAGAGCCATAGAATAGCAACACAGAAGTAATACATTATCACAGGCAAAAAGTTGTGTGATGTCAAAAAATGCAATATATTAGTAATTAGGTATTTTATTTATTTATTTTTCAATCCATTTAGGTGTTTTAAATATAGTTCAAATAGTTGACAGATTTTCCACCCAACCTCCGAGGTACCCGCCCCAGCGTGTTAACTCTTATATATAGTGGTGCATCCTCTGTAGGTCTATTACACTCTTTGGGTAAAAAGGGATAGGGATTGAAATTACTTGAGAAGAGTGACCGTGATTGACCAAGCCTGGCCAGCAGCCTGTAATCTAATGTTTTCAGTTCCAGTCAAAAATAAAAGGTCACATGGAACTTAGGCAAATATATTACAACAACAGACTAAATTTTAAACTATCAATGAAACATATGATTTTTTAAAAAGAATAACAAAACAAATTCCATTACAACAATGACAAAACATAAGCCCATTGTTTACATACAGTAATAAAAGTTTGTAAGTATTGTCAAATCTGCATTGTTTACTAACCGTAACTTTGTAAAATGTAGTGCCCTATCAACATGTCAGCTAAAAATAATAATACTAAAAAAAAACCTAATGCCAAAATAGCCATGTTAATATTTTAGGCCTATAAAAACCAAAGGGTATATGGATTATAGACAAACACATGTTTTGGCTGTTAAATGAGACTGTAATCCATATTAAATTTTCACTACATATGATTTTTTTAAATTAAAAAGGCATATATTGGATCAAAAAAATAATTTTTTTACCAATATTTCAGCTGGCTGAACGCCAACCTTCATCAAGGTGTTATAACATTTTAAAAGTGTGTCAACAACAAACTAAGCGCCACATAACGTCAACAGCATTAAGTTTTTGACGTTATGTGGCGCTGAGTTTGTTGTTGACACATTTTAAAATGCTATAACACCTTGATAAAGGTTGGCGTTCAGCCAGCTGAAATATTGGTAAAATAAATTATTTTTTTGATTCAATATATACCTTTTTATTTAAAGATTTATTTATGGATTGCTCTATTTTCAAAATGATTTTTTTGTAAAAATATTTTAAAAAATAAAGGCTAGAACAAAAATTTATAAAAATACGAAATACATTGTGTACATAGTAACTATAGGTTTGTAAAGTTTTTTAAAATTGCATTTTTGTGTGCACTTACCGAAACTTAGTAATACGAATTTCTATCTCAATACTTAATACTAAATACTTTTGTAAAAAAAAGGTAACACTCTTGTAAAAAGATATAAAAAAAAAAAAAGTTGGGCAAGCGATTTGGAAAATATGCAGAACGCTCATTGGTCGATTAATTCGCCTGGTGTTGTCACTTCGCCTCGTATTTACTGCCGCGCAAAAATAGTTACACTTTATTAAAACAATATCGAACTTTTGAGTATTTCTGCCTTCCTGCAGGAGTACATAAAAACGAATAAACGCCGTTAAGATACTAAAAATATGTACATTTAAATATAAGGAGAGCTTTTGCATATTCCTTGATATTAGAATATTTTATTAAGTTAGTTTGTATTTTTTGCATATTACCTATTGTTTGTTTAATTTTAAGAATTATCATATTGACTGAAACTTTTATTTATTATATAAAAAAACAAAGGCCAGAACAAAAATTAATAAAAATACAAAAGCTATTGTTTACATACAATAACGCTAATTTTGTAGAGTTTTTTTTTTTTAATTGCATTGTGTGCACTTACCGTAACTTAGTAATATAAATTTCTCTCTCAATACTTTTGTAAAAAAAAGTGACACTCGTATAAAAAGATATTTAGAAAAAAGTACGCAAGCAACTTGAAAAGAAATGCAGAACACTCATTGGTCGCTTGATTGGCCTCGTGTTGTTACTTCGCCTCGTATTTACTCCGCGTAAAAAAAAGTTCTTCAAATGAAAAAACGAAATAGCCAAAAATACTAATCAAAATGTAGCCGAATATTTTCCTCAGGTTTATAAAAAGCGAAATGCAAAATGAAAGAATGATGCTTATAAATAAGATGATGAAGTTGCAATGGCGAATGAAAATTCAGGAAAATCATGCATCAAAGGTGACAGACCAGATTTATAGGACGATGCATAGAGAACCGGCAGAACGAGATATTTCTGATGCAAAATTTTACCTTCGACATCTTTTAAATGCTGATTATCCAGCATCTTCCTATTTACGGGGTAATTTTAAATCGTACTTTGTAAAACACTACATAAAAATCCTAGAAGCAGAGCTACCTATTCCTGGGAATTCACTTTTACAGTATGCAAATGAGGCATATCCGTATTTTGAAAAGGAAACTCAAATCTTTTCTAAACTTCATTTTGATATTTACTTGATAGATAAATTAGCTGAAGTATTCGTTTCTAACAAGTTGGACTTATACATAATGGATTTAAACACACTTTCTGATTCAAAATTCATTCATCACTTACATGAAGCCTTTAAGATATTTAGTGATAAGCTCAATCCAGTATGCGAAAATATTTTCAAGGAAATAATTTTCAGAACTACACAAGTCAATTAGCATTAGAGCATTTGGGAATGGCATCATTCCAAGATGCAGATGATTATATTAAGGCAGTTACTCGGGTCAAACATTACTGTCAAAACGTTGATGTGAACAAATACGACTTCGATTTCTTCTGCGCCATCCAAGAATATATGATAGACTATCTTCTTGATGAATGGCTGAAAAGGCAAGATTGTTTACCTAGCACCGCCATTGCTCAATACCTAAGCTCATTTGCACAAGGCCTGTCTCTGCCAGGAACTCTGCTATCTGATATTTCCAGGATCATTTATGAATATCACCATCTTTCTCGAATATTGAAAAGCCATGACTCTGTAAATGATTTCGTCGATACCTATGGAAATTTCCTAACAAACAGAATTCTAGAAAAAGACCCCCTATCCCTAGATGTCGAATTCAAATTGATTGATGCAATAAATAAAAATTTTCCAGATGCACCAACACATAATTTAAGAAGGATCCTTGAAGACCTCCAAGTTGGAAAGTCTATCTCTGAACGTTTCAATGAACAACACCGAGACCAGATGGTCGATGTCAGGATTACAGCCTCTGCTCTTCTCACAGAGAGAGACCCCGAGCCGTTCCACTGCATCCTGCCCGAGTCCATCCAGAGAACAGTAGACCATCTCCAGGGACTCTACCCTCAGGGTCAGAAGAAACTCCAGTGCCTTCTGCTTAGCGGCTCAATGGAGATTCAGCTCGAGTCCGTAGTGGCCGTCATGAAGCCGGTACAGGCGGTCGTGCTCTTGCAATTTGAAGTTGGCAGCAGGACTCTTAAGGATCTAGAAAGGACTACTCAGCTGTCCCTGCCGTTCCTACTCAAGTCGCTCAAGGGACTAGAAGATGCGAAAATCCTCAACAAGTCCGACGATACTTACAACGTTAATATGGACTTGAGACATCCTGGAAGGATCGAAGTGGACTACCCACATGTGGTGGAAGTCCCCACTCCGTTCGACGGCTGTAAGCAACATGTCATTCAGGCTGCCGTTGTTCGGACTCTCAAGTCCAGCTCCCCGCAGTTTTCCAGCCTTGATGACATCTTTGCTAAGGTCCATCTCCAGGTGTTACGGTATTTCGTCTTGGAACGTGGCGACTTTCTGGCGGCTGTAGATAAGTTGGAGGACTTGATTTTTGTAGAGAAAGGAAGCGAGGGACTTTACCGCTATGTCCTATAGAAACCTCTATATAATCTAATTATTCAAAAATTTTACTTCTTTCGAAGTAGTTTCCATGTTTTATGAAACTAAATACGAATTTTCAAATCATTTAAAATATATATAATAAACTGTATATATGTAAATATATATTATATAAAAATTATTTTATTTAAAAATTATGACTTTTAGAAAAAATTTCTCTGTAAAGTCGACCGCCATTTATAGCAGCTCTCACTATAAAAACCTATTGTTTCCCATTGGTCGGTTCAAATATTTCTGTCATACACTATTTAATAATATAGATTTGGTCTTATTACCTTGTGTTTATAATCCAACTTGTGCCTCTCATCATAATTAGACAACTGTAAATAACAAGAGGTAAAAATAAGATAAGTGATATATGTGAAAAATATAGAAAGATGGCCTTTCCTCATTTAAAATGCCTACATGAGCAGTCATTGAATGCTCTTTTTTGTTATATGTTATAAATATAATGTTGAGAAATTGGGGATGCAGTTGTGAAAATAGGAAAAATAATTATTTACTTATCAAATAGTTTTTATTTTCAATTTCTTCAAGCAAATTATACATTAAATATTTATCACAATTATATAGAATTTATAAAAATGAATTCTATACCAGTGAATAAAAATAGGTAGGTTAACTATACATATTTACCACAATATTCAAAGTGCTATATTCTAAAACTATAATAAAAAATGTTGAACAGTCAATGAATGGAAATAAAATATATGTTTTTAAAATATATATATATATTTGCACTATAGATTTTATAATATACTAGACGAATGACCCGGCTTCGCCCGAGAATTCCCCCGAGTGCAATTTCCTTCATACGAAAGAACATCTACTTATATATTTGCCTTATTCTGTCTGTATGTCTAAAGCTCACGGATAGAATGCGCGCCCATTGGCTGCCAGCGAACACGTGGCCTCCCTGCCCCCCTCTAGACAACCCTGTTATCAGCTGTGCGATACATACACCTGTCTATAGCGGCCACTCTAGACAACCCTGTTATCAGCAGTGTGCTACATCCACCTGTCTAAACAGACCACTCTGTCTATAGCGGCCACTCTAGACAACCCTGTTATCAGCTGTGTGATACATCCACCTGTCTATACAGACCACCCTGTCTATAGCGGTCACTCTAGGCAACCCTGTTATCAGCTGTGTGATACATACACCTGTCTATAGCGGCCACTCTAGACAACCCTGTTATCATCAGTGTGTTACATACACCTGTCTATACAGACCACCCTGTCTATAGCGTTCACTCTAGGCAACCCTGTTAACAGCAGTGTGATACATACACCTGTCTATACAGACCACCCTGACTATAGCGACCACTCTAGACAACCCTGTTATCAGCTGCCTGTCTATACAGACCACCCTGTCTATAGCAGTCACCTTAGGCAACCCTGTTATCATCAGTGTGTTACATTCACCTGTCTATACAGACCACCCTGTCTATAGCGGTCACCTTAGGCAACCCTGTTATCAGCAGTGTGATACATCCACCTGTCTATACAGACCACCCTGTCTATAGCGACCACTCTAGACAACCCTGTTATCAGCTGTGTGATACATCCACCTGTCTATACAGACCACCCTGTCAATAGCGACCACCCAAGACAACGTTTTTAAAATATATTCGCACTCGGGTAAACCCCGGGCGTTGCCCGGGCCATTCGTCTAGTTACTAATAAATAATATTAGAGCCATAGAATAGCAACACTGAAGTAATACATTATCACAGGCAAAAAGTTGTGTGATGTCAAAAAATGCAATATATTAGTAATTAGGTATTTTATTTATTTATTTTTCAATCCATTTAGGTGTTTTATATATAGTTCAAATAGTTGACAGATTTTCCATCCAACCTCCGAGGTACCCGCCCCAGCGTGTTAACTCTTATATATAGTGGTGCATCCTCTGTAGGTCTATTACACTCTTTGGGTAAAAAGGGATAGGGATTGAAATTGCTTGAGAAGAATGACCGTGATTGACCAAGCCTGGCCAGCAGCCTGTAATCTAATGTTTTCAGTTCCAGTCAAAAAATAAATGGGCACATGGAACTTAGGCAAATATATGACAACAACAGACTAAATTTTAAACTATCAATGAAATATATGATTTTTAAAAAGAATAACAAAACAAATTCCATTACAACAATGACAAAACATAAGCCCATTGTTTACATACAGTAATAAAAGTTTGTAAATATTGTTAAATTTGCATTGTTTACTAACCGTAACTTTGTAAAATGTAGTGCCCTATCTACATGTGAGAAAAAAATAATAATACTAAAAAAAACTAATGCCAAAATAACCATGTTAATATTTTAGGCTGATAAAAACCAAAAGATATATGTATTATAGACAAACACATGTTTTGGCTGTTAAATGAGACAGTAATTCATATTAAATTTTCACTACATATGATTTTTTTTCAAATAAAAAGGCATAAATTGGATCAAAAAAATAATTTATTTTGCCAATTTTTCAGCTGGCTGAACGCCAACCTTCATCAAGGTGTTATAACATTTTAAAAGTGTGTCAACAACAAACTCAGCGCCACATAACGTCAACAGCATTAAGTTTTTGACGTTATGTGGCGCTGAGTTTGTTGTTGACACACTTTGAAATGCTATAACACCTTGATAAAGGTTGGCGTTCAGCCAGCTGAAATATTGGTAAAATAAATTATTTTTTTGATCCAGAATATACCTTTTTAATTAAAGATTTATCTATGGATTGCTCTATTTTCAAAATGATTTTTTTTGTAAAAATATTTTTTTAAAATAAAGGCTAGAACAAAAATTTATAAAAATACGAAATCCATTGTGTACATAGTAACGATAGGTTTGTAAAGTTTTTAAAATTGCATTTTTGTGTGCACTTACCGTAACTTAGTAATACGAATTTCTATCTCAATACTTAATACTAAATACTTTTGTAAATAAAAAGTAACACTCTTATAAAAAGATATTAAAAAAAAAAAAAAAAGTTGGGCAAGCGATTTGGAAAATATGCAGAACGCTCATTGGTCGGTTAATTCTCATGGTGTTGTCATTTCGCCTCGTATTTACTGCCGCGCAAAAAATAGTTCTGGAGATTCTTTACACTTTATTAAAACAATATCGAACTTTCGAGTATTTCTGCCTTCTTGCAGGAGTACATAAAAACGAATAAACGCCGTTAAGATGCTGAAAATATGTACATTTAAATATTTGGAGAGATTTTGCATATTGCTTGATATTATAATATTTTATTAAGTTAGTTTGTATTTTTTGCATATTGACTATTGTTTGTTTTTAATTTTAAGAATTATCATATTGACTGTAACTTTTATTTATTATATAAAAAAACAAAGGCCAGAACAAAAATTAATAAAAATACAAAAGCCATTGTTTACATACAATAACGCTAATTTTGTAGAGATTTTTTTAAAATTGCATTGTGTGCACTTACCGTAACTTAGCAATATAAATTTCTCTCTCAATAATTTTGTAATAAAAAGTGACACTCATATAAAAAGATATTTCAAAAAAGTACGCAAGCAACTTGAAAAGAAATGCAGAACACTCATTGGTCGCTTGTTTGGCCTCGTATTGTTACTTCGCCTCGTATTTACTCCGCGTAAAAAAAAGCTTCTTCAAATGAAAAAAAGAAATAGCCAGAAATACTAATCAAAATGTAGCCGAATATTTTCCTCAGGTTTATAAAAAGCGACATGCAAAATTTGGTACCAATTGGTTCAGTAGTTTTTGAGTTTATCGCGAAACAGACAGACATTACCTTTTATATATATAGAGATAAATGATATATTAAAATATTATTTTATTTGAAATTATATATATGATATACTTCAATATAACACGCCTGTGGTTGATAAATAAATATTAGGATACATTAGCGCGCCATCTGTTAAGAACATTCGAAACTATTATAGGCGCAGATAATTATCTAAAAAATTATACAATAATTACTGTCCTTACTGCAATGGAAAAATTAAATAAATAAACATTAAAATAATAGATATGTTGAATTATATATATAAAACTTAAAAAACAGATTCAGAAAAATATAAATATTCATTAATTAATATTGTACAATGCTCTTTTCTACTTTCATGCTCAATCCGTTTTGGGATCCTTAGTTATAACTAAATAAGAAAATTATCATTCCGCCAAGGTTAAAAACATAAAGGTAGAGAAAATAGAAACTAGTATAAATTAGACTGTCAAAGATGCAATTCATTTATTAAAAAAAATTTTATCAGGTTCTAAAAAAGTTACATTATCGGATTTTGATGCTCTTATCTTTCCGGAAGGTGTTAGCCATACAGATCTTTATCAAAATTACCTGGATGTACTTAGAGACTATGTGACTTATGTTGACAACGAATAACACAATGTGACCAACCCCTGTCATTTTATATCGAAATATTACCCAGTTTTACTAAGGCGCTCCAGTATATCCATAGAATAAGTGAGAACAACGAAACAAATAACTCATTTGAGGAAGAAATGATGTTTATAAATTTGATGATGAAGGTGGAATGGCAAATGAACGTTCAGGAAAAACATGCATCAAAGTTGACAGCCCAGATTTATAGGACGATGCATGGAGAACCGGCAGAACGAGATATTTCTGATGCAAATTTTACCTTAGACATCTTGTATATGTTGATTATCCAACATGTTCCTATTTCCCCGATAGTTTTATATCATACTTTATGAAACACTACATAAAATTCTCAGAAACAGAGGCACCTATTCCTGGGAATTCACTTTTATAGTATATGAATGAGGCATATCAGTATTTTGAAAAGGAAACTCAAATCTTTTCTAAATTTCATTCTGATATTTACTTCATAGATAAATTAACTGAGGTATTCCTTTCTAACAAGTTGGATCTATACATATCCGATATCAACACACTTTGTGATTCAAGATTTATTCATCACTTACATGAAGCTTTTAAGATATTTAGTGATAAGCTGAATCTAGAATGCGAAAATATTTTCAAAGATATAATTTTCAGAACTATAAGTCAATTAGCATTAGAGCATTTGGGAATGGCATCTTTCCAAGTAGCAGATGATTATATTAAGGCAGTTACTCGGGTCAACCATTACTGTCAAAACGTTGATGTGAACAAATACGACTTCTATTTCTCCTGTGCCATCCAAGACTATATGATAGACCATCTTCTTGATGAATGGCTGAAAAGGCAAGATTGCTTACCTAGCACCGCCATTGCTCAATATCTGAGCTCTTTGGCACGACGTCTGTCCATGCCAGGAACTCTGCTATCTGATATTTCCAGCATCATTTATAATATCACCATCTTTCTCGAATATTGAAAAGCCATAACTCTGTAAATGATTTCGTCGATACCTATGGAAATTTCCTAGCAAACAGAATTCTAGAAAAAGCCCCCATATCCCTAGATGTCAAATTCAAAATGATTGATGGTATAAATAACAATTTTCCAGATGCACCAACACATAATTTAAGAAGGATCCTTGAAGACATCCAAGTTGGAAAGTCTATCTCTGAACGTTTCAATGAACAACACCGAGACCAGATGGTCGATGTCAGGATTGCAGCCTCTGCTCTTCTCACAGAGAGAGACCCCGAGCCGTTCCACTGCATCCAGCCCGAGTCCATCCAGAGAACAGTAGACCATCTCCAGGAACTCTACCATCAGGGTCAGAAGAAACTCCAATGCCTTCTGCTCAGCGGCTCAATGGAGATCCAGCTCGAGTCCGTAGTGGCCATTATGAAGCCGGTACAGGCGGTCGTGCTCTTGCAATTTGAAGTTGGCAGCAGGACTCTTAAGGATCTAGAAAGGAGTACTCAGCTGTCCCTGCCGTTCCTACTCAAGGGACTAGATGATGTGGGAATCCTCAACAAGTCCGGCGATATTTACAACGTCAATATGGATTTGAGACATCCTGGACGGATCGAAGTGGACTACCCACAGGTGATGGAAGTTCCCACTCAGTTCGACGGCTGTAAGCAACATGTCATTCAGGCTGCCGTTGTCCGGACTCTCAAGTCCAGCTCCCCGCAGTTTTCCAGCCTTGAAGACATCTTCGCTAAGGTCCATCTCCAGGTGGAACGGTATTTCGTCTTGGAACGTGGCGACTTTCTGGCGGCTGTAGATAAGTTGGAGGACTTGATTTTTGTAGAGAAAGGAAGCGAGGGACTTTACCGCTATGTCCTATAGAAACCTCTATATAATCTAGTTATTCAAATATATTTACTTTTTTGGAAGTAGAGTTTCCCATGTTTTATGAAACTAAATACGAATTTTCAAATTATTTAAAAAATATATAATAAACTGTATATATGTAAATATATATTATATAAAAATTATTTTATTTATAAAAATTATGAGTTTTAGAAAAAATTATTCTGTAAAGTCGACCGCCATATATCGCAGCTTTCCCTATAAAAACCTATTGTTTCCCATTGGTTGATATAAATCTTTCTGCCATGTGTCTAATATGGATTTGTTCTTATTGCCTTGTTTTCACAATCAAAATTTTGCCTCTTATCATAATTAGACAACTGTATATAAAAAGAGGTATAATAATGAGGTAAGTGATATATGTGAAAATATAGAAAGATGGCCTATTGCAATTTAAAATGCCCATGTAAGCAGTCAGGACATGCTCCTTTCTATATATATATATACAGTTAAACCTATAAGAAAACATATACGAGAATCATGGGACGAGTGTCTTTTGTAGGAAGCTTTATTTTAAATCGCTCAAGCTTTCGGGCTGACCGGCCCTTCTACAGGAGATAAGTGAACAATGGCACATCGGGTACTATATAATGATGGGACTATTTACATATTCAAAAATTAAAATTTTAAAAACTTTTTATAGGGATTTTGCATAACTAAGCAAAGTCGGGAGGAATAATTAGCATAATAGTAAATTATGGACAGAAGAAATTGACATGTATGATAATAGATATTGGATATAGTAGAGCCTGTAATATCTTATACTGTCTATGAGAGAGATGGGGGGGAATCTACACAGATGGAGGAAACAGGGCTATGGGAACAGAGATTGGTAGGATTCAGGGAGGTCGATATGTCTATTGATGGCGTGGAAGCCCTGGGAAACGAGAGCTTCCAAGGTGAGGCGCTGCTGCTTGTTGTGTATGCGGCTATAGTGCACAGATGGATTGGCCAGGTCGAAAGAGTGGTTGGTGGTTCGGATATGCTGGTATATGGCTGATTTCTCATCTTGTCTGGAGATGTTTTTTCTGTGTTCCTCGAGTCTTGTCCCTACGCTCCTGCCCGTCTCACCAACGTAGACAACATCGCAGTCAGCGCAGGGAATGGAGTAGACACAGCCAGACAAGAGAGATGGGTTAAATGGGCTATTGCTTTTCGTATCCGGGTTCCTAATGAGGGAACTGATGTTAGGGGAGTTGGAGTACAGGGTCCTGACTCCAAACTTGCTAAGGGCTCGGGCTATGGAGGAGCTAGTGGGGGAATATGGGAGGACACATATGGATTTATATACGGGGTTGGGAGCAGTGTGGTTGGGGTTGTGGAAATGGCGTAATATAAAAGACTTCGGGTATTGGAATTTTATGAGATTAGCTATGACTCTATTGGTTTCCATGGTTTTGAAATCAGAGGTGGAACAGTGGGTGTGAACTCGACCAACTCCCCTAACATCAGTTCCCTCATTAGGAACCCGGATACGAAAAGCAATAGCCCATTTAACCCATCTCTCTTGTCTGGCTGTGTCTACTCCATTCCCTGCGCTGACTGCGATGTTGTCTACGTTGGTGAGACGGGCAGGAGCGTAGGGACAAGACTCGAGGAACACAGAAAAAACATCTCCAGACAAGATGAGAAATCAGCCATATACCAGCATATCCGAACCACCAACCACTCTTTCGACCTGGCCAATCCATCTGTGCACTATAGCCGCATACACAACAAGCAGCAGCGCCTCACCTTGGAAGCTCTCGTTTCCCAGGGCTTCCACGCCATCAATAGACATATCGACCTCCCTGAATCCTACCAATCTCTGTTCCCATAGCCCTGTTTCCTCCATCTGTGTAGATTCCCCCCCCATCTCTCTCATAGACAGTATAAGATATTACAGGCTCTACTATATCCAATATCTATTATCATACATGTCAATTTCTTCTGTCCATAATTTACTATTATGCTAATTATTCCTCCCGACTTTGCTTAGTTATGCAAAATCCCTATAAAAAGTTTTTAAAATTTTAATTTTTGAATATGTAAATAGTCCCATCATTATATAGTACCCGATGTGCCATTGTTCACTTATCTCCTGTAGAAGGGCCGGTCAGCCCGAAAGCTTGAGCGATTTAAAATAAAGCTTCCTACAAAAGACACTCGTCCCATGATTCTCGTATATGTTTTCTTACTGTATTGAATGGGATTCCAGTACTTACAGTTAAACCTGTTTATAGCGCCCCCTCTCTATAGCGCCCGATATTAAACATTAAAAAGTAAACATTTTGCAATAAAAGTAACCTGTTAATATCACCCTAATTTGGTGAGACCCACGAGGGGTGCTATAGACAGGTTTAACTGTATATATATTTAGAAAATAAAAAGGCATAAATTGAATTGAATAAAAATATATTTTTGCCAATATTCCGGTTCGTTAAACGCTAATCTATTTCAAGGAATAATAACATTTATTTTATGTTAAAAACAATATTTACACACAATTTACAATTCAAACAATTTTATATATTAGGAATAGTTCAAATATATACAGGGTGATCCAAAAGTCCCGCACTATTTTAAAAATTAATAACTCCGCGAATATTTGCGCTAGAGCAATGCGGTAAACACCATTGTGTTCAGGATGCAATGGGATTTTTTATGGCAAATAATGAAAAATTCGAAATTGATTTTAGTTACAATTTTATTCGCCAGATGGCGCTCTACCAGAATCAGAGATTCAGCGGCCAAATTGTTTGATAAATTGAAAAATATAATTGAACGACACGTATTTTTCTTTTTTGAATACCAGGAAAGAACCCTAATAATATCAAATAACAAATTAATAAAACACCACTTCGCCAAAAGTATGAAGAATTGGTTAACGATTTTCAAATACAATCAGAGATATGTAAAATAGGTAAATGCAAATTAAAACATGTAGCAAAAAGAAAATTGATATTTTAGATACGGTTTGTTTCCGAAGATAATAAATTTCTAATATTTTTAATTCAACTCTCACTCAGTATCGATTATATTTATTTTAATTAATTTGAAAAATATGTATCTATCTCTGATAATTTATTTTACTCTGGAATGCCGTTGTTGTTGTCGTGTCCAATAAAGAGCCTCAGATGTATCCATGTATCTCCATCACAGCAGCAGCAATGTCCACTATCTTAGGTGTGTAAAGCTGCTGCTCAGGGTCTATGTCTAATTTTTCAAGGCTGCGGCCATTGCTGGCTATAAGAATATGTGGGTAGGTGTAAGTTCCACACCAGGACAATTGTTGCATGCCCTATAGGTTCTTGTGCCATCTGGATGTATTGTCATTCCTTTATAGTGTTTTGTTCTAAGTCTTGTTATAGTTTTTGTCATTTTTCTCTCAGAGTTTATTTCGCATTTTGATCTTTTCTTATTTTTTCGTTTAATTATCTTGTATTTTGACAAAGAATCAGCGTCAAATAATGACATTTGTTCTTTCCTTTGGCTCAACTTTCTGGCTTCCTTTGCCAATTCGAATGCCATTTCATTACCCCTGATCCCAGCATGGGCAGGGATTCATTGTAGAATGCAGTTACTCTCCAATGGTTCCAGTTGGGTAAGTAACGAGTGTATTCTCTGTGTGATTTTAGTATTGCCCTTCTGAATTTCTTCTAGAGCGGATATGGAGTCGCTGTATATTAAAATTCCTTTTGCTTGATGCAGGGATGGTTGGTTAAGGCATACATCAAGGGCTTTCCAGATAGCTGTCAGTTCACAAGTAAAGTTTGACGAAATCTGTCCTGCTCCTACTTTGATTTTGATGTTTGTTCCATCTTGCAGTATTATGTTAATTCCGGCCCCTCCATTACTCAGGGTAAGGTCTGAAGATCCATCTGTATATGCTGTTGAAGGGCGTGGCCTAGCAATTTTAATCAAGAATTTGTACTATGAGGACATAGCCGTTAATATTACAAACACATTAGACCTCGAAGCCCAAGGTATCAAAGTTTACCTCAATCAAAACAAAGCCATCCACATATACAATATGTATCACCCTCCAAACAATACATTTATTGACGATGGAACAATGGCTCAATTTCTTACAGACAACACTATTATTGTAGGTGACCTTAATGCCAAACATCAACTATGGGGATGTTCTACGTCAAACCCAAGAGGCAAAATACTATCAAACATATTTGACGACAATGCCTTCATGTGCTTAAATGATGGGAATCCTACCCATCATTCCTACAAGCTATAATACCGCACAAGCCCTTGATATAAGTTTTTACTATCCTGACATTTTCCACAAATGCAAATAGAAAATATTAAAAAGTTTTGGAAGTGATCATTTGCCTAATTTGATAGAAATTAGCACCAAGACCAAAACTAGCTCAATTAAGAAAAATTCTGGAACTTCAAAAAGGCTAATATGATATCTTTCGAAAACACCATTATTAAAGCAGCCAAAGTTTCAATACCAAGAGGTAATATTAAGAAATGGATTCCAAATTATACACACCAGGCAAAAAATATTCAAAGACTTATAACTAAAAGAAATGAACTACAAAAAAGTGCACCCAAAACCAAAAATATTGTAGAACTGAACTGAACATTGTGATTGCAAAAATAAAAAAAAAAGATTATGCGTAAATGTGAAAAGGGAAAAATGGAAACAAACTTGTGAAAACCTGAACCCAAGAAACCCAAATACAAAACTTTGGAATTGGGCAAAACAAATTGACAGAGTCCAGCCACAAACTGAAAACACAAATATGATTAAGAATACAGATGGTACACCAGCAACTAATGACAAAATTGCTGCCAATCTTTTAGGTAATTCATATCAAATAAGTAGTAAAATCAAGGTTGAAAAAAGGCCCGAAAGATTATTCATGACTGTAAAAAATGTCACCAGCACTCATAATATTTTCCATGAAAAAAATCAATATGAAAGAGCTAGCTTATGCATTAGAAAACACTGACCTAAACAAGACTCCTGGGCCAGATGGAATCCATGGCCGAATGATATCAAACTTGGGCAAAATTGGCAAAGAAAGACTTCTTAATATTTTCAATAACTCCTGGAAAACTGTAAAATTGCCTCAAGACTGTAAAAATGCAACAATAATTCCCATTAAAAAACTTGACAAATCTGCTGATGACCCAAAAAACTACCGACCTATCTCCCTAACAAATATTTGCTGCAAATTAATGGAAAAAATTATACTCAGACGACTCACCTACCACCCCGACACAAGAAATCTCTTACCAGAAGAACAATATGGATTTAGGAAAGGACATGGGGCAATAGACCAACTCTTATTTTTCACACAAAAGGTAAAAGATGCACAAAACGAAAAACCAACTAACCACACCATAGCTGCTTTTTAGACCTTACACAAGCTTTTGATAAGGTATGGAAAAACAAGTTAATTACAAAATTATACAAACATTTCAAAATTGATGGAAAAGCTATCACTTGGATAAATGATTCTCTTAAAAATATATAAATCAGGATCAAATATAATGGCACTCTATCTAAAACCTTCAAATTGTACCAAGGATTACCACAAGGATCAGTCCTTAGCCCAACTCTCTTCACCCTATTTATTGCAGGCATAGAAAAATAAATTTCACATAAAACCAATATTGGACTTTTCGCTGATGACATTATTCTATGGAGCAGCAGCACTAACTGGAAAAAAGCTGAAAGAGATTTAACAAGACTCTTCTCCACCTAGAAAAATTTGCTAATAAACATAAATTAGAATTTAACCCCCAAAAATCTGAAACCTGTCTTTTTACTACCGATAAGAAACTATACAAAATAAGACCAAATATTATTCTGAAAGAACAACAATTGCAATATAATAAGCATCCTAAATATCTCGGCTACACCCTGGATCCAGAAATCAACTCCAGTAAGCATATTGAAGGAGTTGTTAGAAAAGGAAGAGACCGACTAAAAATCTTGAAATATATTTCAGGAAGAGTGGGGAGCTGAAGCAACAACAATAAAATTAACTTACACATCTCTAATGAGACCTATCCTGGAATATGGATATCAAATCTATGGTACAGCATCTGAAACAAATATAAAATCACTGGAAAGGATACAACTAAGTGCAGCTAGAATTATTACAGGTCTTCGAAAACCCTGCCCTAATGATATTGTACTTTACGAGGCAGACATTATGCCCTTAAAGAATAGAATAAGCTACAATCTGCCAAAATATATAAACAAAATCAAGAGTTATGAAAACAAACACAGAACTTTCAATTACATACTTAATTGGGAATCCAATCTAAGACTCAAAAAAGAAGGCCCTCTCCACCTGGCCAAAAGAAATGGATTTTTAAAATATAAAGTGGAAAAATATTATTTAGCTGAAAAAAATATCTCCATGCGAACCACTAACAAAATGTTATTTTTAATGCCACTTTAAATGAAACCACCAACAGACAATACCAAAATCCAGAATACTTAAAACAATTATCATTAGAAATAATTAATAAAATTCCTAAAAATGCAATAACTATCTATACCGATGGTAGCAGAGATGAGTTGGGACACACTGGCAGTGGCTCTCTCATTAAAACCACAAATGGCATTGAGAAAATAAACAGAAGAAACCCAGAATTTTGCTCAGTCTTCAGACCAGAACTTATAGCCATCTATGAAGTCTTAAAATCCATCAGAAACATTAAACATCACGATATATGGATTCTTACTGATAGTAGAAGTGCCATACAACACTTGAGTCACACAGGGGAACTTAGAGACAAAGTAAGCAGGAACATAATTGGTTATCTCCAAAAACTCTCAATACCTCAAAAATTCACCTTCAATGGATACTCTTACATGTTAGCATTGAAGGCAATGAAGCTGCTGATGCGCTTGCGAAAAAAGGCACAAAAGAACCCTTGCTACAGAAAAATAAACTTACTTTTAAAGAAATAGAAACAGTAGCCAAAATAAACAAGAACTGGAGGATCCCACCTAAGCACAGTTGGTATACCCTAGAAGTAGATGGCCACCCAGACCTTTCGGTCCACAAGCCGGCATGCGAAGCATGCCTTCGCTGCTATTCTGTTCAACTCATAAGCCAAGTAATGGTATCCAAGCTAGTGATTAGACATTGTACCTTGAAACACCACCTCCCAGACAACGTGTCTGGAAGGATTTCTATACCGGTGGCCTTTAATCACAGCAAAATAGGAAACTATCTACTGTGTCCAGCAGGGACCGCGGGGAGGCAGACCCCGGTCGACTCTGTTCACTCACAGCTGAGGAAAAGCTCAGCTGCCACGTCGTGGGCTTTCTCAAGAAGCTTGCTGTGATTTCTCAGCAGCTCACTCTCGATCGCGCCCCTCGCCCTCCTTCTCTCTTCCTGCCCACCCACTACCCTTGGACAATCCAAGATGTAGTGGTGTGCATTCACATCCCTTTCTCCACAGACGCAATCAGGATTGCTCTTAATTTCAAATATGTGGAGACTTGGGGAAGAGCCCATGTCCCGAACTACCCTAATGAGTTTGTGGGACATTACCTTACAGAGGTACTTGGGTGTTGTTACCCCATTGAATAACTCTCTCCCCTTCACAATGTTCCTCCATCTGTCCAAACATAAGTCCTGGACGTGCCCCCTGATCCTCCTATAAACTTCTTTCTTGGTCACTGTGGTCCTCAGTGATCTACCTTTTAAGCATCCTGCCTTAGATATCCTGTCTGCGAACTCATTACCTTCGATGAGGCTGTGTCTCCTAAACCAAGGGAGCTCCAGAGCCCGCGTCATCATCTCCAGCTCCTGGATTATCTGATGCGCGAGTTGCCCTTTTTCTAGATTGATGGCGACGAGGGCCGACATACAATCTGAATGGAGGTGGTCCGGGCTGAAGTTCTTCTCGGCACACACTCTGAGGGCTACCCTGATCGCAACCAGCTCGGCTGAAAA
This sequence comes from Cordylochernes scorpioides, assembly GCA_030710605.1. Lineage (NCBI taxonomy): Eukaryota > Metazoa > Arthropoda > Arachnida > Pseudoscorpiones > Chernetidae > Cordylochernes > Cordylochernes scorpioides. The sequence goes on from CP092868.1 coordinate 29,140,023, forward strand.
GACCAATTCGTCCACTCTGAGTGTTAAACTTTCTTGGAAGATCAGCTCTCCATTAGTGAAAATCACTATCCCAGCTCCATTATTGGTTCCAGACTTACTCCCATTAGTGAAAACCTCCGTGCCATTCCCTGTCGGCCCTCCAGGACTCCAATTCCACTTTGGCAACCACTGCGGAGGCTTTCTTGGGTCCCTCTTCCATTCCAGGGCACCCGCTTCAAGTCCCAGGACATCTTCCCTGTTCTCTTAGATCTTCTGTCTGATGGTGTCCTCCTCTAGTTTCAACCCCAGGAGAATAAGCCCAGCGAGGACCAAAAAGGCCTCACTGCTGGTAGTGCGATTTCCCCCTGTGATTCTGAGTGCCGCTGTCCTCTGCACTCTCTCTAGAGTTGTTGCCACCTTCTGATCCGTGTTTCGGCGCCACCAAGCCCTGGAAGCATATAGCAAGATTGACTCGACACAGGAGAGGCAGAGGTTCCTAAAAATAGTACCCCCCTTCTCCCCCCCCCCCCCCCCCTGTTGAGAGCCAACCAGGACAGGCCTGCACAACGCCTCCCTGCCTCTCGCCACCATCTCCTCCGCCTGGTATTGCCAACCCATCTTGTCATCAATGACCACCCCCAGGATGGTCATCCTATTGACCAACGCTACCCTCCGTCCTTCGATCCCGATAGCCGGCTTGTGTTCCCATTTGATCCCTTTCCTTTTAGTTCTTATGTCCCTAGGCTTAAAGCTGAGGGCTTTAGTTTTGGAGACATTGAACTTAAGGCCAGAGTCATGGGCCCAGTTCGAGAGAATTTGGAGAGAAGTTTCAACACACTTCTCAGCCTTCGCTCTCGAAGCAGGCTCAATGATGAGGAACTGGTCGTCAGCATAGAGAACCAGCCTGGCTCCCTCAGGGAGCTCCTCCTGGAAAACGGTGTTTACCAGGATATTCCACAGAATAGGTCCGCAGCAAGAGCCCTGGGGGCAACCCCTAGCACAGTTTCTTTCCAACTTCCGCCCACCAAAACTGAGGCTAATCCGCCTATCCCTCAGGAAGTCACGAACCAAGCTGCACAAATTATCAGGACAACCCATGTCCATCAAATTTCTCATCAGCTTGTTCCAGTTCATGGAGTTGAACGCGCCATCAATGTCCAGGGCCACGAAAAGAACCCAAGCTACCTTATTTAAGCCCATCTCAACCCCCTCTAACACCTCGTTCAGAGCTGTGGTTGTGGACTTCCCTTCCCTAAAACCATGTTAGAAAGAGGAAAGGAGCTCATTACTTACTAGCCAGTGCTTCAGTCGCTGAGCTAGTAGGCTATCCAGGACCTTACCTAGACACGCTAGTAAAGAAAGCATACGATAATCATTAGGAGAATTACCCTTTCTACCAGACTTTTCGAGAAGCACTACTCGGGCAACCTTCCATGCCTCAGGAAAAGTACCAGTGTCCAGGCACCTATTGAATAACCTGGAAAGAAGCGATAGGTGCATCCTTACCAGGGCTTTCACGACCGTGTTATCGATCCCTTCGGGACCAGGAGATTTCCTTTTCCCGAACTTGAAAGCCGTCAGTTTCACCTCATTCTCAGAAAAGGGCGGATCTACCAAACCACAAGTGGTCAGAGAGATCTCGTCCTTTGGTTCCTCGTTTCCGAAGTGCCGATCCAAGTTGTTTTTATTTTGTCTTCTGCTTTCGAGCGAGTAGGTCTAGAACACATTCTCTCTGAATTTTCTCATTGTTGGTGGATGAAACAGCACCAGTGATTAATTTGGCCGCTTTTGCTTGAACACTGTCTAGTCTTACTTTTAGTGATGAGCTTGAGGGAGCCCAGACCGGTGTTGCATATTCCATTATCGGCCTTATTAAGGTGGTATATGTTGTTCTGAGAATTCTGGGTTTTGCTCCCCAATTTGTTCCACATAGCCTTCTCAGAATGTTTAGTTTTCTGATAGTTCTATTTGAGGTGCTAATTATGTGTTCTGAAAATTCCAATTCCTCATCAATAATAATTAAAATAATTTTGTTGACATCTTGTCAATACATGCACAGTCTGCACTATTAAAAAAAGATAATATGCATTATATACACTATGTACAATGAATATGGCGCCTCTTCCAGCGCTGCAGAGTTTGTGGAGAATCGCCAGTGGGTCTCCAGCGACACCACGCATTTTGCGATATACGATGAAAATGTAGATCGCGTACTTTGCCGCTTAGGAGATGGTGATGGCGTGGTCCTCGAGACCAACTTGAAAGATACAGGACTGCAGTATCACACCTAGGTATTATGGATTTCTAATTTTATCAATCATTTGTTTGTTTATGCTTATTTTTTTGTTATATTTATGCCTTTTTCCCTGTGAGTGGAGAAGACGCATAGGTTTGGTTTTATTGAGTTTATGGTCATTTGGAGTTCCATTGCCCACTTCTCCAGTCCTCTCATTGATGTCTTCAGTATTTTTTACGATTTTTCTATGCTGCTACTTGTGTGCCATTTGGCTATATCGTCTGCATAACAGACAACCTTTGTGTCTTCAGTGCGGTAAGGATAGATGTCGTTAATATATAGCAGATAGAGTAGAGGATTGAGCACAGATCCCTGAGTTACACCAGCCCATGTTCTTCCTTCCTTGGAAAATTCTCCATTGACCCGAACCTTTAACCTTCTTCCCCTTAAGAAGTCTGCAATCCAGATTAAGGTTTTTCTCTTACTCCGATGTTGTGCAGCTTTTCACGTAATTTCTCCCTCCACACTCGATCAAAAGCTGAGGTCATATCAAGGAATATAGCCGTGGTCTTCTTTGGCGGTTTTTCCTTGAAAGAATCTATTATTGATTGACAGAAGTAAAACAGTTGATCAGTCGTACAGTGCTGGGCTTTATTTTATTATTGTTAGTGAGCCAGACTATGAGCCTAGAGTGGATAATTCGTTCTGGTATTTTACAAAGTTTGCTGGTGAGAGCAATTGGCCGATAGTTCTTGTATTCCTTGGCATCTTTGTTTGGCTTCAGTATTGGCACTATAAATTGATATCTTCCAATTCTTTGGTAGTTTACCAGTTTGCCATGAAATGTTCAGTATTCGTAGGAGTTGATTATTAGCTTTGTCTTCAAAGTGTTTGATCATTTAACCAAAGATTAGATTATCTCTTGGTGACCTCTTGGATTTTTTTATTGATAAGTTTAGCTCATTCAGTGTGAAGTCTCTCGAGAAAATATCTTGTTGATGGAAGTTTCTTGCTTGTTTAACTAACTGGTTTATATTATTTTTAGAGTCCTGTCTTCATTCGTATAGTTGAATATGGAAGTGCTTGAAAGATATTCAGCAATTATGTCAGCCATCTGTTCGTTCTCGTTCGCGCTGTTCTATTCATATCGGTTAGAGTATTGGAGGATTGGTGTTGGTGTTGATTGTTCTCTAACACTCTAATCATATTCCAGTGTTGGCTGTCCTTTCTTGGATCCATTTTTTCGCAGAATTCTGCCATTTTTCTTGTTTGCATATCCAAATTTCTTGTTCTATTTTGTGACTAATTTCAATGAGTTCTTTCTGTTTTCTTCTGTTTTATTTTTTTAAGAAGTTCATTGATATTGTCTCTCTCTCTGAAATCACTGCCTCGATGTTGTGGTCCTTCCAGTAAGGTATCCACAGGTCTTTACGTCTACCTCTAGGTATCGATGCTTTTGCAGATTTTGAAATGTTCGAAGAGAATTTTTCCAAGTTTTTGTCAAGCGTTCTGTAATTCAATTTTTCGTTGCACAGTTCTTCAAGCTTTTCTGTGAATTTTTTTCAAGTCGGCTTTCCTAAAGTTCCATGTTCTTTTATTCTAATGGACGTTCTCAATTTTGAAGTTTAGGGTTGTTAAAATTGGTCTGTGGTCACTGATTGCCCCTCTCATGATTTTCCATTGTGTTGTGGGTGCGATGTTGTAATTTATCGCTGTGATGTCTATTGCGGATTCTGTGCCTGTGGACTTAGATAGGTGTTCTCTCCGTTATTTAACGGTGTAAGGTCGAGGTCTGGATCATGTCCTCAACCAGCTGACTTTTGTTATCCAGGACAGGTGATCCCAAAATTGAACTTTTGGCGTTAAATTCGCCGAGTATGATTGTGATATCCGAAGACGCTTCACTTAATGTCTCTATTGTGTGTACCCATACAAAATTCAAAGATTTCACGAGCTGAAAGTTGGCGATTTTGAGATGCGTCAAGAATTCGCTGCATGGGTTTTCCGGCGAATTGATATTGATGAAAACTGGCTGTCGAATGTTCTGTGGACAGATGATGCTCACTTTTCTCTAAACGGAGAATTTAACATTCAAAACAGCCGCATTTTGGCAACAGACAACCCTAGGATTTTTACAGAAATGCCACTTTACCAGCCTAGAGTTACAGTTTTGTGTGGGTTCACTTCTTTTATTATTGGGCCATTTTTCTTTGAAAAATCAATGGAAGAACTTTTAAAACCGTTTTTGTAACTGATGAACGTTATGTACAACTTTTGAGAGAAAAGGGTATTTCCATATTGCAGGGCAAAAGCACTAAGCGAAATAACATTCATGAAAGATGGAGGACCTCCTCATATCTCCCGAGGTGCCAAACAATTGCTGAAGGATACGTTCTGTGAAAATCGTGTGATAAGTCGCCACTTTATATACCAGTGGCCTCCAAGATCACCAGACTTGACGCCTTGCGATTTTTGTTTATGGGGGTACATTAAATCGTGTGTTTATCGATGCTGGCCTACCACATTGGCCATGTTGAAGGCTTCTATCAGATGGCACGTTTTATCAATTTCAACAGATATGTTATTTAATGCTGTCCATTCTGTCATTTATCGTCTGCAGGCGGTGATTGAGAATGAAGGGTGCCACATTGAGCAAGGATTGTGACCTAATACAAGAGAGAAGGCAGTTACCTCATGTGTTATATAAGCCGCCATGTATTATATTATCTACCAATATTTTGCAGCTCTTTGTGTTGGGATATGGGGATAATAAATGCTGTCCTCACATCTTGACTATCTTTTTTTATTTGTGAACAGTAATTTTTTGTTTGTCATTTGCTCACATATTATGTCGTGCAAACCATAGTGTTATAACTTCTCGAATAACACTGGTACACACAATTTTTCCCCTTATGTTTAGTTTTCGCTTTTCGCTCATTAGAAGAAATAGCATAAGGAATATTTTCTGTATACCAATAACTTTAGAAATTTTGTGAAAAAAATAATACAAAATGATTTTACTACCACGTTTTTCAACGCAAAAGCTCGATTTAAAAATTATTTTTATTTGAGGGGAAACGTTTTTTAAAATTGTGTACAGTATAATAAACAATAATAACATTTGACAAGCCCATAGGATATTTGGAATAAAGTACGACAAATATATTTTGTCACTCCCCTCTATATTTCATTTGTTGGATCATGACAAATATCCAGTTAAATAGTCAAGGGTCTCCAATTAGTCAAGAAACTACACATTTCTTATAGCAAGAAATCCTATTAGTAGTGCCATCATAATTTTTGGTACTATATTAACATATCAAAAATTCCTGTATTGATATCAGCAGTATTTTTCAAACATTCAATCTATTTCACAAAACCCCATATAAAATATAAATATTTTTGCTACATGTTTTAATTTGCATTTGCCTATTTTACATATCTCTGATTGTATTTGAAAATCGTTAACCAATTCTTCATACTTTTGGCGAAGTGGTGTTTTATTAATTTGTTATTTGATATTATTAGGGTTCTTTCCTGGTATTCAAAAAGGAAAAATACGTGTCGTTCAATTATATTTTTCAATTTATCAAACAATTTGGCCGCTGGATATCTGAATCTGGTAGAGCGCCATCTGGTGAATAAAATTGTAACTAAAATCAATTTCGAATTTTTCATTATTTGCCATAAAAAATCCCATTGCATCCTGAACACAATGGTGTTTACCGCATTGCTCTAACGCAAATATTCGCGGAGTTATTAATTTTTAAAGTTGTGCGGGACTTTTGGATCACCCTGTAGATAGAACTTTATAAATGTGACATTAAGTATAATAATACTGTTAAACCTGTCTATAGCGCCCTCTAAATATGGCCTCCCTCTCTATAGCTCCCGATTTTAAAAAGGTAGTATGATGCGAGTTACTTTAAAAGTAACCTGTCTTTAGCACCCCCTCTCTATAGCATCCTATTTCGGTGAGTCCCAAGAGGGAGCGATACAGAGATTTAACTGTGTATATGTTATATAAAAATATTATTTTATTTAAAATTATATATTATAGATTTAAATACTCTGCTAAATCGACCGCCAGAGGTCACGCTTTTCATATTAAAACTAGTTGTTGTTTTTTCCCAATGGCCTGCTCAAATCTTTGCACATTATGTAAATAATATTTTGTTTTCCTTGTTCTTCTCGCCTTAAGCCTTTTATCAAATTATGTTTTTATATATCCCATAAGCTCAATTAAAGCTATTTCAATCTTCCTTAATTTTATTATTATAGTTTCAAGGTTTAACCACGACTGCATTATCGCCTGTGAATATCTTGTCTTTCCATTCCGTATTCGTTCTTGTCATTTCCAAGGAATCTTGGAATGGATTTTTCAGGAGTCTTTTTGAGCTTCAATTCTTCGGTTACGTTGTTTTAGAGATGCCTGTTTCTTGCTCTAGCTCCAGCAAAGTGGTTCGAGGATTTTTCTTTATCAAATCGGTAATTTTTTGCACATTTTCATCAGTCCTTTGAAATTTTAGGAGTCCTTGACGAGGATCATCTTCAATGGAAATTCTGCCAGCTTTATATCTAGAATGCCATTCAAAAACAGTTGTTTTCTTTGGGGCGTCATTGGGGAATGTTTAATTAAGCATTTCAAAAGCTTGTTTACTGATATTTGAAGTTTCACACAAAATTCTATTCAAATCCTCTGCTTCAAATTTTGTTACATCGTAAAATCGCCGCAGTGCTAGGTGTAACCTTTAAATAAATTAGAATGACCTTGGCGCGCGCGCACGTACCGCCTCGATATTGCTACCACCGTGTTGCCAGATATTTTTCTATAATAAATAGTCAAATTTATTTACATATTTCATTTATTTATTTTTTTATGGACCCAGTCCGGGAACCTATGGAACATACCTTGTATACACTCAAACATAACACAGACGCTGCCTATTAATATTTTTAATTCGGTAAACATATTTTAAAATAAATAGGCGCAAATATTTCAATATAACCCGCCTGTGGTCAATAAATAAATATTATGATACATTAACGCCATCTGTTAAGAAAATTCGAAACTATTATAGGTGCGTTTGATTATTAAAAAAATTATACAATAACTACTGTTCTTACTGCAATGAAAAAATTATATAAATAAACATTAAAATAATAAATGTGTTGAATTATATATATGAAAATTAAAAAAACTGATTCAGATAAATATAAATATTTATTAATTAACTAGCCGAATGACCTGGGCAACGCTCGGGTTTTACCCGATTAAATGTTTTTATTCAAATACTATTCGTTACAATTATAAATTAGCGCCGTGGATGTCACTCTTGTGAAACGTCCGCTCCAAACTTTGTGTCTGAGAAGCGATATTTTTATAGAAAGATGATCAAGCGTTTGTTTTCTGCTCGAATGAATGTTTTTCTGTTAGAATTTTGTTCCTGCGTACAAAATAATGAACTGGTTTCACCCGTGGTCTCTGCTTTTTTGTAATTTTTTCCGTTATAATTTTGTATCTGATAATCAAACATGATACAGCAATATCGTCATCATCATTTTCTGACTAAAAATATATAGTTTTAATAATTGATTTATATATTTTTTAAAATAGCCTATCGTCTTCCCCGTATTTTTTTACCTATGTATGGAAATTTTGGTTTGAATTAGTGAACTACTGCGAATTTGTATACCGGACATACAGACAAACATACAAACATTCATTTTTATATAGAGAGAGATATTGTACAATGCTCCTTTCCACTTTCATGCTTCATCCGTTCTAGGATCCTTAGTTATGCCTAAATAAGAAATTTATCATTCCACCAACGTTAAAAATCATAAAGGTAGAGAAAATGGAAACTAGTATAAATCAGACTGTCAAAGATGCAATTCATTTATTAAAAAAAGTTTTATCAGGTTCTAAAGAAGTTACATCATCGGATTTTGATGCTCTTATCTTTCCGGAAGGTGTTAGCTATTCGGATCTTTATCAAAATTACCTCGATGTACTTAAAGACTATGTGACCTTTGTTGACAACGAACTGACACAATGTGACCCACCCCTGTCGTTTTATATCGAAAAATTACTCAGATTTGTTAAGGCGCTCCAGTATATCCATAGAATAAGTGAGAACAACGAAACAAATAACTCATTTGAGGAAGAAATGATGTTTATAAATTTGATGATGAAGGTGGAATGGCAAATGAACGTTCAGGAAAAACATGCATCAAAGTTGACAGCCCAGATTTATAGGACGATGCATGGAGAACCGGCAGAACGAGATATTTCTGATGCAAATTTTACCTTAGACATCTTGTATATGTTGATTATCCAACATGTTCCTATTTCCCCGATAGTTTTATATCATACTTTATGAAACACTACATAAAATTCTCAGAAACAGAGGCACCTATTCCTGGGAATTCACTTTTATAGTATATGAATGAGGCATATCAGTATTTTGAAAAGGAAACTCAAATCTTTTCTAAATTTCATTCTGATATTTACTTCATAGATAAATTAACTGAGGTATTCCTTTCTAACAAGTTGGATCTATACATATCCGATATCAACACACTTTGTGATTCAAGATTTATTCATCACTTACATGAAGCTTTTAAGATATTTAGTGATAAGCTGAATCTAGAATGCGAAAATATTTTCAAAGATATAATTTTCAGAACTATAAGTCAATTAGCATTAGAGCATTTGGGAATGGCATCTTTCCAAGTAGCAGATGATTATATTAAGGCAGTTACTCGGGTCAACCATTACTGTCAAAACGTTGATGTGAACAAATACGACTTCTATTTCTCCTGTGCCATCCAAGACTATATGATAGACCATCTTCTTGATGAATGGCTGAAAAGGCAAGATTGCTTACCTAGCACCGCCATTGCTCAATATCTGAGCTCTTTGGCACGACGTCTGTCCATGCCAGGAACTCTGCTATCTGATATTTCCAGCATCATTTATAATATCACCATCTTTCTCGAATATTGAAAAGCCATAACTCTGTAAATGATTTCGTCGATACCTATGGAAATTTCCTAGCAAACAGAATTCTAGAAAAAGCCCCCATATCCCTAGATGTCAAATTCAAAATGATTGATGGTATAAATAACAATTTTCCAGATGCACCAACACATAATTTAAGAAGGATCCTTGAAGACATCCAAGTTGGAAAGTCTATCTCTGAACGTTTCAATGAACAACACCGAGACCAGATGGTCGATGTCAGGATTGCAGCCTCTGCTCTTCTCACAGAGAGAGACCCCGAGCCGTTCCACTGCATCCAGCCCGAGTCCATCCAGAGAACAGTAGACCATCTCCAGGAACTCTACCATCAGGGTCAGAAGAAACTCCAATGCCTTCTGCTCAGCGGCTCAATGGAGATCCAGCTCGAGTCCGTAGTGGCCATTATGAAGCCGGTACAGGCGGTCGTGCTCTTGCAATTTGAAGTTGGCAGCAGGACTCTTAAGGATCTAGAAAGGAGTACTCAGCTGTCCCTGCCGTTCCTACTCAAGGGACTAGATGATGTGGGAATCCTCAACAAGTCCGGCGATATTTACAACGTCAATATGGATTTGAGACATCCTGGACGGATCGAAGTGGACTACCCACAGGTGATGGAAGTTCCCACTCAGTTCGACGGCTGTAAGCAACATGTCATTCAGGCTGCCGTTGTCCGGACTCTCAAGTCCAGCTCCCCGCAGTTTTCCAGCCTTGAAGACATCTTCGCTAAGGTCCATCTCCAGGTGGAACGGTATTTCGTCTTGGAACGTGGCGACTTTCTGGCGGCTGTAGATAAGTTGGAGGACTTGATTTTTGTAGAGAAAGGAAGCGAGGGACTTTACCGCTATGTCCTATAGAAACCTCTATATAATCTAGTTATTCAAATATATTTACTTTTTTGGAAGTAGAGTTTCCCATGTTTTATGAAACTAAATACGAATTTTCAAATTATTTAAAAAATATATAATAAACTGTATATATGTAAATATATATTATATAAAAATTATTTTATTTATAAAAATTATGAGTTTTAGAAAAAATTATTCTGTAAAGTCGACCGCCATATATCGCAGCTTTCCCTATAAAAACCTATTGTTTCCCATTGGTTGATATAAATCTTTCTGCCATGTGTCTAATATGGATTTGTTCTTATTGCCTTGTTTTCACAATCAAAATTTTGCCTCTTATCATAATTAGACAACTGTATATAAAAAGAGGTATAATAATGAGGTAAGTGATATATGTGAAAATATAGAAAGATGGCCTATTGCAATTTAAAATGCCCATGTAAGCAGTCAGGACATGCTCCTTTCTATATATATATATACAGTTAAACCTATAAGAAAACATATACGAGAATCATGGGACGAGTGTCTTTTGTAGGAAGCTTTATTTTAAATCGCTCAAGCTTTCGGGCTGACCGGCCCTTCTACAGGAGATAAGTGAACAATGGCACATCGGGTACTATATAATGATGGGACTATTTACATATTCAAAAATTAAAATTTTAAAAACTTTTTATAGGGATTTTGCATAACTAAGCAAAGTCGGGAGGAATAATTAGCATAATAGTAAATTATGGACAGAAGAAATTGACATGTATGATAATAGATATTGGATATAGTAGAGCCTGTAATATCTTATACTGTCTATGAGAGAGATGGGGGGGAATCTACACAGATGGAGGAAACAGGGCTATGGGAACAGAGATTGGTAGGATTCAGGGAGGTCGATATGTCTATTGATGGCGTGGAAGCCCTGGGAAACGAGAGCTTCCAAGGTGAGGCGCTGCTGCTTGTTGTGTATGCGGCTATAGTGCACAGATGGATTGGCCAGGTCGAAAGAGTGGTTGGTGGTTCGGATATGCTGGTATATGGCTGATTTCTCATCTTGTCTGGAGATGTTTTTTCTGTGTTCCTCGAGTCTTGTCCCTACGCTCCTGCCCGTCTCACCAACGTAGACAACATCGCAGTCAGCGCAGGGAATGGAGTAGACACAGCCAGACAAGAGAGATGGGTTAAATGGGCTATTGCTTTTCGTATCCGGGTTCCTAATGAGGGAACTGATGTTAGGGGAGTTGGAGTACAGGGTCCTGACTCCAAACTTGCTAAGGGCTCGGGCTATGGAGGAGCTAGTGGGGGAATATGGGAGGACACATATGGATTTATATACGGGGTTGGGAGCAGTGTGGTTGGGGTTGTGGAAATGGCGTAATATAAAAGACTTCGGGTATTGGAATTTTATGAGATTAGCTATGACTCTATTGGTTTCCATGGTTTTGAAATCAGAGGTGGAACAGTGGGTGTGAACTCGACCAACTCCCCTAACATCAGTTCCCTCATTAGGAACCCGGATACGAAAAGCAATAGCCCATTTAACCCATCTCTCTTGTCTGGCTGTGTCTACTCCATTCCCTGCGCTGACTGCGATGTTGTCTACGTTGGTGAGACGGGCAGGAGCGTAGGGACAAGACTCGAGGAACACAGAAAAAACATCTCCAGACAAGATGAGAAATCAGCCATATACCAGCATATCCGAACCACCAACCACTCTTTCGACCTGGCCAATCCATCTGTGCACTATAGCCGCATACACAACAAGCAGCAGCGCCTCACCTTGGAAGCTCTCGTTTCCCAGGGCTTCCACGCCATCAATAGACATATCGACCTCCCTGAATCCTACCAATCTCTGTTCCCATAGCCCTGTTTCCTCCATCTGTGTAGATTCCCCCCCCATCTCTCTCATAGACAGTATAAGATATTACAGGCTCTACTATATCCAATATCTATTATCATACATGTCAATTTCTTCTGTCCATAATTTACTATTATGCTAATTATTCCTCCCGACTTTGCTTAGTTATGCAAAATCCCTATAAAAAGTTTTTAAAATTTTAATTTTTGAATATGTAAATAGTCCCATCATTATATAGTACCCGATGTGCCATTGTTCACTTATCTCCTGTAGAAGGGCCGGTCAGCCCGAAAGCTTGAGCGATTTAAAATAAAGCTTCCTACAAAAGACACTCGTCCCATGATTCTCGTATATGTTTTCTTACTGTATTGAATGGGATTCCAGTACTTACAGTTAAACCTGTTTATAGCGCCCCCTCTCTATAGCGCCCGATATTAAACATTAAAAAGTAAACATTTTGCAATAAAAGTAACCTGTTAATATCACCCTAATTTGGTGAGACCCACGAGGGGTGCTATAGACAGGTTTAACTGTATATATATTTAGAAAATAAAAAGGCATAAATTGAATTGAATAAAAATATATTTTTGCCAATATTCCGGTTCGTTAAACGCTAATCTATTTCAAGGAATAATAACATTTATTTTATGTTAAAAACAATATTTACACACAATTTACAATTCAAACAATTTTATATATTAGGAATAGTTCAAATATATAGATAGAACTTTATAAATGTGACATTAAGTATAATAATACTGTTAAACCTGTCTATAGCGCCCTCTAAATATGGCCTCCCTCTCTATAGCTCCCGATTTTAAAAAGGTAGTATGATGCGAGTTACTTTAAAAGTAACCTGTCTTTAGCACCCCCTCTCTATAGCATCCTATTTCGGTGAGTCCCAAGAGGGAGCGATACAGAGATTTAACTGTGTATATGTTATATAAAAATATTATTTTATTTAAAATTATATATTATAGATTTAAATACTCTGCTAAATCGACCGCCAGAGGTCACGCTTTTCATATTAAAACTAGTTGTTGTTTTTTCCCAATGGCCTGCTCAAATCTTTGCACATTATGTAAATAATATTTTGTTTTCCTTGTTCTTCTCGCCTTAAGCCTTTTATCAAATTATGTTTTTATATATCCCATAAGCTCAATTAAAGCTATTTCAATCTTCCTTAATTTTATTATTATAGTTTCAAGGTTTAACCACGACTGCATTATCGCCTGTGAATATCTTGTCTTTCCATTCCGTATTCGTTCTTGTCATTTCCAAGGAATCTTGGAATGGATTTTTCAGGAGTCTTTTTGAGCTTCAATTCTTCGGTTACGTTGTTTTAGAGATGCCTGTTTCTTGCTCTAGCTCCAGCAAAGTGGTTCGAGGATTTTTCTTTATCAAATCGGTAATTTTTTGCACATTTTCATCAGTCCTTTGAAATTTTAGGAGTCCTTGACGAGGATCATCTTCAATGGAAATTCTGCCAGCTTTATATCTAGAATGCCATTCAAAAACAGTTGTTTTCTTTGGGGCGTCATTGGGGAATGTTTAATTAAGCATTTCAAAAGCTTGTTTACTGATATTTGAAGTTTCACACAAAATTCTATTCAAATCCTCTGCTTCAAATTTTGTTACATCGTAAAATCGCCGCAGTGCTAGGTGTAACCTTTAAATAAATTAGAATGACCTTGGCGCGCGCGCACGTACCGCCTCGATATTGCTACCACCGTGTTGCCAGATATTTTTCTATAATAAATAGTCAAATTTATTTACATATTTCATTTATTTATTTTTTTATGGACCCAGTCCGGGAACCTATGGAACATACCTTGTATACACTCAAACATAACACAGACGCTGCCTATTAATATTTTTAATTCGGTAAACATATTTTAAAATAAATAGGCGCAAATATTTCAATATAACCCGCCTGTGGTCAATAAATAAATATTATGATACATTAACGCCATCTGTTAAGAAAATTCGAAACTATTATAGGTGCGTTTGATTATTAAAAAAATTATACAATAACTACTGTTCTTACTGCAATGAAAAAATTATATAAATAAACATTAAAATAATAAATGTGTTGAATTATATATATGAAAATTAAAAAAACTGATTCAGATAAATATAAATATTTATTAATTAACTAGCCGAATGACCTGGGCAACGCTCGGGTTTTACCCGATTAAATGTTTTTATTCAAATACTATTCGTTACAATTATAAATTAGCGCCGTGGATGTCACTCTTGTGAAACGTCCGCTCCAAACTTTGTGTCTGAGAAGCGATATTTTTATAGAAAGATGATCAAGCGTTTGTTTTCTGCTCGAATGAATGTTTTTCTGTTAGAATTTTGTTCCTGCGTACAAAATAATGAACTGGTTTCACCCGTGGTCTCTGCTTTTGTAATTTTTTCCGTTATAATTTTGTATCTGATAATCAAACATGATACAGCAATATCGTCATCATCATTTTCTGACTAAAAATATATAGTTTTAATAATTGATTTATATATTTTTTAAAATAGCCTATCGTCTTCCCCGTATTTTTTTACCTATGTATGGAAATTTTGGTTTGAATTAGTGAACTACTGCGAATTTGTATACCGGACATACAGACAAACATACAAACATTCATTTTTATATAGAGAGAGATATTGTACAATGCTCCTTTCCACTTTCATGCTTCATCCGTTCTAGGATCCTTAGTTATGCCTAAATAAGAAATTTATCATTCCACCAACGTTAAAAATCATAAAGGTAGAGAAAATGGAAACTAGTATAAATCAGACTGTCAAAGATGCAATTCATTTATTAAAAAAAGTTTTATCAGGTTCTAAAGAAGTTACATCATCGGATTTTGATGCTCTTATCTTTCCGGAAGGTGTTAGCTATTCGGATCTTTATCAAATTACCTCGATGTACTTAAAGACTATGTGACCTTTGTTGACAACGAACTGACACAATGTGACCCACCCCTGTCGTTTTATATCGAAAAATTACTCAGATTTGTTAAGGCGCTCCAGTATATTCTTAGAATAAGTGATAACAACGAAACAAATAACTCATTTAAGGAAAGAATGATGCTCATAAATATGATGATGAAGTTAGAATGGCGAATGAAAATTCATGAAAATCATGCATCAAAGGTGACAGACCAGATTTATAGGACGATGCATGGAAAACCGGCAGAACGAGATATTTATGATGCAAATTTTTACCTTCGACATCTTGTAAATGCTGATTATCCAGCATCTTCCTATTTACGGGGTAATTTTAAATCGTACTTTGTAAAACACCACATAAATATCCTAGAAACAGAGCTACCTATTCCTGGGAATTCACTTTTACAGTATGTAAATGAGGCATATCCGTATTTTGAAAAGGAAACTAAAATCTTTTCTAAACTTCATTTTGATACTTTCTTCATAGATAAATTAGCTGAGGTATTCGTTTCAAATAAGTTGGATCTATACATAACGGATTTTAACACACTTTGTGATTCAAAATTCATTAATCACTTACATCAAGCCTTTAAGATATTTAGTGTAAGCTGAATCCAGTATGCAATTATATTTTCAAGGATATAATTTTCAGAACTACAAGTCAATTAGCATTTGAGCATTTGGGAATGGCATCATTCCAAGATGCAGATGATTATATTAAGGCAGTTACTCGGGTCAACCATTACTGTCAAAACGTTGATGTGAACAAATACGACTTCGATTTCTTCTGCGCCATTCAAGACTATATGATAGGCCATCTTCTTGATGAATGGCTGAAAAGGCAAGATTGCTTACCTAGCACCGCCATTGTTCAATATCTGAGCTCATTAGCACGACGCCTGTCTCTGCCAGGAACTCTGCTATCTGATATTTTGAGGATCATCTATGAATATAACCATCTTTCTCGCATATTGAAAAGCCATGACTCTGTAAATGATTTCGTCGATACCTATGGAAATTTCCTAGCAAACAGAATTCTAGAAAAAGCCCCCATATCCCTAGATGTCGAATTCAAATTGATCGATGCCATAAATAACAATTTTCCAGATGTACCAACACATAATCTAAGAAGGATCCTTGAAGACCTCCAAGTTGGAAAGTCCATCTCTGAACGTTTCAATGAACAACACCGAGACCAGATGGTCGATGTCAGGATTGCAGCCTCTTCCCTTCTCACAGAGAGAGATCCCGAGCCGTTCCATTGCATCCTGCCCGAGTCCATCCAGAAAACAGTAGACCATCTCCAAGGACTCTACCCTCAGGGTCAGAAGAAACTCCAGTGGATGCTTCTCAGCGGCTCGATAGAGATCCATCTCGAGTCCGTAGTGGCCGTAATGAAGCCGGTACAGGCGGTAGTGCTCTTGCAATTTGAAGTTGGCAGCAGGACTCTTAAGGATCTAGAAAGGACTACTCAGCTGTCCCTGCCGTTCCTACTCAAGTCGCTCAAGGGACTAGAAGATGCGGAAATCCTCAACAAGTCCGGCGATACTTACAAAGTTAATATGGACTTGAGACATCCTGGAAGGATCGAAGTGGACTACCCACACGTGGTGGAAGTCCCCACTCAGTTCGACGGCTGTAAGGAACATGTCATTCAGGCTGCCGTTGTCCGGACTCTCAAGTCCAGCTCCCCGCAGTTTTCCAGCCTTGATGACATCTTCGCTAAGGTCTATCTCCAGGTGCTACGATATTTCGTCTTGGAACGTGGCGACTTTCTGGCGGCTGTAGATAAGTTGGAAGACTTGATTTTTGTAGAGAAAGGAGGCGAGGGACTTTACCGCTATGTCCTATAGAAACCTCTATATAATCTAATTATTCAAAAATTTTACTTTTTGGAAGTAGTTTCCCATGTTTTATGAAGTAAATACGAATTTTCAAATTATTAAAAATATATATAATAAACTGTTTATATGTAAAT
This sequence comes from Cordylochernes scorpioides, assembly GCA_030710605.1. Classification (NCBI taxonomy): domain Eukaryota; kingdom Metazoa; phylum Arthropoda; class Arachnida; order Pseudoscorpiones; family Chernetidae; genus Cordylochernes; species Cordylochernes scorpioides. The sequence continues at coordinate 29,156,883 of CP092868.1, forward strand.
ATATCTATATTAATAAAATGGAAATTTCATAAGTGTTGTTCACTAAAAACTTTCGTTACAATGCATCAATTTCAACCAAATTTTCATCATTTATGTAAAACGAGATGGAGCAGGTTTTGCTTAACATCAAAATATATTTCCTAACATTAACATGCGTAACTTCGGTGTTATCGATTAAATACCAAAAAAAAAAAAAAAATCAACAGAATTATTTTTTTTTACATACTAGCTAATAATCTCAATCTAAAAAAATATTCAAAACAAGCAATTTTAAGATAACACCATATGTAAAACAGTCGGCCAAGAAAACAACAACTATATGACATCTTTTCTCACATATTCACACACAATCTTGATTAATAATTAAAATTAATATTTAACATTGTTCATTATACTTCATAATATATAATATTCGTTAGGCAAACTTTCACTCGGATAAAACCCGGGCGAAGCCGGGTACACATCCGTATTATATAAAATTATTTTATTTAAAAATTTCAACTTTTAGAACAAATAACTCTGTAAAGTCGACCGCCATATATAGCAGCTTTCACTATAAAAACCTGTTGTTTCCCATTGGTAGGTTCAAATATTTCTGTTATACACTATTTATTAATATAGATTTGGTCTTATTACTTTGTGTTTATAATCCAACTTGTGCCTCTTATCATAATTAGACAACTGTAAATAAAAAAGGTAATAATAAGGTAAGTGATATATGTGAAAAATATAGAAAGATGGCTTTTTCCCATTTAAAATGCCCATATGAGCAGTTAGTACATGCTCTTTTTTGTTCTCTATATATATAAAAATGAATGTGTGTGTCTTTCCTTTATGCCTGACCAAACCACTCATTGGATCGCCATGAAACTTGGGAAGTTATATAGTATAGTACTGGGAAGGTTTCTAGCAAAAAAAAAATTGAAATAACTTTTCGCCTAAAATTAAACAAGATAAATATTCTAAATTATCTGTTATAATTTAACAATCTGCTCTAAATATTATCATGCATATAAAAAAATGATTATATGCCTCTTCTTTATGCCGGACCAAACTACTTATTTCATCGCAATTTAACTTTGAGAAATTAGTTTAATATACTACCAGAAAGGTTTCTATCTAATTATTAGTTTAAAAAACCTTTTTTTTTGGAAAAAATAAGGATAAATATTAATTAATCTGTTATATTTTCAGCACTCTGATTTATTATCTCTGTATTATCTATCTATCTATATATAAAATTGAATGTCTGTCTGTCTGTACTCTATAGATTCAAAAACCATTTATCCAATCGCCGTGATATTTTGGAATATTATTCGGTATATCCCCGGGAAGGTTTTTGAAAAATAATTCCATGAATATCTTGAATATCCTTAGAGTTATTTGCATATTTGTAGATTTAACTCGCAAGAAGCGCCCCCATTGCGACGATGATAACAAGTTTTTTATCTATAAGTTTTATTTTCACTAAGTTTGTTATCTTAAAGATTATTTATCAAAAGTAAGATTTTCTACCTATTAATTGCGTACAAGTCAAAGTTAGTTTTATCATTTATCTAAACATGTATATTTGGAGAATATTTCAAATTATCAAAATATATATATTATTTTTTACATATGTTATATTCAAATGGCATTTATGTAGGGATAATTTATTGCTAATTTTCAATTTGAAGTATTGTATACATTTGATCATTAATTAATTATTATTCAGGTATTAAAACTGCTTTTTTGTTCAAAGACAGCAAATTATATGGAATTTTTAAAAATGAATTCTATACCAGTGAATAAAAATAGGTAGGTTAACTATACATATTTCCACAATATTCAAAGTGCTATATTGTAAAACTATAATAAAAAATGTTGAACAGTTGGAAATAAAATATATGTTTAAAAAAAAAAAAATATTTGCATTTTAGATTATATAAAATACTAGACGAATGACCCGGCTTCGACCAGGAATTCCCCCGAGTGCAATTTCCTTCATACGAAAGAACATTACTAATAAATAGTATTTGCGCCATAGAATAGCAACACCGAAGTAATACATTATCACAGGCAAAAAGTTGTGAAGCAGTTTTTTTGGAAGCAGTTTCCCATATTTTATGAAACTAAAAACGAATTTTCAAATTAGATAATATATATATTTATATTAAACCGTATATATGTAAATATATATTATATAAAAATTATTTTATTAAAAAAATTATGACTTTTAGAAAAAATAATTCTGTAAATTCGACCACCATTTATCGCAGCTTTCCCTATAAAAACCTATTATTGTCGTTTCCCATTGGTCGGTTCAATCTTTCTGTCACACACTATTTATTAATATGGATTTGGTCTCATTACCTTGTTTTTACAATCAAAATTGTGCCTTTATCATAATTAGACAACTGTAAATAAAAAGAGGTCTAAATGAGGTAAGTGATATATGTGAAAAATATAGAAAGATGGCCTATTGCATTTTAAAATGCCCATGTAAGCAGTCAGGACATGCTCCTTTTTATATATATATACAGTTAAACCTGTTTATAGCGCCCCCTCTAAACAGCGCCCGATTTTAAACATTAAAGAGTAAACATTTTACATTAAAAGTGACCTGTTTATAGCACCCTATTTTGGTGAGACCCAAGAGGGGGTGCTATAGACAGGTGTAACTGTATATATATTTAGAAAATAAAAAGGCATGAATTGAATTGAATAAAAATATTTATTTGCCAATATTCCGGTTGGTTAAACGCTAATTTATTTCAAGGAATAATAACATTTATTTTATGGTAGAAAACAATATTTACAGACAATTTACAATTAAAACAACTATATATATTAGTAATAGTTCAAATATATATATATATAACTTTATGATTATGACATTAAGTATATTAATACTGTTAAACCTGTCTATAGCGCCTCCCTCTTTATAGCTCCCGATTTTAAATACGTAGTATGATGCGAGTTATATTAAAAGTAACCTGTCTATAGCACTCCCTCTCTATAGCACCCTATTTCGGTGAGTCCCAAAAGGGAGCGATACATAGATTTAACTGTATATATGTTATATAAAAATATTATTTTATTTAAAATTATATATCATAGATTCAAATACTCTGCTAAATCGACCGCCAAAGGTCACGCTTTGCATATAAAAACTAGTTTTTGTTTTTTCCTGATGGCCAGCTCAAATCTTTGCACATTATGTAAATAATCTTTTGTTTTCCTTGTTCTACTCGCCGTAAGCCTTTTATCAAATTATGTTTTTTATATATCCCATAAGCTCAATTAAAGCTATTTCAATCTTCCTTAATTTCATTATTATAGTTTCAAGGTTTAACCACGACTGCATTATCGCTTGTGATTATCTTGTCTTTCCATTCCAGATTCGTTCTTGTCATTTCCAACAAGTCCTCACAGGTTGCAAGCCGACACAGGTTATTCTTATTAGTGAGGTATCTTATGATGAATTTTGCAGGAGTCTTTTTGAGCTTCAAATCTTTGGTTACGTTGTTTTAGAGATGCCTGTTTCTTGCTCTAGCTCCAGCAGTGGTACGAGGATTTTCTTTTATCAATTCAGTGATTTTTTGCACATTTTCATCAGTCCTTTCAAATTTTGGCGTCCTTAACGAGGATCCTCTTCAATGGAAATTCTGACAGCTTTAAATATAGAATGCCATTTGAAAACAGTTGTTCTCTTTGGGGCGTCATTGGGGAATACTTTAATAAGCATTTCAAAAGCTTCGCTTGCTGATATTTGAAGTTTTACATAAAAATCTATGCAAATCCTCTGCTTCAATTTTTGTTCCATCGTAAAATCGCCGCAGCCCTAAGTGTGACCTTTGAATAAATTAGAATGACCTTGGCGGCGCGCACGTACCGCCTCGATATTGGTACCACCGTGTTGCTAGAAATTTATTCTATAATAAATAGTCAAATTTATTTACATATTTCATTTATTTATTTTTTTATGGACCCAGTCCGGGAACCTATGGAACATACCTTGTATACACTCAAACATAACACAGTAGTTGCCTATTAATATTTTTAATTCGGTAAACATATTTTAAAATATATAGGCGCAAATACTTCAATATAACGCGCCTGTGGTTGATAAATAAATATTAGGATACATTAGCGCGCCATCTGTTAAGAACATTCGAAACTATTATAGGCGCGTATAATTATCTAAAAAATTATACAATAATTACTGTCCTTACTGCAATGGAAAAATTAAATAAAAAACATTTAAATAATAGATTTGTTAAATTATATGTATAAAACTTTTAAAAAAAACAGATTCACAAAATATAAATATTTATTAATTAATATTGTACAATGCTCTCTTTTCTACTTTCATGCTCAATCCGTTCTAGCATCCTTAGTTATAACTAAATAAGAAAATTATCATTACGCCAAGGTTAAAAACATAAAGGTAGAGAAAATGGAAACTAGTATAAATCAGACTGTCAAAGATGCAATTCATTTATTAAAAAAAATTTTATCAGGTTCTAAAAAAGTTACATTATCGGATTTTGATGCTCTTAACTTTCCGGAAGGTGTTAGCTATACAGATCTTTATCAAAATTACCTGGATGTACTTGGAGCCAATGTGACCTATGTTGACAATGAACTGACACAATGTGACCAACCCCTTTCGTTTTATATCGAAAAATTATACAGTTTTGCTGAGGCGCTCCAGTATATTCATATAATAAGTGAAAACAACAAAACAAATAACTCATTTAAGGAAGAAATGATGCTTATAAAAATGATGATGGAGTTGAAATGGCGAATAAACGTTCAGGAAAAACATGCATCAAAGGTGACAGCCCAGATTTATAGAACGATGCATGGAGAACCGGCAGAACGAGATATTTATGATGCAAAACTTTACCTTCGACATCTTTTAAATGATGATTATCCAACCTTTTTCTATTTACCCGGTAATTTTGAAACGTACTTTGTGACACACTACATAAAAATTCTAGAAACAGAGCTACCTATTCCTGGGAATTCTCTTTTACAGTATGTAAATGAGGCATATCCGTATTTTAAAAAGGAAACTCAAATCTTTTCAAAACTTCAATCTGATATTTTCTTCATAGATAAATTAACTGAGGTATTCCTTTCTAGCAAGTTGGATCTATACATATCGGATTTTAACACACTTTGTGATTTAAAATTTATTCATCACTTACACGTAGCTTTTAAGATATTTAGTGATAGGCTGAATCCAAAATGTAAAAATATTTTCAAGGATAAAATTTTTGAAACTACGAGTCAATTAGCATTAGAGCATTTGGGAATGGCATCATTTCAAGATGCAGATGATTATATTAAAGCAGTTACTCGGGTCAACCATTACTGTCAAAACGTTGATGTAAGCGAATACGACCTCGAATTCTTTTGCGCCATCCAAGACCATATGATAGACCATCTTCTTGATGAATGGCTGAAAAGGCAAGATTGTTTACCTAGCACCGCCATTGCTCAATACCTGAACTCATTGGCACAACGCCTGTCTCTGCCAGGAACTCTGCTATCTGATATTTCGAGGATCATTTATGAATATCACCATCTTTCTCGAATATTGAAAAGCCATGACTCTGTAAATGATTTCGTCGATACCTATGGAAATTTCCTAGCAAACAGAATACTAGAAAAAGACCCCATATCCCTAGATGTCGAATTCAAATTGATCGATGCCATAAATAACAATTTTCCAGATGTACCAACACATAATCTAAGAAGGATCCTTGAAGACCTCCAAGTTGGAAAGTCCATCTCTGAACGTTTCAATGAACAACACCGAGACCAGATGGTCGATGTCAGGATTGCAGCCTCTTCCCTTCTCACAGAGAGAGATCCCGAGCCGTTCCATTGCATCCTGCCCGAGTCCATCCAGAGAACAGTAGACCATCTCCAAGGACTCTACCCTCAGGGTCAGAAGAAACTCCAGTGGATGCTTCTCAGCGGCTCGATAGAGATCCATCTCGAGTCCGTAGTGGCCGTCATGAAGCCGGTACAGGCGGTAGTGCTCTTGCAATTTGAAGTTGGCAGCAGGACTCTTAAGGATCTAGAAAGGACTACTCAGCTGTCCCTGCCATTCCTACTCAAGTCGCTCAAGGGCCTAGAAGATGCGGAAATCCTCAACAAGTCCGGCGATACTTACAAAGTTAATATGGACTTGAGACATCCTGGAAGGATCGAAGTGGACTACCCACATGTGGTGGAAGTCCCCACTCATTTCGACGGCTGTAAGCAACATGTCATTCAGGCTGCCGTTGTCCGGACTCTCAAGTCCAGCTCCCCGCAGTTTTCGAGCCTTGATGACATCTTCGCTAAGGTCCATCTCCAGGTGCTACGATATTTCGTTTTGGAACGTGGCGACTTTCTGGCGGCTGTAGAAAAGTTGGAAGACTTGATTTTTGTAGAGAAGGGAAGCGAGGGACTTTACCGCTATGTCCTATAGAAACCTCTATATAATCTAATTATTCAAAAATTTTACTTTTTGGAAGTAGTTTCCCATGTTTTATGAAGTAAATACGAATTTTCAAATTATTAAAAATATATATAATAAACTGTTTATATGTAAATATATCTATATTAATAAAATGGAAATTTCATAAGTGTTGTTCACTAAAACCTTTCGTTACAATGCATCAATTTCAACCAAATTTTCAACATTTATGTAAAACGAGATGGAGCAGGTTTTGCTCAACATCAAAATATATTTCCTAACATTAACATGCGTAACTTCGGTGTTATCGATTAAATACAAAAAAAAATCAAAAGAGTTAATTTTATTTATATATAAATACAAAAAAAATTCAACAGAGTTAATTTTTTTACATACTAGCTAATAATCTCAATCTAAAAAAATATTCAAAACAAGCAATTTTAAGATAACACCATATGTAAAACAGTCGGCCAAGAAAACAACAACGATATTACATCTTTCTCACATATTCACACACAATCTTGATTAATAATTAAAACTAATCTTTAACATTGTTCATTATACTTCATAATATATAATATTCGTTAGGCAAACTTTCACTCGGATAAAACCCGGGCGAAGCCGGGTACACATCCGTATTATATAAAATTATTTTATATAAAAATTTCAATTTTTAGAACAAATAACTCTGTAAAGTCGACCGCCATATATAGCAGCTTTCACTATAAAAACCTGTTGTTTCCCATTGGTCGGTTCAATCTTTCTGTCATACACTATTTATTATTATAGATTTGGTCTTATTACCTTGTGTTTATAATCCAACTTGTGCCTCTTATCATAATTAGACAACTGTAAATAAAAAGAGGTAATAATAAGGTAAGCGATATATTTGAAAAATATAGAAAGATGGCTTTTTCCAATTTAAAATGCCCATATGAGCAGTTAGTACATGCTCTTTTTTGCTCTCTATATATATAAAAATGAATGTGTGTGTCTTTCCTTTATGCCTGACCAAACCACTCATTGGATCGCAATGAAACTTTGGGAAGTTATTTAGTATAGTACTGGGGAGGTTTCTAGCAAAAAAAAAATTGAAATAACTTTTCGCCTAAAATTAATCAAGATAAATATTCTAAATTATCTGTTATAATTCAACAATCTGCTATAAAAAATATTATCATGCATATAGAAAAAAAATGATTATATGCCTCTTCTTCATGCCGGACCAAACTACTTATTTCATCGCAATTTAACTTTGAGAAATTAGTTTAATATACTACCAGAAAGGTTTCTATCTAATTATTAGTTTGAAAAAACCTTTTTTTTTTTTTGGAAAAAATAAGGATAAATATTAATTAATCTGTTATATTTTCAGCACTCTGATTTATTATCTCTGTATTATCTATCTATCTATATATAAAATTGAATGTCTGTCTGTCTGTCTGTACTCTATAGATTCAAAAACCATTTATCCAATCGCCGTAATATTTTGGGATATTATTCGGTATATCCCCGGGAAGGTTTTTGAAAAATAATTCCATGAATATCTTGAATATCCTTAGAGTTATTTGCATATTTGTAGATTTAACTCGCAAGAAGCGCCCCCATTGCGAAGATGATAACAAGTTTTTTATCTATAAGTTTTATTTTCACTAAGTTTGTTATCTTAAAGATTATTTATCAAAAGTAAGATTTTCTACCTATTAATTGCGTACAAGTCAAAGTTAGTTTTATCATTTATCTAAACATGTATATTGGGAGAATATTTCAAATTATCAAAATATATATATTATTTTTTACATATGTTATATTCAAATGGCATTTATGTAGGGATAATTTATTGCTAATTTTCAATTTGATGTATTGTATACATTTGATCATTAATTAATTATTATTCAGGTATTAAAACTGCCTTTTTGTTCAAAGACAGCAAATTATATGGAATTTATAAAAATGAATTCTATACCAGTGAATAAAAATAGGTAGGTTAACTATACATATTTCCACAATATTCAAAGTGCTATATTGTAAAACTATAATAAAAAATGTTGAACAGTTGGAAATAAAATATATGTTTTAAAAAATATATATATTTGCATTTTAGATTATATAAAATACTAGACGAATGACCCGGCTTCGACCAGGAATTCCCCCGAGTGTAATTTCCTTCATACGAAAGAACATTACTAATAAATAGTATTTGCGCCATAGAATAGCAACACCGAAGTAATACATTATCACAGGCAAAAAGTTGTGAAGCAGTTTTTTTGGAAGCAGTTTCCCATATTTTATGAAACTAAAAACGAATTTTCAAATTAGATAATATATATATTTATATTAAACCGTATATATGTAAATATATATTATATAAAAATTATTTTATTAAAAAAATTATGACTTTTAGAAAAAATAATTCTGTAAATTCGACCACCATTTATCGCAGCTTTCCCTATAAAAACCTATTATTGTCGTTTCCCATTGGTCGGTTCAATCTTTCTGTCACACACTATTTATTAATATGGATTTGGTCTCATTACCTTGTTTTTACAATCAAAATTGTGCCTTTATCATAATTAGACAACTGTAAATAAAAAGAGGTCTAAATGAGGTAAGTGATATATGTGAAAAATATAGAAAGATGGCCTATTGCATTTTAAAATGCCCATGTAAGCAGTCAGGACATGCTCCTTTTTATATATATATACAGTTAAACCTGTTTATAGCGCCCCCTCTAAACAGCGCCCGATTTTAAACATTAAAGAGTAAACATTTTACATTAAAAGTGACCTGTTTATAGCACCCTATTTTGGTGAGACCCAAGAGGGGGTGCTATAGACAGGTGTAACTGTATATATATTTAGAAAATAAAAAGGCATGAATTGAATTGAATAAAAATATTTATTTGCCAATATTCCGGTTGGTTAAACGCTAATTTATTTCAAGGAATAATAACATTTATTTTATGGTAGAAAACAATATTTACACACAATTTACAATTGAAACAACTATATATATTAGGAATAGTTCAAATATATATATATATATAACTTTATGATTATGACATTAAGTATATTAATACTGTTAAACCTGTCTATAGCGCCTCCTTCTTTATAGCTCCCGATTTTAAATACGTAGTATGATGCGAGTTATATTAAAAGTAACCTGTCTATAGCACTCCCTCTCTATAGCACCCTATTTCGGTGAGTCCCAAAAGGGAGCGATACATAGATTTAACTGTATATATGTTATATAAAAATATTATTTTATTTAAAATTATATATCATAGATTCAAATACTCTGCTAAATCGACCGCCAAAGGTCACGCTTTGCATATAAAAACTAGTTTTTGTTTTTTCCTGATGGCCAGCTCAAATCTTTGCACATTATGTAAATAATCTTTTGTTTTCCTTGTTCTACTCGCCGTAAGCCTTTTATCAAATTATGTTTTTTATATATCCCATAAGCTCAATTAAAGCTATTTCAATCTTCCTTAATTTCATTATTATAGTTTCAAGGTTTAACCACGACTGCATTATCGCTTGTGATTATCTTGTCTTTCCATTCCAGATTCGTTCTTGTCATTTCCAACAAGTCCTCACAGGTTGCAAGCCGACACAGGTTATTCTCATTAGTGAGGTATCTTATGATGAATTTTGCAGGAGTCTTTTTGAGCTTCAAATCTTTGGTTACGTTGTTTTAGAGATGCCTGTTTCTTGCTCTAGCTCCAGCAGTGGTTCGAGGATTTTTCTTTATCAAATCAGTGATTTTTTGCACATTTTCATCAGTCCTTTGAAATTTTGGGAATCCTTGACGAGGATCATCTTCAATGGAAATTCTGCCAGCTTTAAATCAAGAATGCCATTCAAAAACAGTTGTTTTCTTTGGGGCGTCATTGGGGAATGCTTATTAAGCATTTCAAGAGCTTCGGTTGCTGATATTTGAAGTTTCACACAAAAATCTATGCAAATCCTCTGCCTAAATTTTTGTTCCATCGTAAAACCGCCGCAGTGCTAGGTGTAACCTTTAAATAAATTAGAATGACCTTGGCGCGCGCGCACGTACCGCCTCGATATTGGTACCACCATGTTGCCATATAATTTTTCTATAATAAACAGTTAAATTTATTAACATTTTTCATTTTTTTATGGACAAGTCCGGGAACCTATGGAACTTACCTTGTATACATTCGAAACATAACACAGACGTTGCCTATTAATATTTTAATTCGGTAAACATATTTTAAAATATATAGGCGCAAATACTTCAATATAACGCGCCTGTGGATGATAAATAAATATTAGGATACATTAGCGCGCCATCTGTTAAGAAATATCTAAACTATTATAGGCGCGTATAATTATCTAAAAAATTATACAATAATTACTGTCCTTACTGCGATGGAAAATTAAATAAATAAACATTAAAATAATAGATATGTTAAATTATATATATAAATCTTAAAAAAAAACAGATTCAGAAAAATATAAATGTTCATTAATTAATATTGTACAATGCTCTCTCTTTTCCACTTTCATGCTTCATTCGTTCTAGAACCTTAGTTATAACTTAATAAGAAAATTATCATTACGCCAAGGTTAAAAACATAAAGGTAGAGAAAATGGAAACTAGTATAAATCAGACTGTCAAAGATGCAATTCATTTATTAAAAAAAGTTTTATCAGGTTCTAAAAAAGTTACATTTTCGGATTTTGATGCTCTTATCTTTCCGGAAGGTGTTAGCTATACAGATCTTTATCAAAATTACCTGGATGTACTTAGAGACTATGTGACTTATGTTGACAACGAACTAACACAATGTGACCAACCCCTGTCATTTTATATCGAAAAATTACCCAGTTTTACTAAGGCGCTCCAGTATATCCATAGAATAAGTGAGAGAACAACGAAACAAATAATTCATTTGAGGAAGAAATGATGTTTATAAATTTGATGATGAAGGTGGAATGGCAAATGAACGTTCAGGAAAAACATGCATCAAAGGTGACAACCCAAATTTATAGGACGATGCATGGAGAACCGGCAGAACGAGATATTTCTGATGCAAAATTGTACCTTCGACATCTTGTATATGTTGATTATCCAACATGTTTCTATTTCCCCGATATTTTTATATCATACTTTGGGAAACACTATATAAAAATTCTAGAAACAGAGCTACCTATTCCTGGGAATTCACTTTTACAGTATGTAAATGAGGCATATCCGTATTTTGAAAAGGAAACTCAAATCTTTTCTAAACTTCATTTTGATACTTACTTCATAGATAAATTAACTGAGGTATTCCTTTCTAACAAGTTGGATCTATACATATCCGATTTCAACACACTTTGTGAATCAAAATTTATTCATCACTTACATGAAGCCTTTAAGATATTTAGTGATAAGCTGAATCCAGTATGCGAAAATATTTTCAAGGATATAATTTTAAGAACTACACACAAGTAATTAGCATTAGAGCATTTGGGAATGGCATCATTCCAAGATGCAGATGATTATATTAAGGCAGTTACTCGGGTCAACCATTACTGTCAAAACGTTGATGTGAACAAATACGACTTCGATTTCTTCTGCGCCATCAAATACTATATGATAGACCATCTTCTTGATGAATGGCTGAAAAGGCAAGATTGCTTACCTAGCACCGCCATTGCTCAATACCTGAGCTCATTGGCACAACGCCTGTCTCTGCCAGGAACTCTGCTATCTGATATTTCCAGCATCATTTATGAATATCCCCATCTTTCTCGAATATTGAAAAGTCATGACTCTGTAAATGATTTCGTCGATACCTATGGAAATTTCCTAGCAAACAGAATACTAGAAAAAGACCCCCTATCCCTAGATGTCGAATTCAAATTGATTGATGCCATAAATAACAATTTTCCAGATGCACCAACACATAATTTAAGAAGGATCCTTGAAGACCTCCAATTTGGAAGGTCTATCTCTGAACGTTTCAATGAACAAAACCGAGACCAGATAGTCGATGTCAGTATTGCAGCCTCTGCTCTTCTCACAGAGAGAGACCCCGAGCCGTTCCACTGCATCCTGCCCAAGTCCATCCAGAGAACAGTAGAATATCTCCAGGAACTCTACCCTCAAGGTCAGAAGAAAATCCAGTGTCTTCTGCTCAGCGGCTCAATGGTGATCCAGCTCGAGTTCGTAGTGGCCGTCATGAAGCCGGTACAGGCGGTCGTTCTCTTGTAATTTGAAGTAGGTAGCAGGACTCTTAAGGATCTAGAAAGGACTACAAGCTGTCCCTGCCGTTCCTACTCAAGTCGCTCAAGGGACTAGAAGATGCAGAAATCCTCAACAAGTCCGACGATACTTACAACGTCAATATGGACTTGAGGCATCCTGGAAGGATCGATGTGGACTACCCAAATGTGGTGGAAGTCCCCACTCAGTTCGACGGCTGTAAGCACAATGTCATCCAGGCTGCCGTAGTCCTGACTCTCAAGTCCAGCTCTCCGCAGTTTTCCAGCGCAGATGACATCTTCGCTAAGGTCCAGACCCAAGTGGAACGGTATTTCGTCCTGGAGAGTTGCGACCTGCTGGCGGCTCTAGATAAGTTGGAGGACTTGATTTTTGTAGAGAAAGGAGGCGAGGGACTTTATCGCTATGTCCTCTAGAAACCTCTATATAATCTAGTTATTCAAAAAATTTACTTTTTTGGAAGCAGTTTCCCATATTTTATGAAACTAAATACGAATTTTCAAATTAGATAATATATATATTTATATTAAACCGTATATATGTAAATATATATTATATAAAAATTATTTTATTAAAAATTATGACTTTTAGAAAATATTATTCTGTAAAGTCGACCACCATTTATCGCAGCTTTCCCTAAAAAAAAACTATTATTGTCGTTTCCCATTGGTCGGTTCAATCTTTCTGTCACACGCTATTTATTAATATGGATTTGGTCTTATTACCTTGTTTTTACAATCAAAATTGTGCCTTTTATCATAATTAGACAACTGTAAATAAGAAGAGGTCTAAATGAGGTAAGTGATATATGTGAAAAATATAGAAAGATGGCCTATTGCAATTTAAAATGCCCATGTTAGCAATCAGGACATGCTCCTTTTTATATATATATACAGTTAAACCTGTTTATAGCGCCCCCTCTAAATAGCGCCTTCCTCTCTATAGCGCCTGATTTTAAACATTAAAAAGTAAACATTTTACATTAAAAGTGACCTGTTTATAGCACCCTATTTTGGTGAGACCCAAAAGGGGTCGCTATAAACAGGTTTAACTGTATATATATTTAGAAAATAAAAGGCATGAATTGAGATAAATAAAAATATTTATTTGCCAATATTCCGGTTGGTTAAACGCTAATCTATTTCAAGGAATAATAACATTTATTTTATGTTAAAAAACAATATTCACACACAATTTACAATTAAAACAACTTTATATATTAGAAATAGTTCAAATTAATATAAATAGAACTTTATGATTGTGACATTAAGTATAATAATACTGTTAAACCTGTCTATAGCGCCCTCTAAATAGCGCCTCCCTTTCTATAGCTCCCAAATTTAAATACGTAGTATGATGCGAGTTACTTTAAAAGTAACCTGTCTTTAGCACCCCCTCTCTATAGCACTCTATTTTGGTGAGTCCCAAAAGGGAGCGATACAGAGATTTAACTGTGTATATGTTATATAAAAATATTATTTTATTTAAAATTATATATAATAGATTCAAATACTCTGCTAAATCGATCGCCAGAGGTCACGCTTTGCATATAAAACAAGTTGTTGTTTTTTCCCAATGGCCGGCTCAAATCTTTGCACATTATGTAAATAATATTTTGTTTTCCTTGTTCTTCTCGCCTTAAGCCTTTTATCAAATTATGTTTTTATATATCCCATAAGCTCAATTAAGCTATTTCAATCTTCCTTAATTTTATTATTATAGTTTCAAGGTTTAACCACGACTGCATTATCGCCTGTGATTATCTTGTCTTTCCATTCTGGATTCGTTCTTGTCATTTCCAACATTCCTCCCAGGTTGCAAGCCGACACAGGTTTTGCTCATTAGTGAGGAATTTTGGGATGAATTTTGCAGCAGTCTTTTTGAGCTTCAAATCTTGAATGAAAATTACCTGGATGTACTTGAAGACTATGTGACCTATGTTGACAATGAACTGACACAATGTGGCCAACCCCTGTCGTTTTATATCGAAATATTACACAGATTTGATAAGGCGCTCCAGTATATCCATAGAATAAGTGAAAACAACGAAACAAATAACTCATTCAAGAAAAAATGATGCTTATAAAAATGATGATGAAGGTGGAATGGCAAATGAACATTCAGGAAAAACATGCATCAAAGGTGACAGCCCAGATTTATAGGACGATGCATGGAGAACCGGCAGAACGAGATATTTCTGATGCAAAATTTAACCTTCGACATCTTGTATATGCTGATTATCGAACATGTTCCTATTTCGCCGATATTTATTATAATTATTAATTATTCTAAAACTATGATAAAAAATTTAGAACAGTCAATGAATGGAAATAAAATATATATTTAAAAATATATATATGTTATGAAAATTTTGGTTGTTGTGGTTAGATAAGGCTTGATAAGACAAAGGATCGATAAGATAAAGGGTTGAGGTGCAGTCGTGATAAAAAAATATAATTATTTACCGTCAAGTAGCTTTTATTTTCAATTACTTGAGCAAAGATTACACATTAGTTAGTTTTCACATTATAAAGAATTTATAAGTTAATCCTATATTAGTGATTTAAAAGGATTGATTGGTTAACTACGCATATTTACAACAAAACTATACAACGAAACTAAACAACTAAACTGAAAGTCTTTCTAAAAACGATGATAACAAAAATAAAATTATCAATGAATAAAATAAAGTATATATTTTTCAAAATATAGAAATATTTGAGGTTTTTAGATTATATAATATTTTTAGATTATATAATATTTCCCCCCTGTGAAAAAGATTTTAAAAAGTTAAAATTTTAAAATAAAATTGGTAATTAAAAATAATTAATTAAAAGAAATCAATAAATCTATAGAAATAATTAAAAATGAAACAATAAAAATCAATACGCACATTTTTTCAAAATAAACAAAAGAAAGTTTGTTTACAAATAATTTATATAATTATGAAATTATAATAATAGTATATATAAGAAATATTAATGAGTGAAATATATCAAAAATGTATATGAAGCAAAAAAGGTATTTAAAATTTGAGTAATTATAACATTATGCTAGTTACACTTCAAAGTATCAAAAAGCAGTAGAAAATGTTATTTTTTTACATGGTTGAGTAATGAAACGCTAATAGATGTATGGAGTGACATTAAGTTATTTGTGAAGGCTTAAGAATTGGTGCTGATATTTGTTCTTCATTGTCCATGTCCAAAATATGGCCTTCCTGTAAAAAACATGGTTTATCATCAATATCTATTAACTTTGTGTTAGAATTTTGGTTTACTATTAAGTCATTTTCTATGTTAGTGCTATAGTGAAGTAAAAAAATCTACTTCTGGGTAAAATAATTTAAGCTTATTAGAGTGTATAATTTCTGTTTGTTTTCTTTGGGGTAAATTGGGTTTATTAATTTCATATGTGACTGGAGAAAGTTGTTTTAAAATAGTAAATGGGCCTATATATCTTTGTGTTAATTTACCAGTGTTTGGATAAATAAAGGTTTTTACTAATACCTGATCTCCTTCTTTAAAAATGGGTTCTGGGTGTTTAATATCATAAAGTTGTTTGCTGTGTTCATGGGATTTTATGGTTCTTATAATAGATTCAAATACTCTGCTAAATCGATCGCCAGAGGTCACGCTTTGCATATAAAAACAAGTTGTTGTTTTTTCCCAATGGCCGGCTCAAATCTTTGCACATTATGTAAATAATATTTTGTTTTCCTTGTTCTTCTCGCCTTAAGCCTTTTATCAAATTATGTTTTTATATATCCCATAAGCTCAATTAAGCTATTTCAATCTTCCTTAATTTTATTATTATAGTTTCAAGGTTTAACCACGACTGCATTATCGCCTGTGATTATCTTGTCTTTCCATTCTGGATTCGTTCTTGTCATTTCCAACATTCCTCCCAGGTTGCAAGCCGACACAGGTTTTGCTCATTAGTGAGGAATTTTGGGATGAATTTTGCAGCAGTCTTTTTGAGCTTCAAATCTTGAATGAAAATTACCTGGATGTACTTGAAGACTATGTGACCTATGTTGACAATGAACTGACACAATGTGGCCAACCCCTGTCGTTTTATATCGAAAAATTACACAGATTTGATAAGGCGCTCCAGTATATCCATAGAATAAGTGAAAACAACGAAACAAATAACTCATTCAAGAAAAAATGATGCTTATAAAAATGATGATGAAGGTGGAATGGCAAATGAACATTCAGGAAAAACATGCATCAAAGGTGACAGCCCAGATTTATAGGACGATGCATGGAGAACCGGCAGAACGAGATATTTCTGATGCAAAATTTAACCTTCGACATCTTGTATATGCTGATTATCGAACATGTTCCTATTTCGCCGATATTTATTATAATTATTAATTATTCTAAAACTATGATAAAAAATTTAGAACAGTCAATGAATGGAAATAAAATATATATTTAAAAATATATATATGTTATGAAAATTTTGGTTGTTGTGGTTAGATAAGGCTTGATAAGACAAAGGATCGATAAGATAAAGGGTTGAGGTGCAGTCGTGATAAAAAAAGATAATTATTTACCGTCAAGTAGCTTTTATTTTCAATTACTTGAGCAAAGATTACACATTAGTTAGTTTTCACATTATATAGAATTTATAAGTTAATCCTATATTAGTGATTTAAAAGGATTGATTGGTTAACTACGCATATTTACAACAAAACTATACAACGAAACTAAACAACTAAACTGAAAGTCTTTCTAAAAACGATGATAACAAAAATAAAATTATCAATGAATAAAATAAAGTATATATTTTTCAAAATATAGAAATATTTGAGGTTTTTAGATTATATAATATTTTTAGATTATATAATATTTCCCCCCCTGTGAAAAAGATTTTAAAAAGTTAAAATTTTAAATAAAATTGGTAATTAAAAATAATTAATTAAAAGAAATCAATAAATCTATAGAAATAATTAAAAATGAAACAATAAAAATCAATACGCACATTTTTTCAAAATAAACAAAAGAAAGTTTGTTTACAAATAATTTATATAATTATGAAATTATAATAATAGTATATATAAGAAATATTAATGAGTGAAATATATCAAAAATGTATATGAAGCAAAAAAGGTATTTAAAATTTGAATAATTATAACATTATGCTAGTTACACTTCAAAGTATCAAAAAGCAGTAGAAAATGTTATTTTTTTACATGGTTGAGTAATGAAACGCTAATAGATGTATGGAGTGACATTAAGTTATTTGTGAAGGCTTAAGAATTGGTGCTGATATTTGTTCTTCATTGTCCATGTCCAAAATATGGCCTTTCTGTAAAAAACATGGTTTATCATCAATATCTATTAACTTTGTGTTAGAATTTTGGTTTACTATTAAGTCATTTTCTATGTTAGTGCTATAGTGAAGTAAAAAAATCTACTTCTGGATAAAATAATTTAAGCTTATTAGAGTGTATAATTTCTGTTTGTTTTCTTTGGGGTAAATTGGGTTTATTAATTTCATATGTGACTGGAGAAAGTTGTTTTAAAATAGTAAATGGGCCTATATATCTTTGTGTTAATTTACCAGTGTTTGGATAAATAAAGGTTTTTACTAATACCTGATCTCCTTCTTTAAAAATGGGTTCTGGGTGTTTAATATCATAAAGTTGTTTGCTGTGTTCATGGGATTTTATGGTTCTTTCAATGGCTAATTTTCTTGCCTTTTCTATTGGTGTATGTGTTGCTGTGTCATGTTCTATATACTGTGGATGTATTCCATAGTATAAGAATTTAGGTGTAAAGCCTGTTGTGGTATGTACTGTTTCATTATAGCTTTCAGTAATTTTAGGAATATATTTTGTCCAAGGAATCTTTAAATTAGCATTTTATTCACATCTTAACCTATTAATGATAGTGGACTTTAGTGTTTCTACTTTTGGATTTGTTTCTGGGTGATGAGCACTGGTGAGTAGATGCTTAACATTATTTCTCTCCAAAAAGTGTTTAAATTTATTGCTAAGAAAAGCTGCATTTCTGTCAGTTATTAATATTTCAGGTTTATTAATTTGGAATATATTTTAAAAATGTTTTAATTGAAATACTATTTGTTACAATTATAAATTGGCGCCATGGATGTCTCTCTTGTGAAACGTCCCGCCCCAAACTGTGTGTGTCTTAAAAATATAAAAATAAAAATGTGAACGGAAAAATATGTCCAGGGTAGCCTAGTGGTCATGGCATCTGCCCGGTAAGCGGAAGGTCGTGGGTTCGATTCCAATCCCTTGACACTTTTTTTATTTTATCCATTCTGACCAAAATCTATCCGTGAACTTCACACAGTGAACTTCACACAGAGAGAATAAGGCAATTATATAAGTAGATAATCCAAATTGTGCCTTATCACACACTATTTTTTTATTTGGCCTTATTACCTTGTGTTTATAATCTTTGACGTGATGCCGGCGGCGCGCGCCCGTTGGCTGCCGGCGAGCACGTGACCTTCTTGTGCGCGCGCATCCGTGACAGAACCGGCCGGCCCATGACGGTCGTGACTATATATATAATGGATGGATAATAATAATAATATAATAATAATAATAATAATAATTATTATTATTATTATCATTAGATAATGATAAAGATCATAATGATGATGCGCGCGCATCCGTGACAGAACCGGCCGGCCGGCCCATGACGGTCATGACTATATATGTTGACTAGACGAATGGCCCGGGCAACGCCCGGGTTTTACCCGAGTGCGTATATATTTTAAAAATGTTTTAATTGAAATACTATTCGTTACAATTATAAATTAGCGCCGTGGATGTCTCTCTTGTGAAACGTCCCGCCCCAAACTGTGTGTGTCTTGAAAATATAAAAATAAAAATGTGAACGGAAAAATATGTCCAGGGTAGCCTAGTGGTCATGGCATCTGCCCGGTAAGCGGAAGGCCGTGGGTTCGATTCCCATCCCTTGACACTTTTTTTATTTTATCCATTCTGACCAAAATCTATCCGTGAACTTCACACAGAGAGAATAAGGCAATTATATAAGTAGATAATCCAAATTGTGCCTTATCACACACTATTTTTTTTATTTGGCCTTATTACCTTGTGTTTATAATCTATGACGTGATGCCGGCGGCGCGCGCCCGTTGGCTGCCGGCGAGCACGTGACCTTCCTGTGCGCGCGCATCCGTGACAGAACCAATGACGGTCGTGACTATATATGTTGATGGATGGATAATAATAATAATATAATAATAATAATAATTATTATTATTATTATTATTATTATCATTAGATAATGATCATCATCATAATGATGATGCGCGCGCATCCGTGATTGAGGCCGATGAGGAAAGACGGTCGTGACTATTATATAAATTAACTAGCGGACGTACCCGGCTTCGCCCGGGTTTTACCCGAGTAAAAGTTTGTCTAACGAATCTCTCGATAAAGTGAACATTTTTTTCCCGGTCCCTTGAAAAATACTCGATAAGTTGAATAAAATCAATATTAATTGGTTCCCTCGGTAATTGGAAGTTAAATCCAAAAGACAAAAACCTCTCGCAATCAGTATCTTTTATTATTACAAATAACGGACGCTAGCTTTCGAACAATTAGTTCTTCAACGGGCGTTTTTACAAAACGAAATCAGATTCTTATTAATATATAGAGGTAATAGAAAAAATATATACAAATATTCGCTCAAAGATATGCTAAAAAGGTAAATTAGAGAATTGAAAAATAATCAGATATGCAAAAACTTCTTTAAAACTAAATTAAGTTTAAAACTAAGTGGGGAAGGGGGGACATAGCAGAATTCGTTATTCAAATTCTTTTAAAAAAGACAGCGGAACTGTTCTGGGACATCTATTCTTCTGTTTATGCTGTCTTTACAACCAGAAACCAAGGATTCCAAAATTAATCTTTCCCCTTTGTATCTGATGTTGTTGTAATGGCAGATGGGGTTATCCAGATCAAAACTATGTCCTGTGTTTAACGTGTGTTGGTACAGAAGGGATCTGGGGTCTTTTGAGCTGATATTGTATTTGTGTTCTTTGATTCGGTTTTCGATTTTTCTGCCTGTTTCTCCTACATAAACGGATTCACAATCATTGCAGGCAACCGAATAGATCGCGTTGCTTTTATGTTGAACATCATGTTTAACTCCTGGTTTGGTAATGGGGTTCCTCAGTATATGTCCTATTGTGCTTGTGCTGCGATAGGTGAACTGAATTCCATATTTCCTCAAATCATGGACTATTCGCTGATTGGTAGGGGAGAAATCTATAAAACCCCTGGTTCTGTTGACTGTAAGGGTAGCCTTTTTGAACGGGATGAATGTATGTTTTCTTATAAAGTCTGGTGGGTATCCAAATGTCCGTAGATTATTGTAAATATTCTCTTTTTCTTTTTCTTTTAAAGCTCGAAGGGAACAATGGGTATGGAGCCTCTTAGTTAGGGTTTTGACAACTGATATTTTGTAAGAGACTGGACTGTAGGAGTTAAACGGGATATATGATGGTTTGGCGGTATCTTTGTAATAGACAGTTGTTTGGAAACTGTTCCTATTTCTAAAAATGAGGGCATCCAGATATGGTAAAGTGTGGTTTTCTTCTCTTTCTATTGTAAACTTAATTTCTGGGTGGTAACTGTTAAGAGTGTCAAGGATGGCTTGGTCCGCTCCTAGGTGATATTCACAATATATATCATCAATATATCGTCGCCATTTCTTAATCCCCAGATTCTCTCGACTGCACAAGGAAGATATCCCATTAAGACCAATAGTCGCATACCACCTTTCGCCGGCTATAGTGGTATCTCGTTTTTTGTCTTCGCTTTTGTCGCCCCATGTCCGTTCACGGAACATCTATTCAATTAACAACATAGCAGATTTTATAGGTGATATCAGAAGATCTATACCCGACCCTAACAGTAGGATTTGTTCCTTCGATGTGAAATCCCTCTTCCTCTGCCTCCCTCATGATCTTATAATCAGCAACCTACGGGATATACTTGTGAAGGCAGAACTCGACGATATTGATACAATTTGTACCATGGTCAAGGCTTGCCTCTCCATTAATAATTTTACATATCAGAACCAGATTTACAGGCAGATTAAGGGGTCACCCATGGGTAGCCCCCTTTCCCTTACAGTAGCAGAAATTGTTCTACTGACAATAGATGGCTGGATTAACAGTCGAGAGAATCTGGGGATTAAGAAATGGCGACGATATATTGATGATATATATTGTGAATATCACCTAGGAGCGGACCAAGCCATCCTTGACACTCTTAACAGTTACCACCCAGAAATTAAGTTTACAATAGAAAGAGAAGAAAACCACACTTTACCATATCTGGATGCCCTCATTTTTAGAAATAGGAACAGTTTCCAAACAACTGTCTATTACAAAGATACCGCCAAACCATCATATATCCCGTTTAACTCCTACAGTCCAGTCTCTTACAAAATATCAGTTGTCAAAACCCTAACTAAGAGGCTCCATACCCATTGTTCCCTTCGAGCTTTAAAAGAAAAAGAAAAAGAGAATATTTACAATAATCTACGGACATTTGGATACCCACCAGACTTTATAAGAAAACATACATTCATCCCGTTCAAAAAGGCTACCCTTACAGTCAACAGAACCAGGGGTTTTATAGATTTCTCCCCTACCAATCAGCGAATAGTCCATGATTTGAGGAAATATGGAATTCAGTTCACCTATCGCAGCACAAGCACAATAGGACATATACTGAGGAACCCCATTACCAAACCAGGAGTTAAACATGATGTTCAACATAAAAGCAACGCGATCTATTCGGTTGCCTGCAATGATTGTGAATCCGTTTATGTAGGAGAAACAGGCAGAAAAATCGAAAACCGAATCAAAGAACACAAATACAATATCAGCTCAAAAGACCCCAGATCCCTTCTGTACCAACACACGTTAAACACAGGACATAGTTTTGATCTGGATAACCCCATCTGCCATTACAACAACATCAGATACAAAGGGGAAAGATTAATTTTGGAATCCTTGGTTTCTGGTTGTAAAGACAGCATAAACAGAAGAATAGATGTCCCAGAACAGTTCCGCTGTCTTTTTTAAAAGAATTTGAATAACGAATTCTGCTATGTCCCCCCTTCCCCACTTAGTTTTAAACTTAATTTAGTTTTAAAGAAGTTTTTGCATATCTGATTATTTTTCAATTCTCTAATTTACCTTTTTAGCATATCTTTGAGCGAATATTTGTATATATTTTTTCTATTACCTCTATATATTAATAAGAATCTGATTTCGTTTTGTAAAAACGCCCGTTGAAGAACTAATTGTTCGAAAGCTAGCGTCCGTTATTTGTAATAATAAAAGATACTGATTGCGAGAGGTTTTTGTCTTTTGGATTTAATTTTGTGCGCAAGTTTTTTGATCTTTTAATTGGAAGTTAAAGGAATAGTATCTTGCCTTGGAATTGTATCATTATTCTTGTATGGATGTACCCGGCTTCGCCCGGGTTTTACCCGAGTAAAGGTTTGTTTAACGAATCTCTCGATAAAGTGAACATTTTTTCCCGGTCCCTTGAAAAATACTCGATAAGTTGAATAAAATCAATATTAATTGGTTCACTCGGTAATTGGAAGTTAAAGGAATAGTATCTTGCCTTGGAATTTTATCATTATTCTTGTATGGATGTACCCGGCTTCGCCCGGGTTTTACCCCCGAGTAAAGGTTTATTTAACGAATCTCTCGATAAAGTGAACATTTTTTCCCGGTCCCTTGAAAAATACTCGATAAGTTGAATAAAATCAATATTAATTGGTTCCCTCGGTAATTGGAAGTTAAAGGAATAGTATCTTGCCTTTGAATTGTATCATTATTCTTGTCTCAAATAAATTGCCGTGTCATCCTGAATTTTGTCTTTCCTAATTTTCTACATTACAAAATCATCGTATCATCATGATAATATTTAGAGCAGATTGTTGAATTACAACAGATAAATTAGAATATTTATCTTGATTATTTCTAGGCGAAAAGTTATTTCAAAAATTTTATTTGCTAGAAACCTTCCCAGTACTATACTAAATAACTTCCCAAAGTTTCATGGCGATCCAATGAGTGGTTTGGTCAGGCATAAAGGACAAACAAACAAACAGACACACATACATATTCATTTTTATATATATAGACTAGCGGACCCGCCCGGCTTCGCCCGGGTTTTACCCGAGTGAATGTTTGTCTAACGAACATTTGTTAAAACAATTCTCTTTAAACTTATAAAATGTACTCGGCTTCGCCCGGGGTTTTACCCGAGTAAAGGTTTGTCTAGCGAACATTTGTTAAAACAATTATCTAAAAACTTATTAAAAAATAAAAAAGATATATTTGATAATTTGAAACTCGTAAATTTGAATCTCTCGATAAAGTGAACATTTTTTCCCGGTCCCTGTGTGCCTTGTCATCCTGAATTTTGTCTTTCCTAATTTTCTACATTAGAAAATCATAGTTTTATCTAGTGAACATTTTTTCCTGGTCCCTTGAGAAATACTCGATAAGTTGAATAAAATCAATATTAATTGGTTCCCTCGGTAATTGGAAGTTAAAGGAATAGTATCTTCGCCTTGGAATTGTATCATTATTCTTGTCGCAAATAAATTGCCGTGTCATCCTGAGATAATCTTACTTTTGATAAATAATATTTAAGATAAAAAACTTAGTGATAAGAAAACTTGTTATCATCGTCACAATGGGGGCGCTGCTTGCGAGTTAAATCTACAAATCTGCAAATAACTCTAAGGATATTCAAGATATTCATTGATTTTAATATATGTAAATAGAGTCTCTTAAGAAAGACCACCTAAAAACATGACTCAACTTGTTTCTCCTGTAGGTGGTCTCTCATTGGAGGTTCTAATTGATATTAAAGAATCTCTAATAGACCTTTAATAAGAGACTGCCTCTCGGAGAGACGGTTTAAGCTACGATTTTAGGCATCCTCTCAATGGAAGCTCTACTGTATCTACTTTTTCACACTGTTTGGCTTAATAAATGCCATTTTAACCAGTTTAAATGTGTATCAATCGAGTTTTTTTTATATTTTATATCCAAAATCACTTCATTTCAATTCATAGGGAATTCTTAACATTTTTTTTTGTCTTCATTCAGCTCACTTTCTATTATATTTTAAGCCATTGTTCCATTATACATATTTAATACCGTTTACACTGTTTTACTTTCAAAAATGTCGATGAAATGAGTAGTTTGGTCCGGCATAAAGAAGAGGCATATAATCATTTTTTTCTATATGCATGATAATATTATTTCAATTTTATATATATAGATAGATAGAGATTTACTCTTCATTGTTGGCTTTTTATCTTACATTCATTCTTCATTGTTGGCTTTTTATATTACATTCACTCTTCATTGTTGGCTTTTTATCTTACATTCACTCTTCATTGTTGGCTTTTTATATTATATTTACTCTTCATTGTTGGCTTTTTATCTTACATTCATTCTTCATTGTTGGCTTTTTATATTATATTTACTCTTCATTGTTGGCTTTTTATCTTACATTCATTCTTCATTGTTGGCTTTTTATATTACATTTACTATTCATTGTTGGCTTTTTATCTTACATTCACTCTTTATTGTTGGCTTTTTATCTTACATTCATTCTTCATTGTTGGCTTTTTATCTTACATTCACTCTTCATTGTTGGCTTTTTATCTTACATTCATTCTTCATTGTTGGCTTTTTATATTACATTCACTCTTCATTGTTGGCTTTTTATATCATATAGAAAATCATAGTTTTATCTAGTGAACATTTTTTCCCGTGTCACATTGCCGTGTCATCCTGAGATAATCTTACTTTTGATAAATAATATTTAAGATAACAAACTTAGTGATAAGAAAACTTGTTATCATCGTCACAATGGGGGCGCTGCTTGCGAGTTAAATCTACAAATCTGCAAATAACTCTAAGGATATTCAAGATATTCATGAAATTATTTTTCTAAAACCTTCCCGGTGATATACCTAATAATATCCCAAAATTTCACGGCGATTGGATGTATGGTTTTTGAATCTATAGAGTACAAACAAACAGACAGACAAACAGACAGACAGACATTCAATTTTATATATATAGATTAATTAATAATAATAATAATAATATATAATAATAATAATTATTATTATTATCATTAGATAATGATAATGATCATAATGATGATGCGCGCGCATCCGTGACATGAAGAATTGAGGACAGCGATGAGGAAAGACGGTCGTGACTATTATATAATATATATATGTTATATTAAATATTATTTTTTTTTAAATTATAATTTCATAGATTCAATACCCTGCTAAATCAACCACTAGAGGTCACGCTTCCCCTATGAAAACTCATTGTTGTTGTTTCCCGATGGCCGGCTTAAATCTTTTGTATATTATGTAAATAAGTTTTTTAATTTGTAGATTCTTACGCCTTAAGCCAGTCAATACTTTTATCAAATTATGTTTTATTATTTATTCCTTAGCTCAATTTAAGCTATTTCTAATCCTTACTATTTTTGATGACTAATTTCATTTTGTTTTAGAGATGCCTGTGTCTTGTTCTAGCTCCAGCAAAGTGGTTCGAGAATTTTCTTCTATCAATTCGGTGATTTTTTGCACATTTTCATCAGTCCTTTGAAATTTTAGCGTCCTTAACGAGGATCCTCTACAATGGAAATTCAGTCAGCTTCAAATATAGAATGCCATTTAAAAACAGTTGTTCTCTTTGGGGCGTCATTGGGAATGCTTTATTGAGCATTTCAAAAGCTTTGGTTGCTGATATTTAAAGTTTCACACAAAATTCTATGCAAATCCTCTGCTTCAATTTTTGTTCCGTCGTAAAATCGCCGCAGCGCTAGGTGTAACCTTTAAATAAATAAGAATGACCTTGGCGCGCGCGCATGTACCGCCTTGATATTGGTACCACCGTGTTGCCAGATATTTTTTCTATAATAAACAGTCAAATTCATTTACATTTTTCATTTTTTTATTTTTTTATGGACCCAGTCCGGGAACCTATGGAACATACCTTGTATACACTCAAACCTAACACAGACGCTGCCTATTAATATTTTTAATTCGGTAAACATATTTTAAAATACAATATAACGCGGCTGATGATTGTAAAACGAAAATTAAAATTATACCGCGAATCTTTCTTTTAAAAATCGAAATTTATTTTCAAAGAGAAATAGCGACATTTCTAACTTTGAGATGAGGTATGGAAAGGTGAAACATGAAGAGTAATGGAGAACGGAAAAATAAAAAGTGTCCAGGGGCGGGAATCGAACCCACACCCTTCTGCTTACCGGGCAGGTGCCTTGTCCACTCGGCTACCCTGGACGTATTTTTCCGTTCATAACTTATATTTAAAGTAACATTTAAAATACAATATAACGCGGCTGATGGTTGTAAAACGAAAATTAAAATTATACCGCGAATGTTTCTTTTAAAAATCGAAATTTATTTTCAAAGAGAAATAGCGACATTTCTAACTTTGAGATGAGGTATGGAAAGGTGAAACATGAAGAGTAATGGAGAACGGAAAAATAAAAAGTGTCCAGGGGCGGGAATCGAACCCACACCCTTCTACTTACCGGGCAGGTGCCTTGTCCACTCGGCTACCCTGGACGTATTTTTCCGTTCATAACTTATATTTAAAGTAACATTTTACAATCATCAGCCGCGTTATATTGTATTTTAAATGTTACTTTAAATATAAGTTATGAACGGAAAAATACGTCCAGGGTAGCCGAGTGGACAAGGCACCTGCCCGGTAAGCAGAAGGGTGTGGGTTCGATTCCCGCCCCTGGACACTTTTTATTTTTCCGTTCTCCATTACTCTTCATGTTTCACCTTTCCATACCTCATCTCAAAGTTAGAAATGTCGCTATTTCTCTTTGAAAATAAATTTCGATTTTTAAAAGAAACATTCGCGGTATAATTTTAATTTTCGTTTTACAAACATATTTTAAAATAAATAGGCGCAAATACTTCTATATAACACGCCTGGGGTTAATAAAAAATATTATGAGGCATTAGCGCGATATCTGTTAAGAAAATTCGAAACTATTATAAGCGCGTATAATTATTTTAAAAATTATACAATATCTACTTTCCTTATTGCAATGAAAAAAAAATTAAATAAATACACATTTAAAAAATAAATTATATATAAAAACTTTTTTTAAAAAACAGATTCACAAAAACATAAATATTAATTAATTAATATTGTACAATGCTCTTTTACACTTTCATGCTCAATCCGTTCTAGGATCCTTAGTTATAACTAAATAAGAAAATTATCATTCCGCCAAGGTTAAAAACATAAAGGTAGAGAAAATGGAACCTAGTATAAATCAGGCTGTCAAAGATGCAATTCATTTATTAAAAAAAGTTTTATCAGGTTCTAAAAAAGTTACATTATCGGATTTTGATGCTCTCATCTTTCCGGAAGGTGTTAGCTATTCGGATGTTTATCAAAATTACCTGGATGTACTTAAAGACTATGTGACCTGTGTTGACAACGAACTGACACAATGTGACCAACCCCTGTCGTTTTATATCGAAAAATTACGCAGATTTGCTAATGCGCTCCAGTATATCTCCATAGAATAAGTGAAAACAACAAAACAAATAACTCATTTAAGGAAAGAATGATGCTTATAAACAGGATAATGAAGTTGGAATGGCGAATGAAAATTCAGGAAAATCATGCATCAAAGGTGACAGACCAGATTTATAGGACGATGCATGGAGAACCGGCAGAACGAGTTATTTCTGATGCAAAATTTTACCTTCGACATCTTGCAAATGCTGATTATCCAGCATCTTCCTATTTACGGGGTAATTTTAAAGCGTACTTTGTAAAACACTACATAAAAATCCTAGAAACAGAGCTACCTATTCCTGGGAATTCACTTTTACAGTATGTAAATGAGGCATATCCGTATTTTGAAAAGGAAACGCAAATCTTTTCTAAACTTCATTTTGATATTTACTTCATAGATAAATTAGCTGAGGTATTCGTTTCTAACAAGTTGGACTTATACATAACGGATTTAAACACACTTTGTGATTCAAAATTCATTCTTCACTTACATGAAGCCTTTAAGATATTTAGTGATAAGCTGAATCCAGTATGCGAAAATATTTTCAAGGATATAATTTTCAGAACTACACAAGTCAATTAGCCTTAGAGCATTTGGGAATGGCATCATTCCAAGATGCAGATGATTATATTAAGGCAGTTACTCGGGTCAAACATTACTGTCAAAACGTTGATGTGAACAAATACGACTTCGATTTCTTCTGCCCCATCCAAGACTATATGATAGACTATCTTCTTGATGAATGGCTGAAAAGGCAAGATTGCTTACCTAGCACCGCCATTGCTCAATATCTGAGCTCATTGGCACGACGCCTGTCTCTACAAGGAACTCTACTATCTGATATTTCGAGGATGATTTATGAATATAACCATCTTTCTCGAATATTGGAAAGCCATGAGGCTGTAAATGATTTCGTCGATATCTATGGAAATTTCCTTGAAAACAGAATTCTAGAAAAAGACCCCCTATCCCTAGATGTCGAATTCAAATTGATTGATGCCATAAATAAAATTTTTCCAGATGCACCAACACATAATTTAAGAAGGATCCTTGAAGACCTCCAAGTTGGAAAGTCTATCTCTGAACGTTTCAATGAACAACGCAGAGACCAGATGGTCGATGTCAGGATTGCAGCCTCTGCTCTTCTCACAGAGAGAGACCCCGAGCCTTTCCACTGCATCCTGCCCGAGTCCATCCAGAGAACAGTAGACCAACTCCAGGGACTCTACCCTCAAGGTCAGAAGAAACTCTAGTGGCTGCTTCTTAGCGGCTCAATGGAGATCCAGTTCGAGTTCATAGTGGCCGTCATGAAGCCGGTACAGGCGGTCGTTCTCTTGCAATTTGAATTTGGCAGCAGGACTCTTAAGGATCTAGAAAGGATTACTCAGCTGTCCCTGCCGTTCCTACTCAAGTCGCTCAAGGGACTAGAAGATGCGGAAATCCTCAACAAGTCCGGCGATACTTACAACGTCAATATGGACTTGAGACATCCTGGAAGGATCGAAGTGGACTACCCACATGTGGTGGAAGTCCCCACTCAGTTCGAAGGCTGTAAGCACCATGTCATCCAGGCTGCCGTAGTCCGGACTCTCAAGTACAGCACTCCGCAGTTTTCTAGCCTTGATGACATCTTCGCTAAGGTCCAGACCCAAGTGGAACGGTATTTCGTCCTGAAGCGTTGTGACCTGCTGGCGGCTCTAGATAAGTTGGAGGACTTGATTTTTGTAGAGAAAGGAGGCGAGGGACTTTATCGCTATGTCCTCTAGAAACCTCTATCAAATCTAGTCATTCAAAAATGTATCTTTTTTGGAAGTAGTTTCCCATATTTTATTAAACTAAATACGAATTTTCAAATTATATAATATATATATATATTTAAATTAAACCGCATATATGTAAATATATATTATATAAAAATTATTTTATTTATAAAAATTATGACTTTTAGCAAAAATTATTCTGTAAAGTTGACCGCCATTTATCGCAGCTTTCCCTATAAAAACCTATTATTGTCGTTTCCCATTGGTCGGTCCAATCTTTCTGTCACACACTATTTATTAATATGGATTTAGTCTTATTACCTTGTTTTTACAATCAAATTTTGCCTCTTATCATAATTTGAGAACTGTAAATAAAAAGAGGTGTAAATGAGGTAAGTGGTATATGTGAAAAATATAGAAAGATGGCCTTTTGCCATTTGAAATGCCCATGTTAGCAGTCAGGACATGCTCCTTTTTATATATATACAGTTAAACCTGTTTATAGCGCCCCCTCTAAATAGCGCCTTCCTCTCTATAGCGCCCGATTTTAAACATTAAAAAGTAAACATTTTACATTAAAAGTGACCTGTTTATAGCACTCTATTTTGGTGAGACCCACGAAGAGGCGCTATAGACATGTTTAACTGTATATATATTTAGAAAATAAAAAGGCATAATTTGAATTGAATGAAAATATTTATACCATTATCTATACCATTTACATTCTTTATTCGGTTAATGGAATGATGAAATATTCTTGTCGATCTCCTGTGGTGAATATTCCATGATATTTTTATATTTTATTATTGAAGAAGCATGAAGTCTATCAGAGTATTGGCTATATTAGAATTATTTACATATATATACCTTTAATTATTTACATAATGAATTAGTAGTGATTTATAAATTTGTGTACAAATAGCTCTAAACTTACCAAAGTTTTTATAAGATTGAGTATATACAGAAAGATGGCATTATGTCAAAGTAAGCAAGTACAATTTGGTTAGTTAGAGGGCAAGTTAACAAAAGATGCTCTGGTGTTTCAGCATGATATTCCATGATAGGTATACTCTATGAATAGGTATATGACCATTATATTCAGGAGAATCGCCAATTTTTCCACCATGATTTACTAAATGTATAAGCAATGAGAACAGTAAATCACGAATTTTTAATAGCATTTGTTGGTTTTAAGTTGGTTTGGAAAATATTATAGCTACATCAACTAATAATTTATTTGAATTTCGACGTTTCAGTGACTAGCTATAATTTCTATCATCACTCCATCTTTCAGAATATTTTATAATTCAATATGCCTTACAAACAACACTTTTCAAATTAAAAAGACAAATGCAGATTACATTTTTATTTATTTAACAATTTCAGAGTACTCGCTATATCCACAAATCGGATATTTGCGTGTGAAATATATACATTTGAATGAAAAACAAAAAAGAAAAAGTAGTTTAAAGGGATATATACATATTTACATATCAGTATGAAAATTGATTACATTAGTAGTCACTTATTTAGTTAAGTACATTCTGCAGAATATTTTGAATCTTTCGTGTATGTCCTTAGTGTAGACCAGATGTTGTTTATTTGTTATGGGAAGTTGATTTAGTTCCCTAAGGTCAGCGGGCAGTCAATAAGTGTCTGTGGTTCTGTTCTTCGCCTCCAAACGAGCATCCAAATGTAGATTACATAAACAAAACACGAACATATATCGAATTAAAAATAAAATTGGCATAGGTAAAGAATAATTTAAAGAAGCATTATTATGAACTCTTCTCCATATAAAATGATGATTTTTACAAAAGAAGAGCTTGTACACTCCAAACCTAATTTCTTCTTTAATGATGAAAATATTGTGCAGCGCGAGTCACCTTTTATATATAACTATAGATGTTTTTTTTTTTTCAAAAAGATATACTCCTAATTCAGATATTCTTAGTTGAAATTATACATATGTGGCGACCGCACTTTGCTTCAGCGAACTGGGACAAAGCTTCAAAACACATACGGGCAGAAAAATGGCGGCCCCACTATGCCTCGGCAAGCACGTGTTTTGAGAACACTTCACTACGCATGCGCGGGCGTCATCCAGAACTTTCTAGCGGCTGGCTTCTTCCGACACTTGATCTGGCACTCATGCGGTAAACAACAAGGCTAAGGCCGACGGCCGTTACTTCAACCGTTGCTTCTTTTCTCTTTATAATTTCTTGCTTTAAATAAATTAATTTTAATTATAATTTTATCAGAGAGCAGCCTTTCCACAAGCCACACCAGCACATCACGCAACAACCATCCTACAAAATTGGTGAGCCGGACGACTCGAATGAAGAATTAACGGCCAACGTCAAGGGCAAATCTTGGAAGCTCAAACATTCACGATGGAACTCACCCCATCTCAAATATCAAAATTGATTTTTCGAGCTCCACTCTTCTTGCCCAAAGACATTCCATTGTGGCTCAACCAACTGGAAGCTGCCTTTAATTTTGCAAACATCGCCAGCGACGACGATTTCAAGTATAACACAATAATCGTTAATTTGGATAGACTGGCTCTCATCTGCGTCTACGACATTGTAGAGAACCCACCAGTTTCAGGAAAGTATGCGGCGCTCAAAGAACGACTCCTCCTGCGATTTGGCCGGTCACGCCAGGTACGAACAGCTCAAGTCTCAGAAACTAAGCCCATTGCTGATCAGAGACCCTCGATTATCCTGGTTGAATTGTCCAAGCCACCTCCATCTCAGCACTGTGATCCCTGTACTCCCACCTCCAATAGCCTCCAATACCTGGAGCAGACGGATTTACCCCGTTAAATGAATGTCACAACAACTGCCCCGGTGACTACAGTCCATAACGTTGAAGACACCAACGCAAGCTCCACCTTGCTTTCTCCCACCAGCTCTCTGAGTAACTCTTTATCCCTGGACTCCTCATCGTTCTGCTCCAACCTGCCTTCAAACACAATCTCGTGCCCCCCTGAAACTGTTTTCTCCACCCCAGTGCACAGTGACAATCCCTTGCCCCAGCAGCCGCCGTCTCATGAAGAGCCCTTGTCCCAACAGCCGCCGTCTCATGAAGAGCCCTTGCCCCAGCAGCCGCCGTCTCACGAAGAGCCCTTGCCCCAGCAGCCGCCGTCTCATGAAGAGCCCTTGCCCCAGCAGCCGCCGTCTCACGAAGAGCCCTTGCCTCCATCCTGCGAGCAGAAACATCCACTCTTCATAGAAGAAACCAATAACGCTGCTGCAACGACTCCTCTCCACTTGCAGCCCGCCCAAACTTCGGTACCACAACCTCTCCAACAGTCATTACCTCCTATTGAATCAAGAGTCACTACTTCCCCAATACCAATAGCTCCACCGGCACTCGCGGCGACTACACCCATCGCTGAGCAACCCATCGTATCCCTGCAAGCTAACCAGATGGTCGCCACCCATTACACCCGTACAACATTTGAAAAGGACAAGTGCCTCCCTCAAGACCCCAAGACCAGATCCCAACCCAACAAGGCACCCTACCAAGAGTTCCCTCTACGACTACATAGGATCTTTAAAGATCCTACTGGAGGGGGAGTAGTGTGGCGACCGCACTTTGCTTCAGCGAACTGGAAACAAAGCTTCAAAACACATACGGGCAGAAAAATGGCGGCCCCACTATGCCTCGGCAAGCACGTGTTTTGAGAACACTTCACTACGCATGCGCGGGCGTCATCCAGAACTTTCTAGCGGCTGGCTTCTTCCGACACTTGATCTGGCACTCATGCGGTAAACAACAAGGCTAAGGCCGACGGCCGTTACTTCAACCGTTGCTTCTTTTCTCTTTATAATTTCTTGCTTTAAATAAATTAATTTTAATTATAATTTTATCAGAGAGAGCAGCCTTTCCACAAGCCACACCAGCACATCACGCAACAACCATCCTACACATACTCAAAATTCAAATATCAACATCCAATTAAATACACTCATCGACAAAACTTAAGGAAGTGTACCTTTTAGCATGTATATCGGGATTCAGACAATAACTCTGAAATATATTACAGTGACCTTCATTCAAGATACACGAGATAACCAAGTGTGAACAAAACTTAAGTAAGTTGTTCCTTTTAGCATGTATATCGGAATTCAGACAATAACTGAAATATATTACAATGACCTTTATTCAAGATACACGAGATAACCAAGTGTGAACAAAACTTAAGGAAGTTGTACCTTTTAGCATGTATATCGGAATTTAGACAGTAATTCTGAAATATATTTGATACACAGTGACCTTTATTGAATACACACGAGATAACCAAAGTGTGAAAATAAATTGTCTCTGTATCCTCCAAATAAAAAACAAATGGTTGCCTGTAAAGTCGGTTTTACGGGCGAAGATTTTACGTGACAACGGTAGAATATTTATTGATATGAATATAATTAAATTGCACAATAGGAACAAGGAATTGAATGAAAATAAGAATTGCACAAATTTTAACTATAGAAATATATTTTGTTTACTAAAACATTGTACATGTAAACTTAAACTTAACTAATTCCTATTTGAGTGATTTTGTTGAGGATAGGACGATGATAGGAGAAATATGAAATGAAAGGAAGTGTTTCTGCTGTAATGTGTCTTGCGAAAGTCAAGTCGATAGTTGTTCCTTTTAACGTAGTTGACTTAGAAACGTTTGATACGCAATCAAGATTATACGTATTTTTCATGAATTTAAGAAACGAGTTGTCAGGCTTTACGTTTTTGTTAAAATCACCACACAGAAGAATCGGTATACTAGAATCAACTTGCACGAACGGTGGCACGTACTGGCTGTTGTGAATGTACGGACCGAGTCCTTGCCATAGTAACATTCCAATATCCTGCATACTAGCTCCTGGATGAATATATACAGCACCGAGTATAAACTTGAAGCTAGTATTAGCGGCGAAGCAAGTAACTTCAGTCATGCACATGTCACCCTTGGTTTTAATGACACGAGTTACGTCTGTAATCGCAACTTGGAACACTTCCGCCGTAGATGTCGATGATAATTTACGATAGATCGCCACTCCACCAGCCGCGTTGGTATTTGAAAATCAAAACACTTATTCAGATCGAAGGTTCAAATTTTTGCTAAATAAATTTGATATTAAATAAAATTTGTAATTGTAAATGATGAAGTTGAAAATTAAAACATTTACTTAAATTAGATCTTAAAATTCTTGCTCAACACAGTTTAAATAAAGTTTTCTTATATCTGCCACTTTTTTTCTTAATATTTGTAATTTTAAAGAATCAATTCGAAAATCAAAACATTTATTCAGATCGAAGGTTCAAATTTTTGCTAAATAAATTTGAAACTATTTAAAATTTGTAAAATGATAATTAATTAATTAATTAATTTTAAACTAATAATTTACTTAACACTATCAACATTTATCAATAGTATGACATAACCTATAAACTCAGTTTCTCAACTTTTGTGTCAATCTAACAATTAATCAATCAATCATAGTTTACGATAATGAAATATCAGTGTACAATTATTTACCTTTATTGTTGTAGTTGTTGTAAATGACGAATCTAAGCACTCCACATTTTCACTACAGACACAGCTGACGATACTTTAACCACACGTGTGAACTTGTATTATGACGCTTTCTTGTTTTTCCAACGCCAAGAACGTTCGAGAAAGACAAAGACAGAGACAAGCATGCGCCGATTCAATGCGCCTAATTCTCTAGCGCTGCGCGCGCAGCTGCGCGCGCAGCACTCTCGTTCGGTGACTCATCGTAACGTTACCGGGCGTTACACTTTTTCATAAGTGACTCCCAGCCGCAACCTAATTTAAGACGTTGTCACGTCAAAAAAATAATAATAATAAAACAGACGATTGGCGTCACAAAAAAAAGTTTTGTCCATGAGTGTATATAGTCGGCTATTCAAATTTGAGAATCAAAAATTAAATTCTCTCTCAATCACCCAATCTAAATTAAAACCTAAATTAGAAACTTCCAAATATTTAAAAAGAAAAATTCTTAATTGGTGGAAAGCAAATTTAATTACGCTTTATCGTCATTAGTGTAACTTTATAATTAGATTATATAATGCCAATTAGTGAATTTCACGATATTTCGCGACCTAAGCCGATTCTACGCCTAGTTACAAAGTTTAAAGCAAAGTTTCAGTGTATAATGATTGTTTATTCTCCTATATTCTAATTCAATTAAAATCACATATATATGTTACGACATATATATATATATATTTATAAAAATAATTGATTTTCAGGAAATTTCTTATTATGTGCAGTCGTTTGGTATAAATATTAAATTACACTCATAGACAAAATTTAAGGAAATGGAAAGTCTTTTTGATTTTTCCGGTCGTCCCTTATAATAATTATTTTTTTAAGAAAAAGAAAGATAATCAATTTTGTTCACACTTATTTATCACGTGTGTCTTCAATAAAGAACACTGTAATATCTTTCAGAGTTATTGTCTGAATCCCAATATACATGCTGAAAGGTACAACTTTCTTAAGTTTTGTTCATGAGTGTATATAGTGTGTCTTCAATAAAGGTCACTGTTATATCTTTCAAAGTTATTTTCGGAATCCTTAAATACATGCTTAAGGGTAAAACATCCTTAAGTTTTGTGCATGAGTGTATATAGTGTGTCTTCAATAAAGGTCACTGTAATATATTTTGGAGTTATTGTCTGAATCCCGATATGCATGCTGAAATATACAAATTCTTTAAGTTCTGTCTTCAATATAGTGTGTCTTCAATAAAGGCCACTGTAATATGTTTCAGAGTTGTTGTCTGAATTACGATATACATGGTAAAAGGTACAATTTCCTTAAGTTTTGTACATGAGTGTACACAAAGCCTTTGTTAAGATTTCTCACTGTGATATAAAGTGATTTTTATGATGGGTTATAAACTTTTTAAAGAAAAGTAAAGAAAGAAAACATATGATATATATTTAAAATAAAGAGGGCATATCCTGACCAGGTTCACATGATCAAAGTGGAATAAAAATAAACTCAAAGTTTATTTAACTTGTTCTGTGATATTTAGCTAACCCAATTTCTTGATAAATTAAGAAAAGTCAACCATGAAAGCGTTTCGGGCTGTTGGCCCTCGTAAAGCAGGCCATTTTCTATCTTTTTCAAATGTATATTTCTCTCTGAAATATACATTTAATATTTATTAATCATATAGATAATACTATCATATGTGATTGTCCAAAATAAATAGAGCAAATAGAAAGAAACCAAAAGAAGTAGACGAGAATCAATGACTCGGAAGCTTGTTGCGCTCATTTATCAAATGACACATGAGGTGACAAATCAGAGACAATTGTCGTAAGTATTGATTCACTATGACAGTCCAAATGTTCCCCTGGTTTATGGTACCTACCCATTTCTGTGCCATATGAATCAAATTACAGTTAAACCTGTCTATAGCGCCCCACTAAATAGCGTCTTCCTCTAAATAGCGTCCGATTTTAAATACGTAGTATGAATAGATTTACATTAAAAGTGACCTGTCTATAGTACCCCCTCTCTATAGCACCTTATTTTGGTGAGTTCTAAGAGGAGGCGATATAGACAGGTTTAACTGTAGTTATATAATAATAATAATATATTATTATTAAAAACAAAAAAGGAAGATTCTCTGATGGTTCAACTATTGTTTTAGATGGCAGAGCGCCATCTAGTAAAGCAATAATCAACTAAACGTTGATTTAACCCTGTTCCGTGATATTTTGTTCTAGTAGTTGGCGTTTTGCCATCTAAAAATGCTCGTGTGAGAAGTCAGGATATGCTCTTTTTTTTGTTTACAATTTTTACAATTATTTTATTTCCAAAGCGCTATATCCCGCAAGGGATACTTGCGCCAAACAAGGAGAAAAGATTATTTACATAAGTTATTTACATTATTCAACGCATGAAAACATTAGAAATCCAGATTTTGTAGAAAGTTTAGAATGTATTTACAAAATGAATTGAACTTTAAATATGATTTTTTTATCGGAAATCAAATTTTTAAGTTAACAAACAACTAGTTCATTCTTCATTCTATAATCTTGAAATGCTGGGCAATCGATCAGTAGATGTCATAAGGTTTGTTCCTCAATACCACAAAAAATATTTGTTTCGAGAATATCAACACCTGTTCTTTTTAAAACTATAATAAAATAATTACATTTCTCACAAAAAATTAAATTCTGTTAAGATTTATCACTGATACAGTAGAACCTCCCTGTAAAGGATAACACCTAATTGTAGAGCCAAAGTGTCCTTTAGTGAGAGGTGTCCTCTTACCAGAGAGTTTAGAAATAGTAAAAATGGTAATTTTGACAATGAAAACTGTCCATTGTAGAGAGGTGTCCGCTAAAGGAAGGTTCTACCTTTAAGGTAATTTATGATAGTTATAAAAACTTGGCTTATTTTCTTTTAAAAAAGGCAAAAAACATTTTACAAACAAAAATAAAACTTAAATATTCACCCATATTTTAAAAAAATTAACTTTCACGTGAAACGAACCAATCAACCTTTATATTTGATATAGAAAAATGTTGCTTGATATGCCGTCACTACACTAAAAAATAAAACATTATACATTAAATGGCAAATAAGTTCAACTCTAATTGGCTATTAGAGTACACGTGATAGTTGAGAACCAATCATCGAGCGCATAAACTTACCACCAAACAAAAATACCTATAAATCGAATTTAGACGTATGGTAAAATTAATCATCTCAAAATTGCTGACTGTATTTTAGCAAGAAATTCACAAAATAAATAAAGCAACCCATGCTTAAATCATTAGATAATATAAAAAAGGCATATTTTGGATTGTGAATATATATATTTATTTACCAATTTTTCAGTTGGCTGAACGCCAACCTTTGTCAAGGCATTATACAAAATTGTATATACAATGGGTTTGTACAAAATGTAATGCTTTGACAAAGATTGGCGTTCAGCCAACCGATATATTAGCGAATAAATATTTTTATTCAATATAAATATATGCCTTTTTATTATCTAATATATATTTATTGATAATAAAAAGATACTTATTGTGTTAATATAGTTTTTCTATAAACTATTAACCTTTGAAAATAGAGCAAACCATAATTGAATCTTTAATGAAAATTGCATAAATTGGATCAAAATATCATTTATTTTACCGATATTTCAGTTGGCTGAACGCTAACCTTTATCAAGGTGTTATATCACATTAATAGATTATAATACCTTAAAAAGGTTTGGGTTCAGCCAGCTGAAATATTGGTAAAATAAATGATATTTTGATCCAATTTATGCCTTTTTAATTAAAAACAATTAACTATTTTATTTAAATACTCTCTCTGTATTTTAGTACTTATATTGTCTGTATTTGAAAATGTGTTCTTGTTGATGAAGTGCATAATGTATTTTGTATTATCCCTAGTAGACGTGGTATAGGCCATGATAATCATGGTGGGAAGTAGTTGGTGATTGATTTCACTGTAAGTACACCAAATGACTATAATATGCAAAGCTGTTCGAATTTGTTTAATGTAATCATCGACAATTTTGTTCACACTTAGTTATCTCGTATGTCTTTAATGAAGGTCACTCACTGTAATATCTTTCAGAGTTATTGTTCACACTTGGTTATCTCGTGTCTTTAATAAAGGTCACTGTAATATCTTTCAGAGTTATTGTTTACACTAGGTTATATCGTGTATCTTTCAATAAAGGTCACTGTAATATCTTTCAGAGTTATTGTTCACACTTGGTTATCTCTTGTATCTTAAATAAAGGTCACTGTGTATCAAATATCTTTCAGGGTTATTGTTCATTGGTGGTTATCTCGTTTGTCTTCAATGAAGGTCACTGTAATAACTTTCGGAGTTATTATCTGAAACCAGATATACATGCTAAAAGGTACAACTTCTTCAAGTTTTGTTCAAACTTAGTTATCTCGTTTTTCTTCACAATAAAGGTCACTGTATCAAATATTTTTCAGGGTTATTGTTCACACTTGGTTATCTCGTATCTCTTCAATAAAGGTCACTGTAATATCTTTCAGAGTTATTGTCTGAATCCCGATATACATGGTACAACTTAAAATTTCCTCAAGTTTTGTCCATGGGTGTAAATAAAAAATCTTATTTCCTTTTCTTAACCTGCATTTTATATCTTATCGAATAAAAAATTGTGAAATTTTCTTACCAATTCTGTTTATTAAAATATTAATCACTCCAGCGCCTTGTATTTGATAAAATATTTAAAAAGGAACACACAAAACCTCTTTCCTGAATAAATCATCAATTCTGAAATAAAAGATAAGAATAAATACATTTGTGTGAGATGTGAAAAAATATCTTCACATTTAATCAAAGAATGATTTATAATTTAAATGTATTTGACCGTAGACAGGAAATTATGTAAAGTGTATTAAATGTGTTCAATGTTCTTTTCATTTCCTTTCTTTAAGATTATTTTTGATCTTTTTAAAATGGTATTTTTAATAACATTTCTTATCAAGTTTTTTGGTATCATTATGATAAAATATATCTGAAGAAATTTTTAATAAAAGAATAATTTTCATGAGTATTTATAATTATGGATTGCGCTTTTAATATTTTAAATAAATTGTGTGTGAATAAAAACATTTATAGAATAAATAGATGAGGTAAACGAAGATTAGAACGTGGCTGATTCCACACTCGCCTTTTCAGTTATACGCTACCTATGTACAGTGGATTCTGTGGCCACTGGACATACGTCGGACCTGGAGGCTGTTGTTGGGTTCTGTGCTGTCTGGAGTATAGGAGTTCCATCTATGTTTCCTATGAATATCATTATAATATTCATAAATTATTTATAAATCAACCTAATATCTTCGTGTTGTATTTTATAGGAATATAGCACTTAATCTCCCGATTAAGTTATGGACATATTTAATGGTTATAGAATAGTTAGAGTTTGACGTTGACATTTTTCATGTTTAATTATAATTTCCCTTCGCATGTGGGATGTATTAGAGCTTGGTTTTGTTTTCATCTCAAGATAGGACTTTAATAAGGCTTATAGAGCACACATATCCTCTGGCTATTAATATAGACCTATTCTGAAGATAATTACAATATAATTTATTTAGTATTAAACTTATTTTTCTTTTATTATATGGATCTAATGATTGATCTCCTTATTATGGTAATGGAAAATGTTCTCGATGTGGGAATAGTTAGATTTATTTATTAAACACAACACGCGCCATCTATATTCGAAAAATAGAACTATAAAGCGCGAATATTTCTTCTAAATTCTAATAAAACATTTCAGTTTCTTAAGAGTTTTCAGGAGGGTCGGTGGAAGGCTGGTTAAACCGTTTGGTTATCGACCAATACGACCCGGGTTCGATTCCCGCATTGGACACTTTTTTTCTGATTAAAAAAAATGCTCCAATGACCCCCGATTCTTGCAAAAGTCAAACCCCACCAGCGAGTTCAAGTAACCAAACGGGGCTCTGGCATATTTGTAAGTGCAAAGTCGAACTTTTTTTCACATGTGTAGACATTTGGTGCGCTTACAGTAAAAGCAGTCGCTAACTACCCACCATGATTATCATGGCCTGTACCACGTGTACTTAGGGATAAGTAGAAAAAAGTAGTTTTTCATTTCGTCACACATCTTATTCTTTATAATCTCCACTCAATTATATTAGGGTATCAAGCTTGTAGAGCTTGTTAATGGTGTCTGCTGGGGATCAGTAGAGCTCATCAAAAGGGATTTGAAAACTATAATGACTGGGTGAAGTAGAATGCGTCTACCTTTGTCATTAAATTGGGAGCACTACTCAGTGGCAAGCATTACATATTTTTCTTTATAATCTCCACTCAATTATATTAGGGTATCAAGCTTGTAGAGCTTGTTGATGGTGTCTGCCTGAGATGAGTAAAGCTCATCAAAAGAGATTTGGAAACCAT
This sequence comes from Cordylochernes scorpioides, assembly GCA_030710605.1. NCBI lineage: Eukaryota > Metazoa > Arthropoda > Arachnida > Pseudoscorpiones > Chernetidae > Cordylochernes > Cordylochernes scorpioides. The sequence continues at coordinate 29,198,990 of CP092868.1, forward strand.
CATGACTGGGTGAAGTAGAATGCGTCTGCCTTTGTTATTAAACTGGGAGCACTACTCAGTGGCAAACCGACTTAGCTCCTATAAGCCTACATTTATTGATTATATATCCCCATAAATTTATTCTTTTCATGTATGATAGGTTATGTTCTATATTTCATTATTTAGCTTGTGGTTTAATAAGGGGTTAGAACTGGTTCTCCTTCTAGACGCGTTCGTAGAACGGGCTGATCATCTATTTCTGTAAACTTAAACGAAATAATCTGATAAATAACTATTTTGTAACAAAGTATTTATTATTTTATTAGCAGCGTATTATTTTTATATATGTTTATATTTTGCTATATACGCTGTACACTTCCTTCATTTGTCTATCTTTTGTTTATCACTCATAGTTTGTACTAGCCTGAAATAAATTGTTGTCTCATTCCGTAGTTGGTCTTCCCTAATTTTCCACGTGGCAATATTTTTACTCTTTAAACTAAAGATTTTTCAGTATGGTGAATCCTCCCAATGATTTCCTCAGTTTAATCTACCATATATTTTTAACATTATATTGGTTTGTTTCATTTATTGTTTATATAGTCGGTGATTGACTTGCTATAGTTATATTCAGGCAGAGAAGATTATGCAAATATATTTGAGGAAGACCCAACTTGTCCCCATTGCCAAGAAAAAGACCAAACCGTGGATCATCTCCTCTTTACCTACCCAACCTTCCAATACCTAAAGATTCCCGACGGCCACCTTCCTAGGAATCACCAACCTAAGTACAGCATCCCTAGAAAATCTCCCAAAAAAGAAATCTGCTCACTTCATGAATTAGACTTCCACTCACATTGTAAATAAAACCAACTCTACTTGGTAGAGATAAATTTTTAAAAAGTAGAATAGTAGAATTTGATAATTTCAGAATTTTAAAAAAACATTTTTTTTACCTTTTATTCTTATTGCTACGCATTTATATGTTGCAATAATGAAGAAAGAATCATTATAATAACGCTTTGAGAAAGAGCAATTCTTAAAATTCTTATAACAATTTGCTCAAGAAGCAATTACATGGAATAAATCACTTTATAAAAAAAAGTTATAATATCTATTTATAATTTTATCAGATAATAGAAATATAGACAACTATATAACACATTTCAATCTTAGCCAATCACATCGCAGTAATTTATCGGCAGCCGATAGCTGTCGTCTCATTAAAAGCAAATCAGACGATGAAAGGTAGTTTGGCGCCATTTTGATTTTTTTTAGGCGCTTGATTTTATTACCTGAATTTACGATAACTACTTTTTAATACTTGGCGATATTTTGATGATAATTGCGTTATTAAAAAATCGATATATATTTAAAATAGAAGAGAAAATTAGTTTTGATAAATATTTTATTTTTTATAGGCATTGTATATATTTTTTAATATTTTGTGTAGAATTATTTTTAAAAATTTACTTTCGACTTTGGAGGATTAGAAAGTAATTATCTGCCAGAAGATTGCTTATAAAAACAATTCGTCATATGCTTTATTGGCAAAAGTAGTGAAAAACAAGACTAATGCATTGGCTTTCCACACATTCTGGAGAACAGCACATTCAAAAAGAGGTAACACAGATAAGAGACCCAACTTGAAGAAAGATTGAGGTTAATCTCCACTTTCTGTAGATAACTGTTATGTTTACTTCTGTTTACCTATTTAGGAGAATCCTGTATGGGACGAGTGTCCTTAATAAAGGCTTTGTTGTTGTTGTACACAAATTCTGGAGAACAGCACAAACAAAAGACGTAACACAGATAAGAGACCCAACTTGAGGAAAGATTTATGTTAATCTCCACTTTCTGTAGATAACTGTTATGTTTACTTCTGTTTACCTATTTAGGAGAATCCTGTATGGGACGTGTGTCCTTAATAAAGGCTTTGTTGTTGTTGTACACAAATTCTGGAGAACAGCACAGTCAAAAGACGTAATACAGATAAGAGACCCAACTTGAGGAAAGATTTATGTTAATCTCCACTTTCTGTAGATAACTGTTATGTTTACTTCTGGTTACCTATTTAGAAGAATCCTGTATGGTAGTGTGTCCTTAATAAAGGCTTTGTTGTTGTTGTACACAAATTCTGGAGAAGAGAATAGTCAAAAGACGTAACACAGATAAGAGACCCAACTTGAGGAAAGATTTATGTTATTCTCCACTTTCTGTAGATAACTGTTATGTTTACTTCTGTTTACCTATTTAGAAGAATCCTGTATGGGACGAGTGTCCTTAATAAAGGCTTTGCTGTTGTTATACACAAATTCTGGAGAACAGAATAGTCAAAAGACGTAACACAGATAAGTGACCCAATTTGAGGAAAGATTTATGTTATTCTCCACTTTCTGTAGATAACTGTTATGTTTACTTCTGGTTACCTATTTAGAAGAATCCTGTATGGTAGTGTGTCCTTAATAAAGGCTTTGTTGTTGTTGTACACAAATTCTGGAGAAGAGAATAGTCAAAAGACGTAACACAGATAAGAGACCCAACTTGAGGAAAGATTTATGTTATTCTCCACTTTCTGTAGATAACTGTTATGTTTACTTATGTTTACCTATTTAGAAGAATCCTGTATGGGACGAGTGTCCTTAATAAAGGCTTTGCTGTTGTTATACACAAATTCTGGAGAACAGAATAGTCAAAAGACGTAACACAGATAAGTGACCCAATTTGAGGAAAGATTTATGTTATTCTCCACTTTCTGTAGATAACTGTTATGTTTACTTCTGTTTACCTATTTAGGAGAATCCTGTATGGGACGTGTGTCCTTAATAAAGGCTTTGCTGTTGTTATACACAAATTCTGGAGAACAGAACAGTCAAAAGACGTAACACAGAAGAGTGACCCAATTTGTAGAAAGATTGATGTTATTCTCCATTTGAGGTAAACTGACATTTTTTTTTCAGTTCATATAGTAAAATTAAGAAGAAAAATTGAACTTTTTATAAAAAGGAAAAGTCAATACAAATATCAATACCAAATTTAGATTTTATCTTTCTCAAACTAATTCAACGTGTGTGTTCAAGATTTCTTTCTGAGGGATGTACCAAGCTTCATTACTCCTGATAAATACACTACTTTGTTCTTCACAGGCAGAGGACCCTTTTAAGTTTGTCTCTTTGATTTGAAAGTTATAAATGATCCAACATGTGAATGCTGTCTAGATGTTGAAACACCAGAGCATCTTTTGTTAACTTGCCCTCTGACTAACCAAATTGTACTTGTTTACTTTGACATAATGCCATCTTTCTGTATATACTCAATCTTATGAACACTTTGGTAAGTTTAGAGCTATTTGTACACAGATATATAAATCACTACTAATTCATCGTGTATATAATTAAATATATATATGTAAATAATTCTAATATAGCACAATAGTCTGATAGGCTTCGTGCTTCTGTAATAATAAAATAAAATAAAAACTAGTTAAAATGGACGTAAAAACTCTGCGCCATCTATTGACTATCTTTACAAATAGACGGACTCGGGTCGGTAACAAAAATGATAGTGCAACTTTAACACTGACATCAATTTACTAGTTTGCAGAGGTAGTCAATAGATAGTTAAAATTTTGACGTCTATTTTGACGTGAATTTTGATTGCAAAATTTTCATCTGTTGGATCGTTTTTAAGGACAACTCTCAGATTTATAAAATTATTAAACTTTAAACAGTTTTAGATATAGGAGTAGAGAGAGAAACGAGTTAATTACCTCGTATTTAAGGCAACAAATGAATCATCTAATTTACATACATCGTTCTAACCAGATTCAACTTGTGTAAAAACAGACGTCAAAGAAAAAATAAACAAATTAATAATAGAAGGTAAGTTCCTATTTTTTTACAAGCTTTCATATTCAAAGAATAATCATTTTCTTGCTTCATCATCAAACAACGGAACTGTTATAAAAAGAGAAAGTATTTATTGATATTTCATTATTACAATCAGATATACCAAGAATGATCTACCCAACATTTACTATATATATATATTAAAGAAGGCATTTCCTGACCACGAACCAATGTGCTTTCTAGATGGCAGAGCGCCATCCATATATATATATATATATATATATATATATATATATATACTGTATATAGAAGCATAGGGCGCCTCTCCCGTCAAAATAAACGTCAGAATCTGACGCCATCTATTGACCGTCGCCGCAACTAGCGGCCTCGGGTCAGTGACAAAGCCACAACACCAGCTTTGGCAAACCGAGAAGCGTCTACCTAGAGACCATGGTTTCGGGCTAATGGCCCTCGTCAGTCTAGGGCGGACTTTATTCCATGAGATCCACACGGGATCTAATGGAATCTTCACAATCTACCAAAGAGGTGTTTTGCTGGCAAGGTGGCTGGGCCAAATCTATGGCTAGAATATAGATGGAAAATTTTCCGAGAGGAAATTGATCCATAGAAGCATAGGGCGCCTCTCCCGTCAAAATAAACGTCAAAAATAGATGACGTCAGTTTTTTGACGTTTATTTTGACGGGAGAGGCGCCCTATGCTTCTATGGATCAATTTCCTCCCGGAATATTTTCCATTTATATATATATGGTGACAACTAAATGTAGCGGTATGGCAATTAGGGTATGGCAACAGCTGTTCTCTAATTAGCCTGACATTTTTACTAACTTAATTATAAAAGCAGATAGTTAAGATGTTAAACTCTATACATCCTTAATCTCATGTGTCAGTATATAATGAATTCTATCTAGCGAATTGAGTTTCCATCAATTTTAATGGAAATTATATATAAAGAATGAAAATTTCAATCAATATTTTCATAAATGGAAATTTAATGTAACAACCTACGTGCACATTCATGAAAATATTTAAGGAAGTTGTACCTTTTAGCATGTATATATATATATCGGGATTCAGACAATAACTCTGAAAGATATTACACTGACGTTTATTGAAGACACACGAGATTGCCAAGTGTGAACAAACCTTAAGGAAGTTGTACCTTTTAAAATGTATATCGGAATTCAGACAATAACTCTAAAATATATTACTGTGACCTTTATTGTAGACACACGGATAACCAAGTGTGAACCAAAATTAATGAAGTTGTAATTTCTAGCATGTATATCGGGATTCAGACAATATCTCTGAAAGATATTACAGTGACCTTTATTGAAGACACACGAGATAATCAAGTGTGAACAAAATTGCCTCTATCTCCTTCAAAAAAATAATAATAATAAAAAACAGACGACGGGAGACATCAAAGACTTTCCATTTCTTTAAGTTTTCTCCATGAGTGTATATATAATATGCAAATTTGGTCGGAAGGATAATGATCTGTAAAAAATAACGGTCGCCTTTACGGTCAAAATAACCTCTAAACTAAGCGACTTCTATTGACCGTCGCCGCAAACAAGCGGACTAAGGTCGGTGACAAAGCCACAACACCAACTTCAGAAAACTCAGAAGCATCCACCCAGAGATCATGGTTTCGGTTTAATGACCCTCGTCATTCAAAGGTGGGCTTTGATTTCCCTTAATACACAAGGGAACTGAATGAAATCTTCACAATCTGCCAAAGAGGTTTTAGCTGGCAGAGTGGCTTGGTCTATATACAAATCATAGATGGAAATTTTGCCGGAGGATATTGATCAATAAAAATCCAGGTAGGCGTTTCTCAGTTTGCCAAATCTAGTGTTGCAGCTTTGTCACCGACCTGATTCCGCTAGTTTGCAAAGACAGTCAATAGATGGCACTTAGTTTTGGAGTCTATTTAGACGGTAAAGGTGGCCTTTATTTTTACAAATATATATCATATACATTCATAATATATATATTCGAACGTATATAATAAAAATGTTTAATTAAAAAGACATATATTGGATCAAAATATCATTTATTTTACCAATATTTCAGTTGGCTGAACGCCAACCTTTATCAAGGTATTATAACATTTTAAAGTGTGTCAACAACAAACTCAGCGCCACACCATGTTGTTGACACACATTAAAATGTTATAATACCTTGATAAAGGTTGGCGTTCAGCCAACTGAAATATTAGTAAAATAAATGATATTTTGATCCAATATATGTCTTTTTAATTAAAGATTTATTTATGGTTTGCTCTATTTTCAAAATAATAGAAATTATATATATTATTCATGAAACGAAAAATATATTGAGTTACATTTAAATACAAATTTCTATGACAATTTATTTTGGAGAAAACTACTTATTTGGAACATATTTTCCAGTCTATTCAAAGGTAAAGCTTTATTATGAAATCCATTTTACAACGAAATACATTTCTATATCTTCAAATGAGAAATCTACAAAAGAAATGGAAATCTTTATAAGAAAAAATATTTTCCGAAATATAAATTTCTTTAAATTTATCTTTTCAAAAAATAAGACAAACTCTATTGTGGATAATGATAATAAATTCCCATTTATTGTTGGAATACATTTTCTATAACGAACACAAATTCTTCGGTTATTTTGATCAAGTTTTATACTAATTGATATTATTCTTAATTGAGGCGTACTATATATAGATCATATTGTAACAAAGTATTTATTAATATTATTATTTTTATTAATAGAGTGGTCATTTTTATGTCTATACTAGCCGAATGACCCGGGCAACGCCCGTGTTTTACCCGATTGAATGTTTTGATTCAAATACTATTTGTTACAATTATAAATTGGCGCCTTAAATAAATACATATTTTAGTTAATAACTATTAACTTTATTAACATCATGAAACGCGATATCCCAAACTCAGGGATATTTGCGTCAATACCTTTCACTGCATTACAGCAATTCGGCTATATACAATCCTGTTCAATTAATTATTTTACATAAATTAACTAAAGAAAATTGTCCAAAGAGAAAAACAAGCAACAAAGCAAAACATACAGAGCAAGCATCGCAGTTCCTTTTTTTTCTAAGATTCCTTCTCTTTTTTCCAATTCAAGAGAAAGTTGTATATGTATTTACAAAATTGATCAAAATTTTTATACTTTTCTTTTTTGTCTACAAATTCATCAAGCTGTCCAATACGACCAAATCTATTTTCCCTAAAATCCCGGAAAATTGGGCACTCCAGAAGTAGATGTCTCGCGTCTTGAACTTCATCTCCGCAGAAGCATCCTGGTTCCAATTTAATAACTATAGCCTATGTGCTTTATCTGTCTATGTACTGTTGGCTTCCGTAGGCGTCTCTTACTGGGAAAAAGAAAGAGAGGATTCCATTTGGTTATTAACTAATATATGCATTTATTTAAGGAGCGACCCGCTCCAACACAATAGTTACAGAAATGGGGGGGCAAAGGGGGCGTGTTCGTAGCTGACCAATAGGAGGGCGCCATTCCAGAAAAAAAGCAAACCGTGACAGAGAAGGATGACGGATTAGGAAAGACGCTCGTAACTGTATATAGAATTTTCCTACTATGTACATTTCCCTCATTGCTTATCTTTTGTTCTTGAGTAGCTTGTTCTTCCCTGAAATAAATTGTTGTCTCCTCCTGAAGTTTATGTCTTCCCTAATTTTCCATGTGACAATATGATGAATTAGAACGCCATCTGTTTTAAGAAATTGAAACTATTTTAGACGTATATGATTCTTTAGAAAATCAAACAATTTTCTGCTGTACTTAGTGCAATGCTAAATTAATGGAAGGGCATGATTCATCAGTGGTGAATCCTATTGCAGATTAACTTGGGAGGTTCTCCACTGTTGAGCATCGCCATTTTTCTGACGGAATAGGCTCCCTATGCTTTAATATTTTTTAAAAATTATTTCAACTGTGATATTATAACACTATGTGGGACTGAGTTTGTTCATACAAAAATAAAAGCCTTAATAAAGGTTGGGGTTCAGCCAACCGAAATATTGGCAAATATAAATTTTATTCCATCCAATATATGCCTTTTTATTATCTAATATATATATATGTTATATAAAGGTATTATTTAAAATGTTATATTAAAATATTAGTTTATTTAAAAATATATTTCATAGATACAAATACTGTTAAATCGACCGCCAGAGGTCATGCTTCCCCTATAAAAACTCGTTGTTGTTCTTCCCCGTTGGTCGGCTCAAAACATTTGTACATTATGTGAATAAGCTTTTCTCTTTTATTCTTACACCTAAAGCCAGGCAGTACTTTAATCAAATTATGTTTTTCATATATATCACTTAGCTCAATCAAAGAACCTTTGATCAAGACTATTATTATTATTATTATAGCCACCATAGCATAATCATCAATATGATCCAAAACAACAGAAATCATATATTTTTTAAATAAATATAATATATATATGTTGTAATATATTTAAATATATACTTATATCCCTATATGTAATAGAGCTATAGTGTAATGCCAAAAATAGATTATAAAGTTAGATTGAGTGACAGCCGGTGCTAGGACAGGAAAAAGGTCCGAAAAAATATCGGGGTTACCAGATGTGCCCCCTTTGGCTCAAACATAGATCAGTCCGCTTTGAGACACAATGATTGACAGACCCCCCTGGACAGACCTGCCTTAACCGGTGTCGACTTCACTCTCTTTCCATCTCTGTGGTGACACCTAACATGTCTCGTTTTTTGGTGTAATTCAAATCACTCCTGAAACGACCCTGAATATTTGTGGCCACAACTACTGGATTTAACCAACCACACTACAGTCATCCTAAAGGATAAACCACATCACAACATATATACATATAACAACAACAACAACAAAAACCTTTATTAAGACACTATTGTCTTACAAGGGGATTCCCCTAAAGGTTATATATGTACATGAGTGAGGAGGAAAAGCAATTTAGAGGGGAGGGGGAGCAATCAGCCGTTGTCTGTGGAGTTGAGCACCTCTTCTCTCATTTTATCAATCGCCTTGAAAAATTTAAAATATTTATAAACAAATGTTTTATCCAGCAGGAGAGCTTTAAAGATTTTATATACATGTTGTTCATTGTAGTGAGCTAGCTCCGAAATTTCGCGAATTTCCAGTCTCTTTTCATGTAGGAATGGGCAATGGAATAGATAGTGGACCAAATTGTCTTGGATGCCAACATTGCAGAAGTAGCAATTTAAAGGGTCGCTGTTCCAAAATCCCGTGATATCCTCGCGGAAAAGTAGCCATAGAATCCTTTGACGGGCTATAAATCGTTTAATTTTCAAAGGGAGGTTTGATAGTAAGTAGTCCTCCGTCATAAAGGAGCTACTTAGAGATTGGTAGTGAATAAAATGAGTTGAGCCTTGTATCTTAGCTCGGTCAAATTGGAGTAGCTGGTCCACTGTGGTTTGAATAATTCTAGGCATTTCTCCTCGCACAACCATATAATCTTCACAGTTCTTAAGAAAAGAAAAACCCCTAGAGTCAATGATGCTATTCAAGCATATATACATATATATACAGTTAAACCTGTCTATAGCGCCCCCTCTTGGGACTCACCAGAATAGGGTGCTATAGCGAGGGGGTGCTATAGACAGGTCACTTTTAATGTAAAATGTTTACATTTTAATTTTTAAAATGGGGCGCTATAGAGAGGAAGGCGCTATTTAGAGGGAGCGCTATATACAGGTTTAACTGTATATATAAAATCATTTCAATAATTTAGCAAATACAATAGGTTAGGTGAAATATTTAATGAATATTTTCTGCATTTTTAAAGGCCCTTGAAAGAATTTATTTGAAATAAAAAATATTATTTAATGAAATATTTAAACTAGTTGGCTAAAGATATAGCTTTATACATTTTTTTACTATTTGAACACAAGATTAAAAAATAATCTCTTTCTTAAGCCTATGATACCGTGTGGGTTTATTCATGGTTGACATGTTTTAATCCTTTAATTTGATTAAATATTTTTTCTCTCTTAGATTTTATTAAAGTAATGGAAGAGACAAGCTTCTTCTATTTGTTAGATAGATTCTACTGAAGATAGAGTTTTTTTTGGTAATTGCATATGTGTTTTATTTTACTGAAAGCATAGAAGAAATGACCCACTATATCTCTGAATGCATTATTGTTAACGAGGAACGGAATAAGATCTTAAAGAGCATTATCCAAGTCTACTTGAACCCAGTTCAGCTAATCAGAATAATGTCCGAGAAAAAAAAATATATAGCGATAGAATTGTTTAGCTTTTATAAAGCGTTAGAGAACAAGGTAATCTCTAAGAACTAAAATTACAAAACAATTTCCATCCATAGTTAATTTGTATAGTTATGTTGAATACCTTGATTTCCTTTTCATTTTCCCTTCTCTCCTTTGTTTATGTTTATTTTTTCTTTTCTCCATGAAAATGATGTATGGCGAGTCCTTACAGGACGGAAATGTCCTAATAAAGCTGTTGTTGTGTTTTATTTTATTTCGACTTAGCGCGCTATGTCCCCCTAGGGACACTTGCACTACAAAGGTAAACTAAACATTGAAAGAAAAGAAAGAAATATATTTGAAATATATACAAGAATTAATATGTAATTTAGTTAGATGAAAAGAGAAAAAATATCAAAACAATTGAAATATGTACAAAGGGTTGGTATGCAAAAATAGTTGAAAGAAATCAAATTGTAAAATATTGTGTGTATTCGATGAAAACAATTCACAGATTGAAGAAAGTTTTAAGGAATATTTTAGAATGAAAATATGCAATATTATAGATAATTATTCAAATAAAACATATGCTAAACAGAATTAATTTTTAAATAAAAAGCGTTCCAAAGAAATTTAGTAACTTTCTATAAAATCCAAAATAAATCTGCAAAATGAGTTGAAATTTATATATATATAATATTAACATACCTCTTTTCAAAATTAGGATCATTGAAATTTTGAAAACAGGTTTGTAAATAATATATATGTATGTTTATAACCAGTTGTTCCATCTAGATCCATTCTTTGGTTTTTTTCCCTGTAGAAGAGGTCGTTAATACCCGAAAGCTTGAAACGTAAAACATTAAATATAAGAGAGAGAGATACTCATCTTTGGTGATTTTATTTTTCTATTATTGATTTTTTTCAAAATATATTTATATATCTATTGTAAACATATTAACACAAAGCAATAACGCGCCATCTATACATATAAAATAAAAGCATTTAAAAGCGCGAATGTTTCTTTTATACATAAAACGAACTTCTACTGTCCTTACTGCGATGAAAAAATATATTGGGAGGGCTTGGCTCATCAGTGGTGAACCCTCCCAGCGGTTTCGCCAATTTAATCCACCAGACCGCTTCTCAGAGCTCTAATACTGTATTGGATCATTCTGCTTTTATATGCTACACTGAAGGATAGAATCTTAGAAATGGGTTTCGAGTAATGGCCTTGCCTTTGTATTTTGCTGAAGAGCATTGCTCGAAGCAAATATTTGAATGTAATTCTACTGTCCTATAGGCTTATGTCCATAGTTTACTCGAAACCCATTTCTAAGATTCCATCCTACAGTGTAGCATATAAAAGCAGAATGATCCAATACAGTATTAGAGCTCTGAGAAGCGGTCTGGTGGATTAAATTGGCGAAACCGCTGGGAGGGTTCACCACTGATGAGCCAAGCCCTCCCAATATATTTTTTCATCGCAGTAAGGACAGTAGAAGTTCGTTTTATGTATAAAAGAAACATTCGCGCTTTTAAATCCTTTTATTTTATATTGTAAACATATATACGCTGAACATAATCAAATACACAAATCTATATTTATTATCATATTATTTATTCTTATTATAAACAACAAGGGGGTCGGTGGAAGGCTGGTTAAACCGTTTGGTTTTCGACCACTAGGACCTAGGTTCGATTCCCGCATTGGACACTTTTTTCTGTTTAAAAAAAATGCTCCAATGGCCCCCTTTCTTGCAAAAGTCCAATCTCACCAGCGAGTGCAAGTAATCAAATGGGGCTCTGGCACATTTGTAAGTGCAAAGTCGAACTGCTTTTCACATGTGTAGACATGTGGTGCACTTACAATAAAAGCAGTCGCTAACTACCCTCCTTGATTATCATGGGTGTAGCCCCATAACTTCATCAGCTCTGCACACCTTCCCTGTCCTGTCCTAAAGCGGTTTAGCAGCACCCATTCTCGTCGAGGGAGGGAAAAACCTGGGATCTTGACACTTGGGCTTGTGACGAGGTTCTTGTTCTGGATCAGCTCCGATATCCCAAACAAGAACCTCGTCACAAGCCCAAGTGTCAAGATCCCAGGTTTTTCCCTCCCTCGACGAGAATGGGTGCTGCTAAACCGCTTTAGGACAGGACAGGGAAGGTGTGCAGAGCTGATGAAGTTATGGGGCTACACCAAAGATCCAAATTGTGCCTGCAACGTCCCACAATCAATGTCCCATATACTAGATGACTGTCCGCTGTACAAATTCAATGGAGGAATCTCCAATCTCCACTCAGTCACCCCGGAAGCCCTGAACTGGCTGAAGGCCTTGCCTCTCAGACTTTAATGACCGAGATGTCCTCACTTCTTTTTTCTAGATTTGATTCATTTTGTCTCCTCTTTAATTGTAAAGACGTTGCTGTATCACCTCATAAGCATAAATAAATGGCCTGTACCACGTGTACTAGGGATAAGCAATAAAATAAAAAAATAAACAACGACGTTAGTAAAAATATAAATATTATATAATCTAAAATGCAATTATTTTATATTTTAAAAACATGTATTTTATCTTAATCATTGACTATTCTACATTTTTGACCATAGATTTAAAAGATACCACTTTGAATATTTGTTGTAAATATGTATAGTTAACCTACTTATTTTTTTAAATCACAAATATAGAATTCATTTTATAAAGTCTATAATACAGTGATAAATTATTTTATTTGTAATTTGCTTCAAGTAATTCAAAATTAAAACTACTTGATATGGGTAAATAATTTATTTTCTATTTTCACGACTTCACCTTCAATTTTCCATCTTTTTCAACAACAAAACAAAATAATCATAACATATATATAAACTTTCTCCACAGAAAAAGAAATAAAGCAAAAGATAAGTAGAATTTACCGTATTTTCACCAAGAAATGGTAATGAATTAACCATGAGAGTCATAACATAAATAAGACCAGTCGTTTGTATGCTCGGGGAAAGCTATGTTATGTCTTTTTCATCCCTCTGTGTTGTATCGTGCTAGATTACTATGATCCTTAATGACTGCCTAGTGCGATCTTCAATAACTTACGATGACATGGGTTCGAACCCCAATGGAAATACTTTTTTTATATATTTATTTGAACACTATTAATGATTCCTTTATATAAAACTATATATATGTTATATTCAATTTAATTTTTTAAAGGAAAAAAAATATATTTTTTAAATTTGACCACAAAAAACAAAAAGCTTTTATCATTATTATTTTGCTTTGTTGTTAGATATCTATTTTTTTTTCTTTTGGGTTGGTTAAATATGTTTTTCTAATAAACTCATTTGCCAAAAATATAATATCATATAGTTAAATTTGTTTAAAATAAAATTATATGTACACCAGCAGCTCTCACCTATCAGCGGCCTGTCCTATCCAATAACCGCTAGCAAACAACAATAAATCCAACAAAGCTGCGATATATAGGTAGAGATGTAAATTAGTATAGACAATACTAAAACATTATACAAATCACAAGAGTATTTTATCGTAGAAATATCCCGGAATCGTCACTTTAAACACATATTATTGAAAGTGATTTTCATAAAATAAAAGTCTCTTCACTATCTATTCCATAATAGATACACATGAAAATTAAGAATATATTTATTCACAGACATTTTCTAACTCGAAATTAGATTTAAAGAGAGATAAATTTGACCAAAATATAGAGAGTTTAAAAAGAGGTAACATTCAAAAGAATAGTATATCTTCTATTGTGAAAACATTTTCCTATTCAGACACATCTAACAAATTCACCAATTTACTTTAAGAAAAAAAAAGAGCTGTCTGTCACTTCTATTTATGTAAATGAGAGAGGTAACATCCTTGTCACGTTCTACTTTCACCTCTCCAATTACTCTCTCTACAATTATTCTATGAGCGGCTTTTAATTTAATTTGACCACTAACCATGCAGAAAAATTTTAATTACGATATTACACTCTTGTCCTACTTTCATGAATTTTTCTTTTTATATTTTTGAAATTGTAGATTAATTCTTATTTATTATATTTAATTCGTTTTTTTTATGTTTTTCTGTAAATATTTTTTGTTTATTTCTCTATAAAAATAATAGAAGTAAATATGATTAATCAGTAAATAAATTTAAAAAAGAATCATTTTTCGTTGTGCATATATATGTCATAATATATACTCTTCCAGGAATAATAAAGCAAGCCTACAGTCGACCCTGAGAGAGACGGGAGCGTGTCACTTTAGACATCAGCGACATTCCAAGGGGCTCCTGGGGTCCGTCACTTAACACCTCGGGACTTTGGAGCACAGTTGGTGATTGTGTGCGATACAAACGGCCGCCCGGCTGTGGCCGGTCGCGGGCCTCTCCCGTCTATCTCTCTCTGGTTCCCTGGGTTCTTCCACTACCAAATTGTGGTGTGATTATTTCTCTTTCCCCACATTATTATTATATTGTCACATTGAAAGTCGACAGGATCTTATCACATATATGTATTCACAAAAGTTAGTTTTCAAATACATTCAGAAAAAAAAAGCCATAAAGATTAGCTATAAAATAAATTTAAAAACATATTTACATGGCAAAAATATCTCTATAAATGCCACCTATATATATATTTGGAATTATATATTAAACTCTTTATTGTGTGTCTGTTTGGATTTTATGTTTATAACTATTTTTTCAAATGGAGATAAAAAAATATATTCAGGAACCATCAAAATAAAATAAATATATAAATTCAATATTTGATATAAAACGCTTTTAATAAAGATATAACTATGTTACAGTTATTACCTCTTTATAATTAGAACTAAGGGTTTTTTTTATGTCGAAAGTCTGGATACTTTTTATATTCTCGGAAAAAGGATAATTAACAACCAAATAAAAAGGTTATCAACGTAAAAAATAGACATGAATCGCATCATCGTCTGCGTGGATTTTTCTATTTTTTAGAACACAATTACAAGGACCTTTTCTGCAACGGTCGCTCATTGATTGCCATACTACTTAACTGGTAAATCAACCGATCTCAATTCTTCAACTCGGAATCATAAAATTGTGGACCTGATTGAAATTTTGCCGAGGGGATATTGATCTATAAAGGATACCAATCAAAATCATTTGTGAACAATTTGTCACCAATAAACTCTTTGACATCTTGAGATATACAAAAACTTGTTTTCTTCACTATATATATAATTAATAAAATATATATTATTTATTCGTCACAATATTTTCGATTTTTAATTTTTAAAATTTTAATATATAAACTTCTCCTTTTGAAAATAGAGAAATTTATAAATATATATATAATTAAAAAGGTATATATTGAATTAAAATATAATTTATTTTACCAATATTTCAGAGTTGGCTAAGCGCCAACCTTTTAAAAGGTATTATAACATATTAATATGTTAAGCATTTTTTTCATTTTATTCAACTGTAAATACAAAGCGCGATGTCCCGCCAAGGACACTGGCGCCCAAAGGAAAGCAATACAAGAGAGAGAGAGAGAGAGAGAGAGAGAGAGGGAGAATCTATTTACATATAAAAAAAAACATATGCTCAAGGCATTGGTGAATAAATTATATTTTAATATGTTATAATACCTTGAAAAAGGTTAGCGTTTATCCAACTGAAATATTGGCAAATTAATTATATATTTTAATATATTATAATACCTTGAAAAAGGTTGGCGCTTAGCCAACTGATATATTGGTAAATAAATAATATTTTGATCCAATATATGCCTTTTAAATTAAAGGTCTATTTATGGATTGCTCTATTTTCAAAACAATATGTTTATATATTAAAATTAAAAAAAGAAACAACCAAAAATATGGTGACGAATATATAATTTATATATTATTAATTGTATAGAGCAAATAAAACAAGTCTTTGTATATTTCAAGATGTCAAAGAGTTTATTGATGACAAATCAATCACAAATTATTGATCAACAAACAAAAAAACTATAAACAGATAAAGTTATTTATAACCCAGGTTCCTGGAGCGAAGAACGCCAACTACCCACAGCTAGATTGAACAAACAAGTTATGGAACATATATGATGATATCATGAAAAGAGTAATATTCTATCCGTTGTAAATTGCAGAAAATTTATAAATATTTAGTCAACTCTTCCGCGAAAGTTTTCCAAAATTATTATAATCAGCGAGCTTTCAAATTTAGGTACAAGAAAAGTATAAGAGTTCTTAAACTGAGAAACTTGCTAATTATCATAAATTTGTAAAATAAACTTTTTTAGGAGTATTTTATTAAATAATTAGAGTAATATTCTATTAATTAATTTCATTTATTAATTATATTTTAATTAAACACAATAAGACCAAATCCAAATAAATAAATAGTATGTAACATTTCAGTGTAACAGCGTTGTTACTATCTTCAGACAAAATTAATACACATACTATTTTATTCATAATTTGTCTTATAACCTTGTATTTAGAATCTCTAATTCAAAAATTTTGCTTTTTATCACACACATTATAATTAAATAATAAAATATAAATTATATTTCATCAACATAATATAGATTTATTACATCTTGTGAAAAAAAAATCAATTTTTAATCTTTTGATATTGTTTTCAGTGAAAAAAGGGTACTCCAAAAAAAAGATATTGCCTTAGAGAATAGTTTTGCACGCACTAAAAGAGATTAGTTTATTCCTAAAAAATACTGAGAGAATATATTGAAAATGTCTTAATATCAGAAACAGTCTTCTGTTTTTTTTTTCTTCGCCATTTTATACAGATTTTCCCAGGTCGTTTATTGATTTGCTAAAGGAAAATCGAAATATTTTTGAAAATATATATTATAAAAATATCTAACCTGTTTTTTTTTTAACCAGACGATTTGTCCACTATGTATATCGATTGCCCAGCATTTCAAGATTATAGAATGAAGAATGAACTAGTTGTTTGTGAACTTAACGATTTGATTTCCGATAAAAAAAATCATATTTAAAGTTCAATTCATTTTGTATATACATTCTAAACTTTCTACAAAATCTGGATCTCTAATGTTTTCATGCGTTGAATAATGTAAATAACTTATGTAAATAAACTTTTCTCCTTGTTTGAGGTAAGTATCCCTTGCGGGATACAGCGCTTTGGAAATAAAATAATTGTAATTGTAAATGTATATTATTTTTCTTCAATATATAATAATATGCCAAAAACTGCCCAATATAAATATATTGACCTACTAAATAATTATAATAATATATTAATAAATTCAACATTCAAAATAGAGTACATATCATTATAATAAATGCATAAAAAATCTTCTACGGACAACAAATTTAATATTTAAAAATTAACAAATTCTAACCGAAGCGTGGTGTCGCTGGAGACCCGCTGGTGATTCTCCACCAAACTCTGCAGCGGTGGTAGAGGTACCATGTTCATTGTACATAGTATGATGCATATATATATATATATATATAAATCTTTTTATGAATAGTGCAGACTGAGTACTTTGCATGTATTAACTAGATGTCAATAAAATTATTTTAATTGCCAAATTGTCTAACCGAAAAATAAATTATTATTTAAAAAAAAAATCTACTACTATAATATATCATTAAAAAACAACAATAAACATTAAGAGGCTCCTCTTAATGTTTATTATTGTTTTTTAATGATCGTGATTTTAAGAGTTTTAATCCTACACTATAATATATAGTAAAAGCCTTAATCGTATTTTATATATGATAGACAGTTTATTCGTTTGTTGATTGGTTCTCAACTATCACGTGATTATAATCAGCGAAGAGTTCATGTTCCTATAAGAATGTAATATTTTATTTTTACCTAATGTTTGCGTTAAGAAACGAAGTATAATCAAATACACACACACAAAAGCTTTTATTAGGGACTTGCCCCATACAGATTCTCCCAATTGGGTAAGGTAATAATCATCTTGTGTTATTTACATAGAAATTGAACTGGCCTTACTCTTCGTCTCAAAGTCATTCACTTGTTGACTGATCCTTACATAATGATGATCTAAAATTTTATAGTAAGCTATTGCCTAAATATATAAGATCAAAGGTTCGATCCTCGAAAATATGCCAATCTAAAACTGGAATATGAATTAAAGAATATTAACCTGTGGGCGGCATGAATTTCTAAGCGGAGTCAGACAGCAAAATATTCACCTATGAAGACTTATGGCGAAAGATTCTTCATTCTTGATCTAAGTCTTCAGATTATAGTTTTCAAATGAAGAATTGGAAAAGATAGTTGGGAAGGATCTAAGATGATCATATCAAAATCCATAGGTCAAATCATAAGAAACCCTATTACCAAATCATACATAAAAATATCTTCTTAAAATTAAAGATACTTCGGCCAGTAAATCTTTTTATCAGCATAATACCATTACCCAGTATCCTCTCAACAGTGCATCGTCTCATATATAGGAAAAACTGGACGATAAATCGCCACTAGAATTAAAGAAAACATCCGTAATATAACAAAAATCACGACAGTAGATCACTAATATATCAGCATGAAGAATCCACCGGCCATCAATATAACCTAAAGGATGTGAAATGTTATTTATAAAACATATTACCTTTCCGAATTGCACCAAATGTCATAATTCTCAGGCGAGCCCAGAACATATCATGTAATGCATCAGGCATTGCCGTACAGACATCTACACCGACCCCAGCTGTGGTCATCGAGGCGATAAAGAGGAATGGCCTTCAGGATCTGGTCTAGACTTGAAGTCCAGACCTGGGACAAGAAAAAAAAAACATAATTTCAAATATAATAGACTCATTCTAGAATCATTGATTTCAAATAGTAATAGCAGTATAAACCGAAGAATAGAAATACCTTATTGAGTAAAAATATGTCCTCCAGGGAAAAATATATTTTCAAAAAACTTTAATTTCTAGCTTTCGGACACGAATGCTCTTCTACAGGAGAAAACATGATATAATCATTCGTCAATAGAGTTAAAATATAATCAAATACGGTCTCCCTGCAAATAGTTTGAAATTCCTAATACAGATGGCGTGATAATTCATAAAACTGTATGTAAATGTTGTTGTTGTCGTATCCAATGAAGAGCCTCAGATGTCCCCATGCATCTCTATCACAGCAGTCGCAATGTTTTCTATCTTGGGTGTATATACTGTATTGTTGTTGTTGTCGTGTCCAATGAAGAGCCTCAGATGTCCCCATGCATCTCTATCACAGCAGTCGCAATGTTTTCTATCTTGGGTGTATATACTGTATTGTTATTGTTGTCGTGTCCAATGAAGAGCCTCAGATGTCTCCATACATCTCTATCACAGCAGTCGCAATTTCATCTATCTTGGGTATGTATACTGTATTTTTGTTGTTGTCGTGTCCAATGAAGAGCCTCAGATGTCTCCATACATCTCAATCACAGCAGTCGCAATGTCCACTATCTTGGGTGTATATACTGTATTGTTGTTGTTGCCGTGTCCAATGAAGAGTCTCAGATGTCTCCATACATCTCTATCACAGCAGCAGCAATGTCCACTATCTTGGGTGTGTATACTGTATTGATGTTGTTGTCGTGTCCAATGAAGAGCCTCAGATGTCTCCATGCATCTCTATCACAGCAGCAGCAATGTCCAATATCTGTGTGTAAAGCTGCTGCTCTGGGTCCATGTCAATTTTCTGCAAGGCCGCGGCCATTGCTGGGCATGAGAATATGTGGGTAGGTGTTAGTTCCACACCAGGACAGTTGTTGCATGTCCTATAGGTTCTTGTGCCATCTGGATCTATTGTCATTACTTTATAATGTTTTGTTCTAAGTCTTGTTATAGTTTTTGTCATCTTTCTCTCAGAGTTTATTTCACATATTTGATCTATTGTTGATGTATGTATAAATATATATATATATACAATTTAATATTAAAATAATATATTAAATATAAAAAGGACAAATATAATAAATGAGATAAGTTATCAGTGTACATTCAAAATTCACACAATGTAACTTAAATACAAAGCAATAACGCATCATCTATATACAACAAATGAAAACATTAAGACGCGAATGTTTCTTTTTCATGGTATTTTTTATCGCAGTAAGGACAGTAGAAGTTTGATTTATTTGTGAAAAAGAAACATTCACATCTTTATTTGTTATATTGTTGCACCAAGTTGCAGCTTTGCAGGGTCATCGACCTTGGTTTCTTCCTTCTTGGTATTATACACGTTTCCCGAGCGGGTTTCCATAGTCGAAGCAAATAAATAAAAGTAAATAAATAAAATTTAAAAAATAAAATTAAATGAAAAATAAATTACATTTTAAAGTTATTGTGTTTATTTATTCGTTGTCTTCCTCGTAGGTCGCGATCCGCAGTCTTGGTCTAGGTCCTCTCTCGCTCCAATAACCAATCAAGATATATGTACAATAAAATATTACAAAAGGAATGAAACTATAAAAAGGAATGATGTTAGGATTTCTGTTATTTACCTTCTTTTTTGTATAATTTGCATATTTGACCATTGTTGTAAGATCACGTGTGACTGAGAATTGTATAAATAGAGCGAATGAGTTGTATATTGTGTGTGCGAGAAAAATAAAGGCTGTCTGTCTGCTAGTCGCTTCGTAGTTTGATAATCTAAATAATCTATTTTTAAATAAAAATAGATAAATATATAATTTAAATTTTATATATATTGTAGCGTAGAAATCAAGCCTTGAAATATCCTAAGATGTAAAAGTATTTATTGATGACGTCACAGCGACGAGTCGACAATTATTAACAACTCAACCCCACTATCTACAGCTAGAGAATCTTAAGCAAGCAAGCAAGCAAAGAAATATTTTAAAGATGATTTCACAAATACAGATTAATATATATTTTTATAATCTGTTGAATATATTTTCATTGAATAATATTAAATTAAATAATAAAATATTTCTTTGTCACATAGCCTCCTCCTATAGAGAGCATCGACCCGATGCTCAGCAGGAGACTTACGTCGTCAGTCTTAAGAACTAGTACGTACTATGGCCAGGGATATTTTCCGGTGTCTGCGGTGGATGTCTTCTTTCAGTTGAGATATCTTCTTCATGAGGGCTTGGTAGGTCTATGTTTACGTCAAGGTAGCTTTTTCTCATTTCTACTGTGGTCGGTGAAGGGGGGATTTTATAACTTTGCGGCCTCACCTCCAATGTGGTCTATCATCTAGTTTTAATGGCGGGGCGTCCAGCTAGATCTTCTAGCAGGTGAGAAATGTTGTCTGTTTCGACCGCGATATGAAGTAGGGCTTCGGTAGCGAGTGAAGGTTTCCCTCGATGATTCGTCATTGGGGTCCTGAGATTCAGCTCGAGAGTTGTAGGATACCATTGCGTCTTGCTTTCTTTGGAAATAGTCATTTCTCCTTTCCTCATTGTGTCTCTTCCTGTCACGGCAATAGCGGACGACGTGACCTGGGCGTCCGCGGTAGAAACAGATTGGCCTTCCCTCAGTTGTACGCCAATCATTGGTGTCGCGTCTTCCTCCTTGTTTTGAGTATCGAGGTTCAGGGTGCGGTCTTATCGTTTCGGCCTCATATCTAGTATTTAAAAACTGTCGGGGTCTTTCCTTATGAGGGGGACTTCTCCTAGACTTTGAGATTGGCGCCAGGGTTCTTCCAATCTCCTCCTTTACAATTTCTTCGATTGTAGCATTTTTTGGTTCCTCCCGAGGAGAGCCTAATGCCCGCTGTACCTCCTCACGAACAATTTGCCTAATCATAGATGACAGATCTTCTCCGTCATCCTGGTCACAAAGAGAGGCTACATTTGGTAGGCGCTCGTACCTGGTTGGGGTAACTCGCCTACAACGGAGCGCTTCGACACTGCGACATTCTGTAATGAATTGCTCGGTGCTCTGTACATCCCTCGGTAGGAGTGCTTGATAAAGCTCCTCAGCTATCCCCTTCATGAGGTGGGAGATTTTATCTTCCTCACTCATTTGAGGATCAACCTCTTTGCACAAGCACAGGAGATCCTGGATGTAACATTCGGTACTTTCACCTTTTAATTGTGCCCGTGTTTTAAGTTTCTTCTCCGCTTGCAATTTCGAATTTTCTTTTTTTCCGAACACCTTCTCTAATTGAGATGTGAATTCCTTCCAAGTCTGTATGCTTTCTTCGTTGTTCTCAAACCATTTGAGAGCAGTTCCAGACAGATAAAAATAGACTTTAGTAAGACAAAGGGTTTCGTCCCAATGGTTGTACCTTGCCACACGTGCATACCCTTTTAACCATTTTTGGAGATCTTCACCATCCTCCCCGGAGAAATTGGAAGGGTTCCTTGGCAGATGTTGAACAACGTAGTTGCTTACCTGAGTACCTTCCTTCTTTACATTCATAGATGTTTCTTCTGGTTCAACAGAATCAATTTTTCTTTTATTTCTTAATGGGTATCGGTCCAGTCTCTCCACCAGTTGTAGCGTAGAAATCAAGCCTTGAATTATCCTAAGATGTAAAAGTATTTATTGATGACGTCACGGCGACAAGTCGACAATTATTAACAACTCAACCCCACTATCTACAGCTAGAGAATCTTAAGCAAGCAAGCAAAGAAATATTTTAAAGATGATTTCACAAATACAGATTTATATATATTTTTATAATCTGTTGAATATATTTTCATTGAATAATATTAAATTAAATAATAAAATATTTCTTTGTCACAATATTAAAAATAATAATATAAATAATTTTTAAAATACGTGCATTAATCATGATGCAACAATAAGCAGTGAAACTATTCTTTAATTGTTCCATAGAAGTTCTGTTCAAGAGCAAAGATATCAAAATATAAAGTTCAAAACACTTCCTCTTTATTTTCTATTTTTTTTTATCGACAAAATATATTTTAAAAAACAAAAATAAAATAATGGATCTCCCATAAATTTAGCATAAAAATAGTTTTTCCCCCATTTTCTAAAAATATATGAAAAAAAAAAGCTTTCTGCCATTTTTATAAAATGTTCTGAGTGGAAGGTACATCTGCAAATGACATCTGAGTTTTCTTCAAATATGAAAGCTATGAATAATTTATTAGGGGACATTTCAAAAACTTAATTAAATTGTTATTTAAATGTTCAAACACACATTTTTCTTCACATTAATATTAAAGTAATTTTGTAATATGTGATGTTGAATAATATTATTCTAATTTATTTTTAAATGGTCTCAACGAGAGATTTTATTTTTTTTATAAACATATTTATTCCTTTCTATGAAAATCCAAATAAATATATTTGACCATTATCTTTTTAAAAAGCTATTCACGCCATTTTAATATAGTAAATATAAGAATTTAAGCACAAATGTTACCCATATAAATAAATCTAATTTCTACAATCCTTACTGCGATGAAATAATATTGGGAGAGATTGGATCATCAGTGGTAAATCCTCCCAGCGGTTTCGCCAATTTAATCTACTAGACCGCTTTTTTAGAGCTTTAATACTGTATTGGACGATTCTGCTTATATCTTCTTCTCTATTATCTTAATTATATATGTTATATTAAAATATTATTCTATTTAAAATTATATTTCATAGATCCAAATACTCTGTTAAATCGACCGCCAGAGGTCATGCTTCTCCTATAAAAACTCGTTGTTGTTTTATCCCAATGGCCGGTTCAAAAGTTTTGTACATTATGTAAATAAGTTTTTCATTTTTTAAATTCTTACGCCTTAAGGCAGGCAGTTTTTTTACTAAATTATGTATTTTATATATTCCTTAGCTCAATTAAATCAACATCTGATCAAAACCATTATTTTTATTTCAAGATTTTTAACCACGACTGCATTACCATAGCATAATTCTCAACAATTCTAAAATACAACAGAAATCTCATTCATCTTTATTTATAACATAAATGTATAAATATTGAAAATAATAAAGGCATATATTGGATTAAATAAAATAATTACAAAAATATCTTTTATTCAAATCAAAATGCCTTTTTATTATATAAAGATTTAAATATGGATTGCTCTATATATATTGAAGCAAAGTATTTATTATTTTATTAACAGAGTATCATTTTTGTTTATATTTTCCTACTCTGTAAACTTCCCTCATTGCTTATCTTTTGTTTATCATTCATAGTTTGTTCTTGCCTCGAATAAATTGCTGTGTCATCCTGAAGTTTATCTTTCCTAATATTTCACGTGGAAATATTGAATACACGTTTAGGATATATACACTGCGTGACATTGAAAATGGAACACCAAGGAATAGTGGCCAGAAAATTATGCAAATTTCAGGGTAGACGCGCCTAACCGAGTTATGAAAATGATGTAAAATGCGCAGCTCTCGTGCGCACATGGAGTAAGATATAAGGGAAGGAACTTGCAGAAAGGACAGTATTAGTGTCGTTATTTCTTCAAGGAAAATCATTGTAGAAATTTTGTTCTTGTGTCAAAAGACACGTGTAATAACAGAGAATGCCAGGTCATCGTAAACGGAGGCAGTTCAAGCAGACAGACGCTTTTACGAGGGGCATGGTGATCGGCTGAAAAGGGCAGGTTGGTCCATACGTCAAATCGCAGCTGATACACACCTTGGTGCGTCCACGGTGCACCGACTGTGGAGAAGATGGTTGGAACAAGGAAATGTGGCAATTTATAGGAATGTCGGTGCAACCAGAGTGACGTCAGCACGTGTGGATCGGCGTATCCTTCGACAAGCAGTGGCGGCCCCACAAGCCACTTGTACCGCCATCCTGCAACATGTGCAAGACACCCTAGATCATTCCATCTCGACCAGAACCATTTCCCGTCGATTGGTTGCTAATGGCTTGCACTCATGCCGTCCGCTAAGAAGACTGCCATTGACCCCACCGAATAGGCGCCAACGTTTGGAATGGTGCCGGGCTAGATCGACGTGGATGACGGAATGGCACAGGGTCGTGTTCTCAGATGAGTCGCGTTTCTGTTTGTCCAGTGATAGTCGCCGTGTACGCGTGTGGCGTCGACGTGGAGAAAGGTCCAATCCAGCAGCAATTGTGGAACGCTCCACCGTGCGACAACGTGGAATCATGGTTTGGGGCGCAATCGCGTATGATTCCAGGTCACCTTTACTTCGTATTCAGGGCACTATGACGGCCCAACGATACGTTGATGATGTGCTGCGACCGGTGACACTCCCCTACCTTCAGGGGGTACCCAATGCCCTTTATCAGCAGGATAACGCCCGACCGCACACTGCTCGCATTAGCCAACAAGCTCTGCAAGATGTACAGATGCTTCCCTGGCCACCGTACTCTCCTGATCTCTCACCAATCGAGCACGTCTGGGACATCATTGGACGCCGTTTGCATGCCTTGCCACAGCCGCGTTCAGAAGACGAACTGTGGCAAATGGTTGAGAGGGAATGGAGAGCCATCCCTCAGGACGCCATCCGTACTCTAATTGACTCTCTACCTAGACGTGTTGCTGCGTGCATCGCCGTCCGCGGTGGTCCTACTTGCTACTAAGCCGACGCCGTTCTCGCTCTGTATTATGACTATCATTTTGAAATAAAGACACTTATTGTTCGTCCCTGTCTCTCTCTGTCTGCCGAGTTTAATCACTTTCTGGCCACTATTTCTTGGTGTTCCATTTTCAATGTCACGCAGTGTATATTTGAAAATAATATTCATCTTATATATTTTCCTAATATCTATTTTATAATTTATATATCTTATTAACCTATATATACCTGTTTGATTTTAATAAATAAATATTTAATTTGTAAATAAATAAGCAAATTTGTTGGATCGTTTTTGAAGACAACTCTCAGATTTATGAAATTATTTTATTAAACATTTTTAAATATATATAAAAACGAGTTAATTATCTTGTATTTGAGGCAACAAAAGATTCATCTAATTTTTATACATTTTCTAACCAGATTCAACTTGTGAAAACAGACGACAAAAGAAAATTAATAATAGAGGGTAAGTTCCTATTTTTTGCAAGCTTTCACACTCAAAGAATATTCAACTTCTTGCTTCAAAAATTTCTATCAACATCATTTTTGTTTATAAATATAAGATTTTTACACTTTCAATGCTACATTTAAAAAGTTGTATAACATCTTAAAAAGGTGTTTGAAACAATGTTTTGAATTGAATTAAAAATATTTTGATTATTTTATATTATTTTTAAACTACTTTAATCCATGTAAATTTTACATTAAAATATCAGTTGTTCAAACTTTATTTAGAATCAAGAAAACGTCATAGTTTGATACCTTATTAAACAATAGTTATGCATTAAAATTAATACGTTTTTCAGGACTATATAATCAACAATAGTTTAATATATACTTGAAATATTGATGCAAATAATATTATAATTGAATTAAATAAATTTAAAATATTTGCAGAGTTTCTTTATTAAGGTATCGGGAGGCAAGCTTTCGCGCGGTCGCGCTTCATCAGGCCACTGGCTCCGCAAAGGCGTGCAACAGATACAATAGAGATTCAGAGAAATACATTTAAAAAATCAAAAATAAAATAGTTTCCAGTTGTAGAGGGTACAGTTTCAATGGGGGTTGGCATCATCTCCGTTGAATATGCTGGAACTGTTGGGGTAGATCAATTCTTCTGTTTATGCTATTATTGTATTTGGAGATTAAAGATTCTAGAATGAGTCTATTGTATTTGGAGAATATGCTATGAAAGTGACATGTGACATCTTGTAGGTTGAATTGATGACCTGTAGAATTTTCATGCTGGAATATTAAGGGTTTGTTATCTTGGTTTGTGATATTACGGCTATGTTCTTTAACTCTTATGTCTATTGATCTGCTGGTCTCTCCTAAGAGGCGTTGCATTGTTTAATAGTAACAGATCCAAGTATTTTAATTCGTGGTTGGCTTTTTTTCTGATTTATAAAGACACTAGTTGGTCAAATATTATGGGACAAGCCTAAATCAATGTTTAGTTAATATTTGTTACACTAGATGTCGCGTTGTCATTTTATAAACCTCACGTGAGAGGTCAAAATATGCATATTTTTTTAATATTTCCTGCCAAACTTTCATAATTCTCAATTCATTTCTAATCATGGAAAAGCTTTTTAAAAAGAATTAAAGCAGTGGAAGACTCGAGTTGCTTTTGCAGACATGAGGAACAAACCTCAATAAATCTTTAACTGGATTATCCTGTTTTTCAGGACTATAGAATCGACAATAATTTAATAGTAACAGATCCAAGTATTTTCATTTTCAGTAAAGAAACGTATATTAAATTTAATACCTTTTGCAGGATATATTTTGAATTATATAGAAACAAATATGTTTTAGGAAACTGATAATTTATATTATCTTGATTGTACATATTGCCAGACATTTCTTTCTTTTGTACACAGTTCTCTGTTCACGTTAAGATTTAAGAGCTTCATTTGTTCTTAGAAAATTTAAACTCCTATTTTTTTCTCTTCTCTTTTAATAATAATGATAAATGAATAATTTTGATGTAAATATTTGATGGCAATATTTTGATTTTCTACTTGTTAATATCATGACTATTTTTTACGGCCTAAAATTATTGTAAATATATGTTATATAAAAATATTATTTTATTTGAAATTATATACCATAGATTCAAATATTCTGTTAAATCGACCGCCATAGGTCACGCTTTGCATATAAAAACTCGTTGTTGTTTTTTTCCCGATGGCCGGCTCAAAACCTTTGTACATTATATAAATAAGTTTATTTCTTTTATTCTTACACCTTAAGCCAGGCAGTACTTTTACCAAATTATGTTTTATATATATTCCTTAGCTCAAATAAAGAAATCTCTGATCAAAACTATTTTATTATGCCCATGACTGCAAAACAATATCGTAACATACTCATGTATACCAAAATCAAGCAACAAATAATAATAATTCAATATATCAATCTAATTCCAAAATACAACAGAAATCTAATTATTTTTTATAACATATATATATATTAAGAAAAAGGCATCTACTTATCGTGCAACTGAAAGTTGCTGATGGCTTGCGCCATCTATCGGAATAAAAATGGCGCAAGCCATCAGCAACTTTCAGTTGCACGATAAGTAGATGCCTTTTTCTTAATTTATGCACCTTATCCCAGTACAATATTACATTTGTACTATTTTTTCATATATATACATATATATATAGACAAATGTAAAGGCATGCATGTATGTTAGCGCAAGTGTCCCTAGGGTATCATATAGCTTTAAATTGAAATAAATAAGTCAGTTTTGTGGCTGTATAGAAATTTCTAACAAAAGGAATTGAAAGAAGAACATTACCTCTCTCTGGTCCTCTTTCATTGTTTACTACGTTGATTGTGAGTGGTCTCTACTTCTGATTTTAAGTTAGTTTCAGTTTAAGTTACGTTAGTTTCAGGTTAGGTTAGGTTAGGTTGAAATTTCGGTAACCATAGAAGAGGTAGAAGGATTCTATTTATCTCCCGAAATTGGAATTTTAACTTATTTGTCTCAGTATGTCTTGAAAGCAACTGATATCATCTATATCAATTTGTAAATAGCAGAGAGAATTATCATAAATTTAACTATTTTTGTAAACATATTTATGATTATCTTTCAAACCTGAAAGGTTCAGGTTACTAACATATATTATTGTTTCTATTTTTTATTTTTTATTACTTTTTTCTTGTATAATTTGTTTATAACTGTTTCTGTTTTAAAAAAAATGTAAATCGACGCAATTATCCCTAGCCGGGATATCGCGTTTTGTGTATTGAAATAAATAAAAACAACTGATATCGTATTTAGCAAAATTCTGAATATAAATCAATCCATAATATATATTTTAAATGATAGGTTTAGGTTTAGAATTTTTATATATTTTTTGAAATTTCATTTTCCAATGTGTTTCGTAATGCTGGATTCGTTGATTTACTTCTATTTAAGGACAAAAGATACTGTTGGATCGTTTTGAAGACAACTCTCAGATTTATAAAATTACTAGCCGAATGACCCGGGCAACGCCCGGGGTTTACCCGATTAAATGCTTTTATTCAAATACTACCCGTTACAATTATAAATTGGCGCCGTGGATGTCATTCTTGTATAATATATAAATGAGTTTTAAAAATTGTAAAAACAAAAAAAAAAATGCATTGGCCGGGAATCGAACCCGGGCCGCCCACGTGGCAGGCGAGCATTCTACCACTGAACCACCGTTGGTTATGAGAAATGGCCATATTTGGGTATTTATTCCATTCACAAAAGCAAACGGTGACAGAATTGATTAAGAATTGTTGCTTGATTATGACGCTGATAACTGCAAATATTAATCAAACTTTAAACCTATTTAGATATAGAGAGAGTTAATTACCTCGTATTTAAGGCAACAAAAGAATCATCTAATTTACATACATCGTTCTAACCAGATTCAATTTGTGCAAGGCAGACGACAAAGAAAAAATAAACAAATTAATGGTAGAGGGTAAGTTCCTATTTTTTCCAAGCTTTCACACTCAAAGAATAATCATTTTCTTGCTTCAGAAACTTCTTAAAAGATAGACAAGCAGACCAATTCAAATAAAATAGTATGAAATAAAAATCTATTTTGAAAAATAAACTAAGGTATTCATTTAAAATTTTGTAAAATATATTATATATTAACATTAGAATTCAAAGTTCAACACTCCATTTTCTTTGCTTTAAATGAATACAAGAATCTCACACAAAATCAAAACTTCATGTTTATAATTATATACTGTATCTTCAATCACATAATGTGAGGCGTTGTATTATTAGAATTGTATTTGTGAAACATGAATATTGTTAAAATTCAAATATTTATTGTTAAACCACAAAAAATTCCAAATGGAATCTCTCCTTTTCCATCTCTCTATAACAACTTTTTCAATTGATATATTCTAATTTTCACAATAGTTTGAATAACAATCGTAAAATGAGATAAGAATGCATTCATTTTAATAAAGTAAACATTAAAGCTGATTAATTATTTGTGAAAGGTGATACTTCCTTGAATGTTTGCAAAAGCAGTTTAATCAATTGCTTTTATATTATATTTATGGCACAATGAAACTAATTTCCTATTTAAGTGCGAATAAGGAATAATATTCTAAATATTAAAAGAAATAATACTAAATCAACTTCTTTTTCATTATACAAGTTGTGTAGTCGAATAATTGAAGATTCTCCTAAACCCCTTCAGAGATGTGCCATACTATGTATAATATCATAATCTAACTCCTTTATTTAGTTATTATCCAATAAGGTGCGATATCGAAGTATTTGCACCTATTACATAGGAATCAGTGGAAAAAATTGAAACTTCGTATTAAATATTTACATATTTACATGTTTTGAAAATAGAGCAATCCATAAATAAATCTTTAATTAAAAAATCATATATTGGATCAAAATATCATTTATTTTACCAATATGGCGCTGTGTTATGTGGCGCTGAGTTTGTTGTTGACACACATTAAATATGTTAAAACACCTTGATAAAGTTTGGCGTTTAGCCAACTGAAATATTGGTAAAATAAATGATATATCAATCCAATATATGCCTTTTAATTAAATATTTACATGTATAAAGCGACAGATTTAATAAAATTTATATAAACAAAGTGTGGCAGATGTAAGAGAGTTAAATCATTTAGATCAGGGAACAATCGATGTCTCACTTCTGTAAAGTTCGGACAGTCATAGATAAGGTGAAGAGCAGTTTGTTCAGTTTCTCCACAGGAACAATTTGGTGTTTCTGATTAACCTCTTTTATGTAAATATTTCTGGGATTTTCTGTGTGATGTGACAAATTGAGTGACTATAAAATTTGGATGGAACTGTATAGAATCTGTCTTTAATTGTTTCAAAAGAAAATGTTTTCCCCTTTTTATTATACTCATAAAAGGCATTTAACTATTATTAAAAGCATCATTGATTAGTGAAAGCTTTAAACTACAGAATCCTTAAGTCAATATGAGTTAAAATAAATTTACAATGTTATACAACAAAATAATTACAAACGTTTTATGTGATCCACAATTTAAAAACAAAAAGAGATAAATTAAAATAGTCTTCTGTTTGGGAGAGTAGAATGTCGCAAAAAGCATCCCATTAAAAGGAGAAAATAAGTTCTAAGACTAATAAATCTTACTCTGTGATTAAATCCACAGAGTAATGAAAACAGAGTGACCAAGTAAAATACCCAGTTTAAATAAAAAAACATCTAACGAAGAATTTTTCAAGAAAAATATAAAGTTAAATTGCTAAGACTTTAAATTTAAATATCATTAGAAAAAAATACCTGAAACCATGACAAGAAATTCAATACGAAACCTTATTGATTTTTCGAAGAATATAATACTTGTTTTAATAAAATTTAAATTATCTAATATCAAAAAAATAATTAATGAAAATGGTTATAAGAATTTGGTAATAAAATTCAAGGATTATAATATATTAAATATTGACTTAGTATTATATTGTTTACATAAATATTTGTATATCTAGATATTAAATGTAAGTTTTAATTATGTTGCTAATAAATATATCTGTGTTCGCGATAACTACCGAGCTCAAATTCTATGAGCTAAGATACTGCGATGAATAATTTGAATTGTTTCTGTAGAATATTGAGTAAAGGAAATTCCACGCAAATTGATCAAGGAACCTTTGAATTTAATGGTCTCTGAATGAGCTACATGAATTTTATGGCTGATTCAAACTAGACTGACTAAACACTAAGCAAAACACACAATATATAGACAACACACTGTTGCCGAATCAATGAAAATATATACAGATTGAAATAAAACAATAAAGAATCAATTATGTAAAACAATGAATTATATAATTTTACAATAGAGAATAGAATAACATCAATGAATAATATTTATAACAACAATTTATACAATAATTAACAATTAATAACAAAAATAAGAATAAAACATACATTTTTAACCAAACAATATCTATATACAGTTAAGCCTGTCTATAACGCATATCTAAATAGCGCCTCCCTCTCTATAGCACCCAATTTTGAATAGTAGTACGATGCGATTTATATTAAAGTGACCTGTCTATAGCACCCCCTCTCTATAGCATTCTATTTTGGTGAGTCCCAAGTGGGGGCGCTAAAGACAGGTTTAATTGTATATAAATGCACGAAATATCATAAGTTGGGTTGGCTAAAATCTAGTTAGAATGCATCAATTTTAGAAAAAATTTAAACACTTATGTAAAACAATATAGAGAATTTTGCTTAGCATCAAAATAAATGATGCGTTAATCAATAACCGATTGGATGAAATATTTCGATATTTTTCAGATAAATACGAAAGCAATAAGAAAAATCTAAGTAAAGATGACATAGGATACTTGAAAGGAACAATAAAGCAGGTAAAGGATATTGTATCTGAAATTATAAAATTAGACCAAAATGTAAACAAAATACAGGAATGCTTAGAGACTAACTTTAATTATATCAAGGGAGACTTGACGAAAATAGCTAAATCTAATAAGGATAAAGAAACATATGCAGAAATAGTCAAAAGCAGAATAGATAAATCTATTCAGAAGGAAGGACATGCAACCAAAGAACAAACTTTAATAATTACAACTAACGATATGCAAAATATTTCTTCCATTCACCAAAAAGTAAGCGATTATGTAAAACAGCTACGCCAGGAAGGGAATAAAGCAAAAATTACTAAAATTATCAATACAAAGAAAGGCACGATCATAAAATTACCTGATGAAAAAGACATTGATCAGTTGATTGAGAGTTTTAAGAAATCGGATGAAATCAATTCTTTGAGTAAAATATACAAACCTAAGATGCGAGACCCAACAGTAGTTATCAAATCGGTCAATAAAATTACTGACATAGTAAATTTACCAAC
Organism: Cordylochernes scorpioides; assembly: GCA_030710605.1. Lineage (NCBI taxonomy): Eukaryota > Metazoa > Arthropoda > Arachnida > Pseudoscorpiones > Chernetidae > Cordylochernes > Cordylochernes scorpioides. Next base: position 29,232,052 of record CP092868.1, read on the forward strand.
TATTTTATGCGAGATGAATTCAGAACTGAATGACTGTGAAAACGAAATCAAAGTACTTTTTCCTATTAAATCCAACAGACAAGAACATGACATCGTGTTGAGAGTTTCTCCGCGAGTGTACCAAACTATCAATAAAAACAACAAAATATACACGGATATTCAACGCTGTGAGTACGGGATAAAGTACTGGTAAATCAATGCCAGAACTGCTTTGAGTTCAACCCTAACCATCGCAAAAATAACTGCCCAAATACTAAAAAATGCACCAAATGCGGGCTGGAGGGCCAACACCAATGCTCAAGTAATATGAATTGTTGCAACTGCTCGAAACATCCGTATTTTAAAAATAGAAATTTAGAACATAAACCTAATTCAAGAGAATGCCCTATCTACAGTAAGCAAATTGATTTAATAATACAACGAACTGATTACCAAAGTCCAGAGATAGAAATTCAAAACAATTAATTTGCATAAAATCACTTTTCCTGATTTTTTTTTTTTAACTTTATGATATGCAAATTAATAAGATTAAAATAGTACAACAAAATGCAAGGAAAAGTATTATATGTATAAACGAACTTTATTCTTCCAATGAAATTAAAACAGCAGATATAATTTTGGTACAAGAACCCTATACAATTGATGGAGAAGTAATTATTCCATGGTCAGCTAAGAAATATCAAATAGAGAACACTCAAAGTGTAAATACAGCTATAATTGTTAATAATAGTAGTCTTCAAACGAAACTAATTACACAATTTACTAATTCTTTCGCAACAACCATTATGGTTTACACTAAAACAAAAAATTTAATAATTTCTAACATATATATACATCCTAACTCTATGAACAAAGACCACGAATCATTTTTAAAAGAATTAGTTGCTAATTTCAGGAATACACCTCTGATTCTATGTGGAGACTTCAATGCGAGATCTCCGCTATGGTATGATTTAAAGACAAATTATAACGGCCATAGGTTATTTCCCATTATCGAGGTAACTAATCTAATTATACACAATGATAAAACACCAACCTGCAGGAATGCCAGTGTAATTGATTTAACATTGACAAATAAAAAAGCTCTTACAACTATAATGAAATGGTGTACACAACAAATATCTCAAATATCTGATCACGTTGCGATAATATTTGATGTATGTATGACTGAACAATTTTCAACCACAACGCTATATACAACTTGGAAATTCAATGAGAAAAAAGCAGATTGGCCAAGATTTACACAGAATGTGAATGACGCTGACAAGAAAAAGATTGAAAGCTTATCGGTCAATATATCCACACCAGAAAAGGTTGATCAAATAATAAAAGAACTTTCGGAAATTCTAATTGAATCTGCCTATTCCACACTGAAACTAAAATATAATGTAGCTCCAAAATGTGGTGCAGCAAACTGGTGGAATACAGAACTGGAGATTTTAAAAACCTACTTTCACTATGTAAGAAATCTTTATTACCGAACTCGGAATCCTTCAGAATATTTAATAGAGTTATTTAAAAGAACAAGAAATAAATATTCACGAGAGATTAAAAAGGCCAAAAGAATATCGTGGAGGACCTTTCTAGAAGAAAATAATTCGACCAATCCTTATGGGAATTTATACAAAATATACAAAAAATTAAGAGGTAACTCGAATAAACAACTACAAATATTAGAAACAAACACATATCAAGAACAACAACAGAAAACTGAGGAATTAATAGCCACTCTATTTCCTGATAACAACCCAGGTGAAGATAAGAATACACATACAAATATAAGGAAATATGCATTAAGACTTTCGAACACAACAGAACCAATAATCACAATCAATGAAGTAAATGCTATTATTGAAAAATTGCATCCGAAAAAATCTCCAGGAATAGATAACATTTCTAATAATATGATAATACACGCAAAACAATTCGCGGTACCACTATTAACTAAAATCTACCAGAAGTGTCTGGATATGAGTTACTTTCCTGATGAATGGAAAAGAGCAGAGGCGCTGATCATTCCAAAGCCGGGTAAATCCGATTATAAAGACTGTGTCAGCTATCGACCTTTATGTCTAAATTCAAACCTTTCAAACATTTTTGAAAGAATAATAAACAACAAAATCATCAAATTCTACGAGGAAATGAAATTATTCAGTAATCGTCAACATGGCTTTACAAAATCTCGATCTACCATAACTGCATTAACTGAAATAATTCACACTGCATTAGAACACAAAGCCAAGGAGTATACGGCTATAATTGCAATAGATATTACTGGAGCTTTTGACAATACCTGGTGGCCAATGGTGATAAAAAGACTCGATGAGGATAATATACCAGCATCAATAATAAAACTCATGAAATCCTACTTCACTAACCGGAAGATAAGATTTAGGTACTCTACGAATGAATTCACCAAAAAACTAAGTAAAGGATGTCCGCAAGGAGGACCCTTATCTCCGACAATTTGGAACATCATAATGAATGATCTATTAACCAACTTTCAGGAATCTAATAGCGAAATTATAGGATATGCAGATGATCTAACGGTAATATGTTGGAATACAGATGTAAAAAATCTTAAGATTACAATTGAAAATTCAATAGGGAAAATAAATATGTGGTGTGAAAACAACAAACTTAAAATATCAAGACAGAAAACAAAGATTTTATATTTATTCAACTGCAAAAAGTATGTAATTACCCTGCATGATAGTCTTGTCAAACCAGTTGAAAACCTAAAAATACTAGGATTAACTTTCAAGAATCACCGAAACAAGAACAAATTAGATTTTATGCCCCACATCGACAGTGTTATTGCAAAAACAACTAGAGCTAGTGGATATCTTCTTGGTTTAACAAAGAAATCGTGGGGATTGGATAGTAGGCGATTATTAACATTATATAAGACCTTATTTAGAAGCACAATAACTTATGGTTCAACAATCTGGTACCCATACATAAACACGAGATCAAAAAACAAAATAGATTCACTACAGTATAAAATTCTTAAACACTGTATACATGCTTATAATACAACATCTTCGAATTGTACACATGTTCTCGCAAGAATACCTAAAATTACGGATTTCATTATGTCAAACATACTTAAAGTTGAAATAGATTATAATAGAAATGATCCAGCCAAAAGAATGATAATATCTAACTTTATAAATGAAAAAATTCAAAAATACTATGAAGACTCAAATGATAATTTCAGAGAATATTTTGAAAACTCAAGATTACCCAAATTTATCCAGCCAAACTTTTATAATATACAATTTTTTACGGGGCATGGAGACTTTAACACATATTTATATAGAATTGGCAGAATTGATTCTTCAATCTGCTTATGTGACCAAGAAGATCACAACCCTGAGCATATTTTAATCCGGTGCCCACTTGTTGCTGATTTGAGAGTACAATGTCAAATGAACAGTTCTAGTTTAAGTCAAATGGTTTCCAGTAAAGAAGAATATAGAAAATTTAACAAGTTTTGTAGACTCTATCTCAAATGCCGAGGACTTGAATTACATTAAGAATTGAAATTTCTAGTTTTAATTAGTATATTTGTGCCACTGGTTTAGTGGTTGTAATTATAAATATATATTGGACTTTTTATGATATGTATGTAAATAATCTTCGTTTCTTGTATAATTTATTGTTCTAAAATGTAAATTTGAATAACTTTCACTCTCTCTCTAAAACTATAAATAATTTGTATATATATTTAAAACTATGTACATAAAATGGTCTAAACATTTACATGCAAATATCCACATAGGATATAGCGTGTGTTTTGTAATAAATAAATAAATAAATAAATCAAAATAAATAACTTAGTTATTATGATTTTTTATTATTTAAATATTGAAATATACCACAGAATCAATACTTTATTTAGTTACGAAACGTAAACATTGTGAATGTTCAACATCCATGATTACCTTTTCCCATGTTAGGTTTTGGGCGCTTTTATTATTCTTGTTAATAACAGCTATTCACGTTTTGGTGAAATTTCCATTCGTGCATTATACCCAGATAGATTTAAATCACTCAACTAGTATTTTATAAAACCTTAAATTGAATCGAAATAACCCATAAACATCACATTTTTAATATAATATTGTAGCGTATAAATCAAGTCTTTGTATATCTGGAGATGTGAAAGTATTTATTGATGACGTCACCACGACCAGTCAACAAATATCAACAAATCAACCAAACTATATACAGCTAGAGAATATCGAGCAAGCAAGCTAGGCAACAAAATGATGAATTATCAAATGTAAAATTTTAAATCTGTTTAAAATATTTTCGTTTAATAATTAAATTAATTAATAAATTATTTCTTTGCCACACTATAGTTTTCTATTCAATTTCTTTAATCAAATATTCACCTTTTTAATTCATAATATATTGGTTTTTTAATATAAAAAATAATGTATCAAAAGTATTCTTGGTGTGTATGTTGTATATAAAAGAAAATATTAATGTATTTCTTATTTGTAACTTATTTTGAAGTAAAATATTCATATTTTATATTTAATATTGTTGTTAGTGTACAAGTTGAGTCCAAAATATGATAACTATATGGACAATTCTTTAATTTGATATGTTAGTGTCCATTACTATTATCTCATCTAGTGACCTTTCTGTATTTTTCTTGATACTTTCTTGGTGTTATTAAAATACTAGAATTTATATGTCAAAATCGGCAATTCTCCGGTATTGATACCTTAAAATTGAAGTAAATATACAACTTGAGGAGTTTATAGAGACTTACCTGTTCTATGTCGAAGTAAAGATGTTTTAAGGTAAAGCTGCAATTGGATACTGAACAAGACTTCTGCAACACAACATTCAACTTTAAACAATAAATTAAGAGTAAAATTTCAATAAAAGAGGTCACTGTAATATCTTTCAGAGTTATTTTCTGAGTACCGATATACATGCTAAAAGGTACAACTTCCTTTAGTTTGTCAATGAGTGTATATAGTGTGTCTTCAATAAAGGTCACTGTAATATATTTCAGAATTATTGTCTGAATCCCGATATACATGCTAAAAGGTACAACTTCCTTAAGTTTGTCAATGAGTGTATATAGTGTGTCTTCAATAAAGGTCACTGTAATATATTTCAGAATTATTGTCTGAATCCCGATATACATGCTAAAAGATATAACTTCCTTAAGTTTTGTTCATGAGTGTATATCCTACAATTATTGAAATAACAAATCGTAAAATAATAATAAGAAACAATCAACTTTTCAAATAAATCATTCAAAAATGGCGTACTTGGATCTATGTAAGAAAACCTGTTTTCTAAATATTTCGACGGAATGCTCTTTGAAATTAACTGCAAAAAGAAATAATATTCTATCAAAAATTAAATATTTAAGGAATCTCATCTCTTCTAAAGTGGTATTTAAGAATCTGTCATTAGCCTTAATATAATCGTATTCCCAAATATTTCTAATGGTTGATGATTCTTTATACTATATTATAATTATCTAACCAGATAATAATATGAAGAAAAAAGCAGATCCAATTTATGAAAAATGAGAAAATATTTATTCTCTCTTAATTTACATATATAATAACATATTTTAAGTTATATTCACATGTGAATAAATATTCAAAAAGATAATGACTAAGCACATTCGACATTTTATTTTGTATATTCAAGCTTTTAAAAAAAAGCGTTATTTGAACAAAAAAAAAAGTAAGAGATTGATTCCAATTATTTTCAATATATTTTATAAATACAAATAATTGAATGGTGTTAGAGTTAACAACGTTTAAAATAATTGGGTTGTTCAATTGTTTTCGTAAGGAGATTTAGGTAAGCAGACGACATTGTGCATTGTTCCATCGTCTGAAGGTGTTGATGACGTCATAGCACGTTAGACGCCATGTTGGAGCCGTTAATTGGAATCACATCTGATTACGTAAGTAAATAGAAGATATAAAGAGAGAGAAAATATGTTAATATAAGGTTATCCCAAAAATTCGTGTTTTACTTAAAACGTTGTTTTTCTTATTATTTGGCGAATAATATTATTACGGCGAATATATAATAATAATACTATGCATAATAAAAATATAGTTAATACAGTCGAACTTGGATAATTCGAACCCCAAGGGACCATAAAAAAAATTCGAATTATCCAAAAATTCGAATTAAAGATGTTAAATTATTTATATTGGAAATTCTAGGGACCAAGATAAATATTCGAATTAAAGAGGTTTTCGAATTAAAGAAGTTCGAATTATCCAAGTTCTACTGTATTAAAAATATTCACACCCTTATATGCAAAATTTATTTTGTCCATAATATATATACAGTAAACCCTGTCTATAACGCCCCTTCTAAATAGATCCTTCTTCTCTATAGCGTCCGATTTCAAATCCTACGATGCGATCAACATAAATTATTAAGCAACCTGTCTATAACACCCTATTTTGGTGAGTTTCAAGAGGGGCGTCGCTATAGACAGGTTTAACTGTATATATCAATTTTTTTTCTCCCCATTGAATATAAGCAAATAATATTTTGTAACTTAATTCTATTGACGTTATGTGGCGCTGAGTGTGTTGTTAACACACATTAATATGTTATAATAACCTTGATAAAGATTGGGGTTCAGCCAACTGAAATATTGGTAAAATAAATTATATTTTGATCCAATACATGCCATTTTAAATAAACATAATAATACAATTACTTTATGCGTAATACAAATACATTATACCTAACGGAGAATAATATTGGTATTTCAATTTTTTTGCAAGTGTTTACGAACTTTTAGGACAACCTTGTGGAAAATTGATTTATAAGCATAATGCATTAACGCTACGTCTGTTATTAGAAAAATTCAGACTATTCATTCAAAAAAAAAAAGAAAAATATACACAAACACATTGTTAAAATTCTTCCAAATATGATTCATATTTTATTCTATAGAAAAGAAGATATGATTTCATTTTATTTCATAATAGTTTCATATTGGATACAAATATTTCCAGTTTCAAATACAGTTAAATCTGTCTATAGCGCCCCCTCTAAATATCGCCTTCCTCTCTATAGCGCCCGATTTTAAACATTAAAAGGTAATCATTTGACATTAAAAGTGACCTGTCTATAGCACCCACACTCTATAGTACCCTATTTTGGTGAGTCCCAAGAGGGGGCGCTATAGACAGGTTTAACTGTATTTATATTCATTATAAGACCCATCACACACACAAATTATATTATCTAAAATTTTTAAACTATGAGATTAGAGTTTATGTATTAAGCAGTGTATGCAATGAGAATTCTTAGTTATATATTTGTACAAAGTTGCTTTCAAACGAAGAATTCAAATAAATTATATTTATAGATATATATACGCATCGTGGAAATATATATATATAGCATCTTTGAACAAAGTTTTGATCGTTGAAATACAGAATGAACCACTATGACGTGGTCCAAATGCCTTAAACGCGTTCGTGGTTGACTTTTTTTTTGTTTATCGAGAAATTGGTTGGTAAAATATTATGGAACAAGCCTATATCAATGTTTAGAGTTGATTTTTGTTCCAATTGACATCTAAAAAAAGCTCATGTGAGAGGTCAACATATGCATATTTTTTGTTTTAAATATATATATAATTTATAAAATAATTAGATTTCAGTTGTATTTTGATTATTAGAGCTATATAGAATTGATACTTGATGCTGAATATTTTGAGAATAGAGATATTTGTTGAGCAGCCGTTGCATAAATATTAAAGGAATAATAATAAATATGGTTTTGATCAGAGATTTCTTTATTTGAGCTCAGGAATATATATGAATAACATAATTTGGTAAAAGTGCTGCCTGGCTTAAGGCGAATAGAACAAGGAAAAACAAAAGATTATTTACATAATGTACAAAAGATTTGAGCCGGCCATTGGGATAGAGAAAATATCTTTATTTTACGGGGCTGCTAACCAAAATGAATGATTTTTGAGCCCCGATGGACGCATAAAGCGGAATATATACAAAGCATAGTTGGAGGGGCCTGGGGATGGGTGGCCAGGGGTCATCGCCAGGTGAGGCCAGGAGAGCCGGGATGTAGAGGAGGACCGGGGGGGGGGGGGGGGGGGGGGGGGGAGCAGGGTGGTGATCCGCGGAGTTCAGGGGGTGGCAGAGACGGGTTCAAAGGTGTTGAGCCCAGGGGTGACCGTGGAGAGCAGACAGACCGCAATGATTAAAGTATATGATTTTTAAGCACAAAAGGTGTAGCAGGCAGACAAGCCGCAATGCACAATGTCAAAGTGTCAAGGTGCTGCACGCAACCAAGGCTGTTCAAAAAGGTTAGATTCCCCAGGCCAGGGAAAATAAAAGAAAGACAGCTGTTGTTCAAATAAGAATATTAGATAAAGCGAGAATGATTCAGCAACTGATGGGAAAATATAGATTATTTTTTTAATTTTTTTTATTTATTATTATTATTTTTTATTTATTTATTTATTTTTTTTTGTAAAAATGAATATATTAAAGATTTAGAAAAGATTACTGGTGAGGGTACCAGTGCTAAGACGACCAACCAGAAAAGTACACCATAGATTGCATAGCGCGTTCAAATGGGTCGCTGCGTAAGTCGATTTCTCGAGCAGCCCGCGCCGTCGGATCGCCAAACCATTTGCCCTCTGTCCTTGGGTTACAGAGACAGCGTCAGGGGCGATCACATACGCAGGGCAGGTCGCGAAGCCGATCTTAAACAGCGGCACAGGCCAAAGTTACGTCTACGAGCAGCCGCCAATGACCGGTGTTAACCATGAGGTGAGGAGTCCGAGTCACTCAAGTGATCGGAATCCTCCGCGCGGACGCGTGGCTTAAGTCTATCAGAGGCCTTTAGGAACTCCAGGCAGGCTCGCCAAGTTCTCCTGTTGAAAATAAAGTCTTTGAGTGAGCGCGGAGTGTACCCTAATTCTTCTGCACAGGTGGAAAGAAGGGGGAATCTAAGGGCATCAAGGCTGCTGCACTCAAGCACGATGTGAGACAGAGTTTCTTCCCTGTCGGCGTCGCAGTAAGGGCAGGAAGGATCGTCGATGACGCCTATCCTGTGGGCGAAACTGTCCGTCCACGTGTGTCCCGTTAGCAGGCCTACCACAATGTGCTCGCTAGGGACGATGTACGCATACCTTTTGTCTAAAAGACTCATTGGAGTAAGGCCAAAGCGGGTGTGGATAGAAGGAGCTAGAGAGAGGAATCTGCTTTCCCATGCTTCACGCGCCCGGCCGTAGATTGCCGATTTTACAAACGATAAAGGAGCGAGTTTGTAACAGCTTGGGTCAGCAGACTCAGCACCCCCGCTTTGCGAGTGTGTCCGCAATGTCATTACCCACGTTCCCACTGTGGCCCTTGATCCATTGTATAGTGCATCTGTTCCCATTGCGATTCAATCGCGAAATCAGTAGCAGAGCTCTGTCGATAAGGTAATTACCAGTCTTAGAGTTCAGAACTGACTTCACGACTGAGAGGTTGTCCAGGAAGAATCCTAAGGTTAGATGATTTGGTAAAGTGGTTGCGTTTTCAAGAGCCTTAACCAATCCAAGGGCTTCCGCCTGAAAGACAGAACAATGAGGGGACAGAACATGAGATTCACGTATTTCAGGTGCACAATCGAGACAAGAGAACCTGTACACGCCGGCGCCAACTCCATCTCTGGTTTTGGAACCATCTGTATAGTATGCCACGTGGAAGAAAAGAGCAGGAATATTACTGGGAGCGGAGTAATAGGGGGGGTAGGGGAGAGGATGTGGAAAGGGAGGAGGCTCGAGTGGAATTTCAGCGTCAACCAATCCATACTTTTTAAGGTATAGCTCAGTTTTAGCCAAGATTTCCAGATCGAGAGGAAGGACTCTAGAGAGGGAGATTAGAGCAGCGTTGCTGGTTGATCTGAAAGCTCTACAAGCTCTCACTAGGAAAGGCCTTTGAGCACTCAGTAGAACATTCAAGGAGCGTTGAGAAAGATTAGGAAACCATACCGCCGAGGCATAGGCAATGGCCGGAACAACCACTTGCAGATACAGAGTTCTCAAGGCGCGGTAACCAAAACCAAAGTTGAGATTAGCGGCTGCGGTCAAACGCGGCAACATGCCGCGGACCTTGGCGCAGACTTCAACTACGTGCTGGTAGAAAGATAGACGTTGATCAAATCTCACTCCCAGCACCTTAATTGAGTCGCACCATTGGATTGGCCGTCCGTGGATAACCAGATCCCGGCGCGGTTCAGGCAGTCTCCCGTGTGGTCTGAGGAGAACCATAGCCTGGCACTTCCCCACGCTGAGTTCCAGTTTATGCAAACTGCACCACCTAGCGATCATATCTATGGTGTGTTGGGCCGCGGGAAGTTGACTAGGTCGGCATCCCGAGACCACCACGACCAGATCATCCGCGTAGGCTTGCGGGAAAACATTATTCCTGTAGTCCAGCGTGAGGAGTCCGTCAAAGACAATATTCCAAAGGAATGGGCCGAGAACTGAACCCTGGGGACATCCTTTGGAAATTCGTCTCGACACAGTACAACCATTCATAGATAGTCTCACAACACGGTTACATAGAAACGAGTTTATCAGGTGATAAATGTTTCTGGGACAGACACTTTTGTGCAACGCTCTCAAGATACTGGAGTGGAGCACGTTGTCAAAAGCGCCTTTAACATCAAAAGAAAGAAGAAGACAAGATTTCCTATTTTTAATCGTCCGGGTTATAGTAGATTTTAGATTTAAGAGTGCGGCTGTAGTAGATCTACAAGGCTTAAATCCGAACTGGTTTGGAGGCGCTTTACACATCCTATCGGCCATCCACGACAGCCTAGCAAGAATTAGACGCTCAAGGATCTTGCCCAAACCAGGCAGCATCGTGATTGGACGGTGTGATGCGAGAAAGTCCTCCCCACTTCGCTTGGGGACGAGAACGACGTCCCCCAGCTTCCATGTAGATGGAAAGTGGCCAGTGGTTAAACACTTGTTGAAAATACTTAGAAAAAACGTCCGAAAGTGTTTAACTAGTTTTACGATAAGAAGAGGTGGCATGCCATCACTACCAGGAGAAGAAGATAAGTTTACCTTATCCGCTGTCAACAACAACTCGTTATCTGTAAACAAAGGGTCGTTATCAGATGACGATGCGATGACTTTGCTTAAATCTTTGTGTTCTAACATGGTATCGGGCGGGACGCGGCCGAAATAGTAATCTAATACGTGATTTAATGTGTCCCGCGGACCTTCAGTGAAGCCGCTACCAACTGGGAGAGCTGAGAGGGGTTTGCGCTTAAAGTTTCCCTTGATGAAACTGTAGATTCCACCCCAAGGGCTGATTTCGCAACGCGAGCAGGCTGCCCTCCATGCTTCTTTCTTAGCCAGTCTCCTCGCACGGCGATATCTTGCCTTCAGTCTTTTGTAAAAGACCTCCAGCACACCCTTAACGACACCGCGTGCCTTTATAAAGGCCCGCTGTGCCTTTTGAGTGGCCCTTTTGAGAGGATTCAAATCAGATTTCCACCAAGAGATGGACTTGAGGTATTTATCACTTCTGGGACGGGATGGAATGGTGTTTAGACATGTGTGAAAAATCTCTTCGCCGAGTAAATTAATTACATCGTCGAGGGAGGATGAGTCACGCACATTTTCTAAAAAAAGATTAATATTTTCTATTTTTTGGCTGAAATGTTCAAAAACTCTATCCCAGTCAGCGCGACCAAAGCTGAAGTATATTTGGCTAAATTTGTTTAATTTAAATCTGGTGTTGTCCTGTGAAGAGGGAGCGAAATTGAGGTTAAAGACGAGGCGTTTATGGTCAGACAACTCCTGGTACTCAGGATGCCAATCGGTAATGCTATTTACAAGGCCAGCACTACAGCAAGTGACGTCGATGGAAGAAGAGCGGTTGCCCTCCTCCCACGTCACCGCGCCGTGAGTGTTGAGCACATGCAAATAGTTGGCATCAATAAAGTTTTCAACTAGATCTCTCTTAGGTGAGTGATGCCTGAGGAGCAGAGGTTTATCCGACCACCTAAAAGATTCAACATTTAGATCGCCGCAAAAAATGACCTCGTCATAGTTCAGAGAATTAAGGCTATAATTTATCTTATCGAGAAGAGGGGAGGGATCACATGATGGCGGAAGGTAAACATTACAAAGAAGAATACTTTTACCACTCAATTCACACATGACAAACACGACATTAACACTGGACAAATGAGACAAATGGACAAATTTAAGGCTAGGATTTACTACAATGACCATAGCTCCCAACCTAGAGTTTGTAATAGGGCCATAGCAAACTCTGTTAGATGGGATTGGCAGCGATGGGATTTTGCCGCGCGCGGCTGGGAGCTCTTGTAAAAGTAGTAAATCTATGTTCTCCTCACGACAGTCATTCAATACTGAATACAAACAAGGCTGAGAGCGTCTTATATTTATTTGTAGGCACTTGAAAACAATCATTTGACCATCGACTTAATGAACCGATCCTGGGCATCTCGCATGTGCTTGCACATCATGGAGTTGGCATTGTGCTTGTCACCGCACCTGTGACACTTAAGCGCGCTTTTATTTTCACAGGCAGTGGTAAGATGTGCACCTGCACAATTGGCGCACTTGGGCGCATTGGTGCACTTTTTACCATCAGTGTGCGTCCTGTGAGAGAGGCTACCGCAGACACCACATGGGAAGACGCGTTTCGCCTGAGCGAGCCTGAGGGACAGGAAGTCAACAGTGACGCGGCCGCGTGCAAGGAGAGCTTCCTCGATACCCTTATTGACCTCTATGATAGCGGTGGAAGGCGAACCTTCCTTCCTAATCAATTTAACCAGCTTCAAGCCGCCGCTGTTATTAATTAACTGCGGGGCTATCACAGGGTTTTCCATCAGATCAGACACCAGATCAGATTCAGATTTTTCGACAGGGATGCCGAAAATTGCCAACCTGGGCCTGAATGTAGGGTTTGGTAGGACTTTAAGTCCGTCAATGTTGGCGGTCTTAAATCCGTCCACAAACCGCTTTGATTCTGCAGAATTGGGAAAGTGAAGGACAAGTTTTTTGTCCTTCCCAGTTACCGCCGTCACATCACAACTCTTCAACTGTGGAGTCTTGGCAATTTTGGCTCTGATGGCCTCGAAAGATAAGTTGTCTGAGGCAATTTTTACATGGTTTACACTGTTCTTTAACGTTTGCGCGTAGGTTGAAAGCGCTGGCACTCTAGGGTGTACAGTTGTGGGTTGGTTGGACCTAATATGGATAGTAGAAGTATCTGGTTGGGGGATACTTTTAACGGGGTTAGGAGGAGAGGGAGGGTTGGCCAATCTTTTCCTAAGTTGGATGACCTCATTTTCAACTATTTTTACATTTTTTTTGAAGATTCTCAACACTTCAGTTTGTAAAGCGTTAAAAATACGCCTTACGTCGTCTTTCACTGAGTCAGATAACCCAGTGCGGGTGGTAGCAGGAAGGTTAGAGGCAGCGATATCCGCTACCTCATGAAAATTTTTGTTGAAAAGAGAATCTATCTCTTCCCAGCAGTCAGAGGATGCAGAATGGGTACAGGAAGGAATGGAAGTAGGGGCCTGGGGGATCTTACCTTGGGCAGTCCTATTAATAGGAGCGGAGTCCTCTTCGGCCACGGTCCCAGGATTTGTGGAGGGCTCCAAAGGTGGGAATGGGTCGTCAGCTGACATGGCCCGCGTCTGCATGCGAGTGATGACCATATTGTATCTTGTCTCTTCGTTGTTGTTATGGTAGTCAGTCGTTGTAAAAAAAAAATATATATATATATATATATATATTTTTAATTTTCTAATTTCTAGGCCAACGGGAGCGCCAATAACTTCTTCAATGAATCGATTCGAATATATAACTTAACTTTTTGAAATATATTATAGGGAAAGAGTGACCTCTGGCGGTCGATTTAGCAGAGTATTTTATCTATGAAATATATTTGAAAAACATTATTTTATATAACATATATATGAATATTCGAAACTATTATAGACGCGTATGTTTCTTTTGAAAGTTAAACGATTACTACTGACCTTATTGCAATGTAAAAAGACAGTAGAAATTGTTTAATTTTCAAAAGAATCATACACGTCTATAATAGTTTCTAATATTCATAACAGATGGCGCGCTGATGCATCATACAATACATATATATTATTTTCTAGTTTCTTGTATAGTAGCCTGTTGAAGGAAGTCATACTCCGAAAGCTTGCCAATATTATACAGCATAAATGAAAACACTCGTCACCGTTAACTTTGATTTATTCTTCAATATATATATGCCTTTTAGCATGTATATCGAAGTTTATTGAAATATTTTCGAAATTTATTTAATACACAGTGACCTTTATTGAAGACACACGAGATAACCAAGTGTGAACAAAATTACCTCTGTCTCCTTAAAAAAACATTAACAGCAATATCAAAATATGAAACTTCTGTAAGTTTTGTTTTTTAATATATATATTCTCGTTTGTATATATCGGGATTCAGACAATAATTCTAAGATATTACAGTGACCTTTATTGGAGACACACGAGATAACCAAGTGTGAACAAGACTTAAGGAAGTTGTACATTTTAGCATGTATATCGGGATTCAGACAATAACTCTGAAAAGATAATACAGTGACCTTTATTGGAGACACACGAGATAACCAAGTGTGAACAAGACTTGAGGAAGTTGTACCTTTTACCATGTATATCGGGATTCAGACAATAACTCGGAAAGATATTACAGTGACCTTTATTAAAGACACACGTGATAACCAAGTGTAAACAAAACTTAAGGTAGTTGTACCTTTTACCATGTATATCGGGATTCAGACAATAACTCGGAAAGATATTACAGTGACCTTAATTGAAGACACATGAGATAACCAAATGTGAACAAGACTTAAGGAAGTTGTACCTTTTAGCATGTATATCTGGATTCAGACAATAACTCTGAAAGATATTACAGTGACCTTTATTGAAGACACACGAGATAACTAAGTGTGAAGAAGTTATGTATCCATAAAAAAAAATTACCGGCGATATCAAAACATTAAACTTCCTTAAGTTTTATCCATGAGTGTATTTCAGCAGACAACTGGGTTGTAAGAGATATTGGTAAACTAATGGAGGAGACGCTCCAGTTATATTAATTCAATAAAAAAGCAGCAGAACTTCCTCAAAATACTTCCTACCAAACGGTCTTCCATCATTTTTCCCTAAGGCATTTGGTCCTTGAACTCTACTACTTCATTTATTTTCCCGTGGAATAAATTCCTTTAAATAGTTGCCCGAATATATGACTGAAAAGAACTAGAGTTTTCGATATATTTAAAATTCATACATACACTCATGGATAAAAACTTAAGGAAATTGTACCTTTCAACATATATATCGGGATACAGACATTAATTCTGAAAATTATTTAATATACAGTGACCTTTATTGAAGAAACACTATATACACTCATGGATAAAACTTACGGAAGCTGTACCTTTCAGCATGTATATCGGGATTAAGACAATAACTCTGAAAGATATTAAAGTGACACCTTTATTGAAGACACACTATATTCACTCATGGATAAAACTTAAGGAAGTTGTACCTTTCAGCATGTATATCGGGATTAAGACAATAACTCTGAAAGATATTACAGTGACCTTTATTGAAGACACACTATATACACTCATGGACAAACCTTAAGGAAGTTGTACCTTTTAGCATGTATATCGGGATTAAGACAATAACTCTGAAAGATATTACAGTGACCTTTATTGAAGACACACTATATTCACTCATGGATAAAACTTAAGGAAGTTGTACCTTTTAGCATGTATATCAGGATTAAGACAATAACTCTGAAAGATATTACAGTGACCTTTATTGAGGACACACTATATACACTCATGGATAAAACTAAAGGAAGTTGTACCTTTTAGCATGTATATCGGGATTAAGACAATAACTCTGAAAGATATTACAGTGACCTTTATTGAAGACACACTATATTCACTCATGGATAAAACTTAAGGAAGTTGTACCTTTCAGCATGTATATCGGGATTAAGACAATAACTCTGAAAGATATTACAGTGACCTTTATTGAAGACACACTATATACACTCATGGACAAAACTTAAGGAAATTGTACCTTTTAGCATGTATATCGGTATTCAGATAATAACTCTGAAAGATATTACAGTGACCTTTATTGAAGACACACTATATACACTCATGGACAAAATTTAAGGAAATTGTACCTTTTAGCATGTATATTGGGATTCAGACAATAAATATCAAAGAAATTCAATTTACAGTGACCTTTTTTGAAGACACACGAGATAACCAAGTGCGAACAAAACCACCTCTCTGTCTCCTTCAAAATTTCGACTTCAGTGTTGCATACAATTTTTAAAATAAAGTTCTATAATGAATTGTAAATTGTTACAAAAGTGTGATTTGCTTTAAAGAGAGATTTATACTATATAATTCTAAGTGGTTTATATAAATGATATTTATAAAAGTAAACGTATATATATTTATGATGCATTAGCGCGCCATCTGTTATCAAAATACGAAAATATTATAGACACGTATGATTCTTTTTAAAAATAAAACAATTTCTACTGCCTTTACTGCAATGGAAAATCTAGCATCAGTATGACTATAAAAGTAAGTTCCAAAAATGCAATATAACAGCGGTATGGTAGATTAAACTGGCGAAACCGCTGGGAGGGGTCACCACTGATGAGCCAGGCCCTCCCATTAATTTTTCCATTGCAGTAAGGGCAGTAGAAATTGTTTTTATTTTTAAAAGAATCATACGCCTCTATAATAGTTGTATATACTCAGTTTAGAACCTCTTAGATGATTGTGCTATTTACTTGTTTATTATATCTCATTTTTAAATCGAATATTCATTACAATTATTTGTATATTTATTTCACAGTTATTTCAATTTTTATGATATTTTATTTGTTTAGTTTATTCGATATCTCTTAATCTCTGATTTCTCTTCGATGTCACATTGTTTTTCTTCTGATTATATTTACTCTGTATAACGAATCAAAAGATTTACGAAGGAGCATCTTTTGATTCGTTATACAATTATACCAATTATACGGAGTTTACCTGTATATTTACTCTGTTTGAAATGTATATATTAGATGGTTTATCGCCCAATAAGCTTGCAAGACGTCTGGTGGTTCACCTGGGGCACGCGACCTGCTACGTGCATCACGGCAAAATACCTCGAAAAAGATGGAAGATTGGTCCATCGAAATATCGGATTAATAAATAATCTTATTACAATCCAAAATAAGCCTTATTTTTCGAAATATTTATAATATATACATATATATTCATTCTATTTATAAAATATAAATTATTTTGATTTTCTTTATGCTAAACCCAACTTTTATGACATCGCCTATATTACGTATAGAGGGTTGTCAAAGATTAAAAGTCTCAACCCCAAACTTTCACAAACTTCCTTTAAAACCTGTCATACTCTGAAGACATGTTGAGAATGAATGTAAACTTAACATGTGGGAATATCTATGGAATATATTCACAAATACATACCCACTTTTACATAAATATAACCATGTTTGCAGAAATATAAATAATCCTATCAAATAAAAATTAATTTCACGGATACATAAATAATGTTTGTGTGTGTGCAGAAATATGAATTAATTTTACAGAGTTATAAACACAAGGTATTAAGACCAAATCCAAATAAATAAATAGTATGCACTCACTATTTATTTATTTGGATTTAGTCATATTACCTTGTGTTTATAATCTATAATCCAAATTGTGCCTTATCATTTATGGATTTGTAAGTAATGTTTGTCAAAATATTAATGCAGTTAACACACACACACGAAAAACAGTATTTATGGAATACATTAACATATTTCTTTACCTTCTATTTACCCAGACTAAATCTATGTATTAGCTTGATTGTCTTAATTAATTTTTCCTGTGTATAAATTTCATATTACCATTAAATGTTATTAGCTTTAAAAATAATAACATTGCTTATTACTGGTATTATTACTGTTAAGATAGAGGCTGCCTGGCCGGCATTCATAGTTCTTCAAATTAAAGATACTTCGGCCAGTAAATCTTTTTTATTATCTCGACGTTTCGACAAAAATCGTTTGTCTTCGTCAGGAGCGAACAAAAATCAAAACATTTGGCAAAGCTTTAAAACTTATTCTCTAATTCTGGCCGAAGTGTCTTTATTTGATACTATTTCTGTTATTCTTGCATGTACCCTACATTTCTGCTCAGAGAATCTTATAAGACTGAAAGGTCTTTATTAAAATTAAAATGGGATACCCTATTTTAAATTTCATCACTTTTCACTTTTTCTTCTCTATGTTATTTATATATTTAAAAATATATCATGCTTCTTTTCAACTCAAATTGATTTTTCTCTTTCATTATATTTCTCTTAATATATTTACGAACAACACAAGGACATTAACAAATCAGAAATATTTTACAATATATCCATATAATAAAAGGTCTTTGTCTCAATATATATATGTTATATTAAAATATTTTATTTAAAATTATGTTATATTAAAGTATTATTTTATTTGGGGTTATATTTTATCGATTCAAATACTCTGTTAAATCGACCGCCAGAGGTTACGCTTTCCCTATAAATACTCATTGTTGTTGTTTCCCGTTGGCCGGCTCAAAACTTTTGTACATTATGTAAAGAAGCTTTTCTTTTTTATTCATAAGCCTCAAGCCAGGTAGTACTTTTATCAAATTATGTTTTTATATATCTCATAAGCTCAATTAAATCAATTTCTAATCTTTACTATTTTTATTATTTTACTTTCAAGATTCTTGCCACGACTGCATCACCAATACCATTTAGTACTAAAAAGAACCACCAAATAACTCCATGGCATAATCCTCAAAAAAATCTAAATTCAAGCAGAAATTCTATTTTTTTAATATTATATAAGATCTATATATTATATCTACAAATGCTAACTTTCAACTATAATAATCATGGCCTGTACCAGGTGCACTAGGGATATAAGCAAAAAAAAAAAATCTACAAATATAACAAGCTGAAATTTTTGTGACAATTTTGTTGATGTAATATCAAAATTACCACACACACAAATGTTGCTTATTTACAAACAAAAATACTCTTGTACTTAATTACAAATCTAAATAAAGTTTTTAAAAGTATAGAAAATAAAAAGAATTAAGCCAAAAGTAAGAAATAAAAAATTAGTTTTCAAAAAAAGCTAATTAAACTTAACCGAAGCATAAAAGACTAATTTTATTATTGAAAAATGTGTGTACCTTAAATCTTTTTTTTTGTAAATAAACTTTAATTAAAAGGCGTTTATTAAGAACCATTTAAAAATATTTATGTACTATAGATAAGGCTTTGTAACATGTTTATAATAGGTTTATAATTAATTATATGTAAATTATAATATACTATTAAAAGGGAGATTAAACCCTTGCGTAATATGTTTGTTTATTATCAAAGTTTAGTGCATACTGTTGACTTTGCTTAGACTTTTTAAAGATACTGTTCTCAAGATGATTAATCATAAATTATCATTATTGATTTACAAGTGTGAGAACATATAAAAGTATAACATATAACAATAGTAAACAAAGAAAATTTATCTACTGCTTAGGGTTAGCACCTATTTACTTGTGATCTTACACACATACTCTGTGAGAGCAATTAATTGAACTTAAAAAATATATATGTTATATAAAAATATTGTTTTATTTTAAATTATAATTTCATAGATTCAAATACTCTGCTAAATCGACCACCAGAGGTCACTCTTCCCCTATAAAAATTCATTGTTGTTGTTCCCCGATGGCCGGCTCAATACTTTTGTACATTATGTAAATAATCTTTTGTTTTTCCTTGTTCTACTCGCCTTAAGCCAGGCAGTACTTTTATCAAATTATGTCTTTTTTTATATATTCCTTTAACTCAATTTAATTACTGATCAAGACTTCATATTTTCAAGATTATTATTTCAACCACGACTGCATTTCCATACCATAATCTTCAACATGATCTAAATTCAAGCAGAAAATCTAATTAATTTTTTATATAATATATATATATATATATATATATATATAAAATAAATGTTGAAGTTCTGGTAGGCCTTGTGTAGAGTGTTGACCAAGAGGAACAGTCAGGATGTAGAGTTTTCCAGTACCTCTCTGCACCTTGGAAGACCTTTAAAAGTTCTCACAAAATACAGGCAGTCGTGGTCGAGGCAGAGTGGAAAGCTGGGGATATCCACACAAAAAAACGAAGACACAGTTACACTAAGAAAGTTCCGTTAACAGATAAAAGCTGAGCTAGAAGCGCAAGATGGAGACATAGAAGTTTCTTACTCGTCTACATGATAGTTGAGATCGACATAAGGTACGACCGACGTGAGCTGACGCTAAGGGTGAACTAAACTCAACTGACCTGAACTGTCTGAACTGTCAAGTCCCTGTAAGGTGATGATTTATAGGTTAAAGACGGGGTGACCTTATGTTACAGGGGCGTTTTTGAGAAAGGGCGCCTTTACCTGTCCAGGTGTGAGAGGGGTCTCTGCATTCCACCACATGTGACAGTGTGGGTGGCCTGTCGTGGGAATTGTGAATCTACCTGATTTATGAGTTCCATCTTTAGACTGTTGTTTTGGTAATACTATGCTCGATCTCTGCTTTAGCTCAACTCTTAAATCTATTACAGATTTTATTTATTTATCCACTTTGTACAAATTACATTACATAGGTGATGCAATGACACAGATTAATCATGCGCATAATTATTTATAGATGTGTTTCTATATACAACATGGCAATCTTGTTATAAGTTATCTACACCATATGAGGTTGTTGTTTTAAATTACCATAGATGGGCCCCGGGAGTGAAAGGGTTTATCCGGGTTTAGGCGGGTAAAGCCTCTCTAACACAGGTAAGTAATTAAAATTTCTTTTAATTAATTTAAACTGTGAGGGTTAAAAAGGCTATGACAAGATGATATTTGTTGGATATATAAAAGTGAAATAAAAATGACATTTTGTTTGATTAACAAAAAAGATGATTAAAATAAAATGATGACATAAAAATTCACATTCTAAGAGAATATTGGTGGGCGTTGGACAGGGTTAGTAGTTAAAGAATAAGCAATTGTGAGATTTACACATGCAATCGAATACTTAGGTCCAGGCGCAAAGCGAGGATATGGACTTGAGCGTCTTCCTAGGCAATGTTTCACCTGTGATCCTGTATAGGGTAACAGTGCTTTGTCACAATTGTAGTGTTATTGGGTTGAAAAGTTGTTGAAGAATATGTAATTGTTAGAAGTGCCCATGTAAACCAAATACTCAGATCCAGGTGCAAAGCGAGGATATAGACTTGAGCTGTCTTCCTTGGCAATATTTCACTTGCGATCCTATATAAGGGTTACAGTGTTTTGTCACAATTTTAGGATTATTGGGTTAAAAGTTGCTGAAGAAAAGTTGCTTATTAATATGATTGAGAAAGGAGTGAAATAGAGCCATGCGATAAGTAGAATTGTAGCGACAGTAGGTGATCTGACTTGACTCGAAATCAAAGGTTGAATGTGGTCCGCTAGAGCTGAAAAAAAAAGTTGAAAGTTGAAAAAAGTGAACGCTTTGTGTATGCGTTGGTGATTTGCTCTGCGGATGAAATGAAATAAACTCTTGAAGCTTGTTCAGACCAGAAGTTTGGATTTGTAAGTCTGGGGAACTGTGTCCAAGGCGTTTGTTGAATTACGAAATCAAAAAATAAATTGTCAAGCAGTGCTGTCGTTTTTCTACATTGACGTGACGCAATGACTGAAAAGATAGTGATGAAAAATATAGGGGATTGGTTAAAGAATATGATTGTTGAAAACGATTGTTGTAGATGCCCGATAGTGGATGATAAACTTTGTCAGATAATAAAGGTATTTAAACAACTAAAATATAGTGAATAGAAATATAGAAATATGATTGCGGGTACAAAAAGTGTAAGTGGACAAAATTAAACCTGTAATATATAAAATATATAATAAATAATAAAATAAAAATAATTTTTGAAACAATTAGATGTTTTACAATACTAAAATAATATCATGAAAAATAAAAGTAAATTTGATTAAAGGTTTTTTTTTTTTTTTTTTTTAATGTTGGATTAAAAAATTTGTTTATATAATTGAAAGGTAAGAATAAGAATAATTATTCAAGATTTTATACAAAATTTATAATATAATTGAAGGTTATTAATGATTGGATAAATTTTAAGTAGTGTAAAATTGAACAAAAATTGTCTCTTTTGACGAAGTTACAGTTGTGGTGTGTGACTAGATTATATCCCTTTGGTAACATCGGTGTTTCTATGACTCTGAAACTGGGAATATGTGAAATGATCTTTTCGTTTGTCCTCAATGCTGGTATGTAGAGAATGATTTCTCTTTCGCGTTAAAAAGTCTATATAAGACTTAACCAAATTGTTTTAATTGGTGTTATCAATTAACATGTAAAATGTTTAAAGTATGTTGTGTTGTGATATCTCGTTGGTGAGATTTGTGAGATTCTCGAGGAAATCTAAATGAGTAGTGTGACACATGTGTTCAAAATGGCGTCATGAAGCTAGTGGTCAAGAAGATCTGCCTTGAGGGGGGAAGAGAGGGCATGTCCAAAGATATTCTCAAAAGATAGTAGTGACCAAGGGAGTGGCGTCAAAAAGGGCGTCCACTTCCCTGTTTTTCACGGAAATTCCATTCTTGGGGTGGTCATACATGTGGGATGGTTCTCCAGGCCTGAGATTCACTTGAAACTGACTTTCTCTCTCTCTCTCTCTTCTTTTGTTGAGTTGGGCATATTTCTTGCCTATTTGAAAGATATGATTTTCTCGGTGTTTGTAGTTGTTGTTTTCGAAGTTGTTTAGACTTAATAAGATTGTTATACGATTATTTCAGGCTAGAAGTGAGTGAAAGATATAACTTTCGACGTGGACACACGCTTTGAGGTGAGAAGTGTCACAGGCATGAAGGGCGTCTTTGGCCTGAGAAGTGAGAAAAATTTTGTTGTGTTGCCTTGTGACACTTGTGAAGTGAATTGAATGGAAAGGTGTCACGTGAAGTCATAATAATTTGGTACAAAATCTAACCTGTTTCACCATGAATAACAAATTTAATAAAGTCATGGGTGGTTGTTGTATGAAACACATCGAGAATATTTGACTGTTAGTGGATGTGGCACGCTTAATGTGAAATTATTTTATTGTGGCGACGATATAGAGCTAAGTGGCGCTTGTGTAACTCGAAATTTGGATTTGTGTGTTAAGTCGCGCACTAAAAATTGTTGCCAATTTGAGATAGTGATGCGAGGGTGTTGTAAGGTTTTTTGAAAGAAATGTGTTGATGACCAATCATGCATGTAAAAAGGAAAAGACGAGGGAGTGTATTTATCCTCAAATATTAACGATTGTAATCGTTTTGGAAGGCTGTGACTTAAATTAGCTACTGGCGGTGAAGTGGAGTGAATCTTTATTCCTAACTTGTTTTGGGAAAGATAGTTGTTTTCCCTAGTGGTGTTTTTGAAGATATTGTATCTTCCGATTTTTGCAATTAAAAAAAAATGCGTTTCACCTATGTTAATTTATATTTAAAATTTGAATATACTTTTTAAATTGTTGAATATGATAATTAAAATGATTCTTATAAAAGGGCGCAATGTCGTGAGAGTTACAAATAATTTGAATTGGGAGCTTACTTAAAATGGTGAACATTACCAAATTTTAAGAATTGATAAAGATATTGGTCTTTTGATATAAAGATAACTAATAAGTAAAACAAAAATAAGTTGAGAATTATGATGAATGAGATTTTTTAAAAAATAATAATAATGAATTTTTTTTTTTCAAGTCGTAGCTTTGGATAATGCCATTTTAGGTAAATTTAGGAAAGACATATAAGATTAGTAAATTGATAAAAATGTGTCATCAGCGAAATTTTTTTTTTATATAAGTAAAATTGAGAGTAATAACTTGAAATTTATAATCTGATTAAAAATTAAAGTAAATTTGATCAATGAGAATGTGAAAGTTTTAAAAATTGAATTAAAAATGGTATAAAAAAGGTAAAAATTGATTTTAAAATGCTTAAAGTGAAAATATAAATACAAAATTTATAGGGAATCAAGTTTTGAACTTGAGGATAAAGTTAAGGTAGGTTTTTTTTTTTTTTAACTTACAGTTGTGTGAAAGTTCAGTCAGGAAACTTGGTCTTGGCTTGTATTCCTGCTGACGTTGAAGACGCTCCATGTAGAGCTTGTAGACGCTTGTAGCATCTGTGAAGTTGATTGTGGCTTGTTGCCTTGAGCATTGTCTCGACGATGTCAAGTCGAAGGTGTGGAACTTGTCACAGGGTTTGGGCCACATCGCTGCTCGGTTTCCATGTCTTGTGGGATTTTCGGCTGTGTCGTTGGGATGGTCAGCTTGCTCCTGGCGTTGGCGATCGGTTAGCGGGTATGCGGAAGTCCGTTGGGGCGGAGTTTCTTCCGTAAATATCTTGGGGAGAGATTGCTTGGACGTTTCGTTGGAATGGTCGGGCTTGTTCCTCCATCTTCGCTCTTTCTCGCTTCCTATCTGAACAGTCTTCTTACCTCTTCGTTGTGTCATCCTTCGTTTTGGTCATCCTGTCGACTACTGAAATAAATGTTGAAGTTCTGGTAAGCCTTGTGTAGAGTGTTGACCAAGAGGAACGGTCAGGATGTAGAGTTTTCCAGTACCTCTCTGCACCTTGGAAGACCTTTAAAAGTTCTCACAAAATACAGGCAGTCGTGGTCGAGGCAGAGTGGAAAGCTGGGGATATCCACACAAAAAACGAAGACACAGTTACACTAAGAAAGTTCCGTTAACAGATAAAAGCTGAGCTAGAAGCGCAAGATGGAGACATAGAAGTTTCTTACTCGTCTACATGATAGTTGAGATCGACATAAGGTACGACCGACGTGAGCTGACGCTAAGGGTGAACTAAACTCAACTGACCTGAACTGTCTGAACTGTCAAGTCCCTGTAAGGTGATGATTTATAGGTTAAAGACGGGGTGACCTTATGTGACAGGGGCGTTTTTGAGAAAGGGCGCCTTTACCTGTCCAGGTGTGAGAGGGGTCTCTGCATTCCACCACATGTGACAGTGTGGGTGGCCTGTCGTGGGAACTGTGAATCTACCTGATTTATGACTCCCATCTTTAGACTCTGTTGTTTTGGCAATTCTATGCTCGATCTCTGCTTTAGCTCAACTATTAAATCTATTACAGATTTTATTTATTTATCCACTTTGTACAAATTACATTACATAGGTGATGCAATGACACAGATTAATCATGCGCATAATTATTTATAGATGTGTCTCTATATACAACATGACAATCTTATTACAAGTTATATAGACAGTATGGGGTTGTTGGTTTAAATTACCATATATATATATATATAACACATACGAAATTTTTTATGATTACTCTATATATATTAGATAATAAAAAGGCATATATTGGAATATTTGGCATATGTTATATTAAAATATTATTTCATTTAAAATATTTCATAGATTCAAATACTCTGTTAAATCGACCGCCAGAAGTCACGCTTCCCCTATAAATACTCATTGCTGTTGTTTCCCGATGGCCGGCTTAAACCTTTTGTACATTATGTAAATAAGTTTTTTTAATTGTTTTTTTATTCTTACGCCTTAAGCCAGGCAGTACTTTTACCAAATTATGTTTTTATATATTCCTCTAGCGCAATTAAAGCTATTTTTGATAACTAATTTTATTTTAAACTTTTCACGACTGCATTGACATAGCGTGATCCTCAAGATAATCAAAAATCTTCAGAAAATCTCTTTTTTTTATATAATATATTGTTGAATTTAAGATATATCACGGAATATTTTATCAATAGATTTTTATATATATAGTTATCATCATCAATGGTTGTTATTCTTCTTCTTATTTTGGTTTTACATATGTATGTTTGTATCTAAATGATAAATAAAGTTTTATTAAATTAAAACGTATTTGTTATGCATTGATTGAATATAATAAAAAACCAATAATTGGTAGCAGTCCGTGGTTGATAAAAGTAAGTAAATAAAATATTTTCCTGAAATCTAAAGCGGTACGTAATTAAAATAAGAACATTCAAAATGGCGGAAAATATAAGAATTCCTGAATTTAATGGAGAAAATTTCCATAGCTGGAAATTCAGAATAGAAGCCTTCCTTGAAGGAAAGGGATTAAAAAGGTATTTATATGAAGACCCGCCACAATTAGAAGATAAGACAGATTGGAGTATCAAGGATGCCCAAGCAAAAGGAATAATGACTAGTGCAATGAATGATAGTCAAGTAAGTTTAATTTTGAATTGCAAAACTACAAAAGACATTTGGAACTCAATTCATAGAAGATATGAAGGAGATATAAAAAAAACAAAAAATTGAGGCTAAAAATAACCTCTTCAGAATGCAGATGAAAAAGGATGAAAATTTAAATCAGTTCTTACTTAGATCAGAAAAATTACTAGAAACTGCAAGGATATTGGGAAACAGTATTGAAGAAGAGGAATTTGTAGATGCATTTATAAAGGCTTTACCAACAAAATACAATATCATAGTGATGCAATTGAGCAGCATTAGTGATCCAGGAATTCTAGACATAAGAAGAATTGTACAACTTTATCTAGAGAGATACAAATTTCAGGAAAAAGAAGAAAATCCTAATGCATATAAAATGTTCACTAAAGAAAATGTGCACTTTAATAGGAATACAACATTTGAAAATACAAGACCTAAAAGGAAGATTCAATGCTTCATATGCAGTAAATATGGACATAAAGCAAATGATTGTTGGTACAACCCAAAAAACAAAGGAGAAAATTCCACAAGAAAGAACAATGGACCACAATCAAACACACATTCTTGGAAAACAAGACAAAATGTGCCCAGAGCTACAGCTGCTAAAGTAAAAGAAGAACAGACATTTACCACAATCAGTAAAGAAGAGGAGATAAAGGAAGATAAATATCAAGGTTGGATTCTAGACAGTGGAGCAACTTGTCATATGACATCCTCTCTTGAGCAAATGAAAGACATTCAACCTGATGAAAGAAAAATTGTTCTAGCTGATGGGAGCTACACCAAATCAAATTACATAGGAAATGTGAAACTAAATGGTGTGAATCATTTTTTAATACTAAATAATGTTTTACATGTCCCTAGTTTAACTGATAATTTGATTTCCGTAAACAAACTTGTACAAGAAAATAACAAAGTGATTTTTGATCAAAAAGGAGGACATATTATTGATCAAGCTGGATATACTATAATTACAGCAAACAAAGTAGGAGACCTATATTTTATAAAAGGAAATAATAATAAAATAGATATCACTTTCAAAGTAACTAATATCCCATGGGAGGTGTGGCACAAAAGACTTGGACATATAAATGATCAATACATGGAAATAATGAAAAAGAATCAATTAGTTTATAAATTTGACTACAATGAACAGAAATCAATGGAAAATTGCATCAGCTGTATAAAAGGAAAGTATTCAAG
Organism: Cordylochernes scorpioides; assembly: GCA_030710605.1. Taxonomy (NCBI): domain Eukaryota; kingdom Metazoa; phylum Arthropoda; class Arachnida; order Pseudoscorpiones; family Chernetidae; genus Cordylochernes; species Cordylochernes scorpioides. The sequence continues at coordinate 29,259,725 of CP092868.1, forward strand.
AAAACCCTTTAAGACAGTTACTGAAAATCAATCAAACCAGCCACTTGAGCTACTACATTTGGATTTGATAGGTCCAATCAAACAACTCTCAATTGGATCTGCAAAATATGTTTTAACTATAGTAGATGATTTTTCAAGAAAAATATTTGTTAAATTTTTACATTCAAAATCTGATACTTTAGAAATATTCAAAGAATTTTTAGAAAGTACTGAAAACCTATTGAATAAAAGAGCTAAATGCATAAGAAGTGATAATGGGCTTGAGTTTGTAAATCAAGAATTTGAGAATTATCTGAAAAATAAAGGCATTATACACCAAAAAACAACTATTTACACTCCACCGCAAAATGGCATAGCAGAAAGGGCTAATAGAAGCATCATAAATGGAACAAGAACACTACTTGTAGAATCAGAGCTTCCCACCAAATTTTGGGCAGAAGCCATGCATAACTTTGTTTATACTAAAAATAGAACACCAAACAAACATAATTTGAAAATAACACCTGAAGAACTCTTTACAGGTAAAAAGCCTACAGTGGCACATCTAAGAACATTTGGTTGTATTGCTGAATTTTGGATACCAAAAGAAAAAAGAGCAAAATTTGACATGATTACACATTCAGGTATATTCATGGGCTACTCATCAAACAGAAAGGCATATAGAATTTTTAACCCAAACACTTATTCAATAGTTGAATCAAGAGATGTAAAATTTATAGAAAATAAAAAAGGAGTATCATTACTAAAGAGTGATCAAAATGAAGTACAGGACTATTGCATCTTTAAGTTTCCAGAAGAAAATTTTGATTATGATTCAGAAAATAAACCATCAGAAGAGTCCAACATTCAAGAACTTGAAGAAGCTACACAACAACAACAAAATAATGTTGTTCCCTACCTCAGGCCAAGTGCAAGAAATAAATATTATTGTGAGCTTTCTTCAGATGAAGAAGAATTATCAGATGATTCAAGACTTGATCCAACATTTGATCCTACAGAACACAACCTTTTTGCCTTGGATGAAATTCCTATACCCAACTCATATGAAGAGGCCATTAATAGCAAAAATCCAGAATATTGGATTGAGGCCATGCAAAGGGAAATGAATTCTCTACAAGAACATCAAGTTTGGGACCATGTTTATCTACCTAAAGGGGTAAAACCCATAAAATCTAAATGGGTATATTCATCAAAGGTTGATCCATCAACAGGACAAACTATCTTCAAAGCAAGACTTGTGGCTCTTGGATGCTGCCAAAAGGATGGAACCTACTTCCAGAATATCTGCTCACCTGTGATGAAAAGTGACAGCTTTAGAACACTTTTAGCATATTGTGTGTTACAGGGTTGGAGCTTAATACACTGTGATGTACAGACTGCATTCCTATATGGAAAATTAGATGAGGACATTTACCTACTTCCACCTCAAGGATATCAGCCTACTGATGAAAATCTTGTCTGTAAGTTAAACCAGGCATTGTATGGGCTGAAACAGTCAAGTAAGGTATGGTACAATACTTTTTCTGATCATTTGGTTAAAATAGGGTTTACTAGATTTAATTCTGATAAATGTTTATTTGAATTTAAAATTGGAAATTCTAATCTTATTTTAGGCCTATATGTTGATGACATGATAATAATTTACTCAGATATCAATATATTAAATGTGGCCATAGGCAAAATTGAATCAAAGTTTAAATTAAAAAGAAATGCTGATAATTTTACCATTTTAGGATTTGAGATTACTCAGCATGAAAATAAAATAACTCTAAAACAAGAGGGCTATATTAACAAATTATTACAAAAATACCATATGCAAGATTGCAAAGGTGTTTCTACACCAATGGATGTTAACACAGATTTTGGAAATTTCCACAGTTCTAAAAAGATAGATCAGCATAAATACCAAGAACTTATTGGTAGTTTGCTTTATTTGGCATGTAAATCTAGGGCAGATATAGCATTTTCTGTTACTGTTTTAAGTAAATACAATACAGATCCTAGAGAAATTCACTGGAATGCTGCCAAAAGAGTATTAAGATATTTACAATTCACAAAAAAATTAGGTTTAGTTTATACTGTGGGTGACACCAAGCTAGAAGGCTTTACAGATGCAAGTTGGAATTCAAAGAATTTTAAATGTTCATTTGGAGGTATAGCCTTTAAATTTGGAAATAATCTTATTTCTTGGTCATGTAAAAGCTTGCCAAATGTTTGTCTCTCAACTACAGATTCTGAACTTTATGCTTTTACACTGGGTGTAAAGACAAGTATTTACATACGATATCTGATTGAAGAATTAACTGGCAAAAATTGTAAGCCAACAATATTTTGTGATAATCAATCAGGAATTACTTTGATAAAATCTGGACAAACTAGCAATAAATCTAACCACTTGATTAGAACCATCAATTTTTTAAATACCAACTTATGTGTATATAATAGCTTTGATATTATGTATATAAATACTGATCAAAATGTTGCTGACATCTTAACAAAACCCTTAAGTAAAGGGAAATTTCATTATTTTTTAAATTGTTGCAATATTATCTCATAACTTTAACTACTGAACTTTAATAAAATTTGAAAATATTAGCCTATAACTAAAGGTTATTGTAACTTGAATAATATAAGGCATATTTTACTATATTCATATGAAGTGTTAACAGATTGTTGACTTCATTTAATCATATGTTTCAAATTAAATTGTAATATTATTAGTTTAAATACTTGATTTTATATCTTTTGTCAAATATTGCTTTATTCAAATATTTAGGCTTAACAATACCTAAAAGTTGTAAACAAATAAATGGGGATGTCGCCGCCATCTAGATGACGTCATTGTTATGACGCAATGCTCGGCCATTCCAACTACTACCTTAGTTACCTGTCTATACTTATAAATTTTAAAACCATGATAAAATATTCAGCTAAATCTTACGGGGGCATTTGTTGAATTTAAGATATATCACGGAATATTTTATCAATAGATTTTTATATATATAGTTATCATCATCAATGGTTGTTATTCTTCTTCTTATTTTGGTTTTACATATGTATGTTTGTATCTAAATGATAAATAAAGTTTTATTAAATTAAAACGTATTTGTTATGCATTGATTGAATATAATAAAAAACCAATATATATATATCATCATTCTTATTTAATCCTATTTATTTACATATATTCCATTTTTATATTCAACCTTATATAATATTATATAAACGATATAATAAAGTATTTTCTAAATCTCTCTCGGAAAATATTGACCCTAAAAGATACCATTCGTCTAATCACAGAATAAAAGGTATTTCGAAAATCAATTTATAGAGGTAAAAAAAAGAGAATCTATTGACACTTGAGTGAAAACAAGTTGGACTTTTTTTTTATCCAAAGGTTTCAAAGTATGTTGAGAGTTAATCCAATAACTACAGTCCAACCTAATCCCTGAATGTTTAAATAAAACCAGAATTTCTCAAATAAATCTGGTGAAATAGAATTCGAGCTTCCTAGAGTAAAGGATCCCAAGGGATTACAGTGGGATACAATTTAATTTTGAAAGGGTTTAACTCCTTTTTTTCACAAGTAGACTCACTTTCTTGTCGTCACAGAAACAATTTGTAATTGTTGGAAGCATTTGCATCCATTGTTTGTGGTGTTGGTATAAGAATAGAAAGAATTAAACTGAATTTATTTTAATGAACTTGGAGAAATTTATAGTTGGCTCTATCAACATTTTATAAAATAATAAATCAATAATGTAATCAAATTTCGAAACTATTTTAGACGCGTAATATTCTTTTTAAAATAAAACAATTTCTACTGTCCTTACTGCAATGGAAAAATTAAATGGAGGGCCTGGCTCATCAGTAATGAACCCTCCCACAGTTTAAACCATTTTGGGAGAATTCATTACTGATGAGCCAGGCCCTTCCTTTAATTTTTCCATTGCAGTAAGGGCAGTATAAATTGTTTTATTTTAAAAAGAATATTACACGTCTAAAATAGTTTCGTAATTTGATAACAGATTGTGCGCTAGTGCATCGTAATATAAATCAATAATGTATTGCAAAAAAATATATAAAAAGCAGTTAAGAGAATCTGAATATCTCCAACTATGAAATCCAATTTACAGAAAAATTCATATAACGTCACAACTCTTTTTTATCTATAATTAAAAAATAATTTTAAATATTCCAATGAAAAATAGTCACTTCGGCGCAAGTTGGAGTTTTTTTATTTTTTCAGAACAATTTTCAACGCCTTGCCCCAAATGCTTTATTTTTATTTACTTCTCCTGACGAAGACAAAATATTTTTGTCGAAACGTTGAGAAAATGAAAAAAACTCTAACTGGCCGAAGTGTCTATTTTTTCATAGAACTATGAATGCTGGCCAGACAGCCTCTATCTTTACAATAATTAAAAAATAGTTAAGGCGTTATATTATTATTATTTTTTGTAATTTGTCATAATATCCAGAATCCTGTAATAATATAATCCAATCCCTGATAAGGAAAACTTCTCAATGGGTATCTGTGGCTGGAGACCCGCTTGCGATTCTCCACCAAACTCTGCAGCGCTGGCAAAGGCGCCATGTTCTTTGTACATAGTGTGATGCATATATATAATTATATAATCTAAAATGAAAATATTTTATTTTTTAAAAACATTTATTTTCATTCATTGACTGTTATACATTTTTTTGACCATAGATTTAGAAGATACCACTTTGAATATTGTTGTAAATATGTATAGTTAACCTACCTATTTTTTTAAGCACGAACATAGAAATCATTTTATAAATTCTATATTACAGTGATGAATAATTTTATGCGTAATTTATTTCAATTAATTCAAAATAAAAACTACTTGATGGGTAAATAATTTATTTCCTTATTTTTTCACGACTGCCCCTCCAATTCTATCTTTTTCAACAACGAAACAAAATAATCATAACATATATATAATTACCTTTTTTTTAATAGTACAGACTGTGTACTTTGCATGTATTGACAAGATGTCAATAAAATTATTTTAATTGTCAAATTGTCAATGGGTATCTACTGAATATTCATTGAAATTCTGAGGTACTGAAGCCTTCAATATTTTTCTATAAAAAGTTCTAATATTTCTTCATACTCATTAATAAACATCTGGATAACAATTTTGTATTAATATTTAAATAACAGACACTACGGCGCTAATGAAAAATTTATTTTTCAAACATTTCGTTTTAAACGCCTTTCTATGAATAGAAGATTTTTTTCGAAATATTATTAAAATAAAAACTTCTGACCGAAGTGCTGTTATTTGAAAAGCTATGAATATCTCAAGTAACCTCTATATATAATTAATTTTTCGCATATCCTATCAAATGTACATTATTTTTAAAATATGAATTAAGTGAATGTATATTATTATCTTATTTATTTTTAATCTTTGTTCTTTTTAAAGAGAGAAAAGGCTAATTTGTATATAGAAGTAGAAGGAGAATTGAGAAGAAGAAAAAAAAAAGGTTTATAATACAATATAATGCGGCTTATGATTGTGAAACGACATTTGAAAACTATCCCGCATGTGTTTCTTTTCAACAAAAAATCAAATTTTATTTTAAGGAGAAATAACGATTATTTCTAACCTTAGGGATGAGACATGAAAGGATGAATCGTGAAGAGTAATAATAAACGGAAAAATAAAATCCCTTCATTAACATTACTCTTCACAATTCATCTTTTCATGTCTCATCCCTAAGGTTAGAAAAAATCGTTATTTCTCCTTAAAATAAATTTTGAATTTTCCTTGAAAAGAAACTCATGCGGGATAGTTTTTTCAAATGACGTTTTACAAAAAAAAAAAGGTTTGTTTGTCGTTTTACAAAAAAGGTTTGTTTACCGTTTTACAAAAAAAGGTTTGTTTGTCGTTTTACAAAAAAAGGTTTGTTTACCGTTTTACAAAAAAAAAAGGTTTGTTTACCGTTCTACAAAAAAAAAAGGTTTGTTTGTCGTTTTACAAAAAAAAGTTTGTTTGTCGTTTTACAAAAAAAGGTTTGTTTGTCGTTTTACAAAAAAAAGGTTTGTTTGCCGTTTTACAAAAAAGGTTTGTTTGTCGTTTTACAAAAAAAAAAAGGTTTGTTTGTCGTTTTACAAAAAAAGGTTTGTTTACCATTTTAATTTATCACATTTCTTTTTTTTATTAAGGATCGAACATTAAATAAATATCAGATAATTATCGAACCATGTAAATATGAACTTTTATTCACATAATTAAGCATACCAATTATCAAATAATTGAACTTATTTGAACCACTTAAAACAAAATCTATATTTTATTGCAATTATTTATTCTCAATGAGAATCTAATTTTTGCTCTCATTATTGGGAATATTTTAAAAGTAATAAAATATTTATCAAGATTTTTCCATAAATCTTTCTTTCCCTCTTTAGTTTTATACCGGCCTTTCCGCTTTGTGTACATATATACACTAGATAGCGCTTTGCCATCTAAAAAGCACATGTGCTCCTGGTCAGGATATGCTTTTATTATTTTTAATATCAACACCTGACCTATTTATTTTTTTGTATTTTTTTCACATAATATATATTATAGAATTATCTCTCTTATTATATATTTATATTATTTAATGATTTGAAAAAAGGTTTATCACTTTATATAAATAATTTATTCTTTTAAGAAACTATTTTATTCGTGATGAAATTGTGAAAAAAACCGTTTTAAAATAACAAAATAATTTCTCACAATGAGTTTCTTTTTATTACAAAACGCTAGCTTTCAAGTGATAATCGTTCTTCAACGGGCTTAATAAAACATCGACTATATCTTACAAGAAATACTTACAAAAACATACGCCCGCAGTGTGGATTATCACTTGAAAGCTAGAGTTTTGAAATAAAAAGAAACTCATTGTAAGAATATATTTTGTAATTTTAAAACTACTTTATGTATTTTTCTTTATTATAAAAAATAACTTTACCCCTTTTTTCATATTAAATAACAATATATATATAATTTTTATAGAATAGTTTTATGTAGAGAACTATCATTCCAATTTTACATACATGAATTTAACGGTGAAGAAATGTAGGCAATGTATTTCTTAACTAGTAGAAAAGCATAAGTGCAAGGAAAGTAAATCTTGGCTACCCTTATCAGCAAACTAATGATAGTTATTGATGAGTCCTTCGTGGCGTTGCCATAGATAAGATGGTTAAAGGACTCTCAGTTGGGTAAACATTGACTAGAGAGCGTCTTAAGCTATTTTACTTTCTGCCTATCTTCCTTGTCGGTTCTTGAGATTCCTTTGATCCAACAGACACTTCGTAAAATCTTAATTACTTTTTTTTACATCTTAAACTTATTTACTAGACTCCCTAGTTATACGAATAATATAAGAGATAAAATAATTTTAGATTTTTTCAAATAAAAACAAGCATTATAATATATTAACAGCGAAGAAAAAATATTGTCAGAATTTGGCTCATCATTGGTGAACTGTCTCTTCTATAAGTTTCAACATTTTATTCCATCATATTGTTCTGGTATTGTATTGGGCTATTTTGGTTACACTCATGGACAAAACTTAAGGAAGTGTAAAGTCTTTTATATCGCCGGCCTTTTTATTTAAAGGAGACAGAGGCAATTTTTTGACACTTAGTTATATCGTGGGCGTTCAATGAAGGTCACTGTGTATCAAATATCTTTCAGATTTTCAGAGTTTCGTTCACACTTGGTTATCTCGTCTCTCTCTCTCTCTCTCTTCAATAAAGGTCACTGTAATATCTTTCAGAGTTATTCCCTGAATCCCGATATACATGCTAAAAGGTACAACTTCCTTAAGTTTTGTTAACACTTGGTTATCTCGTGTGTCTTCAATAAAGGTCACTGTAATATCTTTCAGAGTTATTGTCTGAATCCCAATATACATGCTAAAAGGTACAACTTCCTTAAGTTTTGTTAACACTTGGTTATCTCGTGTGTCTTCAATAAAGGTAACTGTAAAATCTTTTAGCGTTATTGTCTGAATCCCAATATATATGCTAAAAGGTACAACTTCCTTAAGTTTTGTTAACACTTGGTTATCTCGTGTGCCTTTAATAAAGGTCACTGTAATATCTTTCAGAGTTATTGTCTGAATCTCGATATACATGATAAAAAGAACAACTTCCTTAAGTTTTGTCCATAAGTGTTTATATAAAATCTAAATTGAAACAATAATTGTCGAATCCAAAATACACAATTTAATTTTATTTTATGCTGTGAATATATGCATATCTTGAATATTTATATATGGAATAAGTTTTAAATATTCACTCTCTATATATAAATTATACATATTTCTCATATAAAATTTATTCTATTAGTAAATTCAATTATTAAAGATACATAAAACCTGATTATTAATTTCAAAGTCAGAGAAGAAATATAAATTAACATTTTAAAAAGACATGGCTTATTTACTATTAAAATTATATGAATTTTTTCTAATTTAATAATATAACTTTCTCATTTATAATAACAAATTTAAAACAGGGATTCTATCGAGAATTATCCCTCAAACTGAATACTAATTTTGTTAATTAGAAAATTGCTAATTAGTATTCGAAAGAAATGTGATTTTCCAGAAATATTAAAGGGAGGAAAGTTTAAAATTAAGTTAAGTGGAAACAACACATATTTTTAGAGTTTTAAAATCTTAAGTATTGAGATTAAATTAATAGTTGAATGTGTCAGATTCATTTGCATAATAACTTTAATATTTAAAAATATTTTTTAGAATAGACTGTTTATAAGAGTGTACTTGGTCACACTGGTTTCATCTTCTGCTATCGAACATGATACAAAGGAAGAATGATGTCTTATGGCTTTCTTTATTGTTGCCATGGAAACATCAAAGGTAAAAAAATTAAGATGTTTCTTTAGATACTTTAGATGCACTAGCCCTTTTCCTAAAAAAATGAAATAAACATAAAACTATACATAATATAATTTCTGCTTATGTTGTTGCTTATTTGTTTAATGTATATGTTTATTCAATGTTCTCTTTCTTAATTGTTTATTTTCTTTTTGATAATTCTGTTACCTACTCTCCTACAATTATTGTAAATAGTTTCACTCGCAATTATCCAGATAGGATATAGCGTGTCTTGTTTGTGCAACTGGTAAATAAATAAATAAATACATAATATTTTGTGACATTTTGATTGAAAATGTGTTGTTCTTTTTGTTTTATGATAGAATTGCTCTTGTAAAAATTTCATTTTTAATATAGCCATAGACTTGTCTCAGCTACTTTCTTCTAAATATTCGAAGGTAAAAAAAAATTGAGATATTTTCTTTAGGTACATACAATAGCACTTTTCGTAAAATAATAAAATAAACAGAAAACTATACATAATATTTTGTGTCATTTTGATTGGAAAGAATTCTTTATGTTTTATGATAGAATTCTTTATGGAAAATGTTTTATTTAGAATAAAGCCATAGACTTGTTTTAGCCATTTTATTCTAAACATTTATTTTTGGCTCTTTAAGACTAATCCTAGAAGACAAAGAATACATCAAGAACATGTCTACACTCAATAGATACTTAAAAATCCCCAATCAATATAGAATATCAATTTAGTTTTCCATCCCTTTTTTGTATTTTCATCCAAAAACCTGTTATATATGTCCTTTCTTCTTATTTTCCCACATGAATATCATATTTATGCAAATTTGGCCTCAAATATACTCATTTATTGGTTTCTTAGGAACACTCTTGAAACATATTTTGGTCTTTGAGATACAGCCTGCACCAGGTGACGAGGGCCAACAGCCCGAAACGCGTTCGCGGTTGGCTTTCCTTGATTTATCAAGAAAATGAGTTGACCAAATATCACGGAACAAGATAATAAACGTTTAGTTGATTTTTGTTTCACTAGATAGCGCTCTGTCATCTAGAATATTTTTATGTGAGCGGTCAATATGTACATTTTTTGTTTTTAATATTCGTATATGTGATAAAAATAATAGCTATGCAAATTCAGTTATATATTTGCATATCCTACCGTTTGTAGAATCTACTTTATTCTAAACCCTGTTAAAGATCATTATATACGAAAGCCAACAACGTATAATTTAATAAAGAAACATATCACTTTAAATAATATTGAATTACCTATCTTACAATTTTCGCCTATTTCATAATGAAATACAAAACTACTATTGACGCGTATGATTCTTTTTAAAATTAAACAATTTCTACTGCCCTTACTGCAATGGAAAAATTAATGGGAGGGCCTGGCTCATCAGTAGTGAACCCTCCCAGCGGTTTCACCAGTCTATAATAGTTTCGAAATTTGATAACAGATGGCGCGATAATGCATCATCATAATGAAATACACTCATGGATAAAACTTAAGGAAGTTGTACCTTTTACATGTATATCGGGGTTCAAACAATAACTCTGAAAGATATTACAGTGACCTTTATTTGAAAACATACGAGATAAACTAGTGTGAAAAGAATTGCCTCAGTCTCAAAAAAAAATATTTTTAATCATATTTAAGTTTTTTTAATGGATGTATAGCATAGAATTGAAGGAGGATTGTATTTATATACCAAAAGAGAAACCTCTCCCGTTAAAAATAATATAATTTGAACGCATTATATCAGAATAGATGCCTCTTTCAATCTCTAACTATACAGATTTTTATAATATACTATTCCCTGAACCCACTCCATAACTTCAAAGTGAGTATATCGCCTCTGAATAGCAAACTCGTTCAACACGCGCAATAGAAGCCCACGTTATTCTGAATTGAAACAAATGTAAACACCCAAAGCACTTATTTAATTTTAAATCTTATTGGCTTTATATTGGAAAATATTTTCTTCAGTAGAAGAGCTTTCTTGGCCGAAAGCTTGAGAGATTTGTAAATAAAAATATTTTTAAAATAAACTTTTGCCTCGAGGCTTAATGTTCGTATTTTAATGTAACTAAACGTGTTTTAGACTTGGAGTATAAAAGCGCTTGTTATTTTCCAATATCCATTATTTATAATACAATATAATGTGGTTTATAATTGTAGAACTACATTTGGAAATTATCCCGCATGTGTTTCTTTTGAACGAAAAATCGAAATTTATCTTAAGGAGTAATAACGATTATTTCTAACCATAGGGATGAAGTATGAAAGGATGAATTGGGAAGGGTAATGATAAACGGAAAAATAAAAGTGTCCAGGGATGGGAATCGAACCCACAGTGTTCCGCCTATCGGGCAAATGCCTAGTGGACATGGAATCTGCCCAGTGTAAGCGGAACACTGTGGGTTCGATTCCCATCCCTGGACCCTTTTATTTTTCCATTCATCATTACTCTTCACAATTTATCCTTTCATACTTCATCCCTAAGGTTAGAAATAATCGTTATTTCTCCTTAAGATAAAATTCGATTTTTCGTTCAAAAGAAACAGATGCGGGATAATTTTCAAATGTCGTTCTACTATCCATTATTATCACATAGAATCCATATACTTCCAAAAAGAAAGATAATAAAAACTACCATGTCAGAATATGTTCCACATATTAAAAGTACCTAAAATTGACAGAGATAATCCAGAAGGTGATGAGAAAGGCAGAAAACAAAACTACAATATCGGTCTTCCAATAGAAAAACTTTGAAAAATGTTTTTTCCATCCACAACTTCACTTATTGCTTCACTTGGTCCTGTCACATTTATATATATTGAACTGGCTTTCTTATTTCCTCATATTTATAAATCAGACGATTCTTTATATTTCTGATAGTTTCTCCTTTTTTTTATCAAAGCTTTGTTACCTTTCCAACAAAAGGAATTACATGATATATTGACGCCTTTTTTACTATTCAAAAGGTTTGTTATTTTAACCTAATACTTTGAATTTGACATTCTTTCTAATATTTTTAGGTCATAAATATATTCGCTAATATAAATCAGATGCTAATATTTTATATGAATAAAATATATTGCATTTGTGAACGTATATATTTGAATTTGAATTCATAACAGCGGAAACAAAACTTTTTTTTTTAAATCTATATATTTTGAAAAATATTTAAAATTATAAACAAATAATTAGTTAAATAAAACTGTATTGAACTGAGTGATGTTTTATTTATTTAATAGAACAAGCATTGATTTATATTTTATAAAAAAAATATATTTTAAATATTCGATATGCCTAAATTTATAAGAGAGGTATTTTGTAAAAGACTATGTTTTCAGAGACTTTCTCTCCAAGAAGAGATATATTCATTTACCCATGTTATCAAAAATATGAAAGAGGAGAATAATGATAATCATACACCAAATTCACAAACAGACATATAATAAAGGAAAACAGAGAAAATTTTGTTATCTATGAAATTAAGCGAAAATATTCCTCTGGAAAAGCTACCTGAAGAAACCTTCAACTTCAACCGAAGAAAGATAAAGGGAATTGTTGTTAGAAAGAATCTACCTTCTCAAAGGAACATTTCCGAAATAACCAACGTGCCAATTTATACTGTTAACCGTATTATTAGGAAAAAATCGGCTTAAAGTTCATGTTCTCAAGCCGCACCATATCTATTAACGCAAGACCTGCAGCAGAGGTGAAACATGAAAGAATGTTGTTACACTGGACGAGGCATGGGTTTACCTTAATGATAGCAACCAATCCCGTGCCATTTACTACGCTAACTCTCGAATAAATATCTTTCAGAACTGGGTCAAGCAATGCAAGGAAAGTTTCTTAAAGGGCTTCATGATGGTTGCAGGTTTCTGCTACAATGGGAAGCTTCCAATAAAGAAGGTGGACCCAAATGTCAAGATAAATTCGCTCCTTATTAGAGACTTGTCTTAAACCCATTATTCGACAAAAAAGTCTGCTTTCTGTTCCCAAGTGACTTCTGATCCGTGTGGCTGCACCAGGATAAAGCCACGAGTCATACCTCACGTTCAATACGTCAATACCTAGACAAAAAGAAAATTAAAACCGTCATTTCGTACATCTCTTTTAAGCAAATCTCTGAAAAATCCCCAGACTTGGCCCCTATGGATTTTTGTGCTTCTGGCTTGATGAACACTGATTTTAGATCTAGAAACCTGAAGACGCTAGATGGTCTCTAGAAAGTCGGTAAGAACTGTTGGGATGGTCTTGATCAAATTATTTTAAGACGAAGCGCCTTATTTCTTGGAAACATTGATGCAGGGCTGTTGCTAAACGTCAAGGCTTACACATAGATAACAATAAATTGTACAAACATTGGTAAATCATTATAAAAAAGCACTAAAAATTGTTTGCTCCTCTATGTGGCGGGCGGGAGAAGCAGCACGAGCAAGGAACTGCTCTGTAAGGCGAAGTACGGTCGTTGAGCTCCGAGCCGCTATAGTAACCGTGAAGGCCTACAGGTAACTCTGAAATGTGGCTAATTAACGGGGTAATGGCACCTCCCCTTTCTCCATGAAGTGGACAAGATATCACCAACAACACTATAAATTGTTCTTTTAAAAATAGAACACCTTCTTTTTATATCTATACATTTCTATACATTGTTGCATCATATGGATATACGGTTAAACCTGTCTATAGCGCACCCTCTTGGGATTCACCAAAATAGGGTGCTATAGAGATGGGGTTCTATAGACAGGTCACTTTTAATGTAAATCGCATCGTACTACGTATTTAAAATCGGGAGCTATAGAGAGGGAGGCTCTATTTAGAGGGGGCGCTATAGACATGTTTACCTGTATATGAATTACAATTATAATCATATATATTATGTGAAAAAATAGTACAAATGTAATATTTTACTGGGATAAAGTGCATAAATTAAGAAAAGGGCATCTCCTTATCGTGCAACTGAAAGTTGCTGATGGCTTGCGCCATCTATCGGAATAAATATAAACTATTCTCGTTGATTTTTTAATTATTCCAGAATTGGCCAAATACCCATTCTTTATTAATCAACGAGAATAGTTGATATTTATTTTGATAGATGGCGCAAGCCATAAGCAACTTTCAGTTGCACGATAAGGAGAAGCCTTTTTTCTTAAAATATATATTATGTTTATTTCATTACCATATTTGATAAGTGAATAAATAGGAAAAGACATGGAAATTATCTCGTGTTGAAGAAATAGCTTCAAAGTTTGCCGGAAGGTTTATCAAGCTAGCTATCATGTTAAAAGTCAGTTGCCAAGCGGGAGATGGTTAATTAGTAGTTTGAGCGAGATGGAATCAATTTAAAACAAAGTCCACCGGACGCGATAATTGGGTTCTGCTGGGGTAAATTGGAAGGAAGATTGGAGACCTAAGCTCTCTTCAAACACTGATCGTATATTAATAACTTGGATCGATCGACTAATACTTTGGCTCAACATGATATATATATATATATATATATATGTGGTACTCATATATATATATGTGATACTATAGTAAAAAAGGGCGTCTCCTGTTCGTGATAATACAAGTTAATATTTGGTCAATTCTGGAATAAAAAATTAAAAAATCAACGATTATTTGATATTTGTTAGATGGCGCAAGTCATCAGGAACTTTTATTTGCACGATCAGTAGATGCCTTTTTTCTTAATTTATTCACCTTATCCAAGTCAAATTGATTTTTTACACCCTATTCACACACACAATAATCTATATTAATAAAATGCAAATTTCATAAGAGTACATCACTAAAAACTTTCGTTACAATGCATCAATTTCGACCAAATTTTCAACATTTATGTAAAACGAGATGGAGCAGGTTTTGCTTAACATCAAAATATTTTCCCTAACTTTAAAATACATAACTTTGCTGTTATCGATAAAATACAAAAAAATTCAACAGAGTAAAAGTATTTATACTTTCAAAAGTGTTTACTTTCCGCTTCTTGCTAAATTTGTTCTATCTTTTATATATATATAGATTTTAATAATAGCTTTTATACATGGTAAGATACTTTTATTTTATAGTTTTCATATTTTATACCGAAAAAAGTTGAAGCCTTACTTGATGAGATCAAGTTTATTTTTTATTTTATTACGTGGTTACTTGATGAGATCAAGTTTCTTTTTTATTTTATTACGTGGTTAGTATTTATATTATTTATATTATTTTTACGAATTTAGGGTTATTTCTATTTTTTTTTTTCACTAAAAAGCTAGACATTTCATTCATGTGCTCGATTTTATGTCTTTTTTGAGGACCTCTTTTTTTCACTAAAAAGCTAGAAATTTCATTCATGTGCTCAATTTTATGTCTTTTTTGAGGACCTTAACAAAATTTTTAATTAATTGTTTAGATATTTTAGTTACAGATTATTTATGGTGTTTTCCACTTATATGGATTGTTTTGTGAAAAAAATTTGGGTTATTTTTCTTTTTTTCACTAAAATGCTTGAAATTTCATTTTAATTAATTGCTTAGATATTTTAGAAGTAGATTATTTATGGTGTTTTCAGCATATATGGGTTGTTTTGTGAACAACTTTTGGATTATTTCTATTTTTTTTCACTAAGATGCAAGATATTTTATTGGTATGTTCAATTATGGGTCATTTTGAAGTCCTTTTTTAAATTTTCTTATGGAGTTTTTTAATTATTGCTTTTATCTTTTAAATACAGTTTATTTATTATATTTTCTACATATATGGGTTGTATCTAAAAAATAGGTTATTTATATTTTTAAATAAGCGAGGGATTTCTTTAAAGGATTCATTTATTTGTCTTTTTGAGGTCCTTTTTCAAAATTTTATTTAAGATATTTTAATTTATTTGATTAAGTATTTTATATTTAGATTATTTATAGTTTTTTTTAACATATATAGGGGTTGTATTTTGTATTTTAGAAAATTATTTCTATTTTTTCCTCAAAAAAACATGCTTTTTCATTGCCGTGTCCTGCGGTTGGTCTATTTTTGAGGCTTTTTAATGATAACTGGTTTTGTACATTAATTTTTTAGTTTTTTAATATTATGCTTTTAGTTTTTTATAATCTTTTTAACATATCTGGAAGGTTATTTTGGAGAAAAAATTTAAGAATTTTGATTTTTACCTCAAAAAGACAGGTAATTTTTATGCTTTGTTTATAAATTGCTGGTTTTTAAGCTTTTGTTATTAATCTCAATCTTTTTTTTTCAGAATATGCCTCGCCGCAGCCGACCTTTAATTGGTAGGAATACGGCTGCTTCCAGGAGATAATGTTGTATCTGTGTTGGCTTGCTGAACAATACTGGCCCAACATGAATTTACCTATGTTTACTCAAATTACCATTTTAGCATAAGTATACATCTTGCACCTAATAAGAGACATAAACAATGTGTAAGGTTGAACAAAGAGTGGTCTAACATACTCATTGTTTAGGTTTCAGTGAACAAAGAGGTCAGTAAATTTTATTAGAAAAAAAAAAACTATTCCATGTAATGTAATAGAAACAAAATAAACCTCATCCTACCTAATATACATTACTGATGAGGAAGGGGGGTCGGTGGAAGGCTGGTTAAACCGTTTGGTTTACGACCACTACGACCCGGGTTCGATCCCCGCATTGGACACTTTTTTCTGTTTAAAAAAAAATGCTCCAATGGCCCCCCGATTCTTATAAAAGTCCAACCCCACCAGCGAGTGCAAGTAACCAATCGGGGCTCTGGCACATTTGTAAGTGCAAAGTCGAACTGCTTTCACATGTGTAGACATGTGGTGCGCTTACAGTAAAAAGCAGTCGCTAACTACCCACCATGCTTATCATGGCCTGTACCACGTGTACTAGGGATAAGCAAAAAATAAAATAAAAAAATAATGAGGATTAAAGATTTTGATTTGTGTTGAAAATTTTGCATGCATTTCTCTATTTCTGTTCTTATCTTGCAAAGCTAAAGGATTGTTTAGGTTGCTTATTTTTGACTCGCCAATTTGTTTAGTGATAAAGTGGTATAGCGTTCTTTTTCAGAGCATCACCCTACAAAAAAAATTACCTGACCTTTCCTAATATTCAGATAGATTGATTATATCAACGTACTAGACTACAAACATTTCCTCGAGTAAAAACAATTATTTAAAAAAAAATCTTATCTAAATATATATCACTCGGGTAGATATGCACACGGGTCAATCCCGGGGCGAAGCCCGGGTCGGCGTCTAGTGTGTATATATAAAGGAATATCAGAGGGTAATATGTATAGTGAATAATAAATGGTAGATAATATATTCTCAGATTTGATATTAAAATTAGAATATCAAAAGGGGGGGAGGGGTCGGTGGAAGGGTGGTTTAAACCATTGGCTTTCAACCGCTACAACCCGGGATCGAATCCCGCATTGGGCACTTTTTTCTGATTTGAAAAAAATGCTCCAATGGCTGTCGACTCTTTCAAAAAGTCCAACCCTACCAGCGAGTTCAAAACCCCAAACGGAGCTTTAGCACATTTATAATTGCAAAGTCGATTTAATTTTCACATATGTAGACATGTGATACACTTACAGTAAAAGGATTCGTCAACTTCTACCCATCACAATTATCATGGCCACGTGTACTAAGGATAATTAATGATAAAAAAGAATATCACAATCTATTAAATGATCACAGCTATTTATTCCATGTCGTATATCAACAAAACTATCCATATATTTATCTAGAAGAGACTGTTCATAACCAATCACATTGTACCTTCAGCAAACTTCCTAAATTGGGAATGTCATTTGCATAATTCAGCGATCAACATGGTCGTTGGATCGATTTAAGAAAGAGTATAGCTGATGGTATAGTGGATCTTCTTTTTGATGATAATCACTGAAGAAATAGATGGAATTACCAACTTGATGTAAGAATATAGACTTTGTCTGTTTCATTTTATGGTTTTCCTCGTTAAATTTGGGCTCGATAATGTTCCTTTGCATTGTTTATAAGAGGCCATAAAGAATACAGTTTATGAGTTTGAAAGTAAATGTCTTATTTTAGTAACGACTATTAAAAATATTTAATGTATATTTCTTTATAAAAATGTAACCTTAACTTGTAAACACATTGGAGATGTTCTAGAAATATTTCATAGTTGATCGATAAAACTTTACTGAGCTTGCGAATGGGTGAAATTTTTAGAAATATCTTCTTCTAAGTTTTTCAGATCATTGAATTTGATAACTATATTTCAAATTAATTTAAAATAAATATTGAAGTTTTATTTCTGTACTCTCTAATATTTATTTGTTTTATATATATATATTATTTGAAAATAGAGCAATCCATAAATGAATCTTTAATTAAAAAGGCATATATTGGATCAAAAAATCATTTATTTTACCAATATTTCAGTTGGCTGAACCCCAACCTTTATCAAGGTGTTAAACACACTTTAAAATGTTATAATACCTTGATAAAGGTTGGCGTTCAGCCAACTGAAATATCGGTAAAATAAATTATTTTTTGATCCAATATATGCCTTTTTAATTAAAAATATATATACATATATATATCAATTGAAAAAGCCCTGTAAGATTTATATATGAATAAAACAAAGCATCAAGGGCTGCGTTTCTTTATTAAAACAAATATATTCGAGCTTTCGGGCACATACGCCCTTCTACAGGAATTAATAAACAATAATCCAACTAGTTTGAAATAATATTTATATTTAAATTTAACGTGCATATCCACGATACACGTGCATTTCAATTTGCAAGGTATCCCATCAGCCATGTGATATCTTATACTGTGAATGAATTATTTTTATCTTATTTTATTTAAGTCTATTGAATTATATGCTTCTGGTAAATCAATTCTGCGATTTATACTGTTATATTGTTTGGACACTATTGCTTCAATTATTAATCTTTGAAATTTATTATTAATATTGTTATAATGTACTTTAGGTTCATTTAAGTTAAATGTGTGTCCTGTTGAATTGGAGTGCTGTACTATTAATGATAATGGGTCATTTCTGTTTATGTTTCTTCTGTGTTCTGTGTTGAAATGCACGTGTATCGTGGATATGCACGTTAAATTTAAATATAAATATTATTTCAAACTAGTTGGATGATTGTTTATTAATTCCTGTAGAAGGGCGTATGTGCCCGAAAGCTCGAATATATTTGTTTTAATAAAGAAACGCAGCCCTTGATGCTTTGTTTTATTCATATACATATATATATATAAAACAATAGAAAAAAATAAATAATAATTGGTTCAGGTGTTGATATTAAAAATAAAGAAAGCATATCCTGACCAGGAACACATGTGCTTTTTAGATGTCAGAGCGCCATCTAGTGGAACATAAATCAACTCAACGTTGATGTACAGTCTACTCCACGCTAACGAGTCGCAACAGCGCGAAACGCGTTCGTAGATGGCTTTTCTTGATTTATCAAGAAATTGGGTTGGTTAAATATCAGGGAACAGGTTAAATCAACGTTTAGTTGATTTCTGTTCCACTAGATGGCGCTCTGTCATATAAAAAGCACATGTGCTCCTGGTCAGAATATGCTTTCTTTATTTTTAATATATATATATATGTTTTACGAATAAATGAACTCAGTAGATTTGGTAAACATATACGAATAAAAGATTACACGAGGAGCTTCTTTTCCATTTTATTGCTAGCTTTCGAACCTTTCGGTTCTTCAACAGGCGTGGCTAGTACAAAAATACTAACAAGATAAAAGCGCGCTTGAGCCAAAATGGCTCATTTTATCTTGTTAGTATTTTTGTACTAGCCACGCCTGTTGAAGAACCGAAAGGTTCGAAAGCTAGCAATAAAACGGAAAAGAAGCTCCTCGTGTAATCTTTTATTCGTATATATATATATATATGTGCCTAGAACGATGCATAATTTAAGGGAGAGGTGCCCCTTCAGGTACATGTATGTCATTCTTCCTCAACTTGATGTTGTATTATAATCTAGAAATTGGCCCTTGCCACTTCACTAACTTAGCCACCTGTTTAATAAATTCGACTGATTCCATATTCTCAGGTAGAATGTTATGAAATCAAAGCCGTCCCTGTACTGATGAGGGACATAGCCCGAAACCATGGTATACACGTTGTTGGCTTTTGTCTGAATTGGCCAAAACTGGTTCTATGGATCATTCTTCATCATCAGTAAAGTTTTGTTTACTATCGTAATGAACAGCGCATCATTCTGATCCATAATTAAAGGGAGAGGTGCCACTTTAGGTACATGTATGTCATTCTTCCTCAACTTGATGCCTTATTCTAGCCGAAAAATCGGCCCTTGCCACTTCACTAGCTTAGCCACCTGTTTGATAAATTCGACTGATTCCATAACCTCTCTCGTAGTATTCTATGGAATCGAAGCCGTCCCTGTACTGATGAAGGCCAAAGTCCAAAACCATGGTATACAGGTTGTTGTCTTTTTGTCTGAATTGGCCAAAACTGGTTCTATGGCTCATTCTTTATCATCAGTAGAGTTTTGTTTACTATCGTAACGAACAGTGCATCGTTCTGATCCATAATTTAAGGGAGAGGCGCCTCTTTAGGTACATGTATGTCATCCTTCCTCAACTTGATGTTGTATTATAGCCTAAAAATCGGACCTTGTCACTTCACTAGCTTAGCCATCTGTTTGATAAATTCGACTGATTCCATATTCTCTCGTAGGATGTTATGAAATCGAAGTCGACTTTGTACTGATGAGGGCTATAGCCCAAAACCATGGTATACAGGTTGTTGACCTTTTGTCTGAATTGGCCAAAACTGGTTCTATGGCTCATTCTTTATCATCGGTAGAGTTTTTTTACTATCGTAACGAACAGTGCATCATTCTGATCCATAATTAAAGAGAAAGGTTGCTTCTTTAGGTACATGTATGTCATCCTTCCTTAACTTGATGTTGTATTATAGCCTAAAAATCGGCCCTTGCCATTTTCCAGCTTAAATACATTTTGGGAAATTAGACCTATTCCCACTTCACTAGCTTACCCACCTGTTTGATAAATTCGACTGATTCCATATTCTCTCATAAGATTCTATGAAATCAAGTCGCCCCTGTACTGATGAGGGCCATAGCCCAAAACCATGGTATACATGTTGTTGGCTTTTTGTCTGAATTGGCCAAAACTGGTTCTATGGCTCATTCTTCACCATCAGTAAAGTTTTGTTTACTATCGTAATGAACAGTGCATCGTTCTGATCCATAATTTAAGGGAAAGGTGCCTTTCAGGTACATATATGTCATCCTTTCTCAACTTGATGTTGTATTATAGCCTAAAAATCGGACCTTGTCACTTCACTAGGTTAGCCACCTGTTTGATATATTTGACCTATTTCATAACCCTTCTCGTAATATGTTATGAAATTGAAGCTGCCTCTTTATTGATGAGGGCCATAGCCCAAAACCATGGTATACAATGGTTAGTCTGAATTGGCCAAAACTGGTGCTATGGCAAATTCTTTATCACCAGTAAAGTTTTGTTTACTATCGTAATGAACAGCGCATCTTTCTAATCCATAATTTAAGGGAGAGGTGCCACTTTAGGTACATGTATGTCATCCTTCCTTAACTTGATGTTGTATTATAGCCTAAAATTCGGCCCTTGCCGCTTCACCAGCTTAAAAACTTATTTGGTAAATTCGACTGATTCCATAACCTCTCTCGTAGGATTCTATGGAATCGAAGCCGTCCATGTACTGATGAAGGCCATAGCCCAAAACCATGGTATATAGGTTGTTGACCTTTTGTCTGAATTGGTCAAAACTGGTGCTATGGCTCATTCTTTATCATCAGTAAAGTTTTGTTTACTATTGTAATGAACAGTGCATCGTTCTGATCCATAATTTAAGGGAGAGGTGCCTCTTTAGGTACATGTATGTCATTCCTTCTTAACTTGATGTTGTATTATAGCCTAAAAATCGGCCCTTTCCACTTTACCAGCTTAAACACCTGTTTGGTAAATTCGACTGATTCCATAACTTCTTTTGTAGGATTCTATGGAATCGAAGCCGTCCATGTACTGATGAAGGCCAAAGTCCAAAACCATGGTATACATGTTGTTGACTTCTTGTCTGAATTGGCCTAAACTGGTGTTGAGTCTCTTTCTTCATCATTACTATTATAATGGTTTTCCGTAATGGAGGAAAGGTGGCGCGTTCAGAAAGATGGTATTGGGGTTAAAGTCCTTTAAGTGTTACATCAAAATATACGTACCTGGGCTACCCACTCACCCCTTCGATTTCTTTCACTCAAGTTGCCTTAAATTATAGAGGCAAGACCATGGCCACGATGGGTGCTGTGTGGGGGAGATTATCCTGAGGTCCAAGCTCAAATCTTTCCATGCAAGTATGAGATTGTTGGATTCTATGATCTTGACAGTCCTACTCTATGCGGCTCATCATTACTATAAAATATATTTCTACTAGGGAGATGAGAACATAATGAATCATTCTGATACATAATTAAAGATAGAAATGTCTCTTTTATTTACAATCTTCAAATATGCTTTTCTTAAAATTGAAAAACCTATATACCAAATAACATTTTTAATTTCTACAAATATATGTTAGTAAATTTTCTAACAATAGTTTAAAATATCTTTAAAATATAGAAAGGTAATAGAAAAAATAATTTCAATTGTTGCATTCGAATAATTAAAAATTCAAATTATTTAAATATTTTATATAAAAAGTTGACAATTGAAAGGAATCATCAGAAACCAATAAGTATCTATTGACTTTATCTTTTTTTAGAATGCAGCCGAGAAATTCAAATACTCGATAATCTCTAAAAGATGCTGAGTCAGCACAGTTTAAAATTCCAAAAGAAAAATTTAGAATCAACATCATTGTCGGTGAGAAGAGAAACTTTAATTATTTGTCTTTTGGAGAGAATTTTTTTTTTCAGATTTTCTTTAGCTTGAAAATAGATTTAAGGTGTTTAAATGCATTTGTAATACTTTAATTATGTCACACACACACACATTCAAAGGCTATATAATTTAAAATATGTATAAATAATATCCTTATAAAAATATATATTAGGATTTATGAAATATTACACTTTAAAATATCAGAAACAATTCAAAAAAAAGTTTATATATACACTTATAGACAAAGCTTAATGAGTTTTACCTTTTAGCATGTATATCGGGATTCAAACAATAACTCTGAAATATATTACATTGACCTTTATTGAAATCACACTTTACACTCATGGACAAAACTTAAGGAAGTTGTACCTTTTAGCATGTAAATTGGGATTCAGACAATAACTCTGAAAGATATTACAGTGACCTTTATTGAAGTCACAATATATACACTCATGGACAAAACTTAAGGAAGTTGTACCTTTTAGCATGTATATCGGGATTCAGACAATAACTCTGAAAGATATTACAGTGACCTTTATTGAAGTCACACTATATACACTCATGGACAAAACTTAAGGAAGGTGTACCTTTTAGCATGTATATCGGGATTCAGACAATAACTCTGAAAGATATTACAGTGACCTTTATTGAAGTCACACTATATACACTCATGGACAAAACTTAAGGAAGGTGTACCTTTTAGCATGTATATCGGGATTCAGACAATTACTCTGATATATATTACAGTGACCTTTATTGAAGACACACTATATACACTCATGGACAAAACTTAAGGAAGTTGTACCTTTTAGCATGTATATCGGGATTCAGACAATAACTCTGAGAGATATTACAGTGACCTTTATTGAAGGCACACTATATACACTCATGGACAAAACTTAAGGAAGGTGTACCTTTTAGCATGTATATCGGGATTCAGACAATAACTCTGATATATATTACAGTGACCTTTATTGAAGACACACTATATACACTCATGGACAAAACATGAGGAAGTTGTACCTTTTAGCATGTATATCGGGATTCAGACAATAACTCTGAAAGATATTACAGTGACCTTTATTGAAGACACACTATATGCACTCATGGACAACACATGAGGAAGGTGAACCTTTTAGCATGTATATCGGGATTCAAACAATAACTCTGAAATATATTACATTGACCTTTATTGAAGTCACACTTTACACTCATGGACAAACCTTAAGGAAGTTGTACCTTTTAGCATGTAAATTGGGATTCAGACAATAACTCTGAAAGATATTACAGTGACCTTTATTGAAGTCACACTATATACACTCATGGACAAAACTTAAGGAAGGCGTACCTTTTAGCATGTATATCGGGATTCAGACAATTACTCTGATATATATTACAGTGACCTTTATTGAAGACACACTATATACACTCATGGACAAAACTTAAGGAAGTTGTACCTTTTAGCATGTATATCGGGATTCAGACAATAACTCTGAGAGATATTACAGTGACCTTTATTGAAGTCACACTATATACACTCATGGACAAAACTTAAGGAAGGTGTACCTTTTAGCATGTATATCGGGATTCAGACAATAACTCTGATATATATTACAGTGACCTTTATTGAAGACACACTATATACACTCATGGACAAAACTTAAGGAAGTTGTACCTTTTAGCATGTAAATTGGGATTCAGACAATAACTCTGAAAGATATTACAGTGACCTTTATTGAAGTCACACTATATACACTCATGGACAAAACTTAAGGAAGGTGTACCTTTTAGCATGTATATCGGGATTCAGACAATTACTCTGATATATATTACAGTGACCTTTATTGAAGACACACTATATACACTCATGGACAAAACTTAAGGAAGTTGTACCTTTTAGCATGTATATCGGGATTCAGACAATAACTCTGAGAGATATTACAGTGACCTTTATTGAAGTCACACTATATACACTCATGGACAAAACTTAAGGAAGGTGTACCTTTTAGCATGTATATCGGGATTCAGACAATTACTCTGATATATATTACAGTGACCTTTATTGAAGACACACTATATACACTCATGGACAAAACTTAAGGAAGTTGTACCTTTTAGCATGTATATCGGGATTCAGACAATAACTCTGAGAGATATTACAGTGACCTTTATTGAAGTCACACTATATACACTCATGGACAAAACTTAAGGAAGGTGTACCTTTTAGCATGTATATCGGGATTCAGACAATAACTCTGATATATATTACAGTGACCTTTATTGAAGACACACTATATACACTCATGGACAAAACTTAAGGAAGTTGTACCTTTTAGCATGTATATCGGGATTCAGACAATAACTCTGAAAGATATTACAGTGACCTTTATTGAAGACACACTATATGCACTCATGGACAACACTTGAGGAAGGTGAACCTTTTAGCATGTATATCGGGATTCAAACAATAACTCTGAAATATATTACATTGACCTTTATTGAAGTCACACTTTACACTCATGGACAAAACTTAAGGAAGTTGTACCTTTTAGCATGTAAATTGGGATTCAGACAATAACTCTGAAAGATATTACAGTGACCTTTATTGAAGTCACACTATATACACTCATGGACAAAACTTAAGGAAGTTGTACCTTTTAGCATGTATATCGGGATTGAGACAATAACTCTGATATATATTACAGTGACCTTTATTGAAGTCACAATTTATACACTCATGGACAAAACTTAAGGAAGGTGTACCTTTTAGCATATATATCGGGATTCAGACAATAACTCTGATATATATTACAGTGACCTTTATTGAAGACACACTATATACACTCATGGACAAAACTTAAGGAAGTTGTACCTTTTAGCATGTATATCGGGATTCAGACAATAACTCTGAAAGATATTACAGTGACCTTTATTGAAGACACACTATATACACTCATGGACAACACTTGAGGAAGGTGAACCTTTTAGCATGTATATCGGGATTCAAACAATAACTCTGAAATATATTACATTGACCTTTATTGAAGTCACACTTTACACTCATGGACAAAACTTAAGGAAGTTGTACCTTTTAGCATGTAAATTGGGATTCAGACAATAACTCTGAAAGATATTACAGTGACCTTTATTGAAGTCACACTTTATACACTCATGGACAAAACTTAAGGAAGTTGTACCTTTTAGCATGTATATCGGGATTGAGACAATAACTCTGATATATATTACAGTGACCATTATTGAAGTCACACTTTATACACTCATGGACAAAACTTAAGGAAGTTGTACCTTTTAGCATGTATATCGGGATTGAGACAATAACTCTGATATATATTACAGTGACCTTTATTGAAGTCACACTATATACACTCATGGACAAACCTTAAGGAAGGTGTACCTTTCAGCATGTATATCGGAATTCAGACAATAACTCTGAAAGATATTACAGTGACCTTTATTGAAGACACACTATATACACTCATGGACAAAACTTAAGGAAGTTGTACCTTTTAGCCTGTATATCGGGATTCAGACAATAACTCTGAAAGATATTACAGTGACCTTTATTGAAGACACACTATATACACTCATGGACAAAACTTAAGGAAGTTGTACCTTTTAGCATGTATATCGGGATTCAGACAATAACTCTGAAAGATATTACAGTGACCTTTATTGAAGGCACACTATATACACTCATGGACAAAACTTAAGGAAGTTGTACCTTTTAGCATGTATATCGGAATTCAGACAATAACTCTGAAAGATATTACAATGACCTTTATTGAAGACACACTATATACACTCATGGACAAAACTTAAGGAAGTTGTACCTTTTAGCATGTATATCGGGATTGAGACAATAACTCTGAACCTGTGACTTTTATTGAAGACACAACGAGATAACCTAGTGTGAACAAAACTGTCTCTGATTCCTTAAAAGAAAACAGTCTTTGCACCTCCCTAATTGTTGTCCACATTTTAGTATGTATGTAGATATGATCATGGCCAAAGCAACTACTTTTAGCTCGATCTATCATCAAAAGACAAGTCCTTTTTTTATTCGATTCTAAAACTCGTTTAAGTATTGACATTCACATGTTTTGAAATTTCTGACAAACATTAGTGAATTCTTATCAGAAAGATTAATTCCTTTTATATCATTCAAGATTGGGCAATATTTCAGCGCTATGTTTTCTTCTAGAAATGAAGCATTGCAGCTTACAGCAATGATAAAATTTAATAATTTGATTTAAAATCACATTCGGAATGGGATTCAACTATAAAATATTATGGTATTCGGTAATATGATTACATAACTAATGGTAATTTACAGAGACAAACTACTGCAAAACTATCAAGTTTCGGAAAGGTTTGCCAAGTTTAAACAAAGTTTTAGAATTATCTCAATTATGTTATGACTGAATAATCACTAGAGAAGAATCTGTAGGAAATTTCTCTTTAAATATGAATTTCAAAAATAGTTTTCCATAGATCGATAAAAGGAAGGTGAAATTTTTCCATTTTATTTGGTTTTTGTCAACAGACTTTCAATCATCAGATCTTCCTAAGGTGGGAGAAAAACCTTTCACAATATTTCATTCTACCTATTATTGTTGTTGTCATATCAATGAAGAGTCTAAGATGTCTCCGTACATCTCTATCACAGCAATATCCTCTATCTTGGGTGTGTAAAGCTGCTGTTCTGGGTCCCTGTTAATTATAATGACTTCTTGTTGTTGTCGTGTCCAATGAAGAGCCTCAGATGTCTCCGTACATCTCTATCACAGCAATATCCTCTATCTTGGGTGTGTAAAGCTGCTGTTCTGGGTCCCTGTTAATTATAATGACTTCTTGTTGTTGTCGTGTCCAATGAAGAGCCTCAGATGTCTCCGTACATCTCTATCACAGCAATATCCTCTATCTTGGGTGTGTAAAGCTGCTGTTCTGGGTCCCTGTTAATTATAATGACTTCTTGTTGTTGTCGTGTCCAATGAAGAGCCTCAGATGTCTCCGTACATCTCTATCACAGCAATATCCTCTATCTTGGGTGTGTAAAGCTGCTGTTCTGGGTCCCTGTTAATTATAATGACTTCTTGTTGTTGTCGTGTCCAATGAAGAGCCTCAGATATCTCCGTACATCTCTATCACAGCAATGTTCTCTATCTTGGGTGTGTAAAACTGCTGTTCTGGGTCCCTGTCAATTATAATGACTCCTTGTTGTTGTCGTGTCCAATGAAGAACCTCAGATGTCTCCGTACATCTCTATTACAGCATTGTCCTCTGTCTTGGGTGTATAAAACTGCCTTTATGGTTCCCTCTCAATTTTCTGTTGTTGTTGTTGTGTCCAATGAAGAGCCTCAGATGTCTCCGTACATCTCTATCACAGCAATGTTCTCTATCTTGGGTGTGTAAAACTGCTGTTCTGGGTCCATGTCAATTATAATGACTCCTTGTTGTTGTCATATCCAATGAAGAGCCTCAGATATCTCCATATATCTCTATCTCAGCAATGTTCTGTATCTTGGGTGTGTGAAACTGCTGTTCTGGGTCCATGTCAATTATAATGACTTCTTGTTGTTATTGTGTCCAATGAAGAGCCTCAGATGTCTCCGTACATCTCTATCACAGCAATGTTCTCTATTTTGGATGTGTAAAATTTCTCTTCTGGGTTCATGTCAATTCTCTGCAAAGCTACGGTCATTGCTGCTCTTCATTTGAAAATAGGTGCCGTTGCCACGTTAGTCTCCTTGGAACAAAATTTGGTCACATATTTCAAGGGTCCAGGGGGAAATTCAGGGAGGTGTGTTAGGACTTCTCAATTAAAAGTGAATATAAGAAGTAAATAGGCGTTCAGCCAACCGAAATATTGGCAATAAATCCTTTTTAAATCCAATATATGCCGCTTTTTAACTCTCTTTCTCAGTAACTTTCTGCGCCATGCTGAGGAGCATGAAACGCTTACGAGGTTATCCTTTGTTGATTATCCAAGAAAAGGTATTTGGGCAATTATGAAATAATTATAAAATCAACAATTCGATAATATTTATGCCGACAGATTGCACAAGCCATCAGCTACTTTTAGTTGCACATAAGGAGATGCCCTTTTCTTATTATATATATATCCATAGAAGCATAGGACGCCTCACTCGTCAAAATAAACGTCAAAACCTGACGCTATTTATTGACCGTCGCCGCAACTAGCGGCAATATTTCCTCCCGGATAATTTTCCATATATAAATATATGAAAAAAACAATAAAAAAATAAAAGATAAGTGGGTCAGGTGTTGATATTAAAAATAAAGAAGGCATTTCCTGACCACGTTCTGCCATCTAAAAAGCACATGTGCTTGTGTTCAGGAAATTCCTTCTTTATTTTTAATATATATATATATATATATATATATATATGCAAATGGAAATTTTGCCGAGAGTAAATTGATCTATAAAAATTGCCTTTCCATCTCTCAGATATGAGTCTGCTAGTTTTCGAAGACAGTAAATAGATGTCCCTTAGTTTTATCTCTTCAGTTAAAGGCAGGCTTTGATGTTATCTACAGAGAATTTGCCATAAATATGTATAAAAATTAGAACCTATATACTATACAGATATTTAATTTTAATTAAGGATATCCATAAACAATTTGAGGATATATATACACTTAAACATGTCTATATCGCCCCCCTCTTGGGACTCACCAAAATAGGGTGCTATAGGGAGAGGTGCTAGAGACAGGTCACTCTTAATGTAAAATGTTTACTCTTTAATGTTCAAAATCGGGCGTTATAGAGAGGAAACGCTATTTAGAGGGGGCGCTATAGACAGGTTTAACTATATATATATATACATATATGTAATATTAAAATATTTTTTATTTAAAATTGTTATATAAAAATATTATTTTATTTTAAATTATAATTTCATAGATTCAAATACTCTACTCAATCTACCGCCAGATGTCACACCTCCCCTATAAAAACTCGTTGTTGTTCTTCCCGATGGCCGGCTCGAAACCTTTGTACATTATGTAAATAATCTTTTGTTTTTCTTATTCTACTCGCCTTAAGGCAGGCAGTACCTAATCAAATCATATTTTTCATATATATTCCTTAGCTCAAATAAAGAAATCTCTGATCAAAACTATTCTTATTATTATTCTTTCAAGATTAAACCAGGACTGCATTACATTACCATAATCCTCAAAATGATCAAAAATCAACAGAAATCTTATTTTTATTTATATAACATATATATAAATATACATTTAAACCTGTCTATATTATCCCCTCTTGGGACTCACCAAAATAGGGTGCTATAGAAAGGGGGTTCTAAAGACAGGTCACTTTTAATGTGAAATGTTTACTTTTTAATGTATAAAATCGGGCGTTATAGAGAGTAAAGCGCTATTTAGAGAGGTGCTATAGACAGGTTATATATATATGTCATAATTTGTATATAATTGTATGCACCCCCGACCCACTATGCATGTACAATGTATGATTTTCAAAGAATCAATAAAGAATAAGGTAACTGGAGGAAAGAAAGTAGCAACAAGACATAGGAAGTAGGCTTAAAGCGGGCACAATTATTAATAACTTGTACAGTCAATACTTCCTGACAGGGCCGGTCGTATCTGGTGACCGCAGAAGTTATAAAAGTTGAGAGACGCCCAATATTTCCGGAGCAGGACCGGACGTATCTGATAACCGCGGAAGTTACAAGAGTCGAGCTAACACCCAATACTTCCTGATCGAGGCCGGACGTATCTTCCACCAAAGAAAGCCGCAGGGCCAATTAGAAGACAATGCCTAAATAGGTCAACCAATAGAAAAAGGTCATGTGACATCTTTCGACCAATGGGAAAGAAGACAACTCTTGGTGTTAAATCGAGAAGCAAGAATTGTCAGTAGGACTTTCGCTCCCATAGGAACAACACCTATGTAGTCTTAGACTCGCCCCCACCGAGGTGACATCTGCTCTAGACCTCTCTCCCTCCGCTCATCCCATAGCTAAGTCAATCACCGCCATGTGATCAGATAATTAATAAGTCAAAATCGCTCCGCTCTTCTCAAGCTTTCTTTCCTCCAAACCAGTTGCCTTTTTATTTCAACCCATCAAGTGTTCTGGCTTATTTCCCTTGTGTGCAATCCTTTCTTACTCAGCCATCACGACTGCGCCACCACTTCAACAATATGCAACCCCAAGAGTAAGGTTCCCAGCATAGCATAATACCACAGCTATATTGAAACCCGATAGGATATATTACCACATATATATGTTGACCACGAGCACATGTGCTTTATATATATAGATATACTAGACGAATGACCCGGGCAACGCCCGGGTTTACATGATTAAATGTATAATTCAAACACATTAAACATGTGCCCGTTGGCTGGCAGCGAGTAAATGTCTGCGCCCGTTGACTCCCGGCGAGCAAGTGACTGCTCCCGTCGGCTGCCGGCTCGCAAGTGGCTTCCCGGCGCATGCGCGCGCACAGGGAAGCCACGTGCTCGCAGGCGGCCAATGGGCGCGCCCCGCCATCAGATCCACCGCGTTCTAAAGGGCGCTGCTCGTGAGCTATTTAGAATAATTTGAATATATAGTTTTAATAATTGATTTATATATTTTTTAAAATAGCCTATCGTCATCCTCGTTTTTTTTAACCTATGTATGGAAATTTTGGTTTGTATTAGTGAACTACTGCGAATTTGTATAACGGACATACAGACCAACCAACCAACAGACAAACATACAAACATTCATTTTTATATATATAGAAGATATATATAAGCATAATGTGTAGACAAAATAATAATAATGGAATTGATCTGTAATATTATATATAATTGTTAGCTGTATATATACTGAATGTAATGTTTAAATCAAAGATAAAATTCTTTCATTGGCCTTGTAGAACGAGAGTGGTGTACGCGTGCGCGCATGTTTTAGTGAAAAACACAAACATCCTCGATAAAGAGAGGCGAGTTTCCCCTCGAAATATTGGAACAATAAATTCATTATAAATCCAATATATGCATCTTTTTTGAATATATATAATAAAAAGGCATATATTGGATTTAATATATAATTATCTAATGTTAATTATGGATTGCTCTAATTTTTCAAAACAATATATATATGTGGTAATTATGAAATTATAAATAAGGCTTATATAAATTACAAGGAATACATATACTCTCTCTCAATAAGATTTGTTATAATCCAAATGAGAAAAGATGAAACAAAGAATGGAGTGAAACAAATAAGGAAACATATTGTGTAAGGTTTTTCGAATATATTTATACAAGAATGTAGTAATTGCGTCTATAAGAGAATACAGTAAGAAAACCAAACTTTCTTCAATGTACAAGATCATCAATTATCCAATAGTAATTAGATTTCTCTCTTCCATGTAATTAACCGAAAAATTATTTTCATTCTTCCTAATTAACGTCTCGTTATCTATTTAATTAGTAGTTTAACAATTAAAATATTTTAATTATGTAACACCATTAAGTTGTTTTTGCTTTGATATTTTATCGTTTTTTCATCTTTTAACATATAAAAATAAGATTCATTTTCTGCTTGATTTTGATTATCTTAAGAATTATGCTATGGTAATGCAGTCGTGGTTAAAATCTTGAAAGTATAATAACAATAGTTTATATCAGAATTAGCTTTAATTGAGCTTAAGGAATATATAAAAAAACAGAATTTGATAAAGTACTGCCTGACTTAAGGCGTAAGAATCTAAAAAATGAAAAACCTATTTACATAATGTACAAAGGTTTTGAGCCGGCCAACGAGAAATTTATTTATTTATTTCATCTCAATTTGCAGGTGTTACATTCGAGCACAGCTCGCGAGTCACCTTGTCCAGATTATTTACACATTGCGAGTTGTAATGCTGGAGTGGCCCCCGGAACCTTACAGGAGGGCAGTTGTTGGGTGTTTGGCTGTCAGCTAGCCATTGGGTCCAGGTCGTCGGATTCGGTGGCTGAGGTCACCTTGATTTTGAACAATTTCTTGTATAGTTGGATTTGATGATTTTTGAAATTGAGAGAATAGTCTTGTTGCAGAGTCTTGATAAATCTCTTCTAGATTAGGCTGGTTGAGATCTTCTTTGAGAATTTTGTTTGAAAGATTGAATGGGGCTCCTATAGTGGTTCGTAAGCAAATCCTCATGAAGGCATCTATTCTTTTTTTATCCGTAGGTGTGATATATTTGCCCCAGACTGGTAGTGCGTACGTGATGATGGGTAGAATACAGGTTTTGTACAACGTGAAATTATGCTTTGTTGTTAAATTACTTTTAAAATTGAGCAGGCTTGATAGAGATATTTTGGCTATCTTTGCCTTTCTTATGGTGTTTTGGACATGTAGGTTAAATTTTAATTTCGAATCCAAAGTGACACCAAGATACTTGGCATGGTCGGCCCAACTAATAGTGCTTGAGTTTACTGTCAAGTTGGTTTGTGGCTTGAATTTTTTGTTATCTCTTGGGGGAAAAAGTATTGCTTGAGTCTTAGTTGGGTTAATGTCTAGTTTCCACTCATCGCACCATTTGATTATGTCATTTAGGTAATTCTGAAGCTGAGTAACCAATAGGTTGACTGATTTAGAGTTAAATAAAATTGCTGTGTCATCTGCGAAGAGCTTAAGTTTACATTTAGAGTGCAGTGGGATGTCATTAATGTAAATATTGAAAAGGTAGGGTCCGAGGATAGAGCCTTGAGGTACTCCAGTCTGGATTGGCTTTGGTTCAGTTATAAAATTTCCTTGCTTGACTGAAAATGTCCTGCCCTGTAGATAATTCTGCATAAAATTGATAATGTCACTTGGAAACTGGTGTTTTGTGAGTTTCTTTATAAGGCCATTATGCCAAACTTTATCAAATGCTTTCGCAAAATCTAGAAAGACAGCACCTACCACTTCCTTGTGGGATCTTCTTATCTGGATGTAGTCCAGAACTGCAATGAGTTGGTGAGTTGTTGAATGCCCCCTTCTAAATCCGAATTGCTGCGGGATGATGAAGTTAGAGTTGTCCAAGTACATCTGAAGTCTACGTAAAATAATTCTTTCGTAAATTTTGCCGATGGTGGGGAGGAGGCTGATAGGTCTTAGATCTTCAGGGGATTTAGCGGATTTTTTTGGAATTGGAATTATGATAGCATGCTTCCAGACTTTGGGGTAGTAACACAAGTGCAGTGCGGCGTTGAATACTCCAGCTAGAAATACTATCCATTTGATGGGAAGATTCTTGGCCATTTGCGGAGTGATATTGTCATGGCCAGGAGATTTGTGGTTAGCTAAGTATTTAATCACTTCTTTGACTTCATTTGGTGTCGTCATTGTGAGCATTTTTTCTTGTTGGTGATTATAAGTTATATTTGGTTGGTCTTCTTTTTCCATGGAGAACTGGTTGGAGAAGTGTTCTGCAAGTTCATTTCCGATTTCTTTGTCGGTCAATAAGGTTTTGCCGTTCGTTACTAAGCTTGAGATCCTTTCCGTTTTTTTCCTGATGGGTTTTGTTTTTCCCCAGAAGTCCTTTGGGCTTGATTCAATCTTGTGTATGAATTGATTCCAGTTCTCGGTGGAGTCGGATTTGAGGGCTTTGTTAACTTTTCCCTGTAGGTTTAAATAAATGGCTCTATGGGCTGGATCCCAGGTTGCTTGCCATCTCTTACGAGCTTTATTCTTTTCTTTTATCAAGGCCTTGGTCGAGGGGTTCTGTTTTGATGAAGAGGATGATATAACTGTGTTTTTCGAGTAGCTGTTGTAGATTTTATCATTTAGTATGGTCACTGCTGAGTCAATATTGGCTTCCGTTTTCAAGGGTACTCTAGGAGGCGTACTGGAAATTAAGTCTTGTTGGAAGTGTACCCAGTTAGTGAGTCGGCAAGCCCTAGTCGTGAATTCATCCTTCGGGCAGGTCAGCTCTAGGATTACTGGGAGGTGATCTGAAGATAAGGCATCCAGGGTCTTAATCCTCGAAGTCCAGGGGATGTTTCTAAGAATTGCGATGTCTAGAAAGTCTGGATTACCCAAAGGACTGTAGTGCGTGGGTGAAGAAGGTGCGACAATGTCCAGGTTTTCTTTTTCGGAAAAATTATGAAGCACGGTTCCGCTATTATTGGAGGTTCTTGAGCCCCAAAGAGGGTGCTTGGAGTTCCAGTCTCCTGCAGCGATTACTGATTGATTATTCTCTAACAAGAGATTCAGATCTTCCTCCAGGAGTGGTAGATCGGGTTTCTTATAGATTGACGATATCTGCACTACTGCCCTTCCATCTGGTTTCATTAGAATTGTGGTGTTTTCCATGTTAGATGTTTGAATCAGCACTTTTTTATATTTAAGATAGTTTTTTAGAATTATTGCCGTTCCACCGCCCCTTCCAACGATTCTATCGTCTCTTATTGTCTGATAGTTTCTGAGTTTGAGGTCGACAGATGGTTTTAAGTGTGTTTCACTGAGCAGTGCCATGTCTATTGAGTTTTCTTCTAAAAAATGTAGAAATTCTTCTTTTTTGAGTTTGATTCCGTTGCAATTCCAGAAAACGATTTTCAAAGGTAATTTGCCTTTCATTGTAAGTAAGTTTTGATAATTTCTAATAACTTTTCGCACAGTTCCCTGGTGTCAGAACGAGTAGTTTTCTTTTTTGCAGTTTCAGCGTAACTTGCCTTTTGTTTTTCAACAGTTGCTTCTTCTGTTTTATTGGAGCTTGCTTGAGGTATGGTGTTAGGGGAGTTTTGTCTGGGAGGCTTTAGCTGCTGTTGTTGTGGCTTCGGAAAATTTTGGCATCCGCGGTAATTGGCTGTGTGCGCCTCTCCACAGTTAGCGCACTTTGGTGGGAGCTGTTTCGACTTTCTTGGACAATCCTTCGAATGGTGTTCTTCAGCACACTTGACGCATTTGGGCTTCAAAAAACAGTTTAGCTGGCCATGCCCAAAGCCCTGGCAGTTAAAGCATTGGGTCACTCGTTTTGTAGTCCTGAATGATTCCACGACTATTTTTTGGTAAAGTATTT
Organism: Cordylochernes scorpioides; assembly: GCA_030710605.1. Classification (NCBI taxonomy): domain Eukaryota; kingdom Metazoa; phylum Arthropoda; class Arachnida; order Pseudoscorpiones; family Chernetidae; genus Cordylochernes; species Cordylochernes scorpioides. The sequence continues at coordinate 29,295,613 of CP092868.1, forward strand.
CGGTTATTCCATAGATTCGTTTATTTTGTTCATTTTTCGGTAGCTCTACTAGGACTATATTCATCGGTATTTTGGTCGATTGTCTATGGAGTCTTTTGACAATGACCTCAGTGAAGCCCATTGAGACCAGTTCAGTTACGACGTCTTCTTCTTTGAAGGCTGTTGTTACCCCCTTCAATACCACTTTCAGTGGTTTTTCCTCCTGTAGTCTGTAGGAATATCCTCCATTATTTTTTTGTACATACTCCCTGATTTTTTTGAAGTCGCCTATGTTTTTCGATTTAATTATGTGCTTTTTGCCAGAAATCGTGACTTGGAATGGTTCCGTGCACAAGCCTTTTAGTTCTTGGCAAAGAAGCTTCCAATCTGCTACATTTTCTGCAATAACAGGAGGAATTCTCGGTTTTTTCACGTTAGTGACTGTGGTCCATGGGCCATCGTTGTCGTTATTTTCTTCATCGTCTTGAGGTGGGTGAGCTGTGTTCATTTGTTGAGAAATTCCAGTGGCGGGACTTTGTTCATCGATGTCCATTCTAGGCGTCTTCAGATTACGCTCGCTCCTAGTTGGCGATCTTGAGTCATCCGATTGGGAGCCGCGAGTTCTCTTCTTTGATTGAACCGTTTCCTCAAGCTTATACTCGATTCCACATTTGTCTAGGATCTTCGTTATTAAGGAGGCTTCGATTATGCATAGTTTCTCGCCGGTTGGTCCGATCGTCGATTTAATTACAATCGGTGGCATATTATTTACTTGCGGATTTTTTTGTTGTTGTTTTTACAATTGCCAACGAGAAACAACAACAATCTATTTTATATAGGGAAAGTCCCGACATCTGTGGTAGATAAAAACAGAATATTTGAATCTATTAAATATAATTTTAAATGAAATAATATTTTTATATAACATTAATATTGAAAATAGAGCAGTCCATAAATAAATCTTTAATTAAAAGGCATATATTGGATCAAAATATAATTTATTTTACCAATATTTCAGTTGGCTGACGTCAGCCTCTATCAAGGTGTTATAACATAGTGTTACGTGTAAGGCCTCTAAACGTTTACAACCTCCGCCAATAGATGGCGCTTTCGCCGGATTCCCTTGCTGGTTGATGTGGGAGTCGCCGACAGCTGTGGTCCTGTTTCCTGGGGAGGTTGGCTGTAAATACGCTTTTGTGTTAACCCCAGGATGTAGGGTCATGTAAATACACATTGTCTGTTATTTTATTTAGATGTAATGTTAGTGAAGGAAGTTTTAATTAATGAAGGAGTTTTTAATTAATGATTTTATTTTTCAAGAAACATTACAATTATAACATAATATAAAGAAAGATATATATAATGGGAAATACAGCAATCAAAATATATGTGCTATCGAACAATCAACAAACAACAGAGTAGTCCAATATCAATAAAATATCATCAATGATAATAAGCTTGGAAATTAAATCCAACAAAGCCCCCCTTTAACTTCAAGCTAAATATCTTGATGGCTAATAGCTAAGCTGCTACGTCACAACGTGACGTCATGGCCTAAGATGGAGCTACTTGACTTTCTTTTGTTTACCGGAAAAATTATAACATTTAGGCCTAGATACCAAAGTAATATTATATACACACATTGATATCAAATAAAAATAACAATATACACACATTTTTACATTGAGTTGGTCTTATAATTAAATAAAGATAACAAATGGATTAATTTTTCCTTTGATAAAGCCTTTGTTAAAAAGTCAGAAATGTTGTCTTCAGTTTTTACATATTGAATGTCAAAAATATTATTTTTCAATTTCTCATGTAAAAAGGCAATAGATCTAACTAAATGATTAGATTTATCAGTTGTTTGACCAGACTTAGTCAAAAATATAGATGCTTTGTTATCACAAAATATTTGTATTTTAACAAAATTAGATGTAATTTCTTCAAAAAAGTATTGGATGTAAATGGCCTTTTTTACAGTTTGAAGTAATCCACATATTTCGCTATCACAAGTAGAAAGACATGTGTTAGGAATAGTCTTACTTGACCAAGAAATGAGATTTTTATCTAAATAAAAGGTTAATCCAGCAGTTGATCTTGCTTTATTGGATCTGCCACAATTCCATGATGCATCTGTATAAGCCTTTAATTCGACATCTCCTTTAGTATATATTAATCCATACTGCTTACTTCCTTTTAAATACCTAAGAATTCTCTTAGCTGCACCCATGTGCATTTCTCTAGGGTTTTGATTATATATGCTTAAAAGAGTAACTGCAAAGGCAATATCAGGCCTAGATTTAGTTGAGAGATAAAGCAAAGAACCTATTAATTCTTGATATTGAGTCTTATTGACTTCCTTAGAGCTATTAAAATTATCTAAATTAGTGTTAGGATCTAATGGGGTTGAAATATGCTTGCAATCTTGCATGTTATATTTTTGTAAAATTTTATTTATGTAATTTTCCTGTTTTAGAATCAGTCTAACATCCTCTTTAATGATTTCAATGCCTAAAATGTTACAAGTTGTTAAACTTTCCTTTATTTTGAAGTGAAGTCTTATTTTTTGTATTATATCATGCAAAATTTCAGAATTAGAATTAATGATTATCATATCATCAACATGCAGTCCTAAAAGTAAATGTGAATTGCCATTTCTAAAAGTAAAAACACATTTATCAGATTTAAGTTGTGTTAAACCTATTTCAAAAAGGTATTGTGTAAATGTTTCATACCATACCCTACCACTCTGTTTAAGTCCATACAATGCCTGATTTAGTATACATACAGAGTTCTTTTTCTTGTCATCCTGGTAGCCTGGAGGTTGGGTCATGTAGATGGTCTCTGAAATTTTTCCATACAGGAATGCTGTTTCAACATCAAAGTGGTGAAATTCATATCCTGCCATTGTAGCATAGGCTAGAAGAGTTCTAAATGAATCTGTTTTCATCACTGGAGAAAAGGTTTCTGTGTAGTCTGTCCCATATTCCTGAGAGCAGCCCAAAGCAACAAGTCTTGCTTTGTAGATCTCCTGATTGGTTTGAGGATCCATTTTCTTTGAAAATATCCATTTGGATTTTATTGCTTTAGCACCTTCAGGTAATTCAGTAAGGTCCCATACATGATGGTTCTGAAGTGAATGAATTTCCTTATCCATTGCTTGTTGCCACAAAGGTGAATCAGGATGATTAATTGCTTCTTCATAGGATGATGGTAGCAAGTTTCCATGGGAAAGCTTGAGTGCTCCTACAGTTGGATCATAGGTGGGATCTTTGTCTTCATTGTCTTCAATAGGTTCATCATCTGAAGAAAGCTCATAGTAAAGTTTATCTTTCAAATTTGGTCTGAGATTGTAGGGAAGTTCAGAATGTTCATCTTGATTTTCAAGATCAGAATGAGAATGATCATCATGATTTTCTACTTCTTCAGAAGTTTCTGGGATAGTCTCTTCTGGAAAATTGTAAAGGAAATATTTTTGAGTGTCATCTGAATCATTTTTGTTTAGTATTTCCTTTCCTAATTTATTTTCAAGAAATTTAACATCTCTTGTTTCAATTACATTTTTATTTTCAGGATCAATTAGTCTCCAAGCCTTTCTTGTGCTTGAATATCCAACAAATATTCCAGCCTTGGCTGTAGGTTGAAATTTTCCTCTTTTGTGCTTGTGTACATAGTAGTAAGCTATGCATCCAAATATCTTTAGATGAGCTACAGTTGGCTTTCTATTTGAAAATCTCTCTTCAGGAGTTATCCATCCCAATTTTTTACAAGGTGTTCTATTTTTCAAATAAGCAAAGGTTGACATTGTTTCTGCCCAATATCTCAATGGAAGTTGTGAGTCTATCAGCAAAGCTCTTGTTCCTTCAATCAGTGTTCTGTTATACCTTTCTGAGATACCATTTTGTTGGGGTGTGTAAACATTTGTCAGTTGGTGCTTTATGCCTTTACCTTTTAAATATTGAGTCATTTGATTATTTGTGAATTCTTTTCCATTATCTGATCTTAATTGTTTGACTTTGATTTCTTTTTCCTTTTCAATTTCTTCAATGAAAGATCTGATGATGTCAAAAGTTTCCAATTTGGATGAGAGAAATTCTACAAATATTTTTCTAGAAAAGTCATCAACAAGTGTTAATACATATTTAGCACCTCCAATTGATTCCTCTTGAATAGGTCCAATCAAATCAATATGTATTAAGTCCAATGGTCTAGTAGATTGAGGATATAGAACTGGTTTGAAGGCTGTTCTAGGATGTTTGGCCTGAATACAAACTTGACAAGTGTCCATATTCTGGGATTGGGTATTGAAATTGTGAGCTGAATTATTCTTCAACATTTGCTTCATGTATTCTTCATTTAGGTGTCCCAATCTTTTGTGCCAATCATTCCAGGTATGAAGAGTAGCCTTTAAAGCCTGTGATGGAATTTCTTCTGGTGCTGATGTTCTGATTATGTAGAAATCATTTATTCTTTGGGCCATCAAAATTTCCTCTCCATCTTCCTCCATTATATGTCCTCCATCCTTATCAAAAAGTACTTTTTTATTGTCATCTACCAGTTTGTTAACAGACATTAAGTTACCTGACAATTTTTCAACATATAGGACATCATTAAGCCTAATCAACTTATTCTGTCCTTCAATTTCAATTGCTCCTTCTGCATTGGATAATATTTCAGAGTCATCTGCAAGTTTTATTGTTTTGTGAACCTCTCTTTCTTCCTTTAATAGATCTCTATTTGATGTCATGTGACAGCTAGCCCCACTATCAACCACCCATTCTTCAGGTTGTTGAGTAGTTTCATATTCTTTGATGTTGGACACATGTTCCTCAGGTTGTAAATTTACAAATTTTGCCTTATTTTGATGTTCAGGTTTATTCTTTGAGGTTTGTTTATTTTCACTCCCTCTTTTATTGTTAGGATTATGCCAACATTATATAGCCTTGTGGCCAGGCTTAGCACAAATGAAACAAATAGGCTTATTACCATTTCTATTTTTGTGGAAATGCTTACTGTTTGAGAAAGATTCTTTATGTGTTGTATTGAATGCTTTGGAATTTCCTTCCTTTTCTTCATGAGTGAATCTTTCATGGTATAGTTTTAAGCAATTTTTAAGATCAGAAATGCTTACCTTCATTTGGCAATTCAGTTGAAGTGCAACAAGGTTGTACTTTTGGGGTAGTCCTCTGATCACTGAAGTGGTGAATTCTTGATCTTCTATCTCTGCACCAAGGTTTCTTGCTTGTTCCAATAGCTTCTCTGATCTGTATAGATATTCTTCCCAATTTTCTTCTTTCTTCATTGTCAATCTTGAAACGTCGTTTCGGGCCTCAATGATCTTTTTCTTTTTATCTCCTTCATATCTTTAATGCAGCGCTATCCAAATATCTTTGCTTGTTTTGCAATTTAATATTAAGGCGACTAAGGAGTCAGTCATTGCACATGTGATGATTCCTTTAGCTTGAGCATCTTTCTTCTTCCATTCTTTGAATTTAACTTCATCTTCTGGTGGATCACCTTCCAAAAGGTCGTCCAATTCTTTGCCTTCTAAAATTGATACGATCCTAAATTTCCAAAAAGCGAAGTTTTTTCCGTCAAATTTGGGAACTTGTACACTATTCTCCATTTACTGAAGATGTGTATATCTTACCTTTTCGGTAAATTTGATTTATTTTCAAGAATGTTGACGCTCGAGTTAAGCCTTTTTTATTTAGCCTTTTTTATTTGCGCGGTGGGAGAAGTGCTCGGCCCATAACCATTGAAGGAAGTTTTAATTAATGAAGGAGTTTTTAATTAATGATTTTATTTTTCAAGAAACATTACAATTATAACATAATATAAAGAAAGATATATATAATGGGAAATACAGCAATCAAAATATATGTGCTATCGAACAATCAACAAACAACAGAGTAGTCCAATATCAATAAAATATCATCAATGATAATAAGCTTGGAAATTAAATCCAACAGTTAGTAATAGATGACAATAAAAGAGAAGTGCTTCAAGTCTCCGTGCCGCCTCCTGTCGTTACTACCGCCACTGCCATCATCGCCAGTCTACTGCTGCTGCTACTACTCTTCTGGTAAGTCTCTCGTGTCCCCCCACCAGTGGTAAGGCCGAGAGATACTGCCAGAGGAAGGGAGTTTCCACTTGAGTGGTGGAACTCGGGACGTCTTTGGGTGGCCTGCGGGGAAAAGCCGCTGGGAAGAGCAACGGGAGCCTGAGCAGGTGATCCACGAAGGGAAGAAGCGAATCGTCGCAAAGAACCGGTAGGGTCAACACGCGACACTGGTGTCAGAAGTGGGATTCTTCCTCGTGGAGGTCACCAGGAGGCTTTTTTTTATTAAAAGTTTTTAGTTGCTGAAAAAGGCCCATTGACGGGAGAGGCCAAGGGATGGCCTCTGAGCAGGACTCGCTGGCCGAGATCGACCGGAGGCTGCAGGAACACCGTGAGGAGTGGGACAGAAGAAAGCGCCGAACGGAGGAGGAAATACGTCGGATGAAAAAAGAGTTCGAAGAGGGAAGGCGTCGAAGAAAAGAGGAATTGCTTCTGTTGGAAAGGGAAAGCGAAGAGAAAAGGCTTCGCAGAAACTTAGTGATGGAGAGGCTGCTGTCTCAAATGAAGGCCCACTGGCAGAATGGGACAGGTACGGCCGAGACAGCTGTGGATGATGTCGGCGAGGGCCGGGCAGAGTCCCGAGGACTGGAAGTCGAGCTGGGAAACATGGGGGAATTGCGTGGAGTGGAGGGCCTGATTGAGGAGCCTCCTGGACAGACTTTGAATCTGCGTCACGCGGACCCGCGAATGAAGCGGCCCCATCGAGAAAAGCGGTACCGGCGAGGGAAGCAGTGCCCTCGGGAGAAGCGGTGCCAGGAAAAAAACGGCTACGACGAGAGAGGAATGGTCCCGGCGAAAGAAGCAGTACCGGCGAGAGGAGAGGTCCCGGCGAGAGGAGTGGTCCCGGCGAGAGGAGTGGTCCCGGCAAGAGAAACGGTGCCAGCGAGAAAGGCGGTACCGGCGAGAGGAGACCCGGCGGGATGAATGGTCCTGGCGAGAGAGGTGGTCTCAGCGAGAAAGGTGGTACCAGCATAAGAGGCGGTGCCGGCATGAGAGGCGCCTCCGGCACGAAAGGCGGTACCGCTATAAGAAGCGGAGTCGGCATAAGAGGCTGAGTCAGCATGAGAGGTGCCTCCGGCGTGAGAAGCGGTTCCGGCGTGAGAAGCGGTACCGGCGAAAGGGGCGGCTCCGGCGAGAGGGACGGCTCCGGAGAAAGGGGCGGCTCCGGCGGGAGAGGCGATCCCGGCGAGAAGTGCTTCAAGTCTCCGTGCCGCCTCCTGTCGTTACTACCGCCACTGCCAACATCGCCAGTCTACTGCTGCTGCTACTACTCTTCTGGTAAGGCTCTCGTGTCCCCCCACCAGTGGTAAGGCCGAGAGATACTGCCAGAGGAAGGGAGTATCCACTCGGGTGGTGGAACTCGGGACGTCCTTGGGTGGCCCGCGGGGAAAAGCCGCGGGGAAGAGCAACGGGAGCCTGAGCGGGTGATCCACGAAGGAAGAAGCGGCGTTGTCGCAAAGAGCCAGAGGGTAAACACGCGACAACTGGTATGTCAACAACAAACTCAGCGCCACATAACGTCAATAGAATTAGGTTTAAAAAGCATATAAGCAAAATTATTTTTAAACTTAATTCTATTAACGTTATATATGTGGCGCTGAGTTTGTTGTTGACACATATTAATATGTTATAATACCTTGATAAAGGTTGGCGTTCAAACAACTGAAATATTGTGGTAAAATAAATAATATTTTGATCCAAATATTCGTATTTGTGGATGGCTTTTCTTGATTTATCAAGAAATTGAGTTGGCCAAATATCAGGGAATAGGTTAAATCAACGTTTAGTTGATTTCTGTTTTACTAGATGGCGCTCTGCCATCTAAAAAGCACATGTCCTCCTGGTCAGGATATGCTTTCTTTATTTTTAATATCAACACCTGACCCACTTATTTTTTTTTATTGTTTTTGCATATAAATATATTTATGAAAAAATAGTACAAATGTGATATTGTACTGGGATAAGGTGCATAATTATGAAAAAAGGCATCTCCTTATCGTGCATTATATATACGTATATTCTCATATATTTGTATAAAAATATTATTTATAATTAATTTATTAAAGTGATACTCCTGTTGAAGGACTGACAAGTCTGAAAGTTTGAAAGTAAAAGGTTTACACAAGAAACTTAGCCCTGTAGGCATTATATAAATGTATGCTATAATCATTAATATATACTATAATAATGTTTATATTTATACTATATAATATGCTATATTAACCCAAAGCAATAACGCGCCATCTATACTTATAAAATAAAAGGATTTAAAAGCGCGAATGTTTATTTTATACATAAAACGAACTTCTACTGTCCTTACTGCGATGAAAAAATATATATTGGGAGGGCTTGGCTCATCAGTGGTGAACCCTCCCAGCGGTTTCGCCAATTGGTGGATTAAATTGGCGAAACCGCTGGGAGGGTTCACCACTGATGAGCCAAGCCCTCTCAATATATTTTTTCATCGCAGTAAGGACAGTAGAAGTTCGTTTTATGTATAAAATAAACATTCGCGCTTTTAAATCCTTTTATTTTATATAATATGCTATATATAGCTTTTCATTTTGATATTGTCTTAGCTCTATCCATCTCAATGCATTGATTCAAAAGAAAATATTGTCAAATCTAATATAGGAATTGCAATTTGAAAAAAACGGCATAAATAGGTATAACTCTGAAATCTATATAAAATATTATTTTTTCATATATAAAAAACAATAAAATATATATTTTACAAAATATTATAAAAATGTAAAACGATATTTGAAAATTATCCCGCATGAATTTCTTTTCAACTTATAATTAAAATTTATTCCAAGGAGAAATAACGATCATTTCTAACTTTGAGATGAGGTAATGAAAGGATGAATTGTGAAGAATAATGATAAACGTAAAAAATAAAAGTGTCCAGGGATGAAAAGAAATTCATGCGGGATAATTTTCAAATGTCGTTTTACAATCACAAGCCGCATTATATTATATTGTATTATAAAAATGTATTATCTAACTGTAAAATAATTTGAGCTTTGAAATATACTCCAAAGTGTCAGGGTTGCTCAATAGATTCACTTAAATTATTTCAGACATCAGAGAAGAAATATCAGATTGCAGAGAATATTCCAATTACCTTTTTTATAAAAAGTGAATTTTATTTTTGACATATATTTATTGATTTAAAAATCTTATTCTTTTTTTATGATGAAATAAATAGATATATTTTTTAAAATGATATATTCAATAGAGGTTTATTTAATAAAATAAAATCTTAAACTTTTGATATAAAAAAAAGGTTAGACGATAATTTGCTCTAATTTCTTTCAGATAAAAAGAAGGCGTGAATAAAAAAAATTGGAAAATCTCTGAAATTTGAGATTAAACTGAATTTCAAATTGGATTGAATTGCTTAAATAAATAAGTAAGTTTTCTTCTTCTATTTTTATATATTTCATTAAATTGTGCAATTCGGGAAATAAAGATGAAAGCATATTTATTTTAAACCTACTTTTAGTTTTTTTAAATATAGGATCTTTTGTGATTTTGTGAAAAAAAAAAAAGATTATCTTTGAAATTTTATAACAAAATGTTTATAAAATTGTATTATAATATATATACACGATGATTTATATAAATAATTATGATAAATTAACAAATAATATATATATGAAAAATAGTATAAATGTGATCTTCTGATCAGCAACTTTCAGTTGCGCGATAAGGAGATGCCTTTTTTATAATATATACTAGCGGATGTACCTGGCTTCGCCCGGGTTTTACCCGAGTAAAGATTTGTCTAAAGAACATTTGTTAAAACAATTCTCTATAAACTTATTGAAAAAAATAATAGATATATTTTGATAATTTGAAACTCGTAAATTTTAATCTCTCGATAAAGTGAACATTTTTCCCGGTCCCTTGAAAAATACTCGATAAGTTGAATAAAATCAATATTAATTGGTTCCTTCGGTAATTGGAAGTTAAAGGAATAGTATCTTGCCCTAGAATTGTATCATTATTCTTGTCTCAAATAAATTGCCGTGTCATCCTGAATTTTGTCTTTCCTAATTTTCTACATTACAAAATCATCATTTTATCTAGTGAACATTTTTTCCCGGTCCCTTGAAAAATACTCGATAAGTTGAATAAAATCAATATTAATTGGTTCCCTCGGTAATTGGAAGTTAAAGGAATAGTATCTTGCCTTGGAATTGTATCATTATTCTTATCTCAAATAAATTGCCGTGTCATCCTGAATTTCGTCTTTCCTAATTTTCTTCATTACAAAATCATCATTTTATCTATTCTCCCAATATATATGTTGTAGATAAATGATAAAACTAACTTTGATTTGTGCGCAATTAATAGGTAGAAAATCTTACTTTTGATAAATAATCATCATCATTTAGTTAAATCTACAAATCTGCAAATAACTCTAAAGATATTCAAGATATTCAAGAAATTATTTTTCAAAAACCTTCCCGGGGATATACCTGATAATATCCCAAAATTTCACGGCGATTGGATGTATGGTTTTTGAATCTATAGAGTACACACAGACAGACATTCATTTATATATATATATAGATATGTTATATAAAAATTATATTTTATTTTTTAAAAATATAAATCCTAAAACAAATTACTCTGTTTATATCTATCACCAGATGTCGCGACTTTCCTTATATAAATCTAATGTTGTTTCCCGTTGGCCGGCTCAAATCTTTTGTAATTATGTAAATAAGTCTTTTGTTTTCCTTATTCTACTCGTCTTAAGTCAGGCAGTACTTGATCAAATTCTGTTTTTTATATATTCCTTAAGCTCAATTAAGGCTAATTCTGATCTAAACTATTTTTATTATTATTATCACGACTGCAATATCAAAAATCAATATTCATGTATCAAGAAAATGATCAATAATTCTATAAATAATATTCAAAAAACATCAGAAAAATCTTTTTTTATAATATATATTGTAACAAATATTTTTTATTTTATTTTATTAGCAGAGTATTATTTCTTATGTTTATATTTTGCTATACTCTGTACACTTCCCTCTTTTGCTTATCTTTTGTTTATCATTCATAGTTTGTTCTTGCCTGAAATAAATTGTTGTCTCATCCCGAAGTTGGTATTCCTTAATTTTACACGTGGTAATATATATATTAGTTATCATATATATGTTGAAATTTAACAATCCATTTTTAATATTAATTTGATATAAATGTATTTGATTTTATTTTCTTTCTTTCTCCTTGTTAATATCACAATTATTTACGGCCTGAAATTATTTTCTATATATATATATAGACAAATGTAAAGACATACATGTATGACAGTACAAGTGTCCCTAGGGGGACATAGCGCTTTAAATTGAAATAAATAAATAAATTTTTAATATATTAAATAAATAGGTTTATTTTGGTACATAATGTTTAATAAAACTTCTAATATTTGAATGAGGCAGTTCGCCTATCTTCTTCGGGGATTCAAACCTTGTAAACAAATTATTCATGTGATGCACGAGTGGGGAGATTTTCTATAAAATGGTTTGTGGTATGGCCATAATATAAATGAAGAAGTAATTATTTCCATTGTACAGTTTGGCTATAACAATCTGCCTTATAGAAAAACCTCGCTACTTGTGCATCACGTGGTTAATTTGTTTACAAGGTTTTAAATACGAAAGAAGATAGGTGTATCAACAAATTATTGGGAGTACAAATAAGTTTTGAGGGATTTGCAAAAGAAGCCACAACAAATATTATATAAATAGCATCGGACCTTGTAAGGTTTCATGTTAAGGCTTCATCATTACCCCAAAAAAATCAGAAAAAGTCTTTTCACTCAAGTGTAAGGAACTTTTTTTTTTGTGCTGTAACCATGTCAACCTTTTTGCCAACAAAACACAATTTGCGGGAAGCGCTGATTTTTTGTTTTAATTTGAAGAAAAGTGCAACTGATGAACATCGATTGCTGTGTGAGGCATATGGTAAACATGCTCTATCAATAAAATCATGTGAGTACTGGTTTCGGCGTTTCAAAAGTGGCGATTTTGACACCAGAGACAAAGAACGCGGAGGGAGGCCAATAAAGTTCGAAGACGCTGAGTTGGAGGCTTTATTGGACGAAGATTCAAGCCAAACTCAAGAGGAGCTCGCTGAAACCTTGGGAGTGACTCAACAAGCGATTTCGAACCGTCTCAAGGTCATGGGTATGGTGCAAAAACAAGGAAATTGGGTTCCATATGAACTCAAGCCAGGAAACATCGAGCGCCATATTTGCACGTGCGAACTACTGCTCAAATGACAAAATCGGAAGGGTTTTTTTGCATCGAATCGTGACGGGGGACGAAAGGTGGATTCACTACGACAACCCAAAGCGCAGAAAATCGTGGGTTAAGCCCGGTCATGCATCAACTTCATGGCAAGAAGCTAATGCTCTGCATCTGATGGGATCAGCTCGGAGTGATCTACTATGAGCTACTTCAGCCTAACGAAACCATCACTGGAGAACGTTACCAACAACAATTGATGCGATTAAGCCGAGCATTGAAGATTAAACGCCCACTATATGCCAAAAGACATGACAAGGTGATCTATCAGCACGACAACGCTCGGCCACATGTTGCAAAAGTTGTCAAGGAGACTTTGACTTTGGAGGCGCTTCAATGGAATGTCCTACCCCACCCGCTGTATTCACCAGACATTGCTCCTTCAGACTACCACATGTTCCGTTCGATGACACATGGCCTGGCCGAGCAGCACTTCACTTCTTACGAAGAGGCGAAAAATTGGGTCAATGTTTGGATCGCCTCAAAAGACGAGGAATTTTTTCGACACGGAATCCGTATGCTGCCTGAAAGATGGGAAAAAGTCGTAGCTAAAGATGGACAATACTTTGAATGAATTACACTGGTGTCCAAAAAATAAGAAACTTTTGTTTTTTAATGATATGTTTTAAAATATACAACGCTAAAAGCTAAAAAGTAATTTAATTAGGTATTTTAAGTCGTAGAATTTATTTATCGCAACCATTCGATTCGGTAAAATTGAAAATGTGCAAATTTTTGCTTGTCTTTATAAGTGTGCTATTTGGCGTGTCGTTCACCCCATCTAAGAATTGTCCAATTATAAGTTTATTTAATCTGTTAGTGAAAGGCACGCCCGCGCGATGAAGAGAAGAACAGTTTTTCAACCAACACCACCGGCGACGTCACGGTCGGCGCGCATGCGCGGCGGCGGCGGTCACGTGGGAAGCACGGGAGTGGGCCCTTCGAATTCTGACGGCCAACACGGACTGACTTCCTTCCCAATCCATCCTTTTCAATCGAACATTTTTAACTTCTTTAATTACTAAATTTAATTTGTAACATAATATTTATATCTATATTTATCCTGAATAAAATTTAAAATATCAAGGATGATTAATTGAATCATTCTTTTAATACCAAACGAACCTGTCATAGTGTACCATTCAAAAAGTGTACCGAACATAATCCTTAGTTAATTATGATTTTACGAAAAAATTTAGCAGATTATTTAAAACTAGACGAATGGCCCGGGCAACGCCCGGGTTTTACCCGAGTGCGAATATATTTTAAAAACGTTTTAATCTTCATCTAGATCTTCATCTTGTCTACACCTTGTATACATCTTGCTTCCTAGGGTTGCCTAGAGTGGCCGCTATAGACAGGGTGGTCTGTATAGACAGGTGGATGTATCACACAGCTGATAACAGGGTTGCCTAGAGTGGCCGCTATAGACAGGGTGGTCTGTATAGACAGGTGGATGTATCACACATCTGATAACAGGGTTGTCTAGAGTGGTCGCTATAGACAGGGTGGTCTGTATAGACAGGTGTATGTATCACACTGCTGATAACAGGGTTGCCTAAAGTGACCGCTATAGACAGGGTGGTCTGTATAGACAGGTGAATGTAACACACTGATGATAACAGGGTTGCCTAAAGTGACCGCTATAGACAGGGTGGTCTGTATAGACAGGTGGATGTATCACACAGCTGATAACAGGGTTGTCTAGAGTGGCCGCTATAGACAGGTGTATGTATCACACAGCTGATAACAGGGTTATCTAGAATGGCCGCTATATGCAGGGTGGTCTGTATAGACAGGTGAATGTATCACACAGCTGATAACAGGGTTGTCTAGAGTGGTCGCTATAGACAGGGTGGTGTCTGTATAGACAGGTGTATGTATCACACAGCTGATAACAGGGTTGTCTAGAGTGGCCGCTATAGACAGGGTGGTCTGTATAGAAAGGTGTATGTATCACACTGCTGATAACAGGGTTGCCTAAAGTGACCGCTATAGACAGGGTGGTCTGTATAGACAGGTGAATGTAACACACTGATGATAACAGGGTTGCCTAAAGAGACCGCTATAGACAGGGTGGTCTGTATAGACAGGTGGATGTATCACACAGCTGATAACAGGGTTGTCTAGAGTGGCCGCTATAGACAGGTGTATGTATCACACAGCTGATAACAGGGTTATCTAGAATGGCCGCTATATGCAGGGTGGTCTGTATAGACAGGTGGATGTATCACACAGCTGATAACAGGGTTGTCTAGAGTGGTCGCTATAGACAGGGTGGTCTGTATAGACAGGTGTATGTATCACACTGCTGATAACAGGGTTGCCTAAAGTGACCGCTATAGACAGGGTGGTCTGTATAAACAGGTGAATGTAACACACTGATGATAACAGGGTTGCCGAAAGTGACCGCTATAGACAGGGTGGTCTGTATAGACAGGTGGATGTATCACACAGCTGATAACAGGGTTGTCTAGAGTGGTCGCTATAGACAGGGTGGTCTGTATAGACAGGTGTATGTATCACACTGCTGATAACAGGGTTGCCTAAAGTGACCGCTATAGACAGGGTGGTCTGTATAGACAGGTGAATGTAACACACTGATGATAACAGGGTTGCCTAAAGTGACCGCTATAGACAGGGTGGTCTGTATAGACAGGTGGATGTATCACACAGCTGATAACAGGGTTGTCTAGAGTGGCCGCTATAGACAGGTGTATGTATCACACAGCTGATAACAGGGTTATCTAGAATGGCCGCTATATGCAGGGTGGTCTGTATAGACAGGTGGATGTATCACACAGCTGATAACAGGGTTGTCTAGAGTGGTTGCTATAGACAGGGTGGTCTGTATAGACAGGTGTATGTATCACACAGGTGATAACAGGGTTGTCTAGAGTGGCCGCTATAGACAGGGTGGTCTGTATAGAAAGGTGTATGTATCACACTGCTGATAACAGGGTTGCCTAAAGTGACCGCTATAGACAGGGTGGTCTGTATAGACAGGTGAATGTAACACACTGATGATAACAGGGTTGCCTAAAGTGACCGCTATAGACAGGGTGGTCTGTATAAACAGGTGGATGTATCACACAGCTGATAACAGGGTTGTCTAGAGTGGCCGCTATAGACAGGTGTATGTATCACACAGCTGATAACAGGGTTATCTAGAATGGCCGCTATATGCAGGGTGGTCTGTATAGACAGGTGGATGTATCACACAGCTGATAACAGGGTTGTCTAGAGTGGTCGCTATAGACAGGGTGGTCTGTATAGACAGGTGTATGTATCACACTGCTGATAACAGGGTTGCCTAAAGTGACCGCTATAGACAGGGTGGTCTGTATAAACAGGTGAATGTAACACACTGATGATAACAGGGTTGCCGAAAGTGACCGCTATAGACAGGGTGGTCTGTATAGACAGGTGGATGTATCACACAGCTGATAACAGGGTTGTCTAGAGTGGTCGCTATAGACAGGGTGGTCTGTATAGACAGGTGTATGTATCACACTGCTGATAACAGGGTTGCCTAAAGTGACCGCTATAGACAGGGTGGTCTGTATAGACAGGTGAATGTAACACACTGATGATAACAGGGTTGCCTAAAGTGACCGCTATAGACAGGGTGGTCTGTATAGACAGGTGGATGTATCACACAGCTGATAACAGGGTTGTCTAGAGTGGCCGCTATAGACAGGTGTATGTATCACACAGCTGATAACAGGGTTATCTAGAATGGCCGCTATATGCAGGGTGGTCTGTATAGACAGGTGGATGTATCACACAGCTGATAACAGGGTTGTCTAGAGTGGTCGCTATAGACAGGGTGGTCTGTATAGACAGGTGTATGTATCACACTGCTGATAACAGGGTTGCCTAAAGTGACCGCTATAGACAGGGTGGTCTGTATAAACAGGTGAATGTAACACACTGATGATAACAGGGTTGCCGAAAGTGACCGCTATAGACAGGGTGGTCTGTATAGACAGGTGGATGTATCACACAGCTGATAACAGGGTTGTCTAGAGTGGTCGCTATAGACAGGGTGGTCTGTATAGACAGGTGTATGTATCACACTGCTGATAACAGGGTTGCCTAAAGTGACCGCTATAGACAGGGTGGTCTGTATAGACAGGTGAATGTAACACACTGATGATAACAGGGTTGCCTAAAGTGACCGCTATAGACAGGGTGGTCTGTATAGACAGGTGGATGTATCACACAGCTGATAACAGGGTTGTCTAGAGTGGCCGCTATAGACAGGTGTATGTATCACACAGCTGATAACAGGGTTATCTAGAATGGCCGCTATATGCAGGGTGGTCTGTATAGACAGGTGGATGTATCACACAGCTGATAACAGGGTTGTCTAGAGTGGTCGCTATAGACAGGGTGGTCTGTATAGACAGGTGTATGTATCACACAGCTGATAACAGGGTTGTCTAGAGTGGCCGCTATAGACAGGGTGGTCTGTATAGAAAGGTGTATGTATCACACTGCTGATAACAGGGTTGCCTAAAGTGACCGCTATAGACAGGGTGGTCTGTATAGACAGGTGAATGTAACACACTGATGATAACAGGGTTGCCTAAAGTGACCGCTATAGACAGGGCGGTCTGTATAGACAGGTGGATGTATCACACAGCTGATAACAGGGTTGTCTAGAGTGGCCGCTATAGACAGGTGTATGTATCACACAGCTGATAACAGGGTTATCTAGAATGGCCGCTATATGCAGGGTGGTCTGTATAGACAGGTGGATGTATCACACAGCTGATAACAGGGTTGTCTAGAGTGGTCGCTATAGACAGGGTGGTCTGTATAGACAGGTGTATGTATCACACTGCTGATAACAGGGTTGCCTAAAGTGACCGCTATAGACAGGGTGGTCTGTATAAACAGGTGAATGTAACACACTGATGATAACAGGGTTGCCGAAAGTGACCGCTATAGACAGGGTGGTCTGTATAGACAGGTGGATGTATCACACAGCTGATAACAGGGTTGTCTAGAGTGGCCGCTATAGACAGGTGTATGTATCACACAGCTGATAACAGGGTTATCTAGAATGGCCGCTATATACAGGGTGGTCTGTATAGACAGGTGGATGTATCACACAGCTGATAACAGGGTTGTCTAGAGTGGTCGCTATAGACAGGGTGGTCTGTATAGACAGGTGTATGTATCACACAGCTGATAACAGGGTTGTCTAGAGTGGCCGCTATAGACAGAGTGGTCTGTATAGACAGGTGGATGTAACACACTGCTGATTACAGGGTTGCCTAAAGTGACCGCTATAGACAGGGTGGTCTGTATAGACAGGTGGATGTAACACACTGCTGATAACAGGGTTGTCTAGAATGGCCGCTATAGACAGGTGTATGTATCACACAGCTGATAACAGGGGAGGGGGCAGGGAGATCACGTGTTCGCCGGCAGCCAATGGGCGCGCATTCTATCCGTGAGCTTCAGACAGACAAAATAAGGCAATTATATAAGTAGATGGAGAGCTGTTGGAAGAATGGAGGCAGGGCAATCACAAGTTGAAGTAGCAAAATGGCTAAATGTGAATAAATCTGTGGTCAGCAAAATATGGAAACAGTTCATTGAGACAGGAACCATCAAAAGAAAAGAAGGTTCTGGTTGAAAAAGAAAAACAGCTACCTCTGAAGACCGTTATCTGGTCGTAACTGCCAAGCGCCATAGGGAGATGACAGCCATTCAACTCTCTAATGAACTCTCAAGTGCTACTGGAACGAGAATTTCAAGACAAACTGTTTACCGAAGGCTTCACGAAGGTGCTCTTTATGCAAGACGACCAATGGTCTGTTTCCCTTTAACCTCTGCTCACAGGAGAGCCCGCTTGAATTGGTGCTTGGAACATCACGCCTGGACTCATGATCAGTGGGACAATGTTCTCTTCAGTGACGAGTCAAGATTTAGTTTAAACACAGATTCCCGACGAGTCTTCAACTGGAGGGAGCCTGGAACCCGCTATCATCCCAGTAACATCAGGGAAATAGTCAGTTTTAGAGGGGGCAGTCTCTTAGTCTGGGCTGGCATCAGTTCTAGCAGACGCACACCCCTCCACATTTTTTCTGGGGGCACTTTAACTGCCCAAAGGTACAGGGACGAGATCCTTGAGCCCTATCTAAGACCTTATAGAGATCAAATTGGTCACAATTTAATTTTTATGGACGATAATGCTCGTCCGCATAGGGCTAGGCTAGTCAATGAATATCTCCAGAGTGAGAATATTAAGGATGGATTGGCCAGCCAGATCTCCGGACCTGAATCCAATCGAGCATGTGCGGGATGCTCTAGGGAGGCGTATTGGAGCTCGTCACCCCTCTCCCAGAACCCTCGTTGAGCTAAGAACTGCTCTATTGGAAGAGTGGGGTTTACTACCCCTGGACCTCCTCCAAAGCCCGGTAAACAGTATGAGGGCTCGCTGTGAGACCTTGATAGCTGTTAGAGGTGATGATACTCCCTATTGATATCTTATTTCTTTAAGATCTGGAACCTTAGCTTTGGGTATGTTGGTAATAATTTGCATATTTCATAATTTCAAATATATTTTTTTAATTTTCATATAGCTAGTCAAATTCTCCATAGTTTAAACTATTTGTAAACTAAATTTTATATTTGTTAATAAATTAGCTTTTGAGAAATTTCAATATTGGTTAAGTTTCTTATTTTTTGGACACCGGTGTATATTGTACTGATTTCTCCGAATAAAGCTTATAATTTATTTAAAAAAATCCCTCAAAACTTATTTGTACTCCTAATATTGTAAATTTTATTCTATAAATTTGATCTAATATAAATGTTATGAATAATTTGTTTGATGTTAGATAAAGGGTTCATAAGACAAAGGATCGATAAGATAAAGTGTTGAAGGTGCAGTCGTGATAAAAAAAGATAATTATTCACCGTCAAATAGTTTTTATTTTCAATTACTTGAGGGAATAATACACATTAGTTATTTTCACATTATAAAGAATTTATAAAGTTAATCCTATATTAGTGATTCAAAAAGATATATACGTTAACTACGCATATATACAACAACACTGAAAGTCATTCTAAAAACGATGATAACAAAAGTAGAATTATCAATGAATAAAAATAAAGTATATATTTTTTAGAATATACGTCTTAGAATATATAAGTCCGTTGCCCGACCATGAGAACTAAATATTTGAAACTAATAAATTTTACCATCTATATACCTTAAAGCCTTGTATAAAGATATGCAAATTTTAAGTTTCTAGAACTAACCGTTTTTTTTGTTATTGGGTTCTGAAAGAGGACAAGAAACAGGAATCATCTAAAATGGAGACAAACGAGATTCGTGCTGTAATAAAATATCTTTGTAAGAAAGGAATGTCGCCGAAGGAAATCTATGAGGATATGGTGGATACATTAAAGGAAGAAGCTCCTTCCTATAGCACAGTAAAAAATGCATAGCTGCGTTTAAATTAGTGAGGATCAGCACCGAAGACGAACATCCACCAGGAAGACATGTTGAGTCAGTCACTCAAGAAAACATCGACAAGATACATGCTTTGGTTATTTTGGACAGAAGAATGACAGTTCGTCGGATAGAAGACACCTTGTGTATTTTAAAAACAACAGTGGATCGGATTATGAGAGAACACTTGGGCCTCAGGAAGCTTTCTTCCCATTGGGTTCCCAAACTTTTGAAACCCGATCAAAAGGCTGTAAGGAGAAAGTTATTTTCGGACAATTTTGCGTTATTTGAAGCCAATCCAGAGGAATTTGTGAGTAGATTTGTTACCATGGATGAGAGACTTGGGCCCATCACTTTACACCAGAGTCCAAGCAACAATCCATGCAATGGAGACACTCCGGTTCCCCTCCCCCCAATAAAGCCAAGACAGTTCCATCAGCAGGGAAGTTAATGTTGTCTGTCTTTTGGGTTTCCGAGGGTGTACTTCATCTAGACTTTCTTAATAAGGGTCAAACCATCACTGGAAATTATTATGCAAATATTGTGAAGCTACTACGAGAAGCTAGCAAGGAAAAGAGAAAGGAAGAGAGAGGAAGATTGTTTACCATCAAGACAATGCTCCGAGTCTTCGATCGCTGCAAGCCATGGCTGCTATTTATGATTCTGGCTTTGAACATTTACCACATGTACCCTATTCACCAGATCTAGCTCCGTCTGACTTCCAGCTATTTCTTATTTGAAAATATCACTTTCTGGCATTCATTTTAGGTCAGATTAAGGTCATGATGCTGTAATCTCATTTTTTGAGTCACTTGAAACATCGTTCTTTTTGGAGGGCATAAAAGCATTAGAACATCGCTAGAAAAAGTGTATAGACCTTAAAGAGGATTATGTTGAAAAATAAATCATAATCATTTTATTAGTCATTTTCTTTATATGTCGGGCCACGGACTTATGGGACACCCCTCGTAAAAATATTTGAGTTTTTAGATTATATAATATATATAAGCCTATTTTAGACGCATATGGTTATTTTGAAAATGTCTATAATAGTTTCAAATATTCATAACAGATGGCGCGCTGATGCATCATAATATATAAGCTAATTTATTTAATATATAGAGATATCTAGATATTAAAAATTCAATATTAAAATTGTATTTGTGTGTTTAACATAAATGAACGCAATCCCAATATAAACAAGTGGAGGAATGAAGGTCCACTTCTCAAGGGTGGACACCTCATCACCAATCCCCGCCGGGAGAATGGAATCTAGAATCCTGCCTAACACCAAGTGGAGGAATGGAGTTCCACTTCTCCCACCATGGTTCACTAATCCCCGCCGGGAGAATGGAATCTAGAATCCTGCCTAACACCAAGTGGAGGAATGGAGTTCCACTTCTCCCACCATGGTTCACTAATCCCCGCCGGAAGAATGGAATATAGAATCCTGCCTAACACCAAGTGGAGGAATGGAGTTCCACTTCTCCCACCATGGTTCACTAATCCCCGCCGGAAGAATGGAATATAGAATCCTGCCTAACACCAAGTGGAGGAATGGAGTTCCACTTCTCCCACCATGGTTCACTAATCCCCGCCGGGAGAATGGAATCTAGAATCCTGCCTAACACCAAGCGGCGGAATGGAGTTCCACTTCTCCCACCATGGTTCACTAATCCCCGCCGGGAGAATGGAATCTAGAATCCTGCCTAACACCAAGTGGAGGAATGGAGTTCCACTTCTCCCACCATGGTTCACTAATCCCCGCCGGGAGAATGGAATCTAGAATCCTGCCTAACACCAAGTGGAGGAATGGAGTTCCACTTCTCCCACCATGGTTCACTAATCCCCGCCGGGAGAATGGAATCTAGAATCCTGCCTAACACCAAGTGGAGGAATGGAGTTCCACTTCTCCCACCATGGTTCACTAATCCCCGCCGGGAGAATGGAATCTAGAATCCTGCCTAACACCAAGCGGCGGAATGGAGTTCCACTTCTCCCACCATGGTTCACTAATCCCCGCCGGGAGAATGGAATCTAGAATCCTGCCTAACACCAAGTGGAGGAATGGAGTTCCACTTCTCCCACCATGGTTCACTAATCCCCGCCGGGAGAATGGAATCTAGAATCCTGCCTAACACCAAGTGGAGGAACTAAATCCCCGCCGCGAGAACTGTGTGAAGGTTTACCCCATTTAACTTGTGTTGGGAGCAAGTCTACCCCAATATAAACAATTAAGAATAAAGTCTTCGAATTTCATTTTGTTTAAGGGCCTAGCTAATTGTTGTGATATGTTAAATAACATATGATAATGTTACGTATTATATTTATCATCTATTATTGACTATGCAAAATCATGCCATTTGTCAATTGTTTTAAAAACTTATGTAAACTATTTCCTTTTTATCTCTATCTTATATAAAAGGAGATTACTGGAATAAATAAACATGCAGTTCAACTTGTAAAGTCAGAACGAGTCTTATTCAAATAACACTTACCATTACAACACTCCCCGGAAGCCCTGAACTGGCTGAAGGCCTTGCCTCTCAGACTTTAATGACCGATATGTCCTCACTTCTTTTTTCTAGATTTAATTCATTTTGTCTCCTCTCTAATTGTAAATACGCTGCTGTATCACCTCATAAGCATAAATAAATAAATTACAACACTAATCAGTGTTGATTTGTAGAAAGTTGTTTCAATTTTTAAAAATTGAATTAACGGTTTCATTTTATATCACCACTTACGAGTCAGGCCGTCCCATTATTTTATTATTGCAGTAAGAGCAGTTAAAATTGTTTTAATTTGAAAGGAAACATGTTCTTCAAAAATAGTTTGAATTTTTCATTATAGATGTCGCGCTAAAGTATTAAGGTAAATATATTAGTCTTTATGGATTTTATAATACGTAATCGTTTAATGTTTTTAGAAACTTTGCAAAGAAAGGTTTTCTCAACCGTCAGAAAAGACGTAAAAACTCAAATAGTACCATCCATTAAAAATAAATATGGAATTAGAATCTTATATTTTACATTTAAACGGCTAGATTTCGAAGTAAAATCGATTAAATCTTTCAATTTCTCTATAGTAAGAGACCATCGAGATAAATCAATCTTTATCAAATTACGAAACTATTTTAGACGCGTAATATTCTTTTTAAAATAAAACAATTTCTACTGCCCTTACTACAATGGAAACATTTAAAGGGAGGGCCTAGCTCCTCAGTGGTGAACCCTCCCAGTGGTTTCGCCAGCTTAATCTACCATACCGCTGTTATATTGCATTTTTGGAACTTCCTTTTATAGTAATACTGATACTTGACTCTTCGAATGAAAAATTCTTTAATTTTTCCATTGCAGTAAGGGCAGTAGAAATTGTTTTATTTTAAAAAGAATATTACGTGTCTAAAATAGTTTCGTAATTTGATAACAGATGGCGCGCTAGTGCATTGTAATAAATCAATCTTTCAACAGGGGGTTGGAAAGGTTTAAACCTAAAGCCACAACCTGAGATCAAATTCTGCATTGTGTATATTTTTCTGAATGTAAATTGCTTCAATGGCCCCCGATTCTTGCCAAAGTCTATCCCCCCCCCCAGTGGGTGCAAGTAATCAACGGATAATTTTACACAATATAACTTTTTAATTATACAGAAACAGCATAATACAATTCATCCGATTCATCACTGGTACAAACCATTGAAACAATTAGTAGATCTTCAAAAACTCAATAGAAATCAACAAACAGCTTTAGCAAGACTAGGAAGTGGCCATATAAAAACTTTAAAATTTCAAAATGGACTAAAAACCTTCAATTGCTGCTTGAAATGCAATAGTGCAGAAGCCTTTCCGGAACATATCATGCTCAGAACTGACAATAACTACCTATAACTACCATCGCAAAATTGGAGAGGAGTGGACTTCAGGAATTGGTTTAACCATGGAGATAAGCACCACCACCATCACATCATACAATGATATGGATAATATTACCTACCTTATATATTATAGTATTATGGGGTATAGGTTCAACACACCAAGATGACCAGCTGATCTTCAGATAATCTATACACACCAAAATGATATCATTTAACTTGTGAAACATGTGAAATATATTACATGGTGTTTAAATTGTTAAATATATGTTTGGGGATGGTAGTACATAGGGCTATAGTTTCATTCAACAATGAATAAATAATTTATGAAATTGGTAAACCAAGGATAAAACATGTTTGGGAAGACTTGGTTTATAAATGATAAACCTTCTAAGAGATTTTTGGTATTTTTGGGTTCTAAGAAATTTAAACAATTTTTGACACACATGTTTCTTATTAAAATAAAACAATTTTCTACTGTCCTTTCTGCAATAATAAATTAATAAAAGTACCTGGCTCATCATTAGTGAACCCTGCCAGAGGTTTCACCAGTTTAATCTACCATCAAAATACGAAACTATTATAGACGCGTATGATTCTTTTTAAAATAAAACAATTTCTACTGCCCTTACTGCAATGGAAAAATTAATTTTTCTTTCTTTTTTTTTTTGTTTGTTTTATTTTAAAAAAATCATACGCGTCTATAATAGTTTCGTATTTTGATAACAGATGATGCGCTAATGCTTCATAATATAATTAATCTAATATGCCTCTGTAATATTGCATTAGGCTGTTTTGCTTTATGCTGACTGTTTTTGGAAGAGCAATACTCTCTCGCGCGAGAAGCATTTTATATATTTATAATGTGTATTTACTTTCTTCAAGGCTAATGTCTTCATAGTTAATTTAAAATACAATTTTCTTGAAAGAGGCCCATAATGACGATACAAAAGTATTGAGGTTACGATTGATATTCTTATCAACAATGAGAATCATGGAAACCAGTCTTCAAGGATGAAAAGTTCATAATTTAGAGTTATTTTAGATATACCTTTTTTGATGTTGTATTAATAAAGTGAAAACATTAGAATTCAGGGAATAAATGCCTTTTTGAAAAGAAATATATCCCCTGATATTATTCGAATATTTTCACCTTAATTTGAAAGATGTGATTATCTATTGAAATGTTTGTTGCATGTTGAAATGATTTCTAATGATACCCATGCCTTTTATAATTATCATATCTCTCCTAATATTCACCTAATATTAATTATTTTATATTTATATTAAAAAACACAGGATGTATTATTTTTAAAATATTTCTAACCTATTTTCTTTTCTTGTGATTTGTAATGTACACTCAAGGACAAAACTTAAGGATGTTATACCTTTTAGCATATATATCAGGGTTCAAATAAAATCTCTTAAATATATTTGATACACAGTGACATTTATTGAAGATACACGAGATAACCAAGTGTGAACTAAATTGCCTCTGTCTCCTTAAACAAAAAAAAGTGAACTGGCAACATCATAGACCCTCCACTTCCTTAAATTTTGTTTATGAGTGTATATTTTTTATCTTGTTGATATATTTGTAGGATGGTTGTTGATGTGCTGTGTTGGTGTGGCTTGTGGAAAGGCTGCTGATAAAATTATAAATAAAATTAATTTATTTTAAAGCAAGAAATTAAAAAGAGAAAAGAAGCAACGGTTGAAGTAACGGCCGTTAGAGTTTTAGCCCTAGATGTTTACCGCTGCAGTGTGGCCAGATCAAGTGTGTCGGAAGAAGCCAGCCGCTAGAAAGTTCTGGATGACGTCCCACGCGCATGCGTAGTGAAGTGTTGACGCCCGCGGCTCGCTGAAGCAAAGTGCAGTCGCCACACTACTCCCCCTCCAGTAGGATCTTTCCAGCGATCCTATGCAATCTTATTGGCTTGCCAAGTTCGGGTCTTGGGAAAACATCGGTCCTTCTGATGTGAAAGCAGGCTTGAGGCGGTCGATAGACACCCACGTGGATCTCTTTTTAATTTTCAGTTTGTAAATTTTGGGTTTCCTAAAAAGGACTTCATATGGACCGTCGTATGGGGGAGCTAGCGGTGGCAATATCAGGTCCCGACGTAGATAGACATGGGAACATGTCTCGAGTGGTTTGGGCACGTAAACGTGGCGGTTCCCATGTGGTTTGCTTGGTGCAGGTTTCAGAGATGCCATGGCGCGCTTGAAGTCCTCCAGCCACGGTTCGGTAGGCGAGCTTGCAGAGGGGGGGTCCTCGAAAAATGTTCCTGGAAGGGGGAGGGGCTTCCCATAGACCAGCTCAGCGGTTGTGGTGTTGAGATCTTCCCTTAGCGACGAACGAATCCCTAGGAGCACCAGGGGAAGTTTCAAGGACCAGCTCGTGGAATCGTGACAGCGAAGGGAGTCTTTCAGCTGTCTGTGGAATCTTTCTACCAGGCCATTTGCTGCTGGATGGTAGGGTGATGTCCTTATTCTGTTGATTCCCAGAAGCCGTGTCAACTCACCGAAAAGTGCTGATTCAAACTGCCTGCCTTGGTCTGTAGTCACTTTTACTGGCACGCCAAAACGAGATATACAGACCGATAGGAAGGCATTTGCTACTGTTTTGGCGGTGATGTCCTGTAAGGGTAGTGCTTCGGGCCACCTAGTGAAACGGTCGACGCAGGTGAATATGTACCGATAGTTTTCACTCGGTGGTAATGGTCCGACCAGGTCAATGTGAACATGACTGAACCTTCCGTCTGGGGGACTAAACGACTGAAGGGGCGTTCTTGTGTGTCTAGCGGTTTTGGAGACTTGGCAGCGGTGGCAGGCGCGAGTCCAAAGTGCGCAATCCTTCTTGACGGCCGGCCAGACGTAATGGGCGGTGACCATCCTTGTAGTAGCTCGTACTCCGGGGTGAGACAAGTTGTGGTATGCAGAGAAAATTATGCGGCGACAGGGTGCGGGTATGAAAGGTCTGGGTTTTTCTGTGGAAACGTCACAGTACAGGGAAATGTTCGTTTCTGGGATTTGTACTTTTTCCAGTTGTAGTGAGCTGCGGTTTTCCGATGTCAAGAGAGCTTGTAGCTCCTGGTCTACTGCTTGCGCTTCGGCGAGGGATTTCGGGTCATAAGGTTGGTGGTGGGAGATGGTTTCCACGCGTGACAGGAAATCTGCAGGTACATTTTCACAGCCCGCGATGTGGTGGATGTCGGTTGTGAATTGCCCGATGAAATCGAGGTGTCGACATTGGCGCGGTGAGGCCTTGTCCAGATTTTGCTGAAAGGCGTATGTGAGAGGTTTGTGGTCCGTATAGACCGGAAATTGTCGCCCTTCCAATAAATGCCTGAAATGCTTGATAGCCAAGTATACCGCCAGGAGTTCTCTGTCGTATGCGCTGTATTTTCTTTGCGCAGCGTCTAGTTTCCTTGAGAAAAACGCTATTGGTTGGAAATTGTTGCCAACTTGCTGGTGAAGCGCGGCGCCCACAGCAAAATCCGAGGCATCTACCGTAAGGCAGAGAGGCGCTTCTGGAAAAGGATGGTGCAAGAGGGCAGCTTTTCTAGTTGAAATTTGCACTGGTCGAAAGCCTTGAGTGCTGTTGGGGTCCATTGGCAGGATGCGTTCTTGCGCCCTTCGACCATGGCGTGGAGTGGTGCCTGAGTACTAGCGGCATTGGGGAGGCAGCGCCGATAGAAATTTAACATACCCAGAAAACGTCGAAGTTTTCCGACAGTATCAGGGATTGGGATGTCTTTAATTGCTTGTACTCGCTGAGGGTCCGGCGAGATTCCAGCGTTAGTGATGATAAACCCCAAGAATTTGACTGAAGGTTGGCCGAAGGTGCATTTGGTTTCGTTGATCGTCAGGCCGTAGTCTCGAAGGCGACCAAAAAGTTGTTGAAGATGGGATACATGTTGATTTTCTGAATCGGATGCGATAAGCACGTCGTCAATGTAGGCATATGCAAAATCCAAACTTGGAGTACTTCGTTGATGAGCCTTTGAAAGGTTTGGGCTCCGTTACATAGGCCAAAGGACATGCGGGGAAACTCGAAAAGGCCGAAAGGCGTAATAACGGCAGTCTTAGGGATATCTCTAGCTTCCACGGGCACATGGTGGTACGCTCTAACCAGATCGATAGTAGAAAATATTTTCTTACCATGCAGATGCGATGCAAAGTCCATAATGTTAGGGACTGGATATCGGTCGGGGACGGTAGCGGCATTCAGTTTCCTGTAGTCTCCACATGGTCGTAGCGAGCCGTCTTTTTTGGGTACTAGGTGGAGAGGGCTGGCCCACGGTGATTTGGATGGACGACAGATGCCTTTCTCCATCATGAAGGCGAAATCTTTCTTTGCCGCGGCGAGTTTGTCCGTGGGGAGTCGTCGCGGTTTTGCTGCAATCGGGGGGCCCTTTGTGATGATATGATGAGTCACTGAGTGACGGGGAGGGCTTTTTATAAGATTCTGACTAGTGAGCTCTGGGAATTGTCTTAGTATTCTGGAGTAAGGCGAATTGGCGAATGTAAGGTGAATGCTAACAGCGGGGGAAGGGGAAACTTGTCCAATGGAGTGAAGGGAAGATACTGGGTCGCTCAGCCGGTGATTACGCAGGTCTACTGTCAGCCCGTAATGTCGGAGAAAGTCTGCGCCGATGATGGACACGCCGACGTCGGCAATGATGAAAGGCCAACGGAATAATCGTCCGAGACCGAGGTCAAGCTCAAGATGTCGTTCCCCGTAAGTGTGGATGATAGATCCGTTAGCTGCGAAAAGCTGCCTGTGCGAGGGCCTAGCGTTTTTTACTGGTGGTGGAATCACTGAGACTTCGGCTCCAGTGTCGACCAAAAACAAATAGGCGCTGCGTCGGTCCGTAATGAAGAGCCGGCGAGTAAGGCCTGCGCCGTCAGTGGCTCCTACTGACTGCGGGCGTATTCGTTTCCCTGGGCCTTGAAGTTGCATGGTTGAAGGCACTTCCTAGCTTGCGCTCCAAACTTCATATGGTACCAGCAAGTTCCTGCGTTTCCTTTTTTGTTGTGGGGTGGGTACCTATCGTTCGGATAGCGATTGTGTGGGGTGTCCATGGATGACTTCAAAGCTTCGATTTGCGTATGCAGGTCTTGGATTTGCGTCATCAGCTGTTGGTGGGCTTCCGCGCTATGACCTGTGCTTGGTTGGTCCACTGCTGAGACCGTTGGCAGTATGGCTTCGTGTATGTTGTCTGCCATTTCCGCCAGCTTACTCAAACTTGTTTCAGAGGATGCTGCGAGAGCGGCCCTTATCTCCTGAGGTAGGCGTCGAGTCCACAGCATTTTCAGTGCTGTATCGGAGAAATTTCTCCCTGCCTGATGTTGCATCGCGGCTAGGACTGTTGATGGCTTCTGGTCTCCCATGGGACGCCCATCCAGAACCTGTAAGATTTTAGTTTGCTTTGATTGACCGAGTCGTTGGAGAAGGCCTGCTTTCAGCGCATCGTATTTACCAGAGGGTGGGGGGCCGTTACGATGCCCGCGACGTAAGTAAGGGTTGGCTGGTCTAGGCTCGTCACCGTTGCTTGGAATTTAGTTTCGTCGCGGGAGATCTCGGCTAGACCGAAAGCGGCTTCTAGCTGGCTTATCCACAGTTCAACGTTGTTGGGCCAGAATGGTGGTGCACGGAAAGCCAATCTTGATATTTGGGAGGGTGCCGTGGATGTTGGCCCTTCCGGATGTTCCGTAGTTGCGGCTTGCATTCTGGGGCTGTTGAAAGTTTCGTGGATGAAATAAAAATATATATAGAAGTGTAATTAAAATAACTTTTGCATCACGTCCGGCTCACCAATTTGTAGGATGGTTGTTGATGTGCTGTGTTGGTGTGGCTTGTGGAAAGGCTGCTGATAAAATTATAATTAAAATTAATTTATTTTAAAGCAAGAAATTAAAAAGAGAAAAGAAGCAACGGTTGAAGTAACGACCGTTGGAGTTTTAGCCCTAGATGTTTACCGATGCAGTGTGGCCAGATCAAGTGTGTCGGAAGAAGCCAGCCGCTAGAAAGTTCTGGATGACGTCCCAAGCGCATGCGTAGTGAAGTGTTGACGCCCGCGGCTCGCTGAAGCAAAGTGCAGTCGCCACATATTCAATTTAATAAAACTAACCTTATATTTTTCACAAATAAATGTTTATCTATTTCATTTTTATAGGAAATATCATTTATATATATTTTAATCTTTAATTAAAAAGGCAAATTTTGTATCAATATATCGTTTATTTTACCAATATTTCAGTTGGCTGAACGCCAACCTTTATCAAGGTATTATAAGATATTTAGCTAACTGAAATATTATTAAAATAAATGATATTTCGATCCAATATATATCTTTTTAATTAAAGATTTATTTACGGATTGCTCTATTTTCAAAAAATATATTTTTTAATATAAACCTATTTAAAATGATGCATTAGCGCGCCATCTGTTATCAAAATTCGAAACTATTATAGACGCGTATGATTCTTTTTTAAAATAAATAATTTCTACTGCCCTTACTGCAATGAGCCAGGCCCTACCATTAATTTTTCCATTGCAGTAAGGACAGTAGAAATTGTTTATTTAAAAAGTTTTTAAAAGAACGCGTCTATAATAGTTTCGAATTTTGATATTTAAAATGTTTATATATTTCAAAATTTTAAAATTATGCATACACACACAAAGCCTTTTAAAATCGTATAATAATAAATTTTAAACTTGAATTTTATCTTCTAATTTTAGTATTATCTCTCTATGTCAGAAAGTTTAATAATTTTTTTATAAAAAATGTTCTCACAATTACAGAGTTTATCCCATTTATAATTGCTGCCATATAAATGGAATAAAATTGAAAGGGTTAAAGAACAAATATTTTTTTCCCTTTCCAAGCAATTTTTCCTTAACAACAGAAAACATCTGGCAGTTAAAAAAAAATGGCTGCTCTAAACAAAAATAAAATAATTGAAAATAATTACGCCGTGAAATGATCTTTTGGTGCATCGTTCAAAGAATAAAAATATTTTATTTTGACCAGGAAACTAGGGATTTTTCTATAATAATTGCTCAAATAATGTTATTGTATAGTATTTTCTGTTTTTATATCCATAAATAGTGTTATTTTTTATAGTATTTATATTTTTGTGATACTGATGTAGCATATAATAGAATTTATGACAATATATAGATTATATTCCACATTAATATATATGTATATATCTGTATATTTAGATAACAATAATTATATCTTACCAAAATCAATATGTATATGTTAGAAAAAAATTAAATATATATAAAATCTAATTTAAAAAATAAGAAATATTCCTATTTTTATAATAAATCGCTAAATATATTTTCATTTAATGCAAAAATAAATGCAAAATATAAATTTGAAGGAAGATTTATTAAAACTCTATCTATATAAAATATATATCCAATTTATTTATGAATAAAATAAAAATATATTAAAACAAAGGCTTTCTTTTATTAACGTTTTGTTACACAGACTTTGACTTTAATCATCATAGATGCTGACGTCACTACTTCCAACTTCTACCTTCAAACTTGCTGTTATTGTTTACCGCTAACTTGTCTTAACAATATATGTAATGGAACAAGTCGTTCCTTAAATAAATATATATTTGTTTTTATCTAAAGGGATGTCCTCGTAACTACAACATACGTGAGTACAAAAACAACCAGAAATCCTCAAAAAGAATAACCATAATTTGCTAAGCCTATATCAATTTGGTAGCAGTGCGTTGTTTGGGCGCGCGAATTGGACTAACCGCCAATTGATCCATTTAAATCAAAAAGAAATTAAATAATTGGACTAACCGCCAATTTAGAAAATAAATATTGAATAAAAATGGATACACATAACTTAGCAAAAATCGAACAGTTAACAGAAAACAACTATACCACGTGGTCCATGAAAATGGAAGCAATTCTAGATTCAAAAGATCTCTTCGAGGACGTAATTGTTAATGACGAGCCAGACTTTACAAAAAATAAACTAGAATATGATATTTGGAAGAAAAAGAATCGGAAAGCATACAGCCTAATAATATTGTCACTTTCGGATGACTTAACAATCATCTTTCGAGGCGATAAAAGAGCCAAAAGAATTTGGTACGACATAAAGAAAAGGTTTGAAGGATCTCTAGAAAATAAAAGGATAGACCTAATGTTGGATCTAGCCAGACTAAAATTGAACCCAAATGAAAATGTCAACATGTATATTGTACGAGCACAGAAACTGGCACAAGAGATCACCCAGCTAGGAAAGACTGTAACAGAAAGAGAACTTGTACGATACATTGTTGAAGGACTCACACCTAACTTTGACACGATCGCAGCAGCACTGTCAATAAACAGAGAAATCTCCTTACCAGACTTGAGACAAACTCTACTGGATTTCGAGAAGAAAAGACAGGACAGAAGCAAAAATCCTGAAAATGCTTTCAGATCATCAGGCAACCAATTCAAAGAAAAACCATGCTTCATTTGCAAAAGAAAAGGACATTTCAAGAAAGACTGTTGGTTCAACCCTGACAACAAAGGAAATCAAAAGAATACAACAAACAAAAATAACATGGCCAGTACAAGGAACTACCATAAAGCAGCCTATCTAAATGGAAACATTGAAAATACAATATTCATGGAACAACCTGCTGGATTTGTCCAAGACAGAAACAAAGTTTGCAAACTCAACAAAAGTATTTACGGTCTACCTCAATCCGGAAGATCGTGGTATGAGAAATTCAGTCAAGTACTTCATGACTGTGGACTGGAAAAACTTAAATCTGATCCTTGCCTATTTAAATGGAAGAATGAAGACAAATACTTCTATGTAGGGATATATGTTGATGACTTTATCACTGTCTCAGATTCTGAAGATACCTCAAACAGATTCATCAATAAACTGAGACATCATCTGGAAATAAAGGATGTAACATGTAAAGGTATGTTTTTGGGTATCAAGATCATACAAGACAAGGAGGGAATTTCTCTACAGCAAAGCCATTATGTACAACAAATATTGCAGAAATATGGAATGGAAAATTGTAAGGAAGTTCCAACACCAGGTTCCAAAGAAATCAATTTGGATAATCATATTGAAGATGACAATTGTGATCTTTCGAGGCGATAAAAGAGCCAAAAGAATTTGGTACGACATAAAGAAAAGGTTTGAAGGATCTCTAGAAAATAAAAGGATAGACCTAATGTTGGATCTAGCCAGACTAAAATTGAACCCAAATGAAAATGTCAACATGTATATTGTACGAGCACAGAAACTGGCACAAGAGATCACCCAGCTAGGAAAGACTGTAACAGAAAGAGAACTTGTACGATACATTGTTGAAGGACTCACACCTAACTTTGACACGATCGCAGCAGCACTGTCAATAAACAGAGAAATCTCCTTACCAGACTTGAGACAAACTCTACTGGATTTCGAGAAGAAAAGACAGGACAGAAGCAAAAATCCTGAAAATGCTTTCAGATCATCAGGCAACCAATTCAAAGAAAAACCATGCTTCATTTGCAAAAGAAAAGGACATTTCAAGAAAGACTGTTGGTTCAACCCTGACAACAAAGGAAATCAAAAGAATACAACAAACAAAAATAACATGGCCAGTACAAGGAACTACCATAAAGGACCAAAACAAAACAAAGACACAGCCAGATCAGCAATCCAAGAACGAACGGAGGAACCATCCCAACGAAGAGACTCCACTTCAGAATACGCACTACATGCAAGCACAAGGGAGGAACGCCCGACGACTCAGGACGTGTGGATAATTGATTCTGCGTGCACAAGCCACATGACTTCCCATGGTGAATGGATCGAGCACAAGACGGAGGAGATAAGAAGCATACAAGTGGCGGAAGAAGGGAGACACATCGAATCTGCCTCATCAGGATTAATCCAAGCTACTGTACAAGGTAAGGACAAACTTAACAACGCTGTAACCCTGCATAATGTCCTCCACGTACCACACCTGAAAGGAAATCTAATGTCCATTCCAAGCGTAGTAAGAAGAGGGAACTCTGTTCTTTTGAACTCTGAAGGAGCATACATATACTCTTCTGATGACAAGCTAATAGGAACAGGCAACTTTGATGGTAACATGTACACATTGAACCTATCACGTTTATCTGAAGCAACTCATGTTCCAAATGAACATTGCTTGATTTCAAAGGACAATTCTAGGACTGCATGGCACAGAAGGTTAGGACATCCTAGTGACAACAAACTAGACCTGATTTTGAAGAACAATCTTCTAAAAGGCTTGGACTCTATAAATGGTACCCTTGATCAATGTGATGCTTGCTCCTTGGGAAAAATGACCAAAGTACCCTATGTTCACACAGATGGCAATCAGGAAAGCTACCCCTTTGAAGCCATTTATGTCGATCTCTGTGGTCCAATGAGAATAAACTCCTTGGGCGGAAGTAAATATTTCTTGAACATCGTAGATGGATTTTCTAGGAGAATATTTGTAGAATTTCTCAAAGATAAACTCTCAGCAGCAGAAGTTTTGAAGAAGTTTATTGTAAAGAGAGAAAACGAGCTAAACTCAAAACTAAAACGACTTAGAACAGATAACGGAACAGAATTTATCAATAAAAACCTTGAAACCTTCATAGAATCCAAAGGAATTAAACATGAACTAACTACACCGTACACCCCAAGAAGCAATGGGAGAGTTGAAAGAGCTAACAGAACACTATTAGACAAAGGCCGAACACTTCTGGCAGACTCACAATTACCCCTACACTTCTGGGCAGAAGCTGTGAATACAGCTGCATATCTGTACAATCTAACTCCCACAACTAATGACCCAGACACTACCCCTATGGAAAAATGGAAAGGTAAAAAGCCATCCGTCTCTCACATCATGAGATTTGGTTGTGAAGTCTTCTATAAACTCGAGAATCATCAAAGACACAAACTAGAAGCTAAGAGAGGAATATTTGTAGGCTATTCAAGATGCAGAAGAGCTTATCGAGTATTTGATATCACAGCGAGAGTCATTCTTGAAACCGCAGACATTCACTTCAGAGAGAACAATAATGTCATCTCGGAAGAAAAACAAAATGATAATAATACGGACACTGACACATATTTCTTCATTCAGGAGGATGAACAACTGGACAATCATGTTCTATCAGATGTTGATATTGAAGAGCCAGCACCAGATACCATGATCAACAGACAGACAGAGTCAAGTGGATCAGACAGACCACAAAGAACTCGAACAATACCTAAAAGATTCGATGACTACGTTCTGGCTACTACGAATGAAACCATTCCGAAAGACTATGAAGAAGCCATCGCATGCGAAGACAAGAAACATTGGGAGAACGCAATGCTTGAGGAAATACAGAACATGTACTCGCATCAAGTATGGGAACTGGTACCTAGACCTGTAAGCGCTAAAGTTGTCAAAAGTAAATGGGTGTTCAAAATATCTAAAGACCAAGAAAACGAAAACAAAACTTACAAAGCTAGACTTGTTGCAATGGGATACAACCAAATCCCAGGAAGGGATTACAACGAAAGTTTCAGCCCTGTAATTAAAAATGCCACCCTCAGGACTGTTTTGTCAATGGCAGCAACAAAAGATTCAGTCATTAAACTATTTGATGTGAAAGCAGCCTATCTAAATGGAAACATTGAAAATACAATATTCATGGAACAACCTGCTGGATTTGTCCAAGACAGAAACAAAGTTTGCAAACTCAACAAAAGTATTTACGGTCTACCTCAATCCGGAAGATCGTGGTATGAGAAATTCAGTCAAGTACTTCATGACTGTGGACTGGAAGCCCTTGGAATGCTAATGTTTCTAGCTGTTAACACCAGACCCGACATCGCTTACATCACTAGCAAACTTTCACAGTACTCCAGACAACCAAAACAGATGCATTGGACAGCAATCAAAAGAGTGATGAGATACCTACGAGGAACAATTGACCTAGGAGTGAAATTTGAAAGAGGGAAGACTGGAATCCTGAAGTCCTACACCGATGCCAGCTGGTCGACCACTCATGATGGAAAATCCTACGGCGGATATGTATTGAAGCTCGGCGAAGCAACTATAGACTGGAAAAGTAGTAAACAACCACTCGTTGCCCTCTCTACAATGGAAGCGGAAATGATAGCTGCTTGTGAAAGCTGCTGTCAAATCAAGTGGATAATAAACCTGCTACGAGAGCTGGGAGAATGGAATTTCATGGAAAAACCAACTGCGATCTATACAGACAGTCAGTCATTGATCAACTGGATCTCCAGCCCTAAACAAAGCAGTCGCTGTAGACATATCAACAGAAAGTACCACTTCTTGAGAGACTGTTATGAATCCAGAGACATCTGCCTTCTGTACAAGCCATCTCAGGACCTGGAGGCGGATATCTTCACAAAGGACCTATCCCGAGACCAGATGAAGAAACACCTGGAGAGCCTCAGCCTCGTGGGAATAAAGCCAAAGTAAGGAGGGAATTGTTACACAGACTTTGACTTTAATCATCATAGATGCTGACGTCACTACTTCCAACTTCTACCTTCAAACTTGCTGTTATTGTTTACCGCTAACTTGTCTTAACAATATATGTAATGGAACAAGTCGTTCCTTAAATAAATATATATTTGTTTTTATCTAAAGGGATGTCCTCGTAACTACAACATACGTGAGTACAAAAACAACCAGAAATCCTCAAAAAGAATAACCATAATTTGCTAAGCCTATATCACGTTTTAATTTCTAAAAGTAACAGCTTATTAACATTTTTTCTTAATTATAATTAAAATAAATGGTATTTTAAAAGTCATTCGTTATTGTAGATGTATAAATTTTAATATATAGCGTATATATATAATAAAATAGGCAAAGTTTTCTTGAAAACCATTTCTGAGTTTCCACCCTTCAGTTCTGCCTATATAAGCAGAATCTGTTGGAAACTGAATGCTACGACTACAGCTAGCGCCACACTGGACTAATCATCATCACAACTGTTTGTTTGCCTTCTTCTCTATATTACAATAACTGTTCGCTACCATAACTTTGTTTTTCTTACTAAATGGATAATAAAGATTATTATTATATAATCATCAACGTCCTCATGCCTTCCTACAAGCTGTAAGT
The DNA here is from genome assembly GCA_030710605.1 of Cordylochernes scorpioides. Taxonomy (NCBI): domain Eukaryota; kingdom Metazoa; phylum Arthropoda; class Arachnida; order Pseudoscorpiones; family Chernetidae; genus Cordylochernes; species Cordylochernes scorpioides. The sequence continues at coordinate 29,332,547 of CP092868.1, forward strand.
ACCTAAATCTTACAACAATTAGATTATGAGACTGAATATTGCATGAAATTCAACTAACGAGTTAAGACAAAGAAAAAAGGCTTAGCAAAAATGGCGTCACTCCCGAGCCACGATGTAACCCTAGATAAGCTCGACGGCTATAACTACTCACTATGGTCTTTCAAAATTGAAATGCTCTTGCAAAGGGAAGATCTTTGGGAAGTTGTCACCGAAAATATTCCAGATGAACCTAAAATCGAATGGAAAAAGAAAGACTCAAAAGCTAGAGCTATCATTAATCTAAGCATCGCCGACTCACAAATAGTGCATGTCAAAAACCTACTAACAGCCAAAGCTACCTGGGACACTTAAAAATATCTATGAAAGAAAAACACTCTCAGGAAAAGTTTATTGGCTAAGGAAGGAATACAGCTTAAAACTCGAAGAAGACAAAGACATGCAACAGCACATCACTACCATGATGGAACTAGTTGACAAACTGCGAACCATTGGCGAAACACTAAAGGACTCTCACATCACGGCTATACTGCTTTGCTCGCTTCCAAAGAGCTACTCCAATCTCATCACGATGTTGGAATCAAGACCTGATGACGAGCTAACGCTTGAATTCACCAAGAACAAACTCCTTGATGAACACACACGCAGAGTAGAAAGCTCGAAAGACGAAAGCACCGGATCAAAAGCCTTAAAAAGCCTCCACAGAGCTTCAAGCCAAAGGAGAGAAAAAGAGAAGAAATTCTGTTCTTTCTGCCACAAACCAAACCACTCCAAAGAAGAATGTTGGCACTATCAAAAGCGAAACAACAGCAACAAAGAGTACAAATATGAAAACTTCAGAAGAGGAAACGTACCAAGGTACACAAATCAGTCGAGTGTCACCCAAGAACAATCAACAAACAGAGAACAACAAAAGGACCTAACCCAAAAGCTCTAAATTGCACTCAACGAGAAGCAAGTGTACACAACTGGTTCGTCGACTCTGGAGCCACATCTCATATGGCGTACGATGAAAGCTTCTTCACTGAACTTAACAGAGAACAAACACAAAATGTTGTGGTTGCTAATGGCAATAAGCTGCAGGTCAAAGGGATAGGACAAGGAGAAATCAAAGTCATCACACCCCAAGGAAAGACTGACACCTTACTTCTCACAAAAGTTCTCTACATCCCGGAACTAACAGACAACCTTCTGTCAGTGAGTGCGGCCACCTCCAACGGATGTAAAGTAACGTTCAAAAGAGATTGGTGTACCATCGAAAGAGACAACACAGCCCTCGCGAACGGTATACTTGACAATGGAATGTACCGACTCCACCTTGATGACAACCTCCAAACTCGCACATTCAAAGCAAATGTAGCAAAACAAAACCACTGCAAGAACAAAAATTGCCTCATGCTCTGGCACGACAGACTAGGACACAGAAACATAGAATCAATTAAGAAAATTCAAAATGAGAACCTAGCAAGAGGACTAAGTCTAAATAACTGTTCGCACAGCACAGACTGCGTTCAGTGCATTCAAGGTAAACTCACCGAAACCCCATTTCCAAAGAAGACAGAGTACAGAGCAACTGAAACGCTTCAACTTGTCCACAGTGATATCTGCTGTCCATTACCAACCAACTCTCTCAGCGGTAAGAGATACTTCATCACCTTCACTGATGACTACAGCAGATACACGAAGGTCTACCTCCTGAAAGGGAAAGACGAAGTCTATGAAAAAATAAAAGACTACGTCATCTCAGCACACACGGAATTTGGAAAAAATATCCAAACCATACGGACAGACAACGGTAGTGAGTACGTAAACCGACAAGTCGAAGATTTCCTGAACCAAAGCGGAATCAAACATCAGCTAACAGTCCCCTACTCACCAGCCCAGAACGGAGTAGCAGAAAGGAAAAATCGATCACTAATGGAGATGACAAGATGCATGCTGTTTGACTCAGGACTCCCACAGTCTCTATGGGCGGAAGCGGTTACCACAGCTAATTACCTACACAACCGAATACCCTCGAAAGCTACAGACAAGACTCCATTTGAACTATGGACCAACAGGAAGCCCAGTCTGAAGCATCTAAAAAGATTCGGATGTAAAGCCTTCGCCTATATTCCCAAGATAAAAAGAAACAAGTTGGATAGCAAAGTTATCGAAGGGATCTTTCTTGGATACGATGATCGGAGCAAAGGATACAGAATCCTGCACGACACAGACAACATCACAATCAGCAGATCCGTAAAATTTCTAGAAAAAGAAAATGGGTTTCACCACGCTTCCACAAAAATAACTTCACCACAAGTACTAAGCACAGATCCAATCATATTGGAAATGCAGAGGAAAGTCAGGAACCAGGAGCACAATCCGAAAACCTTGAGGACTCAGAAACCGAGGATTACTTTCAACCCAGTACAAGCACAGGAACACAAGTGGTCACACGAAGAAGATCCACGAGACCAACAAAGGGAATACCTCCCATAAGAAATGACTACATGCTGTACAAAACTGAAGCTCAAGACATTCAGACACCCATCAGCTACTCGGAAGTCCTACAATTACCAAAAATAGAAAGAGATAAATGGCTACAAGCAATGAACGAAGAACTAAATTCTCTTGAGAAGAACAATGTCTGGGAACTAACGCCTCTACCTAAGGACAAAAAGATCATAGGATGTAAATGGACCTATAAACAGAAACTCAATTCCAAAGGAGAAATAGAGCGGTACAAAGCCAGACTCGTAGCAAAAGGGTTCAATCAGAAATTTGGCCGAGACTACGAAGAAACCTTTGCACCAATTGTAAAGCAATCTACAATTAGAGCCTTCCTAGCTGCATCAGTCTACAAAGGGATGCAAGTGAACCACCTCGACGTCAAGACAGCGTTCCTACACGGCGACCTAGATAAAGAACTATACATGGAACTCCCAGAAGGACTCCATACAAAACAAACAAACGAAGTCTGCAAACTAAAGAAAGCAATTTACGGTCTAAAACAAGCTGGAAGATCTTAGAACACAAAAATTGCAAGCACTCTAATCAAAAATAACTTCAAACAGAGCATTGTAGACCCATGCCTATTCACCAAGAATGAAGAAAACCATTCCATCTACTTGATTCTATATGTGGATGACATGCTCCTCGCAAGCGATTCCGAAATAATCATCCAAAACACTGTAAAAACTCTCGAAAAAGAATTCGAAATAAAGAACCTTGGAGACCCCACACAATTCATTGGTATAGAAATCTCAAGGAACAGAGAAGGTGAACTCCTTCTGAGTCAAAAGAATAAAATCCAAGAATTAGTTGAAAGTTACAATCTCCAAGAAGCGAAACCTACTTTCACTCCCATGGAAAGCGGATACCCCGGTATATCTGATGAAAAACTTCTACCAAACAACGTCCAATACCAACAACTGATAGGCTCACTATTGTACCTAAGCGTAGTATCCAGACCAGATATCGCAGCTCCAGTCTGCATACTCAGCAGCAGAAACCAGAATCCTAGAAATTGTGACTGGAATGCAGCAAAAAGAATCGTAAGATATCTAAAAACTACTAAAGAACTCGAGCTACGCATATCTAACCAAAAACCTCCCACGCTGGAAGCATACAGTGATGCCACATGGGCAAGCGACAACACCGACAGAAAATCACTAAGCGGAAACTTGCTCCTACTGGGATCAAACCCCATCTCATGGATGACTGGGAAACAAGGTTGCGTATCTCTCTCATCCACCGAAGCGGAACTAATCTCGGCAGCTGAAGCCTCACAAGAACTGTTATGGCTTCTCGACTTGCTAAAGGATCTCGAACTGGAACAGAAAGCTCCAATCTACTTCCACCAAGACAATCAATCATGTCTCAAGATATGTTCATCCGAAAAAGTGTCTTCTAGAACCAAGCACATCGCAACCAAGATCCATCACCTGAAGGATCTTCAGAAGAAGACAGTGATAAAAATGATCTACTGCCCAACTGGCGACATGAAGGCGGACATCCTGACCAAGCCGCTACCAAGGGCGACATTTGAGAAGTTACGCTACAACCTCGTGATGTCTCCACATTCATGCCGGGGATTTGTTGGAAACTGAATGCTACGACTACAGCTAGCGCCACATAGGACTAATCATCATCACAACTGTTTGTTTACCTTCTTCTCTATATTACAATAACTGTTCGCTACCATAACTTTGTTTTTCTTACTAAATGGATAATAAAGATTATTATTATACACTGCGTGACATTGAAAATGGAACACCAAGAAATAGTGGCCAGAAAGTGATGAAACTCGGCAGACAGAGAGAGACAGGGACGAACAATAAGTGATCTTTATTTCAAAATGATAGTCATAATACAGAGCGAGAACGGCTTCGGCTTAGTAGCAAGTAGGACCACCGCGGACGGCGATGCACGCAGCAACACGTCTAGGTAGAGAGTCAATCAGAGTACGGATGGCGTCCTGAGGGATGGCTCTCCATTCCCTCTCAACCATTTGCCACAGTTCGTCTTCTGAACGCGGCTGTGGCAAGGCATGCAAACGGCGTCCAATGATGTCCCAGACGTGCTCGATTGGTGAGAGATCAGGAGAGTACGGTGGCCAGGGAAGCATCTGTACATCTTGCAGAGCTTGTTGGCTAATGCGAGCAGTGTGCGGTCGGGCGTTATCCTGCTGATAAAGGGCATTGGGTACCCCCTGAAGGTAGGGGAGTGTCACCGGTCGCAGCACATCATCAACGTATCGTTGGGCCGTCATAGTGCCCTGAATACGAAGTAAAGGTGACCTGGAATCATACGCGATTGCGCCCCAAACCATGATTCCACGTTGTCGCACGGTGGGGCGTTCCACAATTGCTGCCGGATTGGACCTTTCTCCACGTCGACGCCACACGCGTACACGGCGACTATCACTGGACAAGCAGAAACGCGACTCATCTGAGAACACGACCCTGTGCCATTCCGTCATCCACGTCGATCTAGCCCGGCACCATTCCAAACGTTGGCGCCTATTCGGTGGGGTCAATGGCAGTCTTCTTAGCGGACGGCATGAGTGCAAGCCATTAGCAACCAATCGACGGGAAATCGTTCTGGTCGAGATGGAATGATCTAGGGTGTCTTGCACATGTTGCAGGATGGCGGTACAAGTGGCTTGTGGGGCCGCCACTGCTTGTCGAAGGATACGCCGATCCACACGTGCTGACGTCACTCTGGTTGCACCGAAATTCCTATAAATTGCCACATTTCCTTGTTCCAACCATCTTCTCCACAGTCGGTGCACCGTGGACGCACCAAGGTGTGTATCAGCTGCGATTTGACGTATGGACCAACCTGCCCTTTTCAGTCCGATCACCATGCCCCTCGTAAAAGCGTCTGTCTGCTTGAACTGCCTCCGTTTACGATGACCTGGCATTCTCTGTTATTACACGTGTCTTTTGACACAAGAACAAAATTTCTACAATGATTTTCCTTGAAGAAATAACGACACGAATACTGTCCTTTCTGCAAGTTCCTTCCCTTATATCTTACTCCATGTGCGCACGAGAGCTGCGCATTTTACATCATTTGCATAACTCGGTTAGGCGCGTCTACCCTGAAATTTGCATAATTTTCTGGCCACTATTTCTTGGTGTTCCATTTTCAATGTCACGCAGTGTATAATCATCAACGTCCTCATGCCTTCCTACAAGCTGTAATACCTAAATCTTACAACAGAATCATCCAAAAGTATTAGAGCTCTAAGAAGCGGTCTGTCGTATATTTATATTTTAATTATATAATATAATATTGTATATAATATATTAATATAATAATAATATTAAATCCACAGATTCTGCGATAATTTGTATATATCATAACATATAATTTATCATCATATAATTCGATTGTTAACTTGTAATTCTTAAGCTTGCATCTAATACGGTATAATATAATAAAAGCCATTTAAATAAATAAAGCCTAAAATATATTTCTACTTTTAAATCAACCTAAATACACCACACGGTCTGGTGGATTAAATTGGCGAAACCGCTGGGAGGGTTCACCTCTGATGAACTAAGTCCTCCCAATATATTTTTCATCGCAATAAGGACAGTAGAAGTTTGTATTGTGTATTAAAGAAACATTCATGCTTTTATATTCTTTCATTTTATATGTATAGATGGCACGTTATTGCTTTGTGTTAAAAGTGGCATTTCCAGACCGCTCTCATGAGTATTTGAGGTGACAGAACGCCATCTAGTGAAACAAAAATCAACTAGAATTTGATTTAAGCTTGTTTCATTTTTTTTACCAACCCAGTTTTCTATATATATATCTTATATAAAGAAAAGAGATTTTCTGCTTGTATTTAATTATGATATTAATTGCTTGTAGAGGAATTATTGGTCATTTTCTTGATTTTGGTTATCTTGAGGATTAAGCTCTGGTGATGCAGTCGTGGTTAAAATCTTGAAAGTATGATAATAAGAATGTTTTTTTTATCAGTAATTGCTTTAATTGAGATAAAGGAATATATAAAAAAAACAATTTGATAAAAGTACTGCCTGGCTTAAGGCGCAAGAATAAAAATGAAATACTTATTCACATAATGTACAAAAGGTTGAGCCGGCCAATGGGGAACAACAACAATGTGATTTTATAGGGGAAGCATGGCCTCTGGCGGTCGATTTAACAGAGTATTTGGATCTATGAAATATAATTTTTTTTAAATAGAATAATATTTTAATATGACATATATATTACCGTTATGAGAATTTCAAGATTTCTAAAATTTGTTATTTAGTTTAAACATGGGAGGTTTGTTTTATTTTTGTAATAAATAAGTAGTTAGAATATAGTAATATAAAGAAAAAATATATATTTATTACAAAAATAAAAAACAAAACTCACATGTTTAAACTAAAAAACAAATTTTATAAATCTTGAAATTCTCATAACGATACTATTTGATACAGAATTAGCTTGCTGTTCTGACTTAAAATTAAATTCAAAATCTGTATTTCTTAATATTTTACTTTTCCCTATTTTCAAAAAAAAAAAGAATTTACTATTAATATATATATATTTGGAGAAAAATAGAGCAATCCATCTTTAATTAATTGGATCGAAATATAATTGATTTATCAATATTTCAGTTGGCTCCACCTAACGTCAATAGAATTTACTAAAATATTTTAAACTATGTTCTAGCTTAATGTGGTACACGTTATTTGGCGCTGAGTTTGTTGTTGACATAAATACGTTGTCATACCTTGAAAAAGATTGGCAATCAGCCAACTGAAATAATGGTAAATAAATTTATGTTTTGATTCAATATATGCCTTTTAATTAAAGATCTATTTATGGATTGCTCTATTTTAAAAAAATTGCATATATATGTGCAACAGTGTTATCGCAAACCATTCGCTAACGTTTGAAGAAGTATTGTTTACAAAATATAAAGCAGTGATCGCCTTGAGGGATATTTGATTTTTTTTTTGAACGTATAAGATGAAACCAACAAACATTTAGACTAAAAATCGAGCTTATTCTTAAGAAATATCATATATATATATTCAAAATGATTAACAATAAAAAATTAACAATGGAAAATAGGCTTTTAGAGCGTCATACACTTGTCCAGAAAATAAAAAAACATAATTGAGGCAACACCCACATATATAAACCTAATATTTATCAATAAAAAAGGAAAGTAAAAAGGTTGATACAGTAGAATCTGAATAATTTGAAGGTCTTTAATTCGAATATTTATCTTGGTCCTTAGAATTTCCTATAAATAGAATTCCCGTTTTTAATTCGATATTTTTGGATAATTCGATTTTTTTGGTCCTTTCGGGCTTGGAAAAATCAATGTTAGAATATACGTATATACATTTTTTTAAACAAATTCACTTTTAGATACTCTCTTCAAAACAAAACGGATAAGGGGAAAGAGAAAATATATTAACACAAAGCAATAACGCGCCAGATATACATATAAAATGAAAGGATTTAAAAGCACGAATATTTCTTTTATACATAATACAAACTTCTACTGTCCTTACTGCGAGGTAAAAATATATTGGGAGGGCTTGGCTCATTAGTGGTTAACCCTCCCAGCGGTTTCGCCAATTTAATCCACCAGACCGCTTTTCAGAGCTCTAATACTGTACTGGACGATTCTGCTTATATACGCAGCACTGAATGATGGAATCTTAGAAATGTTTTTCAAGAGAACTATGGACATAAGCTTATAAGACAGTAGAATTACATTCAAATATTTGCATCGAGCAATGCTCTTCAGCAAACTATAAAGACAAGACCAGTTAGACATAAATTAACACAAAGCAATAACGCGCCATCTATACATATAAAATGAAAGGATTTAAAAGCACGAATGTTTCTTATATACTGTTGTGTATAAAGGTGGGCCTTGTATTTGAGATGATAAGGTATGGGTTGATTTTAAATGTTTTAATTATCTAGGAATGAGATTACATAATATAACACACAATAAAAATAAAAGTACATACTTGAGGTGTGACATTGAAGGCGGTAAACAAAGCTTATTCGATTACATCATATATTTACAACACAACGTTGTCGAATCTATTTCTAACATTATTAAAAATATATAACATATACATAATACAAACTTCTACTACCCTTATTAATATTATTAATTAATAAAAATATATTTTTAATAGACATTGCCTTCAAATATAATAGAAAAACATGTTTTAATATAATAAAGAAATATTTCTAAAGCTTGAACTACAAATTATAATATTATAACATTCAAATAATTAGTGATATCTAATAATGAGGCGTTAATAAACATCTTTAAAATAAAGCTATGGAACTTTATTAAGATAAAATGTAAATATTTGACTTTCATTTCCTTCCAATCTCATTAAAATCTCAACAAGATCGTCAAATGAAAAATATTTTCTTTATTCTCATTGACATTATAAATCAAATATTCTCTTTCAACGTTGATTTAACACAAAAATTATTTTAATTAATATCCATTTCCAAGATATAAAATAAATACTATACCTGTAATAAATATATTTTATTATGTATATTCATATTATTAGCGTTAAATAGAAATGTAAAATATCCCTCGTTCTATTTATTAAAAACTTCTTTTAAGACTTTTGTGCATTTGTTTTCCCTCTCTTTTCATTTTAAGCCTAATTTTAGCAGACGAACAAAGAAAAAAAAAGACGCTCTAATTAGCTATTCAGTACTTGAACAAAATACACTAATGATGATGAGTAGTGATAAAAAAAGGGAGAAAAGTGGATAAACAATTTCGACAATATTTATTTAGAATATTAAATTTTAAAGATAAGGCTTTTGAATTAGCATTAACCTATACATATATATCATATAGGGTAGCGGGAGTATGATATTCATGTACCAGAAGTGGCATCTCTCCCTTTAATTACGTATCATAATGAGGCCAATTACACTATTATTTTGACGGGAGAGGTGACCCTTGTCTCTTTAGACAAATATATATGTGTTAAAAAAAACAACAAAAAATAAATATATAAACGAAATAAGTTGAATAAACGTTTAGTTTTTTTTTCCACTAGATGGCGCTCTGCCATCTAGAAATGCTCATGTGAACCTGGTCAGGATATGCCTTTTTTTGTTTTTAATTATATATATATAATTGAAAACAAAAAAGGTAATCCCTTAATTATATATATACACAAGTATATTGAATAATGCTTTTGTGTATATTTATAAATAGAATCGTTGATATAATATATGTAGTAATGTAGTTGTTGTATCTTGTTGGATGAATGCAGTGTGGCATGTTGGTTTGCAGTCGTGGTGGCCACAATGATTAGAGTGGTTTCAGGCGAGATTGGGATTACACAAAAGGACGAAGCATGTTGGATGGCACCATAGAGATGGCGAGCGAGTGAGTGTAGCCGACACCGGTCAGGGGAGAACTGTCAATCGTGTCTCAAAGCAGACTAATCTGTTTGCGTAAGAAGGGGGCATACCCGACTTGTTTTTCGGACCCTTTTCCGGCGCCGACTGTAATTCACTCGATTTTATATGTCACTTTGGCAATTACATATACACATCTATACAATACATGGAGACATATTGGAATATATTACAACATATATGTATATTAAATATTCAAATAAATATAAATTTATAATACTACCAAATCCATTTATGTTCAATAAACATCACGCAAATATTATTTCAAAATAAATTTAAGATTTTTAATTTCTTAAAATTTGAACAATCTATAAAAGTTTATTCGCTTGATTGCTTTAGTTCTTATAAGGTTATCCCAAAAGTTCGTGTTTTTCTTAAAATGTTGTTTTTCTTATTACTTGGTCAATAATATTATTACGGCGAATACATAATAATATACATCATACAATTACGTTATACATAATACAAAGACATTATATATAACGACGAATAATATTATGGCAAATAATATTGGTATTTCAATTTTTTGTAAATGTTTACGAACTTTTGGGACAACCTTGTATTTACCATCTAGGGGGGGGGGGGGGGGGGGGGGGAGGTTAGGTTCGATACTGACAAGTCAGCTTATTTTTTTACATCTACAATCATGGACACAACTAAAGGAAATGGTAACATTTGAGAGAGATGGAGATGAATAGATAGAATTTCCGAAAGAATAAAAATGGCGAATATAGAATAAATAGATATATAAAAAATAAAAATGGCATATCCTGACCAGGAGAACATGTGCTTTACAGAAGGCAGAGCGCCATCTGGTGGAACAGAAATCAACTAAACATTGAATTAGCCTGTTCAATTACTTGATAAATCAAGAAAAGTCATCCACGAACGCGTTTCGCGCTTTTGGCGTTCGTCAGCGTGAAGTAGGCTGTACCACTGCGACCAAAAATATTTTTTTGGTCCCAGAGGCTTCTTGAAAAACCAACAAATGGGTATTTAAGGCCAAACTTGCGTAAATACGTTAACACATGAAAAAATGAAAGAAAAAATAAAAGATTAAAAGGGTCAGGTGTTGAAATCAAAAATAAAAATGGTATATCCTGACCAGGATCACATGTGCTTTACAGAAGGCAGAGCGTATATAAATAGAGAAAATGGAATTTATTTGTACCTGGGAAGAACCATGTGGCACGATTCAATTTATAATCTAAACATAACTGTCTGTATATATCAAATGTTTTAAGATATCTATAAAGTGAAAAATATTTTAATGTACATGCTTTTTATATATTTTATTGATATTCTAAAAATACTTACGAATCTGATAAAACGAATGGAGATTTTTAAAACTACTTTGTGTTTTTTTATTCCACTATTTCACGTGAATGATCGATTTTATTGAGCATGAAGATGAATATTGAGGTACATTCATCGCTATATGAATAATTTTAGTTAACCATGATATATTATGATAATAAAATTGATTAAAAACCACCGTGAGTTGTTTTTTTAAATATAAAGTATAACCTGCATGAGAGGATATTTCCTATAGTGGCTTTCTCTCTCTACAAAGGAGTAAAGAAATTTACTAGAGTGATTGGCAAAATGCATCGTTATGATACATAATAAAGGGAGAGGTATTACTATAGGTAAATGAATATCATTCTCCCGCAACTTTATGTTATACTATAGCTTAAAGTTTGGTCCTTGCCAACTAACCAGCTTAAACACCTTTTTGATAAATTCGACCGATTCCATAACCTCTTTCGTAGGATGTTATGAAATTGAAGCCGTCCCTGTACTGATGAGGGTCATAGCCTGAAATCATTGTATATAGGCTGGTTTCTTTATGAAATTTCATGAACTGGTGTTGTAGCCTATTGCTTATTGCAACTAGTAAAGTTTTTTTAATAGAGTAATAAACATAATGCATATAAAAAAGGAAAAAAGTACCTTTTTGAGCACATGAATATAATCCTCCCACAAACTTTATATTAAACACAAATATATATTTAGATAAAGAATTCTTCCTGAATTGAAATTAGACGAAAAACATGGTGAAGGAAGACGAGTTTATTTTATTGATGCATAGGTGCAAGCTTTCGGGTAAAAATCCTTCAACAGGCGAGCGCGACTTATAAGAACTATGGTACAAATGGTAGGAAGGAATATATATATGTGACAATATAGTGGTAATAATGTGGTGAGGAGAGAAATAATCACACGACGAGTTGGTAGAGCAATAACCCAGGCAGCCAGCCGAGAGAGAGAGAGAGCGAGGTTCTATCACTGCTGAACGACCGTTTTTGTCTGCCCCGCCACCCCCCTAACTATTCAAAAATAGTCCTCAGGTGTTGACGGGCGGGCCACATTTGCCGCCCCTTTGGAATGTCGCTGCTTTCTCAATTGACCGGACTTTACATCCCATCTCTCTCTGGGATGGCTCTAGGTTTGTTTTATTATTCCTGGAAGAGTATATATTATGACATATATATATATATATATATATATATATATAAAGGAAAGTTTTTAAACTATTTATATATATATAACAAACATAAAAGAAACTCGTCTTCCTTCACCATGTTTTTCGTCTAAATATATATGTTATGATTATAATGTTTTGATTTCGGAATGATAAAGAACTGAAGGTGCAGTCGTGATAATAGGAAAGTATAAAAATAATTATTTACTTATTTATTAGTTTTTATTTTCAATTACTTGGAAATAATTACACATTAAATATTTTTCACGGTAATATAGAATTTATAAAATGAATTCTATATTCGTGAATTCAAAAATAGGTAGGTTAACTATACATATTTACAACAATATTCAAAAAGTGTTATGTTCTAAATCTATGGTCAAAAAATGTAGAACAGTCAATGAATGAAAATAAAATTTAAGTTTTTAAAAAATAAAAGATTGGATTTTAGATTATATACTGGTATATATATTAATAACCCACCGACACGCTTCGTAGACCAATTAAAGGAACTCACTGGCTTAACGGTTTCCGAGATGGTACATGGAGCTTAAGACAGAGATGGTTGATGTCGTGTTTGGAATGTAATACATACAGTGGGCCACAACGTTTGATCAGGAATAAAATGATTAAATATATTAATAAATAACGAATGAAGACATTAAAACGCTAATGTTTCTTTTCGCAAATAAATCAAACTTCTACTGTCCTTACTGAGATGAGAAAATATTGATTAAATACAATTTCTAAGATTCCACCCTTCATTGTAGCATATCAAATCAGAATGATTCAATACAATATTAGAGCTCTAAAGAAGCTGATTGGTAGAAAATTGACGAAACCGCTGGGAGGGTTCACCACTGATGAACCAAGCCCTCCCAAGATTTTTTCATTGCAGTAAGCCCAGTAGAAAGTTGGTTTATTTGAGAAAAGAAACATTCGCGTCTTAATATCTTTATTCGTTATATATAGATGGCGCCTTATTACTTTGTATTAATTATATCAATAAATTACAATGCATTAGCGTGCCATCTGTTATCAAAATTTGAAACTATTATAGACGCGTATGATTCTTTTTAATCAAAGTAAATATTGTTTATTTTTAAAGAGAACCATACGCGTCTATAATAGTTTCGAATTTTGATATCAATACATATTGGTAAAAATTGTGTTTATGTATGTGTATTCTTTAATATATCAATTGATATGTATAAATTTTGGAATGATTTAATCTACATATATCTTTTACAAACTATATTAATATCTTAATCATTTGAGATTTCAATTCAAAACTAAACCATTCAGTTAGAATGGAAACAGATTCAATCCCCTTTCCTCTTTATGGTCTAATTATTCGATAACCAAAAGTAACCAGTGTTATTATAGGTAATTTAACTAATTTGAAAACGAATTGGGGGAAAAGCCTCTATGGGTTATAGAGATTATGCAAATTTTCAATAATTAATTGATATCAGATTTCCCTTGTGTCACATTTACGATCCTATTTATCGCAATTTACATTCCTTCCTTTAAGCAGATAATTACAAATAGTGAATAATTGGGTATTTATTATGGACGACGTTTTAATAAATAGGGTCTTACATTTGGTTAATTGGAAATTACTGGATATGTTTCACGGAAGTTGGTTTCAATCGGTTTGTTGTTGTTGTGTCCAATGAAGAGCCTCAGATGTCGCCGTACATCTCAATCACAGCAATCACAATGTCCACTATCTTGGGTGTGATTTCTGTATTGTTGTTGTTGTTGTGTCCAATGAAGAGCCTCTGATGTCGCCGTACATCTCTATCATAGCAATCACAATGTCCACTATCTTGGATGTGATTTTTGTATTGTAGTTGTTGTTGTGTCCAATGAAGAGCCTCAGATGTCTCCGTACATCTCTATCACAGCAATGTTCTCTATCTTGGGTGTGTAAAGCTGCTGTTCTGGGTTCATATCAATTATAATGACTTCTTGTTGTTGTCGTGTCCAATGAAGAGTCTCAGATGTCTCTGTACATCTCTATCACAGCAATGTTCACTATCTTGGGTGTGTAAAACTGCTGTTCTGGCTCCATGTCAATTATAATGACTTCTTGTTGTTGTTGTGTCCAATGAAAAGCCTCAGATGTCTTCTTACATCTCTATCACAGCAATGTTCTCTATCTTGGGTGTGTAAACCTGCTGTTCTGGCTCCATGTCAATTATAATGACTTCTTGTTGTTGTCGTGTCCAATGAAGAGCCTCAGATGTCTCCGTACATCTCTATCACAGCAATGTTCTCTATCTTGGGTGTGTAAACTGCTGTTCTGGGTCCATGTCAATTATAATGACTTCTTGTTGTTGTCGTTTTCAATGAAGAGCCTCAGATATATACCTACATCTCTATCACAGCAATGTTCTCTATCTTGGGTGTGTAAACCTGCTGTTTTGGCTCTATGTCAATTACAATGACTTCTTGTTGTTGTCGTGTCCAATGAAGAGCCTCAGATATTTCCGTACATCTCTATCACAGCAGTCGCAATGTCCTCTATCTTGGGTGTGTAAAGCCGCTACTCTGGGTCCATGTCAATTTTCTGTAAGACTGCGGCCATTGCTGGACATGATAATATGTGGGTAGGTGTTAGTTTCACACCAGGACAGTTGTTGCATGTTATGTAGGTTCTTAAGCCATCTGGATGTATTGTCATTCCTTTATAGTGTTTCATTCTGAGTCTTTTTATTGTTTTTGTAATCCTTCTCTTAGAGTTTATATCGCAGAATTCACTGGTAGTGTTGGACCTTTGCAAGAATTGGAAGTCATTGAAGCAATTATTTTTTCTAGAAAAAAAAGTGTCTAATTCGGATTCAATCCTAGGTCGTGGCTTTCTAAGTTCGACAGTTTATACCACTGCTCCATCGACCCATATTAAAGAAAGATAAACAACCATATTTATAGCTTGACCAAGATTCAATAAATGAATCATTGTATTAGAGCAGAGATTTTTTTTCTCTTTAAAAGTTGATATTCCTACAAGCTTTCGAAAACAATCCTTCGTCTACAGATACTTAACCAACCGCTATATTCAATCAATATTGAGTTCTAAATTTGAAAAAGTATTGAGTATTTTTAAACTCAGCCTTCACCGGTCCCAAACCCGAATGAAAAAAAGAAGGAGGGGGAGCAGTAACAAGCTCACTAAAAAAACTGGGTTCAGCTGGCCTGGCTGATAGTACCCTGTAAGGACTCCAGGGATACAGGATGAATCTGTACTACATGTTAGGAGCAGCTGCACATGGCGCCTGTTCTTCATGTCAGAGGCGGCCATTTCTTTTGGAGCTAAGTCGGCCTGCCACTGAGTAGTGCTCCCAGTCTTAATGACAAAGGCAGACGCATTCTACTTCACCCAGTCACGATGGTTGTCAAACAGACACCATCAAGGGTCACAACTTGGTACCCTAATATGATTGAGTGTAAATAAGAAAGAAGAAGAATAATATTGAGTTTATACAGATAGTCGCTTAAGAGAGGTAGCTAAATTAGATAGGTCGCGCGCTCAATAAAAGTCTTTATAAATATAATTAATTGAAAATTATTAATTAAAATATTCAGCTACATATATTTCAGACTAAACATTTCATCAAAAAAGCAATGTATATGTTGTAATGTTCTTTTATAATCAATAATACAGTGTTGCCAACTTGAAAAAAAAATATAGGATAAAAATATTCATAGAGTCAAATAAAATCCACCAAATAATTTGGAGGTTTAAAGAGAAAAAGCTGTCAGAAAAGAGAGGCTAGCAGAGATAAATCTCAAATATTCCAGCCTCAGGTGATGCATTGATTCCCCATTTTTATTCCGTTTGGAATTATTTTTTAAAGGAAAAAATGTTTAGAAATGGCATTTTAATTTCCTATCCGAAAAACCTATAAAAGATCAGTAAAGGTTGAAGAAGATAGAGATTCGAATCTTAATATTCGAATATAGGTGTAAGAAATTGGAACTATTTTAGACTTGTATGATTATTTACAAAATTAAACATATTTTCTACTGTCCTAATGATAAAATAATAGCAGAGTAGAACGTCATTTAAAAATTACCCCGCATGTGTTTCTTTTAAACGAAAAATCGAAATTTATTTTAAGAAGAAATAACGATTATTTCTAACCTTAGGGATGAAGTATGAAAGGATGAATTGTGAAGAATAATAATAAACGGAAAAATAAAAGTGTCCAGGGATGGGAATCGAACCCACAGTGTTCAGCTTACCGAGCAGATGCCATGTCCACTAGGCATTAAAAAAAAACACATGCGCGATAATTTTCAAATGACCTTCTACAATCATAAGCAGCATTATATTGTATTTTAAATAATAGGAGGATCTGTCTCATCAGTGTTGTAATAAGGTCAGTAGAAAATGGTTCAATTTTGAAAAGAAACAAAGACGTTTAAAATAGTTTCATTTTTGTATAACAGATGGCGCGCAAATGCATCATATTATAAGAATATATATGTGACAATTGACAATTAAAACAAATTTATTGACAACTCAGTGAATATTTACAAAATAAGGAAGAGATCACAAAAATAATTAGAGAAAATAAAAAGATAGCGAAAAGTGTATTCGAACCAGAGACATCAGGTTCTAAAGTCTAAAGCTTTCGAAGCTAGGCTATTTTGTCCTATTATATAAATAATTTAAAGAAGAATTTAATATTTAAATAAAATAAAACGAGAACGAAGAGGAGTTTCTTATTTTAATATTTGCGAGCTTTCGAACCGTGACGTCCTTCTACTGGCTATAGAATGGAAGATATGTACGACTATATATAGAGCTAAAGAGTACAAATTTACATATTGAAAATTAATGGTATACATCTAAATCAACATACAGCAGAGATTAACTAAGAATACATATTTACATCTGAATTAATATACAAATTAATATTTACAAATTTAAATTTTCAAGTGTTCTCTTCCAGTTGATGAGGGGGTCGTCAATTCCAACACCCAGCCCTACCTGCACAAAGTACCGATAAATTCGGCACTTCGCTGACGCAAGGATGGCCATTTCGTCGTCCTCCTGCCCAGTCCCGTATATGTGTCCATATATATATGTGTGTTAAGAATGGAATTATTCATAGATATTTTAAATAAAGGATCAATTTTTAGCATTTTAAATAGCAACAAATATATTTTGAGAAACAGATAATTTATATTATGCTTATTGTATTTATTGCCAGACACTTCTTTCTTTGTATCCGGGCAGTTAGCGTTTCTTGAGCTCCAGGGGCCTGGGTTATCCTTATTCCTCTCTCTCTCCATCGGCGGCGGAGTCTTTCTCGCGGTGGGCGCCACCAATGAAGACCTTGTATATATTTATATATATATGTATATTTATCAATTATTTTATCTATATATTCATATATCTATCATTATTAATCTTATTTATTCATTTTATGTATTTAACCTTATATAATCTTATATGGACTTTGTAATAAATCAGTTTCAATCTCAACCTCTCTCTCTCTTTCTTTGTACACAGTTCTTTTTTTCTCGTTTTTTTTTCTCTCTATCTTTCTCATTGTTAACATCATATGACTATTCTATTCACGGCCTAAAATTATTGTATATATATATATATGTATAGACAAATGTAAAGGCATTCATGCATACATTAGGGGGACATAGCGCTTTAAATTGAAATAAAATATAAAGGATTATTTTTTTCCTACTCTTAGTGAATTGAACTTTTCATGGTTTAGTTAAGACACAATCATTAACCATTATCACGCAAATGTCACCAGAAATATCCATTTCTTGATTTCCCAGGAAGCCTCTGGGACCGAATATTTGGTCTTAGAGGTTAATATGCATCACGCTGATGAGGGCCATCAACCCAAAACGCGTATGTGGTTGAAATTTCTTGATTTATCAAGAAATTGGGTTTGTCAAATATCATGGAACAAGTTAAATAAACGTTTATTTTATTTAACTTGTTCCACTAGATGGCGCGTTGTTATCTAGAGATGCTCATGTGAGCATGGTCAGAATATGCCTTTTTTTCAATATATATATTTCAATATCACGGAACAAGATAATAAACGTTTAGTTGATTTTTTCTACTAGATGGCGCTCTGTCATCTAAAATGTTCTTATGTGAGCGGTCAATATGTGCATTTTTTGTTTTTAATATTCGTATATGTGATTAAATAATAGCTATGTAAATTCAGTTATATATTTGCATATCCTACTGTTTGTAGAATCTAGGGTGGGAAGGAATGTCGGCAATATACGAAGATCAACGCTATCAAACAAATCATAACAATAGATCACTAATATCTCAACACTGTGGAGAAAATTAGCCACACCTTTGCAATAAATGACGTTATGAAAATTAGAAACTATTTTAGATCCGTACGATTCTTTTTGAAATTTAACAATTTCTACTACCCTTACTGCAATGGAAAAATTAATGGGATTTTAATTTTTCCATTGCACTAAGGGCAGTAGAAATTGTTTAATTTCAAAAGGAATCTTACGTGTGTAAAATAGTTTCTAATTTTGATAACAGATGGAGCGCTAGTGCATCATAATATAAATGGCACTCTACTCTGTTAACTAAGTTACAATCCAATATATCCTCTATGTAAGTAAGTTTCAATATTGTAGCGCTGAATTATTTAATATACGAGTTATCAATACATAGTATCATAGAAGTTCATATCTTACTTAGTTCATTATTTATTTAACATAGAATATTGTATATTTTTATAGATCCACTCCTATATATATTTTATTCATAGTGTCATCAGTCTAGTATTGGACTAAAAAGATACTTCATTAAAAATTTACGAGTCATATATTTACAGTTAGTCTTATATGAACTGTTCGACAAAACTTAAGGAAGTTGTACCTTTTAGCATGTATATCGGGATTCAGACAATAACTCTGAAATATATTACAGTGACCTTTATTAAAGACACACAAGATAACCAAGTGTGAACAAAATTAAGGAAGTTTTACCTTTCAGTATGTATATCGGGATTCAGACAATAACACTGAAAGATATTACAGTGACCTTTATTGAAGACATGCGAGATAACCAAGTGTGAACAAAACTTAAGGAAGTTTTACCTTTCAGCATGTATATCGGGATTCAGACAATAACACTGAAAGATATTACAGTGACCTTTATTGAAGACATGCGAGATAACCAAGTGTGAACAAAACTTAAGGAAGTTGTACCTTTTAGCATGTATATCGGGATTCAGACAATAACACTGAAAGATATTACAGTGACCTTTATTGAAGACATGCGAGATAACCAAGTGTGAACAAAACTTAAGGAAGTTTTACCTTTCAGCATGTATATCGGGATTCAGACAATAACACTGAAAGATATTACAGTGACCTTTATTGAAGACATGCGAGATAACCAAGTGTGAACAAAACTTAAGGAAGTTGTACCTTTTAGCATGTATATCGGGATTTAGACAATAACTCTAAAAGATATTACAGTGACCTTTATTGAAGACACACGAGATAACCAAGTGTGAACAAAACCTAAGGAAGTTGTACCTTTCAGCATGTATATCGGGATTCAGACAATAACACTGAAATATATTACAGTGACCTTTATTGAAGACACACGAGATAACCAAGTGTGAACAAAACTTAAGGAAGTTGTACCTTTCAGCATGTATATC
Source organism: Cordylochernes scorpioides (assembly GCA_030710605.1). Classification (NCBI taxonomy): domain Eukaryota; kingdom Metazoa; phylum Arthropoda; class Arachnida; order Pseudoscorpiones; family Chernetidae; genus Cordylochernes; species Cordylochernes scorpioides. The sequence continues at coordinate 29,352,665 of CP092868.1, forward strand.
GGGATTCAGACAATAACTCTGAAAGATATTAAAGTGATCTTTATTGAAGACACACGAGATAACCAAGTGTGAACAGCACTTAAGGAAGTTTTAGCATGTATATCAGGATTCAGACAATAACTCTGAAAGATATAACAGTGATCTTTATTGAAGACACACGAAATAACCAAGTGTGAACAGCACTTAAGGAAGTTTTAGCATGTATATCAGGATTCAGACAATAACTCTGAAAGATATAACAGTGATCTTTATTGAAGACACACGAAATAACCAAGCGTGAACAGCACTTAAGGAAGTTTTAGCATGTATATCAGGATTCAGACAATAACTCTGAAAGATATTACAGTGATCTTTATTGAAGACATACGATATAACCAAGTGTGAACAAGACTTAAGGAAGCTTTACCTTTTAGCAAGCATAGCGGGATTCAGACAATAACTCTGAAAGATATTACAGTGACCTTTATTGAAGACATACCCGATAACCAAGTGTGAACAAAATTGCCACTGTCTCCAAAAAATATATATAGACGACTAGGAAAATGACAGACTTCACTTCCTTAAGTTTTATCTATGAGTGTATTATTAGAGAGTTGCTTGTTAGGTCCATTTATATTAAATTTATTTATTATATTTGATTCATATATGATATCAAAATTTCCTATGTTCAGTTATAAAAATATATATTTTTTCAATTCAGTGTAGATATGTAAATAAGTCAATAGACTATATTTTAAATTTAGGAAACTTGCACTTTACTATTATAAAATATCAAAAACCCTCATTGGGCAAGGTTTTTTGATATTCTATAAAAAGACTATATTTTAATTATGGCTTGTTAGAGACACAAGTCCAGTTGTTAAAGTGAGAGAAGTTAAGATTAGTTAGAGGAAAGAGAGAGAGAGAGAATGAGTTAGTTAGTCAGGTAGATATGTAAATATTTCCAAACAGAAATAGTTAGTTCAATATCTATAACTCTCTTGTAACTAAAATATATATGAATCATAGAACAATGTTTAACAAGTTTCACCGCAAATGTTTCTTTTGAACGAAAAATCGTAAATATAATTATTTTAAGAAGAAATAACGACTATTTCTATCCTTTGGGATGAAGTATGAAAGAATGAATTGTGAAGGGTAATGATGAACGGAAAATAAAAGTATCCAGGGATAGGAATTTATCATTACACTTCACAATTCATCCTTCATACTTCATCCCTAAGGATAGGAAAAGTCGTTATTTCTCCTTAAAATAAATTACGACTTTTCGTTCAAAAGAAACATTTGCGGCAAAACTTGTTAAACCTCGTTCTGTAATCATAGCCGTATTATATTGTATTATATATGAATCATACATAAAATTATTTTAAATCAACATTCTATTAGACAGCAAAGTGCTTCTGTATACCACTAATTGACCATCTAAGACGCTAAAAGAGTAGTTAAAATAGACAAAAAGAAGCCAAGAATGAAGGCGTCAGAAAGACACGTGTTTATCTACCTATTTCAAGGTACTGGTAAATAGGCATTTTATGTGAGCATTCGGATAAAAAGTTTCTTTTATTTTAGATTTCTGCAAGCTTTCGAGCGAATATCTGCTGATGATCAAAAATTAGTTTTTATATTTTGTTTTAGCCATAGTTATACCTGTCGAAGATTGTTACGCCAGAAAACTTGTATTATCGTAATTACAAAAGAAACCCTTCCCTCAGCGAATTTTCTCTTATTTATATAACTTATTACTAATTTACTTTCTACCATTGATTGATGTTGTATTTTCCTTGGATTCTGTAACGAGTCTATTTAAGATAAAATGGATTTTATTGCCTTGTTATCAAGGAAAAGCAAGATATGGTGGTAAAGGTGCATTAAAGGTTTCAATAATATTGTAAGAAAGTATTTATTATTTTATTAGCAGAGTATTGTTATTTATGTTTATATTTTGCTATACTCTGTACACTTCCCTCTTTTGCTTATCTTTTGTTTATCATTCATAGTTTGTCCTTGCCTGAAATGAATTCTTGTCTCATCCTGAAGTTGGTCTTCCCTAATTTTCCAAGTGGTAATATTATGAAACCAAGGTTTATTTTTCATTTTAAATTTTCTTTGTATATATCCTAAAATAGATTTGAGTTCCTTAAAGTTTTATCCAATAATAATTGTTATTATCATTATATATTAGTGTCATTGTTATCTGTAGTATTTTTAAAGATAGTCTTTGATATTTTTGAAAATAGAGAAATCCATAGATAAATCTTTAATTAAAAAGGCATATATTGGATCAAAATATCATTTATTTTACCAATATTTCAGTTGGCTGAACGCCAACCTTTATCAAGGTGTTATAACATTTTAAAGTGTGTCAACAACAAACCCCATAACGTCATTATGTGTCGCTGGGTTTGTTGTTGACACACTTTAAAATGTTATAACACCTTGTTAAAGGTTGGCGTTCAGCCAACTGAAATATTGGTAAAATAAATGATATTTTGATCCAATATATGCCTTTTTAATTAAAGTCTTTGATATATATATAGATCAATACGTATAGTTTTGATATATAAGGAAGAGATTGATAAAATCTTTATGATTGAAAATTCTGTTAATGTGTTTTATATTATATATATATAAATAATATATATGAAAATTAATAAAAATTAGAAAAATATCGGGGTGCTGATATTAAAAACAAAATATGTATATCCTGACCGTTCACTTGAGCTTTTTATCAGACCAAATATCAGGGAACAATTTAAATCAACGTTTAGTTCATTTTCGTTCCAATTGATGACGCTCTGCAATCTTCTTTTTTTATCCCTAGTACACGTGGTACAGGCCATGATAACCATGGTGGGTAGAAGTAGACGACTGCTTTTACTATAAATGCATCACATGTCTACACATGTGAAAAGTAGCTCGAATTTGCACTTACAAATATGCCAGAACCTCGTTGGGTTACTTGCACTCGCTGGTGGGGTTGGACTTTTGCAAGAATCAGGGACCATTGGAGCATTTGTTTTATCAGAAAATAGTGCCCAATGCGGGAATTGAAACCGGGTCGTAGCGGTCGAAAACCAAACGGTTTACACCATCCTTCCACCGACCCCCTCTGCAATTTAAATAGCTTATGTGAGCGGACAGGATATGCATATTTTCAAAAATATGCAATGTTTATATATACAGGGTGTACGAGGTAAATTGGGACTAACTTTGACAGTCCATAAAACAAAAACTACTTGAGATTAAAAAATTGTTCTTTTTTCATTACGTAGCCATATTCATGTAAAATGCAACAGTACATGTGTGCGCAGTGTAGTGATGAAGAGTAACCGAGAATTTGAAAATCGAGCTGCCATCATCGTTGCTCTGCGCGCCGGAAGGAGCCCCAAAGAGATAGTGGATTTTCTTAAGTTGCCCAAAACCACTATTTATCGTGTCAAGAAGCAGTTTGATGAGGCCGACAGTAACAAAGAGGGGATAGCTACAAGGAAAAAGCACTCGCGTCGATCGGACAGGGTAAGATGCGAAGAATTTGTCAAAAATGTCAAGGAGAAGATTGATGGAAACCCTGGGAAGAGCATGAGGGCCATAGCCAAGGAAATGGACGTTGGCTCTATGACAATTGTCAGAACTATCCATGAGGACCTTGGTCTCAAGTCTTATGCCCTTCGGAAAGGTCAGTTGCTGACTGAGAATATGAAGAATAACAGAAAAGGAAAGGCTGCTGCCCTCCTCAACAACCTGAAACACGACTCTTTTGGCATGCTAAGGTTCTTCTCTGACGAAAAGAACTTTGACGTGGACCAAAAGGTAAATCCCAGGAATGATCGCTGGATCTGTAAAGACCCCTCAGAGATACCTGTCGTGATGCACACGAAATTTCCTGCCTCCGTAATGGTCCTTGGCGTTATCAGCAGTGAAGGTGATGTCATGCCTCCCCATTTCTTTGAGAAGGGCCTTAGGATGAACGCTGACACCTACATCAATGTTCTGGAGACCGTTGTGAAGCCTTGGATGGACATGGTGGCCGCAGGAAGGAAGTATGTCTTCCAACAGGACTGAGCTCCAGCCCAGAAGGCAAAAAAGACACAATCGTGGCTGACACTTAACGTCCCTAGTCACTGGGGTCCTGATATTTGGCCCCCTAATTCTCCAGATTGCAATCCCCTCGACTACTATGTATGGGGCGTTGTTGAGAGAGATGTCAACAAAGCTCCTCATACCACCATCAAGTCTGTCAAGAAAGCAGTTCACACGGTGATGACCCAAATGGACAAGGTCATCGTCGCCAAGGCCTGTGCTTCATTCCGCACTCGCCTCGAGACTGTTGTAGCTAATAATGGAAACTTCATTGAATAAATAAAAACTATATCCTTTTATCTACTACTGTGTCAAATTTCATTCGGATATTTTAATTTTTACTTGCAAAAAATTTCATTTAAAATACCATTGTTGAAATTCCCAATTTACCTGGTACACCCTGTATATATATATGTTATATTAAAATATTATTCTTTTTAAAATTATATTTCATAGATCCAAATACTCTGTTAAGTCGACCGCCAAGGGTCACTCTTCCCATATAAAAACTCGTTGTTCTTCCCCGATGGCTGGCTCAAATCTTTGTACATTATGTAAATAATATTTTAATTTTCAAATCTTACTTAGGTGGATGTATTTACCTCTCCACATATATATATATATACATTTTGCTTGAAAGCTTGTAATTTTAATAAAAAGAAACTAACCACGCTATATTTTCGTTTTCTCTTTTAAATAATATTTTGTTTTTCTTGTTCTATTCGCCTTAAGCCAGGCGGTACTTTTACAAAATTTTGTTTTTCATATGTATTCCTCAGCTCAATAAAGAAATATCTGATCAAGACTTTATATTTTCAAGATTATTATTCAACCACGACTGCACCACCATAGCTTAATCCTCAAGATAACCAAAATCAAGATAATCTCAACAATTCTAAATACAAGCAGAAAATCTCTTTTCTTTATATAAGATATATATGATAAAATTTGCAATTATCTATAGGAATATCTTATATATATTATCAAATATTATCGCTAAGCTAACCATACTGCAATGATTAGTGAAATCTCTGAGAGGGTTCACCATTGATATCTAATCATTTCTATCATGGTATCAAGTTCTCTTGCTTGGTAACTCGGGCAATACATGTGGAGCTAGTTACTGACGTTTCAACGCCAACTTTTCTATCTGTCTTTAAGAGATTTGTGGCTCGCAGAGGACACAGATGTATAGTGACCAAGGTACCCACTATATTCATTATAATATATATTATAAGACACATATTGCCAAAAATAATTAGAAATTTTAAGTATCAACATATATAGTCACGACCGTCTTTCCTCAATTCCTCATGTCACGGATGCGCGCGCATCATCATTATGATCATTATCTTCTATAGAAGCTTCTATCTTTATAATTATGTATATTTACAAAAAGTCAATTCGCTCGCGCCTCTAGCGGTGAAAATGAGGGGTAATACCAGCTGACCTAATGTACATGTAAAGTTTGGAGCGGGACGTTTCACAAGAGTGACATCCACGGCTCCAATTTATAATTGTAACAAATAGTATTGGAATAAAAACATTCAATCGGGTAAAACACGGGCGTTGCCCGGGTCATTCGTCTAGTGTGATTATATTTGAGACAAAAAAACAAGCTATTAATAAATAATGATAATTTTGATGAATACCAGAGAAATATCGATAAAAAATCTAGAAATCAAACATGATTAGTAATATTACAAAAATAATCGTATAAAAACTGATTTCTTCAATGAGGTAAAATATAAAGAAAATATTAGTATAGAGATTACTATGTAAAATTTAGTATCTTCGGAGACAATAGCTAATAACTTTATAATGAAAAAACCTTTGTTGGTGTATTATAAATAAAGATCTTTTTATCGTTCAACATAATAATAACAGAATTCATATATATATACTTATCTTGCAACTAATTATCCTAATAATCCTAATATATTATTTCTAATTATCCCAGAATTGGTCAAATACCCATTCTTGATTAATCAAGAGAAGCTAACCATGTACGTATATATATATGTTATATTAAAATATTATTTTATTTAAAAAATTATTATTTCATAGATTCAAATACTATGTTAAATCGACAGCCAGAGGTCACGCTTCCCCTATAAAAACTCATTGTTGTTATTTCCCGATGGCCGGCTCAAACCTTTTGTACATTATGTAAATACTATTTTGTTTTTCCTTGTTCTATTCGCCTTAAGCCAGGCATTACTTTTATCAAATTATGTTTTTATATATTTAATAAGCTCAATTAAAGCTATTTCTAGTCTTCATTATTTTAACTACTTTTATTATCGAGATTTCAAACATGACTGCATTACCATAGCATAATCCTCAAAATATTCAAAAATCAAGTATAAAATCTCTTTTTTTATATATATAACATATATATATATAGATGGAAATTTTGCCGGGAGGAAAATGATCTAAAGAGACAAGGGTCGCCTTTTTTTCGTCTATTTTGACGGGAGAGGCGACCCTTGTCTCTTTATATATATATATTTGCATATAAGCCTATATGCAAACGATTTATATATTTTACCGAGTAAGGGCTATTTAAGAAATCCTTATATAAAAAGATTTAAATGTTTTTAAACCGAGCAATATCGTGGGTGGGTGTACACTGAAGATATAAATATTCTTTGTTTGTCCAGGAAAAACATTTAGTTTTCCGACTGAATATATATCTACACTCATTTTATTTCATTTCCAACTATTTCCTGGAATTTTATTCAAGAGTTACTCTCTTATAAAGTTTCACACCTTTACCGGCAACCAATTTTTGTTGTACGAAATTTTCGGTACAAATTTATTGTGTGAGATTTGTTGCACAATTTATATTGTATATGTTGTTCAATTTTGTGTTGTACTAGACTTGTTGCAGATTCTTTCTTGTACAATATTTGTTGTTCAATTTTGTTATACTGGTTTGTTTCACAAGATGTCAACACAAAGCAATAACGCGCCATCTATACATATAAAATGAAATAATTTAAAAGTACGAATGTTTCTTTTATACATAATACATATTTTTTCATCGCAGTAAGGACAGTTGAAGTTTGTATTATGTATAAAAGTAACATTCGTGCTTTTAAATTCACAAAATGTGCTTGTGCAATAATTGTGTACAAATTTTTCTGTACAAATATATTGTATAAGATTTGTTGAACAATTTTTATTGTATATTTTGTTCAATTTTGTGTGTTGTACTAGAATTGTTGCATATTCTTTCTTGTACAATATTTGTTGTTCAATTTTGTTATACTGGTTTGTTTAACAAGATGTTTGTGCAATATTTGTTGTACAAGATTGTCTATACAATTTTTCTTGTACAAGATTTGTTGTACAATTTTTATTGTATATGTTGTTCAATTTTGTTATACTGGTTTGTTTCACAAGATGTGCTTGTGCAATATTTGTGTACAAGATATTCTGTACAATTTTTCTTGTACAAGATTAGTTGCAAAATTTTTATTGTATATGTTGTTCAATTTTGTGTGTACTAGATTTATTTCACAAGATTTGTTGCATATTCTTTCTTGTACAATATTTGTTGTTCAATTTTGTTATACTGGTTTGTTCTACAAAATGTGCTTGTGCAATATTTGTGTACAAAATTTGCTGTACAATTTTTCTAAGATTTGTTGCACAATTTTTATTGTACAATATATGTTGTTAACTTTTGTTATACTATAATTTTACCTCACAAGATTTGTTGCACAATTCTTTTTGTACAATATTTGTTGTTCAATTTTGTTATACTGGTTTGTTTCATAAGATCTCTTGCAATATTTGTTGTACAATTTTTTATTGTAAAATATATGTTTTTCCTTTTGTTCTACTAGATTTGTTCCTCACAAAATATGTTTCACAATTATTTTTGTACAATATTTGTTGTTCAATTTTGTTATACTGGTTTGTTCCACAAGATGTAATTGTGCAATATTTGTTGTACAAGATTGTCAGTACAATTTTTCTTGTATAAGATTTTTTGTACAATTTTTATTGTAAAATATTTCGATGCACTAGCGCGCCATCTGTTATCAAATTACAAAACTATTTTAGAGGCGTAATATTCTTTTTAAAATAAAACAATTTCTACTGTCCTTACTGCAATGGAAAAATTAAAGGGAGGGCCTGGCTCATCAGTGGTGAACCCTCCCAGCGGTTTCGCCAGTTTAATAAAATAAAATAGTTTTGTAAAATATTTGTTTTTCATTCTGCTGTACTAGATTATTTTCTCAAGATTTTTTGTATACAAGATATGATATGCAATTTTTGTCGAACAGGATTTTCTCCGCCATTTTTCTTGTCTAAGATTTGTTTCACAAGATATGTTATACAATATTTGTTGTACAATATTTTCTGCGCAATTTTTGTTTAACGAGATTTGCTGAACAATATTTGTGTTTAAGAATCGCAAAAAAAAAAAAAACTTTTTTATATATACGACAATCAACACTGTTCTTCTTTTCTCACAAAGGACGGAGCCCTCCTTGAACTCTTTGAAAACATCTACTTCCATACTAAGTATGAAAGTATTAACATTTTCCATGTTCTTACTTCATTTATCTATATTGTCACACCAGGTTTCGGTCTGGCAGGTCTGGTCATGACCTATACCACGTGTACTAGGATTAAGAAGAAGAAAAAAAGTTTGTTTGTGGATAACGGTCTGTGAACGAGCCGATGTTTAGCTTGAAAGTGATTTTGTCTAGCTGTAAATAAAAGAAACACTGACAAAAACTCTTGTTTATAAAAGTTTCAAGACAATAATAGAATTTCTAGATAATTTTTATTAATAGACAAGAAAAAGAACTATCTATACATTTTTGCACGTTCTAATATTGTCAAATATGTATATAGGACATAGGTATTTAGGTGTCTATATATGATGGACATACGTTTTTTAATTGCAAACAAATATTTAAATGCATAGTTCAAGAAGCTTAAGTGAACAATTTATAAATAAGTTAGTTTGGGATTATAGAGATATAAGGATTTAGAGCGCCATCTATATTGCGACGTGGAAAATTAGGGAAGACAAAAACTTCAGGAGGAAACAAAATTTATTTCAAGCAAGGACAAACTATGAAAGTTGAACAAAAGATAAGCCACGAGGGGGATTTTCAGAGTAACAAAATATAAGCATGAAAATGACCACTCTGTTAATAAAAATAATAAAATAATAAATACTTGGTTACATAGCTTCTTCCCTATGGGAGCTGTGACCCACAGCTAGCAATTATTGTAGATACTGACATGGATCTGACGTGCTTCTGCCAAGGATTCCATCGAAGTCTTGGAACTTTGTCCCTAGTACCTTTGCGTCCTTTTTCTTGCGGCGTGAAGAGCGGCTTTAACGTCGTATCGTCTATAGGGACATCGTCATCTTTGAGGGAAGTCTTGGCTTTAGCACGACGGTGGAATCCTGGAGTCAGTCTCCGAAAATGTATATCACAGAACCCATGGCTTCATGGTCTTCTCGGCGATCTTCAGTTTGTCTTCCCTAACTTACCCAGCATCTCCACCAAAATGCCACGTGGAAAATTAGGGAAGACAAAAACTTCAGGAGGAAACAAAATTTATTTCAAGCAAGGACAAAAGATAGCCCACGAGGGGAATTTTCAGAGTAGCAAAATATAAGCATGAAAATGACCACTCTATTAATAAAAATAATAAAATAATAAATACTTGGTTACAATATCGATATAAAATAATATATGTATATGGTAATTTCAACCAACAACCCTATATTGTATAATTACTTATAACAAGATTGTCATGTTGTATATGGAAACACATCTATAAATAATTATACGCATGATTGACATGTGTCATTGCATCACCATATGTAATGTACTTTGTACAAACTGAGGATGAATAAATAAAACTATGTAATAGATTAAGAGCTGAGCTAAGCAAGAGATCGAGATAGAAATCAACCCTAAAGAGGAATTTGGCAGGTCGTTCTATCAAGGCCATTGGATGTAGAAAATACCGCAGACACCCCACGACCTTTGCACCCGTTCAAAGTCCAAATTCTCGCATGTCTCCCCCCTCGGCAAAGATATATAAAACATCTGCCCTAGCCGAAATAATAGTCACTTCACCATCAACGTGAGCCCGCCTCGGTTGTACCAAGGTCCACCTCATCGACCATGTAAAACAGTAAGAACTCTTCTATCTCGATCTTGCTCTTAGCTCGACTCCTATCTGTTCACGGAACTTTCCTACTACAACTGTGTCTCTTCGTTTTTTGTGTGTGGACATTCCCAAGCTTTCCACTCTGCCTCGACCACGACTGCCTGTACTCTGTGAGAACTGTTAAAGGTCCTCCAAGGTGCAGAGAGGTACTGGAAAACTCTCCACGCCCTGACTGTCCCTCTCGGTTACTACAGGTTTGACCCTCGGTTATCACATGTATGTTATATAAAATTTATGAGATTCTGCTTGAGATTTGGTATATTTTGGAATACATTTGTATTAGGTTAATGGTATTGGTAATGCAGTCGTGCTTAAAAATCTTGAAAGTTTAATAATAAAAAAAGTGAAGATTATAAATGGCTTTAATTGAGCTTATGAGATAATTTGATAAAAGTACTGCCTGGCTTAAGGGCGTAAGAATCAAAAAATGAAAAATTTATTTACATAATGTACAAACGGTTTGAGCCGGCCATCGGGAAACAACAACAATCGGTTTTTATATAGGGAAAGTATCGACATCTGGTGGTAGATTTAAGCAGAATATTTGAATCTATGAAATATATTTTAAATAAAATAATATTTTAATATAACATATATATACAGTAGAACCATTCAGTAAAGGACAACACCTAATTACAGAGCCAAAGTGTTCTTTAAGGAGAGGTTCCCTCTTACCGGAGAGTTGCTAAATAGTATAAAGGGTAATTTTGCAAATTAAAAACTGTCCTTTGTAGAGAGGTGTCTGCTATCAGGGTATCAGCTAAATGGAGGTTCTACTGTATATATATTTATTCTCACAGTTTTCATAAATAAATAAAAGCATTAATGAAAACAAAATTTCTCGTGGGTGTGGGTTTTGATAATTAAAGCATATTAAAATTACTCTTTTTATTATAAAAATATTCTCAAATAACTAGCAAAATATATATTTAAAAAAATACTTTTGAAAGAGAAGTTTTTTTAGAAATCTAAACTATGAACCATTAAAATGAAACTATTTTTTGGGGAAAAAAACTTGGAGAGATTTGTGAATCCCATTTCATATTTTTGAAATCGATAACTTCACATATGTATACATAGAAAATTTTACTCTCTATATATATGTTATATTAAAATATTATTTTATTCAAAATTATATTTCATTGATTCAAATACTCTGTTAAATCGACCGCCAGAGGTCACGCTTACCCTATAAAAACATATTGTTGTTATTTCTCGATGGCCGGCTCAAACCTTTTATACATTATGTAAATAAGTTTTTCATTATTTTATTCTTACGCCTTAATCCAGGCAGTACCTTTGTTAAAGTATGCTTTTTCTATATTCCATAAGCTAATTAAATCAATTATTGATCAAAACTATTTTTATTATACTTTCAAGATTTTCAACCACGACTGCATTACTATAGCATAATCTCAACAATTCCAAAACTAAGCAAAAACTCTTAAATATAACATATATATAAAAAAGCCTATAGGTTACACGTATAAAGAAAAAGTAAAGGTATGATTAGTTGATAAAAAAAAAGAAGAAAGTTCGGTAAATCTTTGTGGATTTTTCTGGGTGCCCCAACATGGAGACAGTTTGGTAAAGACGTGTAAGGAATAACTTGTGGTTTGTTTGTGTTTGCTGAGCAATTAAAGATTAGTGGACGGTTTCTTCTTAATTGGCTTTAACTCAATCTAATTTACCGCTGTCTTTATTAATTGGGGGGTGTTCATTAAGATATAATTTATCGATATAATTATCCTGGTAGGTATATTGGAAATTGTTTGAGTTTTTGTATATTTCCTGATTCTCTTTATGTAAAACGTATCTGTAATAAACACCATTATAATGTTTAATATATAAGATATTAAATTAAAGAAGATAGCACGCAATATATTAATGAAATTTGAAATTCATTAGAGCGAAATTTTCTATTTTTAACGAAATTAGAATATATAAGATAAAAAAGCGTTTTAAAAAAATTTAAATATATATAGTATCAATTCTACTAACCAATAACATGCAATCTATACATAAGAAATAAAAACATTAAAACACGAATGTTTCTTTTTTTAATTATTATTATCCCTAGTACACGTGGTAGAGGCCATGATAATTATGGTGGGTAGAAGTAGGCGACTGTCTTTTACTGTTAATTCATCACATGTCTAGGCATGTGAAAAGTAGTTTGACTTTGCATTTACAAATGTGTCAGTGCCCCGTTATGTACTCGCTGGTGATGTTGGAATTTTTCAAGAATCGGGTGCCATTTTTAGCATTTTTTAATAGAAAAAGGTGCCCAATGCGGGATTCGATCCCAGCTCGTAGCGGTCTAAAACCATTCTTCCTCTGATCCCCTACAATTGTTTCTTTAAAAAATAAAACAAACTTCTACCATCCTTACTGTATTGAATAAATAGCTACATGTAATTCTACTGTTCTAGAAACTTATGCCAAAAGTTTGATTTAATACCATTTCTGAGATTGCAATCTTCAGTGTAGCATATATAAACAGAATCATCCAATACAGTATTAGAGTTCTAAGAAACGGTCTGGTGGATTAAATTTGGCGAAACCGCTGGGAGAATTCATCACTGATGAGCTAAGCCCTCCCAATAATTTTTCAACGCATTAAAAGCAGTATAAAACTTTGTTTTCTATGTAAAACAAACATTAATTTATATATATTATCCGATAGATGGCGCAAGCCATCAACAATTTTCAGTTTCCCGATAAGAAGTTCCCCCATTTTTATATATTTTTTTATTTTTAAAACTATGTTGCATTTATATGAATAAAAAACTACATTGCTATGCTTCCCTTCGAATTTGATTCATTCGTTTCACTAGGAATTGAAAGAACTTTAAGTAGAGATTCAAGGCAATTCTTCGAGTTTTCTTAGGAATTCAAAGCACAATTTAAGAATTTAGAATGAAAAAGAAAGAAAGGAAAACTTTTGTTGTCTATTAGATTGAAAGACCGCTTTAAAATAACTTTTTTAAAGCCATTGTAAAATTTACGCTTTTACCTGGTTGAACATGAAAGATGTTGTGTCCTTTATAAACGATTAAATTATATTTAAAAAAATAGATTTTAAAATTAGAACTTTTCCAAATATCAATTGATTTGGGATTTAAATTTGTAGAAGGTGGAGAGAGATGCGTTCAATTGGATTTTCTTATTTTAAAAGCATTTTAACTTTCTCGAAGTTGTGAAAATGATCCACTATTTGTATATTTTTGTAGAAAAGAAGTTAAGCATCATTCAAACTCCAATATATGTTTATTATTAAGAGATACACCAAATTATTAAAGCATGGATGTTCTTTTTAAACATAAAACAAACTTCTACTGTCCTTAATGCGATGAAAAAGTTATTGGGAGGGTTTGGCTAATCAGTTGTGAACCCTCCCAGTGTTTTCACCAATTTAATCTACCAGACTGCTTTTCAGAACTCTAATACTGTTTTGAACGTTTCTCCTTATATTCTGCACTGGGGGGAGAAGTCCGACCACACCTCCCTGCGGTCCCCCCTGGATCCTTGGAATATTTGACCAAATACTGGTTCGTTTACAAGGTGACTAACGTGGCAACGGCACCCATTTTCCAATGAAGAGCAATGGCCGCAGCCTTGCAGAAAATTGACAAAGACTCAGAGCAGCAGCTTTGCACACCCATGATAGAGGACATTGCTGCTGCTGTGATAGAGATGCATGGGGACATCTGAGGCTCTTCATTGGACACGACAACAACAACAACAATACAGTATACACACCCAAGATAGTGGACATTGCTGTGATAGAGATGCATGGGGACCTCTGAGGCTCTTCATTGGACACGACAACAACAATAATACAGTCTACACACCCCAAGATAGTGGACATTGCTGTGATAGAGATGCATGGGAACATCTGAGGCTCTTCATTGGACACGACAACAACAATAATACAGTATACACACCCAAGATAGTGGACATTGCTGTGATAGAGATGCATGGGGACATCTGAGGCTCTTCATTGGACACGACAACAACAATAATACAGTCTACACACCCCAAGATAGTGGACATTGCTGTGATAGAGATGCATGGGAACATCTGAGGCTCTTCATTGGACACGACAACAACAACAACAATATATTCAGCACTGAATGATGGAATCTCATAAATAGTATTCAATCAAACTATGGACATAAACTTTTAGGATAGTAGAATTACATATAAATATTTACATCGAGCATTGCTCTTCCACAAACAATAATTACAAGACCAGTTAGGTACAAATTAATATAAAGAAATAACGCGCCCTCTATGTACAGTGAATACAAACATTAAAGTATGAATATTTATTTTGTACCATAAAACAAAATTCTACTGTTCCCATCCCTGGACACTTTTATTTTTCCGTTTATCATTACTCTTCACAATTCACCCTTTCATACCTCACCCAAAAGGTTAGAAATAATCGTTATTTCTCCTTGAAATAAATTTTGATTTTTCGTTGAAAAAGAGACACATGCGGGATAGTATTTATAATGTCGTTTTAAAATTCTACTGTCTTTACTGCGATTTTTTATTGAACGCAACAGTTTGATGTTTGTTCTTCCCTTTTATCATAAGAATCGCAGCTTTAGATCCTATTGCTTTTATTTACGTCTCTAATTTATTTTAAAAGCAAAGTCGAACTGCTTTTTACATGTGTAGACATGTGATGCACTTACAGTAAAAGCAGTTGTTAACTACCCACCCTGATTATAATGGTCTGTACCACGTGTACTAGAGATAGGCAAATATACATGTTTAAAATGTGATTTCTTTTTCTTTCCAAAACTTAAAATGACGTTAAAAAGGAAGAATTTTTCATCGTCATCAGAAGTAATTGAAAATTCGACGGTGGAGCTAAACAAGCTAAGAAAAATTGACTTTGAACTAGCATTTAAACAGATATTTTTTACGCTGGGAAAAAATGTGTAGATAACCAAGGCTCCTATTTTGAAAATTTTGATGTTTAAATTACTATACTATGAATAAATATTTATATAAAAATAGACACTTCGGTCAGTTGGAGTTTTTTATTTTCTCAACGTTTCGACAAAATCTTTTGTCTTCGTCAGGAGAAGTAAATATTCATAGTTCTTTTCCCAAATTCTCGTGATACCCATCCCTCTAAAAATAATATTTCCTTTTTAAATTTTATATTCCTATGAAATATCTCAATATCATTCCAATCTGGCCTATGTCCTAAAAATAATGCATGTTCCCCAATTTTGCTTAACGCCCTTCTTCCCAATAAACCCTGTTGGTGTTCCTTAATTCTGGTCTCTAAATTTCGGCCGGTTTCTCCTACATATATTACTTCTCCTGACGAAGACAAAATATTTTGTTGAAACGTTGAGAAAATAAAAAACTCCAACTGGCCGAAGTGTCTATTTTTTATATAAATATGAATGCCGGCCAGGCAACCTCTATCTTTTCGATATGAATAAATAATTAATTTTTAAAAAGTTGGGGAACTTTTTGATTCTACCTATCCTTGTATATATATTTTAAAATATCCAAAGCGTTAAGAATTTTGCATGGATAGCAAAATTTGAAGTATAAGAAGATTGAAATGTTGAATATTTTATGATTTTTAATATTATAAAAAAGAGATATATCTCTATATACATAAATTATTCTGACGTATGGTGGTGTCTTATTCATGTAGGAATTTATTATTTTTAATGTTTGTTGGTTCTTTAGACAATTTGGCAATTTAAGCAATTTTAATGATTATTCTAATCAATTTTTACAAAGGTAGAAAAGATATATAATAAAATATAAAGTTGGTTGAAATCTTCTTGCAAGACGTAGAGCGTCATAACTAAAACTGGTTGAAATCTTCTTGCAAGACGTAGAGCGTCATAACCAAAACTGGTTGAAATCTTCTTGCAAGACGTAGAGCGTCATAACCAAAACTGGTTGAAATCTTCTTGCAAGGCGTAGAGCGTCATAACCAAAACTGGTTGAAATCTTCTTGCAAGGCGTAGAGCGTCATAACCAAAACTGGTTGAAATCTTTCTTGCAAGGCGTAGAGCGTCATAACCAAAACTGGTTGAAATCTTCTTGCAAAGCGTAGCGCGTCATAACCAAAACTGGTTGAAATCTTTCTTGCATGGCGTAGAGCGTCATAACCAAAACTGGTTGAAATCTTCTTGCAAGGCGTAGAGCGTCATAACCAAAACTGGTTGAAATCTTTCTTGCAAGGCATAGTGTAGGGGAATATATATATAGTTGTGTATGTGTACCAATTTCTTTAGCAAAGAAAGCTTCCCCACCTTGAGAGAGTTCTCCTCCAGACAAGGTCTTCACTCCTCAGTTCCACGCCGAGGAAGTACCTATAGATGTGTGTCTTGGTAGACATCAGAATGGTCAGGGCGTCATCGTCTAGGCCATGACTTGAAATTCGGTTGTCTTATTTTTTATGGTGTCTACGTTAATTTCTTCATATTTTATGGTTTGGTTTTTATTAAGAAGGCGAGTCCACCTCCATCTTCCCGCTCACTATCTTTCCTTACAGTGATGTAACCAGGTATTTCAGGTTTTCATTGAACTTAGTTTCCTGAAGACATGCTATATCAATGTGATGTTTATACAGAAGTCTACTCAGCTCTCCTTCTGATTTCTATTTATTGTTTTGAAAATAGAGCAATCCATAAATAAATCTCATATTAAAAGGCATATATTGCTTCAAAATCTAATTTATTTTACCGATATTTCAGTTGGCTAAACGCCAACCTTTATCAAGGTATTATAACATATTAATGTGTGTCAACAACAATGTGTGACGCTGAGTTTGTTGTTGACACACATTGATATGTTATAATATCTTGATAAAGGTTGGCGTTTAGCCAACTGAAATATTGGTAAAATAAATGATATTTTGATCCAATATATGCCTTTTTTTTAAATTCTATTTATCTTTAAATTCCATGGAGCAACAAAGCCAGAAAAATTCTAACGTATATGGAGATTTATTGAAATTACTTTATTACAATGTCCATTTAATGGTATACAAGAGAGGATGCAAATAGCCTAATTTACGTCAAATTAACATCTTGTAGTGCGTAATTAATGATTTAATTTTATATTCAAAACATGTTTTAATGAGTTCCATTTAAATTCTTATCCATTTTAACTATTTAGTCTATGTAATAGGCCTTAATATTGTCACGCGTGACCCATCCAGTTCTTCGCTACGACGCCGCTTCCTCCGTCGTGGATCACCTACCCGGGCTCCCGTTGCTTTCCCACTGCAGCCCTACCCTGAAGATCACCCAAAGACCTCCTAGAACCATCACTCAAGAGGATCTCCTTTCCTCTGGCAGTATCTCTCGGCCTTACCACTGGTGGGGGGAAACGAGAGACTTACCAGAAGAGTAGCGACTATGGTGTTGGCGAGAGTAACAACAGCAACCGACATCAAGATTTCTAACACTCCTCCTTTGTCATTTCTACTACACATTACATATAACTAGAATAACATTCAACGGGTATTTACATTACGTTACCTCCTAGGGCCAATATAAAAGTGTATTTACAAACATTTGCCCCAGGAAACAGGGCCACAGCAGTTGGCGATTCCCACACCAGTTTCAGATCGGAAATAGGCGAAAGCGCCATCTAATGGCGGAGGTTGAAGGTATTTTCAGGCCTTATACGCGACAATATTCATAGCAGTGTTCATGATAAGTCACAAGGCCTTTCTGGGTGTAGCACCTTTTATTTCCACTAGAGAATCTATATAGCAGTTTTACAGATCTAAGTGTGTTTTACTCTAAAATGCTAAATTAAAACCAATACACATATTCTCTATAAGAGAAATTTCACTAATCTAATCTTATCAATCAATATTTGTTTTTAGATATATGTAAATATGATATGTATTACAAGATACAATACTAGGCTAACACCAGCTCACTAAAGTATAAACAAAGATATTAATTATGATGTGTTAGCGCGCCATCTATTATCAAATTTCGTAACTATTATAGAAGCCGGGAGCATATTGATCTAAAGAGACAAAGGTCGCCTCTCCCGTCAAAATAGACGTCAAAACTAGACGCCATCTATTGACCGTCACCGCAAACTAGCGGTCTCGGGTCAGTGACAAAGCCACAACACCAGCTTTGGCAAACTGAAAAGCGTCCACCTAGAGACCATGGTTTCGGGCTAATGGCCCTCGTCAGTCTAGGTCGGACTTTTGACGGGAGAGGCGACCTTTGTCTCTTTAGATCAATATCCTCCCGGCAAAATTTCCATCTATATTTTAGCCATAGATTTGGCCCAGCCACTTTGCCAGCTAACACCTCTTTGGCAGATTGTCAAGATTTCATTATATCCCGTGTGGATCTTATGGAATAAAGTCCGCCCTTGACTGACGAGGGCCATTAGCCCGAAACCATGGTTTCTAGGTGGACGCTTTTCAGTTTGCCAAAGCTGGTGTTGTGGCTTTGTCACCGACCCGAGACCGCTAGTTTGCGGCGACGGTCAATAGATGGCGTCTAGTTTTGACGTCTATTTTGACCGGAGAAGCGACCTTTGTCTCTTTAGATTATAAAAGCGTATGATTTAAAAAAAATTCTACTGGCCTTACTGCAATGAAAAACTCCATTCCTAAATAAAATTTTTCCATTGCAGTAAGATCAGTACAAATTGCTTATTTTTAAAAAAGAATCATATGCTTCTATAATAGTTTCGAAAGATATTAATATTGATGAAAAGATAATCAAAACAGAATAATTCTTTCATTTGTCAAAAAAGAGATGAAAAATAGAAGAAGAAGAAAACGGTCAGGCATTTTAAATGATGAAAAAACATTTCCTGTCTGCTCAAATGAACATTCAAATATAACAAAGCGCCATCTATCTGAATTAATAATAACTAAACGTTGATTTAATTTTATTACAGAGTATTGGACAAATCAAATTTTAGTTAACATTTATACCAAAGATGGCACTGGGTCATCTTCAAATG
This sequence comes from Cordylochernes scorpioides, assembly GCA_030710605.1. Lineage (NCBI taxonomy): Eukaryota > Metazoa > Arthropoda > Arachnida > Pseudoscorpiones > Chernetidae > Cordylochernes > Cordylochernes scorpioides. The sequence goes on from CP092868.1 coordinate 29,371,961, forward strand.
TGTAGGATTGTTACGTGATGTGTTGGTGTGGCTTGTGGAAAGGCTGCTCTGATAAAATTATAATTAAAATTAATTCATTTAAAGCCAGAAATATAGAAATAGAAAAGAAGCAACGGTTGAAGTAACGGCCGTCGGAGTTAGCCTAGATGTTTACCGCGAGTGGCCAGAGTCTCTGATGACGTCCCGCGCGCATGCGTAGTCAGGTTGACGCTCGCGGTTGTCGAGGCCGTCCTAGTTCGCGCTCGCTGAAGCAAAGTGTAGTCGCCACAAAGGCTTATTTGAGTAGTTAGGTAATGTCTTATTTAACATTGAAAATGCCTGACCTTTTTCTTCTTCTCCTCTTTTTTGACATCTTTTATTTGATCTTAATATTCTGAGAAATCGAATATTGTTTACATGTATTAGTGTTAGCGTAACACATTACATCAGTTATCATGTGTAATTTCAGTGAAAATAATAAAGCCATCCATACAATGCCTAAATGATTCAATTTTAGAGCAAACTTCATGAGTAGTTATTTGAGTAATCAGGTAATGTCTTATTCAACATATACATTTACAATGCCTGACTTTTTGATTATCTTTTTTCACCTATATTTTGGCACATAAATATATATAGGTATGTCCCATAAGTTCCCGGACTGGGTCCATAAAAAAAAGGTAAGATTTTTAAAAAAAATTTTTATTAAAACTTTTCAAAGTAATCCCCCCTTGCTTCAACGCACCAGCGCCATCGTTTCTACCAATTGTCGAAACAGTTTTTATAAGCCTCTTTTGGAATGCTCTTCAATGCTAACGGCGATTTTTCTATTATTTCATCCCTGGTGTCAAAATGTCTTCCTTTTAGAACTGCTTTAAGTTTGGGGAACAGGAAAAAGTCATTTGGTGCGATGTCTGGGAAATAGGGTGGTTGAAGTAGGATTTGTGTCCCGTTTTTCGCCAAAAAGCTTGTCATCAAGTGCGCTGTGTGAGGGCGAGCATTGTCATGGTGTAGGATCAAGCCACCATTAGTCCATTTTTCTGGCCTTTTTTTTCGAATCGCTTCCCTTAGACGGCGAAGAATGCCCAAATACATTTCCTTAATAACTGTTTGGCCTGCAGGAAGATACTCGTGATGAACAATGCCCTTGTTATCCAAAAAAACGACCAGCAACACCTTGTTTCTGGATTTCAATATCCTGGATTTTTTGGGTCTAGGCTCACCCTGACCTCTCCACTCGGCAGATTGACGCTTGGTTTCAGGGTCATAGCCATAGACCCATGTCTCATCGCCTGTGATTATCTTGTCTTTCCATTCCGGATCCGTTCTTGTCATTTTAAACATGTCTTCACAGGTTGAAAGCCGACACAGATTTTGCTCATTAGTGAGGAATCTTGGGATGCATTTTGCAGGAGTCTTTTTGAGCTTCAAATCTTCGGTTACGATCTTTCCAATCGTTGTTTTAGAGATGCCTGTGTCTTGCTCTAGCTCCAGCAAAGTGGTTCGAGGATTTTCATTTATCAAATCGGTGATTTTTTGCACATTTTATCAGTACTTTGAAATTTTGAGCGTCCTTGACGAGGAGCATCTTCAATGGAAATTCGGCCAGCTTTAAATCTAGAATGCCATTCAAAAACAATTGTTCTCTTTGGGGAATGCTTTATTAAGCATTTAAAAAGTTTCGGTTGCTGATATTTGAAGTTTCACACAAAATTCTATGCAAATCATCTGCTTCAATTTTCGTTCCATCGTAAAATCGCCGCAGCGCTATGTGTAACCTTTAAATAAATTAGAATAACTTTGGGGCGCGTGCACGTACCGCCTCGATATTGGTACCACCGTGTAGCCAGATATTTTTTCTATAATAAACAGTCAAATTCATTTACATTTTTCATTTATTTATTTTTTATGGACCCAGTCCGGGAACTTATGGGACATACCTTGTATATATGTTATATAAAAATATTATTTTATTTTAAATTTTAATTTCATAGATTCAAATGCTCTGCTAAATCGACCGCCAGAGGTCACTCTTCCACTATAAAAACTCTTTGTTGTTTTATCCCAATGGCCGGCTCAAAACTTTTGTACATTATGTAAATAATCTTTTGTTTTCCTTATTCTATTCGCCTTAAGCCAGGCATTACTTTTATCAAACCATGTTTTTCATATATACCATAAGTTCAATTAAATCTATTTTGATAACTGATTTCATTTAATCATTGCCACAACTGCTCAACAAATATCTCTGTTCTCAAAATAATCAGCGTCAAGTATTAATTCTATATAACTAATTATCAAATATCAAACAGAAATCTCATTAATCTTTATTTATAACATATATGTATATAGAAATCTTATCTGATCTTATTATTCTGAGAAAGAGATTAATCTAATTTGCTCTTCTTTTTTTATCATCATTTATGTTTTTGTTTACATTCATAGGCTAATGTTAGCGTAACACATTACATCAGTTATCATGTAAAATTGTTAGTGTAAATAATCAAGCCATTTCATAAAATACCTATATTATTTAATTTTATAGAGAAAATCTTATCAATTCAGATTATATTCTTCCTTTCAAACTAATTTGTTTTTTAAAAAAAGCATACGATATTTCTCAAAATAGTTCGAAATAGTTAGCGATGAAGTTTACCATTATCTAATTGCGTTTTCCAACACCACGATAGGTCTTCATTCATGATATAAGCCTATTAGTAGAACCTATTAGTATTCAGATGATTATGCAAATTTCTATTATGGAAGTTGTAGCAATTGCCACGCAAAATGGCGATTTAGGAGTTAACTCCTTATAACACGGGAAGCTCAAGGTTAAATTCATAGATGATTCTCATCCAATTTAAATGAATTTTACTTTTTCGTTGAATTTTACTTTTTCGTTGAATTTTACTTTTTCGTTGAATTTTACTCTTTCATTGAATTTTACTTAATGGAATATACTAAAAGAAAAAATATCCCATATATAAATCTAATTTAGATGGAAATTTTGCTCGGAGGAAATTGATCTAAAAAAAGCAGAGTGCTTTTCTCCCGTTTTTTTAAATAAATCTAATGATTTTTTAAATAAATATAATAAATCTGTAGAATTTTTATAAAGAAAAATTATAAAAAATTGTAATGTCTTTTTATTTAAACCTGATAACACTATTGATATTAAGGCTTCAATTAATGATTATAGAAAATAAAGAGGTGTATATACACTCATGTAAAAAAAACTTATGGAAGTGGAAATTCTTCGAAGGTGACAGAGACAATTTTATTTATACTTGGTTATTTCGTATGTCTTCAATGAAGGTCAATATAATATCTTTCAGAGTTATTGTCTCAATCCCAATATACATGCTAATAGGTACAACTTTTTAAAGTTTTGTCTATGAGTGTAAATACTCCAATATAACGCCATATCAGTTCAAGAATTGTTTAAGTTACGAGTATAAAGTTGAACATATTGAAACGATGGGTAGGACATACATTTAAAGCTCAATTTATTTTTTGACAATTAAAAATTATTTATTGTCTTCTAGACAATGTTACACAGATTCAATCAAAGAGAGAGAGAGAAATATATTACATATAGGAAGAAGAAGATATGTACATATATGATACAAAATAATTCACAAGATGATGATGGGGGATGAAGGAAGGAAACCACAGCACTGGAGGGTCCTGGACCAGGCGATGAGTGGGTCCTCCACTGCTTCTCCGAGCCCAACCTGGACAAAGTGGCGATATATTCGCAACTTTGCTGACGCCAGGATGGAAAGGGCGTCGTCCTCAAGGCCGGACCCGCCGAAGAGCCAGACCTGCAGGTCAGGGGGCCGCCCTATGATGTTGAAGGCCTCTCTGATGAGAGGCCTAATGGAGCGGCAGCACCAGTAACGGTGGCCGAGGGAGCGGCCGACCGAGGCAGGATGGGCCGGATGGGGCAGGGCGTGGAGGGCCAACTTGAGGGCCGCGTCGGCCTCGTGGCCCGAGAAGGTGCAGCGCCGCAGCGAGGCCCAGTCGATCCTGGATGGTGGGCGACCATCTCGAGGTGAACCTTGAGCTGGGCGTGGCGGCGAGGCGCGGGCGATCCAGGGCCCGTCGGGCCGAGCGGGTCGTGAGGCCGTTGAGGAACGGCGTGGCCGTCCCGCGCAGCACCACGGCCGAATCTAATGTTGAGGATGTAGACTCCGCCCCGAAGCCCACGGCGTTCTCGGAGGTCAGCCTCCGGCAGAAGGCGCCCAGGGCCGCGGCGTCAGCCAGGGCCGAGCGCGTAGGGCGGGCGATGAGGTGGTCCTCCACGATGAGGTCCCGGACTCTGGCTCCGCGCCAGCTCAATTTATTGCTTAAGTCGCTGATTTAACAATAGATGTTCTTTTTTTTTCTAATATGGTTAATACACATATAAATCAAAATTCGAAACTATTTTAAACGCGTTAAATTCTTTTTGATATTAAACAATTTCTACTGCCCTTATTGCCATGGAAAAATTAAAGGGAGGGTCTGGCTCATCAGTGGTGAACCCTCACAGCGGTTTCGCCAGTTTAATCTACCATACCGCTGTTATATTGCATTTTTGGAACTTCCTTTCATAGTGATACTGTTGCTACACTCTTGGAATGGGTATTTTAGATGAAATATGGACATAAGCTTCATGACAAAAGTTACTATTTACGGGTTAACACACAAATACAATATACTAGGGCCTACAGTAAGAGTAACTTAAACACAGAAAAAAACGTGGACTCAAAAGTACAACACCAACAAAAAAAAGTAAATAATAAATCACAATTTGTAAAATAAAATAAAAAACAGTACTTAGCTTTATTGCTGCTTAGGTAGGGATCGGACCGGGGTTACACAGGTATGCGCCGAGATTGCCAGACAAGGATATAACACGCAGAGAACACTTTAAGTGTCTCCACACGAATCCACCACTCTGGCCTCGACTCATACCATAGCCCACTTTATATACAAACATGGCCACATTCGTCCAATGAGAATGCGGGAGAGATTTGTTCACAAACAAACGAAAACATAAATTCTTTCCACTAAAACCTGAGATAAGATATGATAAGATTGCAAATATTTGTCAATATAATTTGACAAAAGGTATCTTTCCAAAAAAAAAAAAAACTAACAAATCTACCAAACATTCCCATTGTCCCGTAAGGAAAACCTCCCGCTGTTCGGGAGGAAAAAAGCTCACGGGAGCCATGTTATAAAGAAACAAACAAAAAAAAACTAAAGAGAGGAGAAGTAGGCATCCGGGTCGTTCCATAAAGGCGCCTTCCATCTTGCTCCTCCCAAAAGAAACTTGAAAAAAAAAAAATCTGCGCAAACTACGTGAGTTACCATGAGTGATTACCAAACACACATATATAATATGCTTTAGCAGACAGAGTTTAATGGGGGACCAAATAAGCTCTCATCTGGGACCGGCTGGGTATGTTAGGTAGAGACTTAGGGTATTGACAGACGCTCACTTGATGAGAAACCGAACGATCCAATTCCATTCAGTTCTCTCAAGTCCAAGAGCTAAAAGCTCTTCTTAACGTCTGTTTCTAAACGCTTTCATCCTATCGACATGTACAACTTTCACATCGTGCATGGTGACCCCTCTTACTCTAAAGTTAACATCGGAGACCCTAGCTTCCACACGGAAAGGCCCATAGACGTTGGAGTAACCTTCAGTCTTAGGAACAGCTAGCATTACCAGATCTCCTCTGTCGAAACTTCTGGAATAAGGTGGCCTAGGATTCATAAGCTTTTTAGCAGAATTACCTGACATAAACTGTCTGACAGTCTCCTTTGCTTTCCGCATCACCCTTAACCTCTCAGCCCAAGTAGGCTTTCTAAAACTATTAACAGACCCAGCGCTACACTCACAGCTTCTGTTAAACTCAGTAGGTGGCAACTTTACAGCCTCGTTTTCAATGCGCTTTACTGATTTCTCCTCGAAGGAGCTTGAAACCATCGGTCTATGCACACTGGCAACGTAGCTAAGGTCTACATAATCTCGGTCTTCTGGTTTCAAGGAAATCATGTTGCAACGCTCCCGTATGGCAGGTAACGGGATATTGAATCTCCTTATATCATTGATTCCCAGAATCCCGTCGTAGGCCTTATCTCCGAGTGACATTAGCCAAAACCTTATCTCTCCCAGCTCAATGCCGTTTTCGTTACCAACTCTACAGGTTTTAACACGTGTAAGTGTCTGCTCTTGGCCTGTCACTGACACTATACGTAAAGTTTTAAGTGCATCGTCCCAATTCTCCTTCAAGACCTTGCACTTTTCAGAATCAATAATACTGACTTGGCTTCCTGTATCGTATAACAGGTGCCACATATTGCCGTTAATATTCACCTTAACTATTGGCAGATTTCTAAACTGATTTCCTCCATATGAACGTATGTTCACTATCTCAGCATTGTCAAGAGTATTGCGGTTGAAAAACATAGAAGACTGTCTTGAGCAATCACTAGCTATATGTCCTAAGCTACACTCAGGTGGACTCAGCCTGATTTCGCCCAACAATTTAGTCAGTTTTTCTACCTCACCCCTAAGATCTGCAATACACTGCTCATTTTCGTGCTTCATCCTGTTTACACTGGCACTAAGCATCTTCATCTCACTCTTAATGCTATTTATTTCTTCAACCCCTTCTACTGAACATACCCCTTTCATAAAGCTGCAACGGTGTTCTACACTATCCTCCGTGGCCATGACACTGACTGCTTTGTCTATTGATTTAGCCTCACTGCGAACAATAGCCTCTCTATACTTATCGAGCACATTTTCGAGGAAAATTTCAAACACTAGGCTATCGTCAAAACTGTACTCTACTTTATCTCTAATGGCCAGGAATCTTTCTTTAAAAACCATAGGACTTTCCCCAACTCTCTGCTTAAGACCTTCTATTAATTTAAGGCATTCCCTAATACCACGCGCTTTCTTAGGGTACAATATGTTCAGTTTACTAGCAATACTTTTGAAACTGCTATCGTTACGGATACCCATCTCCTCTAAGCTCAACCTAACTTCAGGGGATAAAGCCTCGAACATGAGCAATGCTTTGACCTCAGGATCCCATTTGCCTACTCGAGCTTTAAGCTCGACTTCCCGAATGAAAGAATCGAGATTAACCCCATTAAACACTGACAGGTTAAGCATAGAGTTCACAAACATGATGGAGTACAAAAAAATAGTAATAAACCACTCAATCAAAGAAAAAAAAACGCACGTAAAATTACAGGAATTTACACGTGCAAACACCAGTAATCCTGGCAGGGCTCGCCAATGACAAAAGTTACTATTTACGGGTTAACACACAAATACAATATACTAGGGCCTACAGTAAGAGTAACTTAAACACAGAAAAAAACGTGGACTCAAAAGTACAACACCAACAAAAAAAAGTAAATAATAAATCACAATTTGTTAAATAAAATAAAAAACAGTACTTAGCTTTATTGCTGCTTAGGTAGGGATCGGACCGGGGTTACACAGGTATGCGCCGAGATTGCCAGACAAGGATATAACACGCAGAGAACACTTTAAGTGTCTCCACACGAATCCACCACTCTGGCCTCGACTCATACCATAGCCCACTTTATATACAAACATGGCCACATTCGTCCAATGAGAATGCGGGAGAGATTTGTTCACAAACAAACGAAAACATAAATTCTTTCCACTAAAACCTGAGATAAGATATGATAAGATTGCAAATATTTGTCAATATAATTTGACATTCAAAGAAAACCGCTGGGAGGGTTCACCATTGATGAGCCTGGCCCTCCTTTTAATTTTTCCATTGCAGTAAGGGCAGTAGAAATTGTTTAATTTCAAAAAGAATTTTACGCGTTTAAAATAGTTTCGAATTTTGATAACAGATGACGCGCTAGTGAATCATATTACACATATAAATATTGTAGTATGGTATTGGTTATTTTATTAACAGAGTATCATTTTAATGTTTATATATTTCTACTCTCTCTGTAAACCTTCCTCATTTCTTATTTTATATTTTATCATTCATAGTTTGTACTTGCCGTAAATATGTTGCTGTGTCATCCTGAAGTTTGTCTTTCCTCATTTTCCACTTGGCAATATAAATCGTATTTATAATATTTTTAATTCAAATTATTTATCATTATCATATATTATATAGAAGATTATGTATTATATACAAGGCCAGGGGACCATCTTATCGAGGAGCCACTAGGAGAGGCCATAGAAAGACTGCTGGAGAGCTGCAGGACATCAGGGAACCATAACGGCAAGGGCCACAGCACTGACCAGGAGTCAAGATAGCAAATGTAATGATCCAATACAGTATTAGAGCTCTGAGAAGCGGTCTGGTGGATTAAATTGGCGAAACCGCTGGGAGGGTTCACCACTGATGAGCCAAGCCCTCCCAATATATTTTTCATCGCAGTAAGGACAGTAGAAGTTCGTTTTATGTATAAAAGAAACATTCGCGTTTTTAAATCCTTTTATTTTATATGTATAGATGGCGCGTTATTGCTTTGTGGTAAATATCTTTGTTTACTTTTACTGTTGTCATTTATTGAAGTTGTAAATAAAAATTTGTAAATAGACTGACCATTCGCTACACTTTTTAGAGAAAAACTTGTAACCTTTTTGAAAAATATATTATATTGTAAAAAAGAGATTTCTGTTGTATTTTGATCGTTATTTATATAGAATTATTATCTCTTGCTTGATTTTTTGGTATACATCAGTATTTTACGATATTGTTCTGCAGTCGTGGGAATAATAAAATTAGTTATCAAAAATATCTTTAATTGCGCAAAAGGAATACATAAAAAACATAGTTTGATAAAAGTAATGCCTGGATTAAGGCGTAAGAATCTAAAAATAAAAAACTTATTTACATAATGTACAAAAGATTTGAGCCGGCCAGCGGGAAACAACAACAATGAGTTTTTATAGGGTAAGCGTGACCTCTGGCCTTCGATTTAACAGTATTTGTATCTATGAAATATAATTTTAAATAAAATGATATTTTTATATAACATATACATATTCAATATTGCTTTTAAAATTTTCGATTAGGTTAAGTTAGAAAGCCACAAATTGACTGTTGAGAAAAGAAAGACTCTGACTCAACCATGAATAAAATAAGCGTCCACAGCTGACCTAGATCTACCCATGTCTGTCACAGTAAATTACATGTCTATTATCCATCGTTGCCCTGAAGCTATTATGCCTTCTCTCATTGGATAACCAATCGGCATACCACCAGAATGCCTGAACGAATCCTGTTACAGCCTTTTGAGATCCAACATAACTTTCTACTAATAGCATTTCCTCAACAGAAACCGTAATGTCACGGTAGGCAATGAGATAGGAACAAAGCGTATCTCCTATAGAACCAGTCAACAAGTGAATAACTTTGAGACGAAGAGTAAAGCCAGTTCAAATTCTATGTAAATAACACAAGATGATTATTACCTTACCCAATTGGGAAAATCTGCATGGGGTAAGTGCCTAATAAAGGCTTTGTGTGTGTGTGTGTGTATCTCCTGTTGAAGGATTCACACTACCCGAAAGCTTTAGAAGTATTTAATAAAAAAATAGGAAATTCATCCTCCGTTTTATTGTAACTAAGCGTATAATTAACCGAAATTTGCATAATAATAAGAAAGGCCCAATTTTCATTATCACCCACAGGACCTGTTTAGAATAAAATAATAAAGATTTAGATCTATTTTAAAAGGCATATATTGGGTCAAAATATAATTTAATTACCAATATTTCAGTTGGCTGAACGCCAACCTTTTTCAAGGTATTACACCATATTCTACATAATAAAAAAAGGTATATCCTGAACACGAGGCATATGCCTTTTTTTATTTTAATACTAACTCTTTACCTTTTTTATTATTTATTTTTTATTATTTTCTCACATTCAATATAATATGTTGTAATCCTTGTAAAAGGTTGGCATTCAGCTAGCTGAAATATTGGTAAATAAATTATATTTTGATCCAATATATGCTTTTAATTGAAGTTCTAATTATGGATTGCTCTATTTTCAAAAAGAATTATATATGGGTAGATACCATATTCGTTAAGTTTGTTTGGTATGTTCAATATAGTAACATATTGAATTTACCCTGGCACAATTTTTATGACAAAAGGGGCAGTTCAGCACTGTAGATCATCGAAAAGCTTGTCTGTAAAAACGTATCAAATAAGAAAAAAAAAGTTTTTTTTGTTTATCCCTAGTACACATGGTACAGGCCATGAAATTCATGGTGGGTAAAAGTAGGCACTTGCTTTTACTGTAAGTGCACCACATGTCTACACATGTGAAAATCAGTTCGACTTTGTACTTAAAGGTGTGCCAGAAACCGTTTGGTTACTTGCACTCACTGGTTGGGTTGGACTTTTGTAAGAATCGGGGGCCATTTGAGCATTTTTTTTTAATTAGAAAAAGTTGTCCAATGGAGATTTGATTTCGGGTCGTAGCGGTCGAAAACCAACGGTTTAGACCATTCTTCCACCGATCTCCCATAAAATAGTAAAAAAGTGAACTATTACTAGGATCATAAGCCGATTACATGCCATCTATATATGACAAAAAGAAACATTAAAACATGAATGTTTTTTCAAATATAAACCAAACTTCTACTGTCCTTGCTGCAATCAAAAAATATATGGGGAGGGCTTGGAAAATCAGTGGTGTAGACTTCAAGCGTTTTCGCCAATTTAATCTACCAGACCGCTTCTTAGAGCTCTAATATTGTCTTGGATTATCTACTTATAAAACAACATTTAAAGATTATCCTGCATGAGTTTCTTTTCAACGAAAAATCAAAATTTATTCCAAGGAGAAATATCGATTATTTCTAACCTTAGGGATGAGGTATGAAAGGATGAATTGTGAAGAGTCTCTTTAAAAGATTTTAAATTAAAAGAAAAATTTTAAAAATTAAAAATAATTAAAAGAAACGCATTGCCAGTAAATTTATTTGTGTAAAATTTTAACGATAGATGGCAATTAAATTTAATTTATTATATTGTATTACAGATTCTGCTTATATATGCTGCAATGATAAGATGGAATCTTAGAAATGGTTTTCAAGCAAACTATGGATCATATTTTAAGAAAGGCATCTCTTGATCGTACAATTAAAAGTTACTACTGAATTACGCCATCTGTCGGAATAAATATAAACTAAACGTTGATCTTTTATCTTGATTATATTGGGTCACAATTTGGTCAATTCTGGAATAATTAAAAAATCAACGTCTAGTTTATTCCGATAGAATGTGTAAGTCATTAGCAACCTTTAATTACACAATCAGAAGAGATGTCTTTCTGGTAATGAATCAAATCAGAGTTTGATGAATAGCTTAAATCTTCAAGTATATCAAATACAAACATGTTCAACTGGAGCCACGTACAGAAGTCACCAACTACCTGAGTTGTCCTTATAACCTAAGTCTTCTTGGTTTCAAACACAAAAAAATCTTCGTTAAAGACACCCGTCCCATACAGGATTCTCCCAATATATAGATAAAAATTACTTTATAATATCACTAGCCGAATGACCCGGGCAACGCCCGAGTTTTACCCGATTAAATACTTTTATTCAAATACTATTCGTTACAATTATAAATTGGCGCCGTGGATGTCATTCTTGTATAATATATAAATGAGTTTTAAAAATTGTAAAAAAAAATGCATCGGTCGGGAATCGAACCCGGGCCGCCCGCGTGGTAGGCGAGCATTCTACCACAGAACCACCAATGGTTATGAGAAATGGCCATATTTGGGTATTTTTTCCATTCACAAAGCAAATGGTGACAGAATTAAAAATTGTTGCTTGATTATGACGCTGATAACTGTATATATTGATTTTTATAATTTTTTCGTCAGGGTAACGGAATATACAATCGTTATTAGAGTCTTCGTATCTTGATTGGTGGTTCACGGACGTGTATTGTGACATTCATCTCACATTGATGATGATCAATTTGCGATGAACGAAGAGCTCGGAAGTTGCAATGCTTGCAGTGGAAATACTTGGTGACATGTTGTGAATGCTTGGAGCGCATATGTGCAATGAAAGAGCGATTGGTGTAAAATGTTCTCATACATTCTGGACAATCATTGATCATTTCCCATGGAGAACTGAGGTCTCCAATTCTTTCCGACTGCTCCAGCATTTAAGCTTCCTTGAAGCGTTACCAAGAATTTTTTCACATTGTTTCTAGCATCTATTATCTTTCTTTTTTTTATCCGTTTTAATCACCGTGGTTATATTTTTAGTGATGTATCATAGTTGTAGATGTTTCGTATTTCATATACAATCATTGACAAAACTTAAGGAAGTTGTACCTTTCAGAATGTATATCGGTATTCAGACAATAACACTGAAAGATATTCCAGTGATCTTTATTGAAGACACACTATATACATTCATGGATAAAACTTAAGGAAATTGTACCTTTTACCATCTATATTGAGATTCAGACAATAACTCTGAAAGATATTACAGTGACCTTTATAGAAGACACACTAAATACATTCATGGACAAAACTTAAGGAAGTTGTACCTTTTAGCATGTATATCGGGATTCAGACAATAACTCTGAAAGATATTACAGTGACCTTTATTGAAGACACATTATATACATTCATTGACAAAACTCAAGGAAATTGTACCTTTATTCATGTATATCGGGATTCAGACAATAACTCTGAAAGATATTGCAGTGACATTTATTGAAGACACACTATATACATTCATGGACAAAACTTAAGGAAGTTGTACATTTTATCGTGTATATCGGGATTCAGACAATAACTCTGAAAGATATTACAGTGATCTTTATTGAAGACACACTATATACATTCATGAACAAAACTTAAGGAAATTGTAACTTTTAGCATGTATATCGGGATTTAGACAATAACTCTGAAAGTATTACAGTGACCTTTATTGAAGACACACGAGATAATCAAGGGTGAACAAAACTTAAGGAAGTTGTACCTTTTAGCATGTATATCGGGATTCAGACAATAACTCTGAAAGATATTACAGTGACCTTTATTGAAGACACACGAGATAACCAAGTGTGAACAACCTTGACTCTGTCTTCTTTAAAGAAAACAGACTATCGGCAACATTAAAATATGAAACTAAGATTTGTCCATGAGTGTATATTCAATATTTGCAATTATACATGCTAGAAGGTACAATTTCCTTAAGTTTGTCCATGAATGTATATAGTGCGTCTTCAATAAAGGTCACTGTTATATCTTTCAGAGTTATTGTCTGAATCCCGATATACATGCTGAAAGGTACAATTTCCTTAAGTTTTGTCCATGAGTGTATATACTTCAATAAAGTATAAGAATCATACTTTAATTCATTTGAATTTTTAAACTTCTGACAAATATTATAGCAATTGGTGTATATCACTCTGAAATAAAGTATATTAAATAATTTAAAATGTTTCTGGAGATGAGTTTCTTTTTATTAAAGCAGTTTCAAGCTTTCAGGAATCTCTACCCTTCTACAGGAGAACATCAGGCGGAGTTTTATTCGTTTATTTATGTTCTCCTGTCGAAGGGCAGAGATTCCCGAAAGCTTCAGACTACATTGATAAAAATGAAGAGAAACACATCTCTAGAAACATTTTTCCGTTCATCATTGCTCTTCACAATTCACCCTTTCATACCTCATCCATAAGGTTAGAAATCGTTATCGTTAATTACGTTAATTGTCGTAATAGTTATTTCTCCTTAAAATAAATTTGGATTTTTCGTTGAAAAGAAACGCATGCGGGATAATTTTCTGATGTCGTTTTACAATGAAATCCGCATTATATTATATTGTATTTACTTTATCATAAAGATAGAGGCTGCCTGGCCGGCATTCATAGTTCTTCAAATTAAAGATACTTCAGCCAGTAATTCTTTTTATTATCTCGACGTTTCGACAAAAATCTTCTGTCCTCCTCAGTAGCGAACAAAAATTAAAACATTTGACAAAGTCTTAAAAACTATTCTTAAGGCTGCATGGACGTTCTCATGCGATATTTCAAATTTTGTACAACATCTTTAAGTACGAGTCAAAAAACAAATATTTAACACATAAAAGACTATGATGCTTAGAATAATTTTTAACGCTTTGCCAAATGTTTTTAATTTTTGTTCGCTCCTGACGAGGACAAAAGAAATTTTTCGAAATGTAGAGATAATAAAAAAGATTTACTGGTCGAAGTATCTTTCATTTGTTCGGTTCCAAAATCACTTTATTAGGTACTGCTCAACAAGAGCAACCTAGTTTATGATAATTGCAACAATGAATAATATATGAAGTTTATTCACATATTAAACAAAATATTAACGCGGGATTCAATCCTGGTTCATGACTGTCGGGAATCGAGGGTGTTGCCCACTCGTCCACCGACTTTTATTTCTTTAATTTGAAGAACAATATATATCCAGGAGATTTAAATTAATTGAAATAAAGTATATGTAAAAATAAGGAATATCCTATATTTAGATATTCTAATGCTTATATTCATAATGTTATTGTTGGTATTGAAGAGTTCTATCTCTTTATATAAAACAAAAGGTTATAAAACTTACCTTTAGATAGTTAGTAAGCCATCGTAGGTTCGGATACCTGCGCAAATAAATATTTTATGATATTTGCATACTTTACATATATATATATTGAAATATTTTATTTTAAAATGTTATATAAATATATTGTTCTATTTTAAATTATAATTTCATAGATTCAAATACTCTTCTAAATCGACCGCCAGAGGTCACTCTTCCCCTATAAAAACTCGTTGTTGTTTTATCCCAATGGCCGGCTCAAAACTTTTGTACATTATGTAAATAAGCTTTTCCTTTTTTATTCTTACGCCTTAAGCCAGGCAGTACTTTTACCAAATTATGTCTTTGATACATTCCTTAGCTCAATTAAAGAAACCTCTTATTAAGACTATGCCACGACTGCATCACCAATACCATTTAGTACTAAAAAGAACCAGCAAATAAATCCATAGCATAATCCTCAAGATGATCAAAAATACAGCAGAATATCTCTTTTTTATAATATATGAATTAATCAAAATTAAAGATTACACAGTATGCTAATTATAATGCAATAGCGTTGCATCTATATACAGCTAAACCTGTCTATAGCGCCCCCTTGGGACTCACTAAAATAGGGTGCTATAGACAGGTCACTTTTAATGTAAATCACATCGTACTACATATTTAAAATCGGGCGCTATAGAGAGGGAGGCGCTATTTAGAGGGGGCGCTATTGACAGGTTTAACTGTATAAGAAATACAACAATAAAACCGACCAATGTGTCTTTTACAAATAAAAGAAAAATCTCTATTGTCCTTACTGCGAAGAAAAATATAGAGAGGGCTTGGTTCATCAGTGGTGAACTCTTCCATCTTGGCTAATTTGTATAATCTGGACTCCAAACCTCGACAGGGATTCTTTCCAGACCTTCTTCTATATCTTTTACAAATATTTCAGCCAAATATAGGGCAACCTTTATACGGAACAAACAGGCAAATCTAAATGTTTAATTTAATTGTAATAATTATTCAGAATTTTTTTTTTTGCTTATCCCTAGTACATGTGGTACAGGCTATGATAATCATGGTGGGTAGAAGAAGGCAACTGCTTTCATTGTAAGTGCACCACATGTCTACACATGTGAAAAGCAGTTCGACTTTGCACTTACAAATGTGCCAGTGCCCCATTTGGTTACTTGTACTAGCTGGTGGAGTTAGACTTTAGCAAGAATCGGAGGCCATTGGAGTATTTTTTTTTTTAATTATAAGAAAGTTCCCAATACGGAAATCGTACCCAGGGTCGTAGCGGTTGAAAACCAACGGTTTATATCATCTTTCCACCGACCCCCTAAATTCTTTAATACATTTTGGAATTTGTAGTTAATCACAGGGAGAAAATATGTTCCTCAGGGTTACACAATTAATTCTCTATTTAATTAATTCAGATTCCTGGAGCCACGTACAGAAGCCACCAACTACCTGAGTTGTCCTTATGACCTAAGTCTTCTTGGTTTCAACAACAACAAAAAACTTAGATCCCTGGAAACTTTTATTTTTCGTTCATCATTACCCTTCACAATTCATCCTTTCATATTTCATCCCCAAGGATAGAAATAATCGTTATTTCTTCTCAAAATAAATTTAGATTTTTCGTTCGAAAGAAACACAATCGGGATCATTTTCAAATGCCGTTCTACAAAAACCCTTTATTAAGGACACACGTCCCATACAGGATTCTCCCAGATATAGGTAAACAGAAGTAAAAATAGCAGTTATCTATAGAAAGTGAAGATTAACATCGACCTTTCTTTAATTTGTATACATCATCTGTATTGCGACAATTGTCTGTGCTGTTTTCCAGAATTTGTGAAAAGCCATTGGGTTTGATTTTTACTAATTTTTCCCTTATAACATACTAGCCGAATGACCCGGGCAACGCCCGGGTTTTACCCGATTAAATGCTTTTATTCAAATACTATTCGTTACAATTATAAATTGGCGCCGTGGATGTCATTCTTGTATAATATATAAATGAAATTTTACACAAATAAATTTACTGGCAATGAATGCAAATACTGGCAATACGATGCAATACCTTGAAATTTATATGTATGTACCTCTACAGACCTATAAGCTTATGTCCATAGTTCACTAAACACCATTTAGCTGCCTTCCATAGAAAATGCAGGGTATATAACAAAACCAGTCCAATACAATAGTAGAGCGGTCTAGAGATTAATTTGGCGAAACCGCTGAGAGGGTTCACTACTGATGAGCCAAGCCCTCTCATTCATTAAATCATATCATTGCAGTAAGGTCTGTAGAGATTTAAAAAAGAAACGCATTGCCAGTAAATTTATTTGTGTAAAATTTTAACGATAGAGGGCAATAAAATTTAATTTACTAATATATAAATGAGTTTTAAAAATTGTAAAAAAAAAAAAAATGCATCGGCCGGGAATCGAACCCGGGGCGCCCGCGTGGCAGGCGAGCATTCTACCACTGAACCAAAAGCAAACGGTGACAGAATTAAGAACGCATGACGCTGATAACTGTATATATTATGGCGAAGTTCTTTCATAACCAATCTCTTTTGACGGAAAATTTCTCTCTCCTTTTCCATTTACAATGTCAGTGGAAGTTCAATTCATGAGGTGACGTCATGTAGATTTCTTTCTTAGGAGATTTTCTAGGAATTCTGTACTTAGGTTGGTGATCCTTAAGAAAGTGGCTATCATTTGATATTGGGGGTTACCCAATCACTTTTTTTTGTAAATGGTCAAAAACCTTACTCTTTATTCTGTGAAAATTCTCTTTGACAGATAAAATTTAAGAAACAGAGAGTGTTATCCTGATAACAATATATATAAAACGAAGAAAAGACAATTGATATTACTTCAAAAAACTTCTAATTAATAACACTTAAAGAAAATACATTTCTAAACAAGAAGGATATTTAATAATCGTTTATCTCAAATAATTGAAGTAGAAATGATATTATTGAAAACTACAAAAAAGAATTGTTTAATTTCTTTTTTTGCTTATCCCTAGTACACGTGGTACAGGCCATCATAATCATGGTGGGTGGAAATAGACGACTACTTTTACTGTAAGTGCACCACATTTCTACATATGAGAAAAAGCAGCTCGACTTTGCACTTACAAATATGCCAGAGCACCGTTTGATTACTTGAACTAGCTGGTGGGGTTGGACTTTTGCAAGAATCGGAGGCCATTGGACCATTTTTTTTAACATAAAAAAGTGCCTAATGCGGGAATCGAACCCGGGTCATAGCGGTCGAAAACCAACGGTTTAGACCATCCTTCCATCGACCCCCGAATTGTTTAATAAATATAATAAATTATTTTTAGTGGATTGCCCAAAAAACGATAATACTGAATATCAATTAAAGATGAGGGAAAAAATCAAGTTTCAATTATATTTTAACCATTTTCAGCTTATTATAAGATTTAATATTTTATATATATTGTTATAGGAATATTATATTAAAAGAAAGGGAAATGTTAATAAATATTTACAATTTTAATAATAAAAAGAAAGTAATATATATAAAAATCTAATATACAAATTCTATGTTCAAATCAATAGGCTTGAGGGATAAGTCTACAAATTCTATATTTGATTAATGAGCAAATTATTATATAAAACTATGCAAATTTTCTAAAATGACAATACATTTTTACATATTCCAATTACACATGATATTATAACATAGTATATATTAATTTTATTATTTCTTATTAACAGAGTGGTCATTTTTATGTTTATATCTTGCGACTCTGTAAATTTCCCTCGTGGCTTATCTTTTGTTTACCATTCTTAGTTTTGTGCTTGCCTTGAATAAATTGTTGTCTCCTCCTGAAGGTTTTGTCTTCCCTAATTTTCCACGTGGCAATATTATGATAATAATGGTGGATAAAGACGGCTATGGTAGTTTTAATCTTAATATATATGTGTTTTTCAGAAGGCAGAGCGCCATCTGGTGGAACAGAAATCAACTAAACATTGATTTAGCCTGTTCAATGATATTTGGCCAACCCAATATCTTGATTAATTAAGAAAAGCTATCCACGAATCCACCAGATGACGCTCTGCCTTCTGAAAAGCACATGTGCTCCTGGTCAGGATATGCCTTTTTTATTTTTAATATTAACACCTGACCTTTTTATTTTTTCTATTGTTTTTCATATATATATATTAAAAATAAAGAAAGCATATCCTGACCACAAGCACATGTGCTTTTTTTTAGATAGCAGAGCGCCATCTAGTGGAGCAAAAATAAACTAAACGTTTATTTAGTTTGCTCCGTGATATTTGGCCAACCCATATTCTTGATAAATCAAGAAAAGCCATCCACGAACGCGTTTCACGCTGTTGGCGCTCGTCAACGTGGAGTAGGCTGCAACCACTGCGACCAAAAATATTTTTGGTCCCAGAGGCTTCTTGAGAAATCAAGAAATGGGTATTTATGGCCAAATTTGCGTAAATACGCTTAACACATGAAAAAACAATAGAAAAAATAAAAGATAAGTGGGTAAGGTGTTGATATTAAAAATAAAGAAGGCATTTCCTGACCACGAGCACATGTGCTTTATATATATATATATATATATATATATATATATATATAAATAAATAGTTGTTTAGTTTTATAGTTTAGTTTTGTATTTAAATTATCTTTATTTTTTGATTATTTAAATTCAAATTATGAAATTTGTAAATTGTTATTATTTAATGAGAGAGAAAAAAATCTTTACTTCTTACACATCATCCATATATATTTATAATTAATAACAATAAAATTTAACAACGTAACGTCTTTTGCAATCGGCTGTTACACGTCATTTAGACATACTCTAATTTATATATAGAATAATAGAAGTGAGAATATATTTAATAGTATAAATTTTAGTAGTTAGAGAAAAAAGAGAAAGACAGAACCATGCACTTTTATTCAAACTAATAATAAGAAAAAAATGTTTTGTAAAGAAGGTAGATAATATTGTTAGTATATTTATATATTTTATTATATAGGTTTTACACTATATATATATATATATATATATATATATATATATATATATATATTACATCAAAATAGTTTCATCTTGAATAAAATATTACGAGTAATGTTGTATTCCTTAGATATGTTAGCCGAATGATGGATTGTAAGATGACATGAAGGAAGGGAGTGAGATGAACGATGTAAGAAAAAAGTATCTCGGATATTGTCTAGCTAAACATCTACCAAAATATTCGTAGATCACCTACTACACGGAGTCTACTTTTAGAACATGATACATCACGGCGTTCTATCAATTAAATATGAATATTTTTTAGATTTGATTGAAAAGACACAAATTGTAGGACAGCTTATACTATAATTAGAAAATATATTTGGAATGCCTAACTCATCAATAAAAAACCCTCCCAGAAGTTTCGCCAGTTTAATCTACCAGCAAGTTCTAATATTGTAATAATAATGGACAACACGTAAGAAGATGGAAAGTCTTTGATGTCTTTTTTTTAAGGACACAGAAGCAATTTTATTCACATTTGGTTATCTCGTGTGTCTTCAATAAAGGTCACTGTAATATCTTTCAGAGTTATTGTCTGAATACTGATAGGCATGCTAAAAGGTACAACTTCCTTAAGTTTTGTCCATCAATGTATCTCGTGTGTCTTTAATAAAGGTCACTGTATTATCTTTCAGAGTTATTGTCTGAATCCCGATATACATGCTCAAAGGTACAACTTCCTTAAGTTTTGTTCATGAGTGTATATAGTGTGTCTTCAATAAAGGTCACTGTAATATCTTTCAGAGTTATTGTCTGAATCCTGATAGGCATGATAAAAAGTAATACTTCCTTAAGTTTTGTCCATGAGTGTATAATACTTTTCAAGATTGTGATATAACATACTTTAAAGACTTCACACTTAAGTTTTGTCCATGAGTGTATTTTAAATTTTCTAAACGAATTTTAAAAGCATTTAGCTTCCACGCAAAGTATAATTTATGTTCTTCAAAATTCAAGTAAGTTTTTTTTATATTTTAATAGGATATTATTTTTCACATTCTTAATCTTCCTTCTAAGATAGTATTATATATTAGAAATGTTTTTCTTATATTTCCTTTATCTTTTCCTAAGACTATCATTAATTGTTGTTACGAGAACCTTTATCTTTCTTCCCTTATCTCTTCATATAAATACTTAGGAAAGCTCTTCCTTTGTAAATATATTTTGGATTTCATTAAGAAAAATGGTCTTTGATGTAACGATCTCAAGGAAATATTGGACATATTATATGTTTTTAAACAATATATAGGTGTATGCGTGTATTTGTGTGTATATATGTATATATTTCTAAATTTAATGATGTAACTGTAAATAAAATTTTAAAGAATATCTCTATATGTAAATAATATTTTTGAATCTTTCTAAGTCGCCTTCTGTGTATCTTTCCATGTTGGATATTTTCTTTGTTATATTTGTATGTACATTTAGCGCAAGTATCCCTAGAAGGACATAGCGTTTTGAATTGAAATAAATAAATAAAAAGCTCTAAAAAAGAATAGAGTCCTATTCTCATACGATCTAAATATAAATGTAGAAATGTATCTAAGAAAAAACACTCGTAGCTATTTTCGAAGATTTTACTGGTCATGGGAGTAACGTAGCGGTATGATATGTAAAGTTTTCAATTTGCATCACAACTATTTTATAAATTAATTGATAACATTTTATCGATTTTACTCTTCATTGGATAATAGGTGCCTTTGCCACGTTAGTCACTTTGGACCAGAATTTGGTCAAATATTCCAAGGTTCCAGGCTCTTCATTGGACACGACAACAACAACACAACATTGTATCAAGATGAAAAGCTTGCAAGCTTGCATCACGCCGACGAGAGCCAACAGCCCGAAACGCGTACGTGGTTAGCTTTTCTTGATCAATCAAGAATAGGTATTCGGCCAATTCTGGAGTAATTAAAAATCAATGAATAGTTGATATTTATTCCGATATATGGCGCAAGCCATCAGCAAATTTCAGTTGCACGATAAGGAGAGGCTTTTTTAAAAATTGTATTAAGAGAAAATGAGAAATAACCCCCGTAACTTCAGACAATTCATAAAATTCAGTCGCAGAAAAAATCATCATCAGTTCACCTTGACAGCACATCATTGCGTGGGCTGTTTCTTTTTTTTTAAAAAGGACGATCGGTATTAGTTATTGCCTTGATTTTCTTTTTTAATATTTATTTTTATATTAAATTCACAGAAATACATCTAGCTATTGGTTATATATATAGATTCTTATGGAAATAAAGAAAGTTGTAAGTTTTGTTAACATATTGATGTTGGCGTCATCACCATTTCCTAACCTCAAGTAGTTCCACGCGGATTAGATAATATATATAGATAATATATATTAGAAAGATACACTCATGAACAAAACCTACGGAAATAGAAAGTCTTTGATGTCGCAAAAAACAGTCAAACGGCGATATCAAAGACTTTCCACCTCCTTAAGTTTTTTTCCATAAGTGTATATTAACAGTATACAAATAATTCCTTTCAAAAAATTGATATACATATTTCATTTATCAAAATTCGAAACTATTTTAAAGGCGTAAGATTATTTTTTATATTAAACTATTTCTACTGCCTTTACTGCAAAAGAAAAATTAATGAGAGGGCCCCTGGCTCATCAGTGGTGAACCCTCTCAGCGGTTTCGCCAGTTTAATCTACCATTAACATACCATATACAGAGTTATTGTCTGAATCCCGATATACATGCTAAAAGGTACAACTTCCTTAAGTTCGTCCATGAGTGTATATAGTGTGTCTTCAATAAAGGTCACTGTAATATCTTTCAGAGTTATTGTCTGAATCCTGATATACATGATAGAAGGTACAACTTCCTTAAGTTTTGTCCAAGAGTGTATATAGTGTATCTTCAACAAAGGTCACTTTAATATCTTTCAGAGTTATTGTCTGAATCCTGATAGGCATTATATATTTATAAATGTATGTAATTCTACTGTCCTCTAAGCTTATGTCCATAGTTCTTCTAAAATACCCATTCAAAGAGTCTACAACAGTATCACTAAAAAAGGAAGTTCCAAAAATGCAATATAACAGCGGTATGGTAGATTACACTGGCGAAACCGCTGGGAGGGTTCACCACTGATGAGCCAGGCCCTCTCATTAATTTTTCCATTACAGTAAGAGCAGTAGAAATTATTTAATATAAAAAAGAATCTCACGCCTTTAAAATAGTTTCGAATTTTGATAACAAATGGCGCGCTAGTGCATCATATTTCATTTATCTTTAAACTTTTTTATAAAAACGAATATGAAATTAATATTCTGATTTGAGTTATAAAAGAAATAAATTTAATATGATTATATTAAAAAGAGGTATACATAGATCTGTGGCAGAAAAATATTTTTTTTCTTTCATTTCCACAGAGATCCTGGTGCTTCTATAATATACATGGTTGTCTCAAAAGTTCATAAACACCTGAAATAAATTTTATTTTTCTTAAAACTTTGTTTGTCTTATTACTTGGCGAATAATATTATTACGGCGAATACATAATTATACAATTACTTTATAAAACGACATTTGAAATACTATCCCGCATGTATTTCTTTTCAACGAAAAATCAAATTTTATTTCAAGGAGAAATAACGATTATTTCTAACCTTTTGAATGAGGTATGAAAGAGTGAATTGTGAAGAGTAATGATAAACGGAAAAATAAAAGTATCCAGGGATGGGAATCGAACCCACAGTGTTCCGCTTACTGGGCAGATGCCATGTCTACTAGGCTACCCTGGACATATTTTTCCGTTCGTAAATAATACATAAAGTAATTTATAATACAATATAATATAATGCGGCTTGTGATTGTAAAACGACATAATACAAATATATTATACATAACGGTGAATAATATTATGGCGAATAATATTGGTATTTCGATTTTTTGCGAGTGTTACGTACTTTTTTGGACAACCTTATATGATTAATATTCATAGTTGTTCAAATTAAAGATACTTCGACCAGTAAATCTTTTTTATTGTCTCGACGTTTCGACAAAAATATTTTGTCTTCGTCAGGAGCGAACAAAAATTAAAAGATTTTTGACGAAATGTTGAGACAATGAAAAAGATTTACTGGGCGAAGTATCTTTAATTTGAAGAACTATGAATACCGGCCAGGCAACCTCTATTTATTCTTTTATTTAACAGTTGGGAGAGACACGCCATATCCACAATTAGGATAATTGCGTGTATATCTTAAATTATATACAATTAACACAATTGAACGTTTTGCATATAGTAATTAGAAATAGTAGCTTGAAATATGTATAGTCAACACGTTAGCCTTAAAACATACAGCCTGCAGAATCTATTAAACTTGATTAGATAATAAAAGGCATATATTGGATTTACTAAAATATTTATTTTGCCAATATTTCGGCTGGCCGAACGCCAACCTTTATCGAGGCATTACATTTTTGTACACACAAACTCAGCGCCGCATAGTGTTATGAATATTTATTTTGCCAATATTTCGGCTGGCCGAACGCCAACCTTTATCGAGGCATTACATTTTTGTACACACAAACTCACTAACACTATGCGGCGCTGAGTTTGTGTGTACAAAAATGTAATGCCTCGATAAAGGTTGGCGTTCGGCCAGCCGAAATATTGGCAAAATAAATATTTTAGTAAATCCAATATATGCCTTTTATTATCTAATGAATTAAATATGGATTGCTCTATTTTCAAAACGATTAAACTTGATGTATTGGTCTTTATTGTAAGCAACTTGTTTTGTATTAGTCAGGCCTTTACAACATAATTTTTTTTTATTTGACATATCGGACGCGATATTCCAGCTTGGGATACTTGCGTCTAAGTACATTTTAGCAGCTTATATATAACTCATTTTATATACAATTCAATAAACAAGACTACAAGCAAAATTAAAACTGGCAAGCGTTAAAAATTATTCTAAGGATGCAAGGACAATTTTGCTTTGCCAAATGTTTTGATTTTTGTTCGCTCCTGACGAGGACAAAAGATATTTGTCGAGACAATAAAAAAGATTAACTGGCCGAAGTATCTTTAATTTGAAGAACTATGAATGCCGACCAGGCAGCCTCTACGATAATTAATAATCACTTATGATCGAATAAATACGAATATTCTCTAATTAAATAAATTATATGACGATTATAAAGAAAAGATTAATAAGAACTGAGTCATATTATAGATTTAATGTAATATATCACACAAATTCTACTAACATATTTGTCCTATATTAATATAGACAAGAATTTCTCTAAGATCTTCCAAAATGGACCGTTGTCAACTATCTAATTGGATACCAGATCCTTTCTTTATTGCCCCCGTAAATTGTGGAAGATTTCTTGATTTAATATACCAATAAATATATATTCCCATTTAATAGGAGATAATGTTAACACTTTGTAAATCTATAATACAATATAATACGGCTTATGATTGTAGAATGACTTTGACAAATTTTCCCGTAAATATTTCTTTTGAACGAAAAATCGTAATTTATTTTAAGGATAAATAACGACTATTTCTATCCTTAGGGATGAAGTATGAAAAGATGAATTGTAAATTGTCTGCTGGGGAAGAGTAGAGCTCATCAATGTATGAGTTAATACAGTCAATAATGTGTTTTGGAGTTGCAGGTTGAGAATTGCATGAATGTACTAAAATCTATAATGGTTGCTGTGGTGAACTTTAGAATATTGAAAACTAAGAATTTGAAGAAGAAATGATTGACTGTTAATTCTATTGGAGAATTGGTTATCAATAAACGACATATCAAGTCTTTTTTTTTTTTTTTTTGCTCATAGCTGTGGTAGTTTCCTATGAGATAGAATAGCGTAAAACATTATTTTCTTTTTAGTTTCCCATCCCTGGACACTTTTATTTTTCCGTTTATCATTACTCTTCACAATTCATCCTTTCATACTTCATCCCTAAGGATAGAAATAGTCGTTATTTCTCCTTAAAATAAATCACGATTTTTCGTTCAAAAGAAACATTTGCGGTAAAACTTGTCAAACGTTGTTCTACTTTGTAAATCTATCTTAAACCTCTATTATAACACCTATACAACTATAAAATTGTCAAATTTATATGTGGATTTTGTAATTATTAATTCCCTTTTTTCACTGAATTTTGAATATAAAATTAAAACGGTCATCATTATATGCCCTATCATCATTATATGCAATTGCAAATTATATGCATCATATTTTATTTTAAATAGACAGCTTCATGCAGCTTGAGGAACTACACTACTATGCGACTTGATTTACATCAATGTAAATAATTAATAAGTTACTTTAGAATATAACTCATTGTAAATAGCTCAACTTGATCAACTTTCTGTTTCCACGATACTAATTATTACAGATAACTTCATTAAATCAACTTCCATCATTGCTTAACATATTGTAAATGTATACCTTGCGATTTCTTCTATCTGCTTATGTTGTTGCTTATTTGTTTAATGTATATGTTTATTCAATGCTCTTTTTCTTTATTGTTTATTTTCTTTTTAATAATACCGTTACCTACTCTACTACAATTATTGTAAATAGTTTCACGCGCAATTGTTCATATCGGATATAGCGTGTCTTGTTTGCAACTGGTAATAAAAAAATATGCAATGTATTTTTAAAACAGACGATAATAAAAAACAACAATTCAATTTGCATCTTTCTTATTTTAAAACAATAACAAACTCAAAATAATATTGTAAAAATATATTTTTAAATTTAAAATAAAAAACATTACAATATGAACTTTTTTTATAAATTGGAATCTAAAATAAATGCATTTCTAAACTTTCAACTAATGCAAATACGTTTAATAAAATTCAATTAGGGGAAGAGAATTTATATTTTATTTTCTATATTTTATATATTCTGATATGCTAGCTAGAGATAATTGCGTCATAATTTGTTCCATTGTTGAACAGAAACAATTTTATAGATCAATATGCAAGAAAAAAAAGAAACAATGAGATATATTAGGAATCTATTTCTTTCAAGTAAGACAGTCATATATATTTATATGACCACATAAATGATATCATCACTATTGTTTGTCAATACAATGATAAATTTGAATATAGTATTGAAAACACACACACATATATGTCATAATAAAAATAAAGAAGGCATTTCCTGACCACAAGCACATGTGCTTTTTAGATGGCAGAGCGCCATCTAGTGGAGCAAAAATAAACTAAACGTTTATTTAGCTTTCTCCGTGATATTTGGCCAACCCAATTTCTTGATAAATCAAGAAAAGCCATCCACGAACGCGTTTCGCGCTGTTGGCGCTCGTCAGCGTGGAGCAACGCTATTACGGAGCAATCTAAATAAATGTTTAGTTTATTTTTGCTCCACTAGATGGCGCTCTGCCATCTAAAAAGCACATGTGCTTGTGGTCAGGAAATGCCTTCTTTATTTTTAATATCAACACCTTACCTACTTATCTTTTTTTTTCTATTGTTTTTTCATATGTCATAATTTGTATAATATCAAAGATGTATAATTTCGCTAAAATACGTATGTAGATATGTTAAGTTTATGTTAAAAATAAACGTGGCAGACATCGCGGGCGAATGCTACGGCACGTCGCGGGTACGCTGCTCACTTGGCTGGAACTAATTCTTGGGTATTGTAAGCATAACGGTTGCACCCTTTCATTCTATCATGACACATATATATGAAAAACAATAGAAAAAATAAAATAAAAAAAGGTCAGGTGTTGATATTAAAAATAAGGAAGGCATATCCTGACCAAAAGCACATGTGCTTTTTAGATGGCAGAGCGCCATCTAGTGGAACAGGAATCAATATCAGGAAACAAGTAAAATCAATGTTTAGTTGATTTCTGTTTCACAAGATGGCGCTCTGCCATCTAAAAAGCATATGTGCTTTTGGTCAGGGTATGCCTCTTTTATTTTTAATATATATATGTAATAATATGTTGAAAGTTCTGGTTGACTCTTGTAGTACCTCGTCGACTCTCGCTATAAGCTGTGGCAACCGAGGGTCAAACCTGTAGTAACCGAGAGGGACAGTCAGGGCGTGGAGAGTTTTCCAGTACCTCTCTGCACCTTGTAGGACCTTTAACAGTTCTCACAAAGTACAGGCAGTCGTGGTCGAGGCAGAGTGGAAAAGCTTGGGAATGTCCACACACAAAAAACGAAGCGACACAGTTGTAGAAGGAAAGTTCCTTGAATAGATAAAAAGGCGAGCCAAGAGCAAGATGGAGATAGTAGATTTCTTACTGTTTTACATGGTCGGTGAGTTGGTGACAACCGGCGACGCGCTGATGGTGACGACTACTGTAACTGACTCGCTGTTGCTAAACGGGGTCTTATTTATACAACTCTTTGGACCAGGAAGGGGACCAGGAAGTATTGTCTTACTTCACGTGTCGTTAATCGACACTGGCACCGGTCTGTCGGCTTCCAATCTATCTTTAGAAGTTACTTTGTGATTCTCTCAATCTTGCTTTTAACTCAGTTTTTAATCTATTATATAGTTTTATTTATTCATCCTCAGTACATTACATATGGTGATGCAAGGACACATGTCAATTATGCGTATAATTATTTATAGATATGTTTCTATATACAACACAATCTTGTTATAAGTATTATATAATATAGGATTGTTGGTTTAAATTATCATATATATGTGAAAAACAATAGAAAAATATAAAAGATCAGTGGGTCAGGTTTTTTTAATATATATATTGATATTGCTGCGATGCATTCATTCATTCATAATTGCATTCGATGTTCAAATATAACATATATCAAGTTATTTACTATTATTATAATATATTATATTTCATTCTTCTTCTATTTTGCACTAGATTGCCATTAAGTATGAACTTTAAACCATACACACAAATTCAAAATAAAAATTATCATCTCTCATCAAGAGAAAAGATAAAAACATTTCCTTTTTTTCTTCACCTTATATGTTATATAATTACTGGTAAAATAATATCATGGTTGTGTTTTTGCTTTTTTCTATGATCTTTTATTCCTTTTTTTTTCTACCCAGCATATGACGCGTAAATACCGAAATTCCGCTCTATAGAAAGTTTTATCTTTCATTCTAATTTTTATTTATTTGAATATTTATCAAAATTTACAAAGGCAAAACTCTTATACTCTAACTTTACTATAATTCATAGCTAGATCTCAAAAGTATATCTGAATTTTTGTATTATATAGAGAAATATTAGATTATTATTCTGCGACCCAATGTCTAATATATATATTTAATATTTAAAATATTCCTTAATTATTTTTTCAACAATTTTGGGATAATCATCACAACATTGACTAATGAACAAGCTGGAATGTTCATAGGTGAAATAAATGCTAAGAAAGTATGGGACAAAAAAAAAAAAACATACACAGGCAATTTGGAAGATAAAATTATTGATATCTGGTTCAAATCACATTAATAGGTACCGCTTAGCAAGAGCAACCTAGTTCATGCTAATTGAAAAAATGAATAATATGTGAAGGTTTTTCACGTATTAAACAATTTTTAACGCGGGATTCAATCCCGGTTCATGACTGTCGGGAATCGAGCGTGTTACCCTCTCATCCACCGACTTGTTTACCAAATTATTGATATAGGCTTAGAATTAATGAACATTAGAATGGAAGAAAATGAAACCGATTCCAATAATTATTAATTAAACATTATATTTATTGATTTACAAGAGAGAGAGAACAAAATATAAAAGGGAAACTAATATTGAACAAGGGAACTTTTTTTCTGTTTCGGTTAGCGCCTATTTACCTGTGAGCTTACACACACTCTGTGGTAACAATTAATTAATATATATACAACACATTATATATATTAGATTATTCAAATATAAATCTCCGAGGGTAAGTTTCTTTCATTACACTTTTAACGAGTTTACAAGCTTTCTGGTTTTAAACGACCCTTCTACAGGCAATAAAGATTGTTTAAAACACGAAAACTTGTAAACTCGTTAAAAGTATAATAAAAGAAACTTATCCTCAGAGATTTAGATTTGATTAATCTAATTTATATAAAGGATAATAAATCTAATACATTATATAATTAATTTTTATAGAATTTTACAGCAAAAATATAATAGTTTCGTAATTTTCATATATAGATATATTTTTTTTTATCAAGAGCATCAAAGTTTATTATTGTATATTTAAGGTATTTCAAATTAAAATCAAAAGTTCATTTAAATATCAAAATTCACTCCACAATTAAATTTGGAAAGTTTAACATATATAATTTCTATTTTATTTATTTAAGATATTTTATAAACTATAATTTCATTGAGTATATTTATTTATTAATTAATATATTTATATCCAATTAACTCTATCTCTCTACCCCACTCCAATTAAAATGTTTTAAATAGTTCCAATTAAAAGTTAAAGTGCATCAAACAAAATTTGAAAAGTTGTGTATTTCAAGAGTTTAAAACGCTATGTAAATACATACGAATAAATCTTCTGCAATAATTCAGTAATATTATTTTGTTAATAAAAGATAATTCGCTGAGGGAAAGTTTCTTTTTTAATTGTCTTTCATTAATAATTATACTGATGGAATTATATTAATAACCTTATTATTTTGCAATAAATATATTTTGATTAGCTTTCAACTTTTACGAATTAATTTTCAAGAAAGAATTTCCCCCTCTTTTTTAAAAATATGATAATGTTGATTATAAATTTTAATAATTTATGCAGTAAAGTAGAAACTAAATATTAACTCTAAACTATATTTTATAACTATTAAATAAAGAATATTTAATTTACTAAATATTTTCCAAAAGAATTTCTTAAAATATTACCGAGCCTTAGATAATTTCTAGAATAATTAATTATCAATTCTAAACACTATATTAAAGTTGTTTTTTTTCGAAATTCCAATATCTTTTGAAAATCTACACCAATTTAAGAATGAAATGTGTTAATTTTAGAAGTAAATATCTGCTTTAAAATATATTTTAAAGTAGTCTATTTAAAATATGAAATAGAGAAAGGTTTACATTAAATATAGGGAAAAGAGTTAAATATATAAATATATATTTTTATTTCATGAGATATTCTTGGTTTATTTACTCAAAATAATATTTTATTCATAACTAAAAAGACTTCAATATTTCTTTTTCGGTCAAAATTTCTGTGGAAATATTTTTTACCCCTATATTAGTCTATATAAACTTACTATTTCGTAAAATAAATCTAATTTTTATATTTTATAAAACTGAAAACATAATACGTTTAAATAACTCAAGAACTTTGCATTTTTTCAGAATACTTTGTTATTTATAAATATATGTATATATTTACTTTAAAATGGAGAGAAATCCTTGATATATTTATTATATATATAAATTACATATTTTTGACCAAATATATCTTCAAAATTGAAAAAAATTGTTTATAATATGAATTTCAATTATTTTTATCTTTATCTCTATAAACAATACATTCTTTAAATATAATATTATTATATAAAATAGAGGTATTCTAAATATATATAAGTATATTCAGTAACACGAAAATATTTTCAAATGTATTTGAATTATATATGAATATATATGTACATATATGTATATTTTTATATGCTTACATACCTGTAACGTTTGAATTTATATGAGCAATTTTCATTTGCGTTTTTTACGCCTATATTGATATGCATTTTATGTTTATAGAACTGTATACATTTGCTTTAAATATCAAATTTATATTCGTATTTATTTGTTTTGTTGATATGATATAATTTATATTCGTATTTATTTGTTTATTTGTTTTGTTAAAGTGCATATGTCTATAATTATTTGTATATTTATATGCATTTAATTTAAATATATGCAGATGCTTGCAGGTATTTGCATTTTGGAAATTTTCGCATTGTGTATACTTAAATATATATTTGCATATGAATATGTAAGACACGTTTTTCTAAAAGTAACTATAATCAGATTTGATCATTTAAAAGATATTTATATATATTTTTCTCTAATAGTTATTTTGATATAAATAATATTTGTTTAAAATATTAATAATTTGAAGAATCAAAACACACGTATATCGATCTTATAAATTTAATATATTGTTTTTCTAATAATGATGATAAACATTTTGCATATTTTAATTTTGAATCATAAGTTTTGCAATTTTAAGATAACACTTTACATTTTAATGACATTTTACACTTTCAAAAATATTTTACACTTTGATGGTAACCTATTTAATTTTAATAATAATTTTAATTTTAATAATAACATTTTATACTTTAATAAAAACATTTTTTAATTTTTAATCGATATTTTATGTTTAAAAAATTATTATAACAATTTTATACAATTAATATTTTCAGTTTTTATTAAAATACATTTATTTTAATGAAATTGGTCAATTTTTAGGCATTTTATATTCGTTTAATCAAGCTTTAGAAATAAATCATTTGATATTTTCTCAAGTAAAGTTAACCACTGTTTAATATGGCGTTAAATATTTCCTATATTTCAACTACAAACGCCTTATACTCTTAAGGTTTAGACAGTTTTAGAACTGTGATTTTTAATAGATTATATTAGTTTCAAAGTAAACATTATTCAAGTTAGCACTTCACCTGTGTGCTTCGAAATTAATTCTCAGTAATATAATATTACCATTCAAAACCTAATAAATTTATTTGATTAAGAATGATATTTTATTAATTAAAACATTTAATTAGATAGTCCTAAATGCAATGGAGAATTATAGTTTTCACTTTTAAGACAACATTTTACATTTTAATATAATAATATTTTGCATTTTAATTGCATTTTTCATTTTAATAATAACATTTTGCATTTTACTAACAACATTTTCATTTTTATGCCATAATTTCAACATTTAATTTGAGACTTTAATACTAAATATTTTTTCTTTTCAAATTTTAAATTAAAACACTTTTCAGATGAATCATACATTTTAATAACAGCATGTCACACAATTTATCAACAACCCTTTTCAATTATGTATAACAACATTTTACACTTTATTAATAACATCTTTAATCTATATTTTTAGATTTTATTTGATATTTAAGCTATTCTATATACAGTTACGAGCGTCATGCGTCATCTCTGTCACCGTTTTCTTTTTTTTTTGGAATGGCGCTCTCCTATTGGTTGGCTACGATGGCGCCGCCACTACGCGAGACACTTTGTTTTTGACTTTGGCCCCCCCCCCCCCCCCCCCCCCCCACTCGCTTTTTGGTTTTTGTAACTATTGTGTTGGAGCGGGTCGCTTTTAAATAAATGCATATATTAGTTAATAACTAAATGGAATCCTCTCTTTCTTTTTCCCAGTAAGAGACGCCTACGGAAGACAACAGTACATAGACAGATAAAGCACATAGGCTATAGTTATTAACTAATATATGCATTTATTTAAGGCGCCAATTTATAATTGTAACAAATAGTATTTGAATCAAAACATTCAATCATGTAAAACACGGGCGTTGCCCGGGTCATTCGGCTAGTTACATTATATGCGGCAACTGAGAGAAGTAAAGTTAGGGAAGATGGGTGGAATCAAACTGCGGGAAGATGGCGCATGTGAGGCCTCCCATAGCGCGACGGGAATTGGTGTGTGAGGTAGGTGAAGCGAAACGTTTGTTTCACAAGAGTGACATAAAACGTAATAACATCGTAGGGGCATGTAATGCTCTCGTGTAAAACCCGGGCATTGCCCGAGTCATTCGGCTAGTTATCGATAAAAACAAATCACACACTACTCTACGTTATTTGGATGGCTGATTCATATAATATAGTGCAGGCTGTTCGATAATAAATCATTAAGACTATCATTAACACTTAGTACA
The DNA here is from genome assembly GCA_030710605.1 of Cordylochernes scorpioides. Taxonomy (NCBI): domain Eukaryota; kingdom Metazoa; phylum Arthropoda; class Arachnida; order Pseudoscorpiones; family Chernetidae; genus Cordylochernes; species Cordylochernes scorpioides. Next base: position 29,405,544 of record CP092868.1, read on the forward strand.
GTAGAACCTTCCAGTAAGGTGTTGGAATATTACAGAGTAACAATGGCTATAGATGAGACTGAGTTTAAAAAGGAACTTGTATGTATATAAGGTTTTAAGTATTGCTTTCGTTGTTTTCATGTAGACATATATACAAAGATTTGTTTCATATAATTACTTTTTTTTTGCTTATCCCTAGTACACGTGGTACAGGCCATGATAATCATGGTGGGTAGTTAGCGACTGCTTTTTTACTGTAAGCGCACCACATGTCTACACATGTGAAAGCAGTTTGACTTTGCACTTACAAATATGCCAGAGCCCCGTTTGATTACTTGCACTCGCTGGTGGGGTTGGACTTTTGCAAAAATCGGGGAGCCATTGGAACATTTTTTAATATATTTTTTTTTAACAGAAAAAAGTGTCCAATGCGGGAATCGAACTCAGGTCGTAGTGGTCGAAAACCAAACGGTTTAACCAGCCTTCCACTTTTAATAATAAATAATATGCAATGTTAAATTGGTTACGGATTCTTCCTTTTTACTTATTTTACTTACACAACATAAAGGACACCTAATTTCAGAGCCAAAGTATTCTTTAGGGAGAGATGTCCTCTTACCGGAGAGTTGCTAAATTGTAAAAATGGTAATTTTTCAAATGAAAACTGTCCTTTGTGGAGAGGTGTTCGCTAAAGGGAGGTTGAACTGTATAACAGTTTCTACAAATAAAAACGAAAATTGTATTTGTTGGTTAAAATTTCTTGTAGATAGAAAATATTATCAAATCAAATTTCTTCTATATGAAGTTGAAATTGGTTGATACAGTAATATATAAATGTACATTTTCTCTCTCTCTACTACAAGAATTCAACGTATATTTTATAAGGCTGCCCCAAAAGTTCGTGTTTTTCTTATTACTTGTGAATAATGATGTCGCGAAATTTGTTTAGAGTGAAATTGCTGGCTCGGCAACCCTGGAGCTGACGTCACTTCCTGTGGATGTAACCCTTGCAAGGCCGCGTAGCCACGAGAATTATTCTCTTCTCTCCATGTTTACTATTTAACCTATATATATTTCCTTCTTTTTCTTTAGATAAGAGGTGAAAAAGATATCACTCAATTTTCGAGCCTTAATTTAATAATAAAACCTGCTGAAATAGCTCTGTGTACCTCTAATTATTCAATTGCGACAATATTATTAAGGCAAATACATAATAATTACATCCCTGGACTTTTATTTTTCCGTTTATCATTACTCTTCACAATTTATCCTTTTATACTTCATCCCTAAGGATAGAAATAATCGTTATTTCTCCTTAAAATAAATTACGATTTTTTGTTTAAAAGTAACATTTGAGGTAAAACTTTTCAAACGTCGTTTTACATAATAATATTGCCACGTGGAAAATTAGGAAAGACAAAAAACTTCGGAAACACACAGCAATATATTTAAGACAACAACAAACTATGAATGATAAACAAAAGATAAGCAATGAAATAAGTTTACAGAGAAACTAAATATAAACATAAAAAATAAAACTCTGTTAATAAAGACAATACTTACTTTGTGAAAAAAAGGCATCTCCTTATCGTGCAACTAAAAGTTGCTGATGGCTTGCGCCATCTATCGGAATAAATATAAACTATTCTCGTTGATTTTTAATTATTCCAGAATTGGCCAAATACCCATTCTTGATTAATCAAGAAAAGCTAACCACGGACGCGTTTCGGGCGCGAATAAAAATCAACGAGAATAGTTGACATTTATTCCGATAGATAGCGCAAGCCATCAGCAACTTTCAGTTGCACGATAAGGAGATGCCTTTTTTTCATAATTATGCACCTTATCCCAGTACAATATCACATTTGTACTATTTTTTCAATAATTACTTTGTTAGAATACAATTATTTTATACATAATACAAATACATTATACATAACAGTCGAATAATATTGGTATTTCAATTTTTTGCAAGTGTTTACAAACCTTTGGGACAATCTTTTATATAAAGACATTTAAAATAGATTTCTAAGATTTTTCAACACTTGAATTTATGCTTTATAACACTAAGATTATCTTTCTAAAGAAAATTCAAATTTTTGACATCAAAATTTCAATAAAATACTATCACACTTTTACACACAAAAACCAACTTATCTATTTCATTAATCTAAAAACACAAAACAAAATTTAAGATCAAAGTTTAAAAAATATATAAATAAGAGCGGTTAAAAATCCTCAAGAAAGAATTTCGATTTTTTAAAAAATCAATTTTCCTTTTCCCTTCAAAACATCAATAGCTATAATTGAGAAAAGATTCCGATAATAGGCTCCATTTTGTATTCTTCAATGGTTATTCTGTCTGTTGGTATTGATTTCAGCAGAAGAATTAAGTCATTATCTTGATCAACTGAGTCAAGATTATTGATAGAAAATATAATTGTGTTTGAAGACATTATTTCTCGATTACATTCTCTCTCTTTTTCTTCTTCTTTCTTATCTCCTATTATATTAGGGTATCAAGCTTGTTTGACAACCATCATGACTGTGTGAAGTAGAATGTGTCTGCCTTTGTCATTAAGACTGGGAGCACTACTCAGTGGCAGGCCACTGACTTAGCTCCAAAAGAAATGGCTGCCTCTGACATGAGGAACAGACGCCATGTGCAGCCACTCCTAACATGGAGTACAAATGCTACTCATCCTGTATCCCTCAATTACACTATTACTTTTGTAAGTGTTTTTTAAGTATTATCCCTAGTACACGTGGTATAGGCCATGATAATCATGGTGAGTAGTTAACGACTATTTTACTTTTACTGTAAGTGCATCACATGTCTACATATGTAAAAAGTAGTTCGACTTTACACTTACAAATCTGAGAAAGCCCCGTTTGGTTACTTGCACTCGATGGTGGGATTGGACTTTTGAAAAAATCGGGGGCCATTGGAGCATTTTTTTTTAATTAGAAAAAGCTTCCCAATGCGGGATTCGATCCTGGGTCGTAGCGGTCGAAAACCAATGGTTTAGATCATCCTTCAACTGACTCCCACTTTTGTTAGTGAAAAGGTCGAACTGTTCTTCACATGTGTAGACATGTGGTGCACTTACAATAAAAGCACTCGTTAACTACCCACCATGATTATCATGGCCTGTACCACGTGTACTAAGGATAATAATAAATACCCTTACTAAACGATAGTCCTGGCTTTCACTTCTGATAGTATCTGAGAGAAATTTCCTCAACTAACAACAAAAAAGATGAAAATGGTTGAAAAACTCGTGTAGTGACTTTGTCATTAACCCCAATCTACTAGTTTGTAGAGACAGTTAATAGATGGCGCTTAGGTTTAGCGTCTAGTTTAACGAAAGAGGTTACCTTTCGTTTTATAGATATTTAACGTATATATTTAAGAAATTCGTTAATATATGTTATGATTTATTTTATTTTGTGTGTGTGTATTGTTGAAAAAGATAGGGAATTGAAGGTGCAGTCATGAAAAAATAGGAAATTAATTATTTACCCATCAATTAGTTTTTATTTTGAATTACTTGAAGCACACAAATTATACATAATATTATTTATCACAGTAATATAGAATTTATAAAATGAATTCTATATTCGTGAATTAAAAAATAGGTAGGTTAACTATACATATTTACAACAAATATTCAAAGTGTTATGTTTTAAATATATGGTCAAAAATGTAGAACAGTCAATGAATAAAAATATGTTTTAAAGAATAAAATATTTGCATTTTAGATTATATAGTATATATACACTCAATGGATAAGACTTAAGGAAGTAGAAAGTCTTTGATGCCGCGGGTTGTCGTCGGTATGTATTTATTTGCCTATATTTCGGTTGGCTAAACGCCAACTTTTGTCAAGGTATAACAATCGAAATATCAAGTAAAATTATATACTTATACATACTTTTTAGATGACAGAGTGCCATCTAGTGAAAAGGAAATCAACTAAACATTGATTTAACCCTGATATTTGGCCAACCCAATTTCTTGATAAATAAAAAAAAGGCCACCCACGAACGCTGTTTTGTGCTGTTGGTGCTCGTCAGCGTGGAGCAGGCTATCCTATAATCTTATATATGCCTTTTCTAAAAATCTGATTATGGATTTTTCTATATAAGGAAATATGTTTTTGAATAATTAAACCCAGGATTACTCGGCATTTGGCACTTCAGTAGCCTGGGTGACTGTGTGTGTGATTACGACCTTTTTATATATACACCCATTGACAAACCTTGAGGAAGTAGAAAGTATTTGACGTCGCCAGTCGTCTGTTTTTTAAAGAAATCAGAGGCAAATTCATTCACACTTGGTTATCTTGTATGTCTTCATTGAAGGTCACTGTAATATCTTTCAGAGTTATTGTATGAATCCCAATATACATGTTAAAAGGTACAACTTCCTTAAGTTTTGTCCATGAGTGTATATAGTGTGTCTTCAATAAAGTTCACTGTAATATCTTTCAGAGTTATTGTCTGAATCCCGATATACATGTTAAAAGGTACAACTTCCTTAAGTTTTGTTCATGAGTGTATATAATGTGTCTTCAATAAAGGTCACTGTAATATCTTTCAGAGTTATTGTCTGAATCCCGATATATATGCTAAAAGGTACAACTTCCTTAAGTTTAGTCCATGTGTATAAATATTTGATAAATAAATTTTCTCATTTTACAGTCAATTAAGTAGGGAATCATGTTTAGTTTCAAAAAGTAAACATTCGAGTTTAAATACTTTAAGATTTAGGATGGAAAACAAAAAAAAAATACATTTACCAAGGTTTTAACTTGTTTTAATTCAATCCGTGTTGCCAAATTCACTGATAAATTCAAATATTTATTCACAGAGAGAGAAAGAGAGATTACAAACAATTGGAAGTTAAATATTTAAAGAGGCAATTAAAACATTTAAAATAGAAAGAATAATAAAGAGACAAATGATTCGAAATTCAAAAGTTCAATAATTTTGTTTCGCTCTTTTTTTTAAAGGAGTATTTTAAATATTTAATAAATCTTTATTGTTTTTTTTCTTTGAGCGACTTTTCAGAGAGTTAAGTTCTTATGTAAATAAATATTAGGTTTATCTGTTCAATAATTTCTCTCTTTTGGGAAAAAAATTCTTTGAGAAATATTCAAAATACATTTAGTTGGTTGAGTAGATTTGAGAGGCATATCCTGTCCACGTTTTATGATCTTTTTAGATGGTTGAGCGCCATCTAGTGGAACAGAAATCAACTAAACGTTGATTTTGCTTGTTCCCTGATATTTGGCCAACCTATTGAATGTATACGGCGATCTGACGCTAGCCCACAGGTACTGGTTCTTCCTATGCGACACGCCTCTCATCTGGGAGGTATTTACCATCTTCTCCTCTTACCTGCAGGGCTGGGTCTTCGGGCGAAGCCTGGATAACGACGCCCTGGCCATCCTGGCGTCTGCCAAGACATGTCTCTATAAGTATTATTTCAACATTGAACTGAGAGATCCTGTCCTTGTCTGGAGGAGGACTCTCTCAAAATAGAGGATTCTCCCTTCCTGAGAACAGTTTTTTTTTAATATATTTTATCACCAAGTGGAGATGAAATTAAAGAGTAGTGTATCTCATATTTTTCTTTTTTTTTACCCACTTCAGGGGAAGGACAAAATATAGAATTATTTTACAGCTATTACTGAAAAAGGTCAATATTTTACAAGTTTATCTCTGAGTTGTTGACTGATGGAAGCTTTAACTATTTATTTTGCCAGTTCTCTACAGTTGCGCAGAAAAACTGAAAATATTGTTTTATATACACTCATGAACAAAACTTGAAGAAAGATGTACCTTTTAACATCTATATATCGGGATTTAGACAACAACTCTGAAAGATATTACTTAGGGCATTATTACTACACTATTACTTAAGGCATTAAAACGCAACCTATGTACAAGAAATGAAACTATCTAAACGCGATATCATCGCAAAAATGAGAGTAGGAAACTATAAATAAATTCATTCAAATATAACAATAAGTTACATTATCATCGTGAAAAAGCAAGTTTTAGAGCAAATAGGCTCTTCTATTTGTTCATCTAACTTATAAGGAGATATTTCGACTATATCACACACATACACAATCAAAAGAAACCTATAATTGTTATAAATAGTCCATATTTTCTTCTTATAACTTTGATTTGTCAGTAGAAATCCGGTTTTTCACAATTAAAAAATTAATCAAATATAAATCTCCGAAGATAAGTTTCCGTATTACACTATTAACGATTTTACAAGCTTTCGGGTTTTAAATGACCTTTCTGAACTTTTCACCTGTAGAAGGGTCGTTTAAAATCCGAAAGCTTGCAAACTCGTTAAAAGTATAATATAGAAATTTATCCTCGGAGATTTATATTTGATTAATATAATTAATAAAGAGGATTATAATTCTAATAATTATAAAATGGCTAATTGTTTTATTTTTAATTATTATTATTTTATTTGACATATCGGACGCGATATCCCAGCTCGGGATACTTGCGCCTAAATACATTTTAGTAGATTATATACAATTCATTTTATACAATTTAATAACCGGACTAAAAACATAATTAAAACTTAAACGATGGCACTCTAAAACAGAAGAGAAAATCCAAAATGGATTATTTTATCAACCTATATACAACTCAATAACCGACTAAAAACACAATTAAAACTGAAACGATGGTTTTCTCAAACAGAAGAGAAAATCCAAAATAAATTATTTTAGCAACCTATATACAATTCATTATATACAACACAATAACCGGTTAAAAACACAATTAAAACTGAAACTATGGTTTTCTTAAACAGAAGAGAAAATCCAAAATGAACTTACAAAAATTATTGAATTTTACATAAGTGTCTTTGTTATATACAAATTCGCAAACCTCTTCGATGGGATAAAAATGATTACTTCTGTAGCTGTGGAATATCGGACATTCCATCAATAAATGCATTGAGTCTTGGTTTTCTTTTCCACAGAAACAGCTAGGATCATCCGTTGCCCCGATTTTCGACAGAAATTCTCCAAAGTTACCATGACCCGTGACGAACTGTGAGTTATAAAAATTCGGACGAAAATAAAAAGGAATTCCAAATGGGAAAAATTTTCTGAATGTTTCATTAGTGTTAGCTATTGTTTCAGCCATTCTTGATTCTATGTAGTTATGAATTATAGTCGGGGCATGCGGTCTGAATACATTAATTTCTTCTTTTGATAAATTGGCCAAATCGTATTTTATTATCAACGATTCTATTTGATCTGTGAGAATAGGTATTTTTGCCAAAGTATGAATGCAATTTGATGAGGTCGTTTTATAGGCTCTCACTACCCAAAGAAGAATATGATATTGCTGAGAGTTTAATCTTTGCTTACTTCTTTTATTAATAAATTTATACCATATTTCAGATCTATAGGTTAGTATTGGCCTGAAAAGAGTTTTATATAAAATTAATCTTTTTTTAGCATCCAATCCCCACATCTTCCCACAGAGCGAAAACAAAAGATTTTTCATACGGTTGATTTTACAAAGAATATCATTAATGTGGGGTGTGAAGTTAATTTTGACTTAATTCTGTGATTAGAAAATTTTATACCTAAAATTTTTACCTCTTCCACTGGTTTTATTATGAAATTTGGAGTTCCCATTGGAATATTTTGTTTGCCGTGCATATGTATTAAGCCGGTTTTCTCCGGGCTTAGCTTTAGCTTATTTCTTGTACACCATTGTATCACATAATTTAAAGTTCTTTCTGTTTCATTTTTTAACCCTTCTATGGTCTTGTGCCAGCAAACAATCGAAACATCATCCGCATAACAGATTATTTCAGAATAATTTATATACATCTATATTACATCTATATTATAATAGTTCTACACACACACTTAATATAACAGTAGGAAGTTCTTTTATTTAAAAAAAGAAATAAAACGCGCTTAAATAGTTAGATTTTTGAAACATAGATGGCATGCTAATGCAACATGTTGAAATATCCAAATATATCTTTATCAAAATTCGAAACTATTTTAAAGGCGTAAGATTCTTTTTGATATTAAACAATTTCTACTGCCCTTACTGCAATGGAAAAATTAATAGGAGGGCTTGGCTCTTCAGTGGTGAACCCTCCCAGCGATTTTGCTAGTTTAATCTACCATACCGCTGTTATATTGCATTTTTGGAACTTCCTTCTATAGTGATACTGTTGCTAGACTATTGGAATAGGTATTTTAGATGAACTATAAACATAAGCCATTGCAGTAAGGGCAGTAAAGATTGTTTAATATCAAAAAGAATCTTACGCCTTTAAAATAGTTTCGAATTTTGTTAAAAGGTATATAATAAAAAAGGTTTTATAATATTTTTCAAGGAAAGTTATCGAAAAAAAAAATTTCGATGTTGATTTAAGAGTATAATGTCGAATTGAGAGTATAATGTCAGTATAGCAAGCTATTACTGAACGAATAAGTAGAAATAAATATAATTTATATAAAAGTAGTTGTAAATTAATGATGATTAAAACAAATTATCAAATATTATTATTTGGGTATCAAAAAGGTTTTAATTCTTTATGTTATACATAATACATACTTTATACATAAAGAATTAAAACCTTTTTGACACCCAAATAATAATATTTAATAATTTGTTTTAATCATCATTAATTTACAACTACTTTTCATATAAATTATATTTAATTCTACTCATTTAATAATATATATATGTCGTAATTCTAGATTATAAATTGATTTTTCGAGGAAACTTTCTCTCTCTCTAGTAATTTTAATATTATATTCATAAATACAGATAATAATAATATCACATAATATCTTATTTGTTTAGTGATAATAAAAAAACCGTTAATGTATTCATGTTTGAATATTTGTTTACTTGTTTTAAAATATATATATTGAAATATGCCTTGACGTGTCTGATATTAAATTTTAGGGGTTCTCTCCATTTCTAAAAACTTGAATATATATAAAATATTAAATATTTTACGGTGAAATGGCATTAAAATTTGAAATTTTGGAGGTGTTAATATATTTCAAGTTTCATTCCTTATTTGTTTTTCATCGCGCTAGGGATTTGTTTCATATTTGTATTGCTAGCAAGCATCGATTTTAAGGCAAATTGAAATATTGGTTTTGAAGTTTTCGGAAAATCTATTTGAGGTGTTTAAATGTTCATTAAAAATATGTAAAGAGAGTGATGATAATAAATATAAAAAACTGTTACAAAATAATTGTTATTTTGCTCATTAAATAATTTATTTGAAATAGTATAAACACATTTATATTAAACAAAATAAAATATATCAGAACTTATAAAATAAAAGAATTTTATTTATCTTCTTTAAAAATATTTACATAAAAACAATTTAACAAAACAAATTTAATCCAAAAATTAAACAATCAAAATTTACGTATCTCTCGACAGAATGTATTTATTTTAACTTCGTCAAAATCCAATAAATAAATAAATTAATTAATATTTAATTATTTAATTATTATTTATATTTTATATTTATATATATATTTTTTTATATTTATATAATATTATTTAATATTTAATTATATTAATATTTAATTATTTTTATAAGTCCATTTACATCAATAATAAACAATAATATAATCACTCAAATTTAAAATTATAAATAATAATCATAATAAACATGAATCTCCATCAAATAATTATTCTTTAATTAATATACACGTAGAAATCCCTAACCAATATACACTCATGAACAAAACTTAAGGAAGTTTCAAATTTTGATTTAGCTAGTCGTCTTTTTTCTTTTCTATTCTTTTTATTTTATTTTATTTTATTTTATTTTTATTTATTTTTTTTTTTGAGACAGAGGCAATTTTGTTCACACTTAGTTATCTCGTATGACTTCAATAAAGTTCACTGTAATATCTTTCAGAGTTATTGTCTGAATCCAGATACGAGTATACATGCTAAAAGGTACAACTTCCTAAAGTTTTGTCCATGATTGTAAAAAGTGTTATATACAAGTGTTATATATTGTATATATATGATTTCTAATAATAGCCATGTAAGTGATGGAATTTCTATATTGTCACCTGAAATTTTCATTTAAATGAATATTAGGAATTTAAAAATAATCTAGATGGAAATTTTGCCAGGATATGATCTAATAAATTTGATCTAATGAAACAAAGGGCATCTCTCCTGTCAAAACTAGATACCATACATATATTGACCTTCGTCGCAAAATTCCATCTCATGGAATAAAGCCCGCTCTAGACTGAAGAGGGCCATTAACCATGGTTTCCATGGTCTCTTCGAGTGGACAATTCTAGGTTTGCCAAAGCTGGTGTTTTGGCTTTGTCACCAACCTAAGTACGCTAGTTTTAACGTTTGTTTTGACGAGAGAGGTGACCTTTATTAAATAGATGATGATACTCGTAATTCATCATCAATAGGTATGCAATTTTTTAACAATTTTGCATATTGTAACCCAATATTATAACCTAATACCTAATTGTAAATTTATTTTTCAAACCTATTAGTTATCCAGTATTATGCCATATTTCTTAGCTTTAGTTTAAAGAGATTTCTTCGAAAGCTAAGTTTTTTGTGTTTTCGTTTAAAATTGTAATAATAAGCAGAGAATTTTATTTTAAAACATTGATTATTTAAAATCAAATACTTGAGACAAAAGAAAGTAACAGTAAATAGTAAAGAATGTATATCCTGACTGATGGACAAATAAAATTCACAGTCAATGGTCAAAAATAATAAAATCAAATAACACAATAATAAAAGAAAATTTGGTGCTCATAGAATTTTATATCTATAATTAAATAAATATCAAAAGATTATACTACAGACTTTAGACGCGATGCGTTATTTTAGAATGGCAAACGTTTTTCCGATTAATGGTTCTTTAACAGGTCAAACGTATCAGAATCTAGTTATTGGCTTGTTGAAGATCGATTGATCGAAATCTTCAAAAAAACCTTATCACGTTTGAATTCTGTCGTAATTTGATTTTTATTATATCTGATACAGTTAAATCTTGATTTAAGACAAAGATAGGAGACCAGAAATATACAGTCTTAAATCCAATTTGGTCTTTTATCTTATTATTATAACAATCATTGATATACGAATCTACTCCTATTCAATTATATAATTAGAAAATTAGTTTTAAAAGTTCTATTTTATATGCTTACTAGACGGGTGACCCGGTCTTCGCCCCTGGATTGACCCGTGTGCATATCTACCCGAGTGATATATATTTAGATAAGATTTTTTCATAATTGTTTGTTATTAGCATTATCTGTTTGTTTGCATCAGCATAATTTAATCTAATCTTTGATAGAGGGCGCTGTTCGTGAGCTAAGTAGAATAATTTGAATATATAGTTTTAATAATTGATTTATATATTTTTTAAAATCGTCTTCCCCGTATTGTTTTACCTTTGTATGGAAATTTTGGTTTGAATTAGTGAACTACTGCGAATTTGTATACCGGACATACAAACAAACAAACATACAAACATTGATATTTATATATATATAATGAGGAAACCACCTATTTTTTCTTAAATAATCAACTATAATTTTTTAAAATATATATTTGAATAAAATTTGTAAATTATATAAATTTTTATGGTAATTAATCTATTTGTTTTTAATTTTATATTATAATATACATAATATAAAGGTTTTTAACTTTTAATTAGACAATTTTAATTTATATTTAGACATTTTTTTCATTTCAATTTAGACACATGGACTTTTTAAAGAAAGGTCCATGTATCTAAATTAAAATGAAAAATATCTAAATTAAAATGAAAAATGTCTATATTTGAAATGAAAAATGTCTAAATTAAAATTGGAAATGTCTTAATTTAAATGAAAGTGTCTAAATTAAAATGAAAAATGTCTAAATATATATTAAAAATTTACACAAATAAATTTACTGGCAATGCGCTTCTTTTAAATATCATCAAATATTATCTCTTCAGAGATAATATTTGATAATATTTAAAAGAAGCGCATTGCCAGTAAATTTATTTGTGTAAAATTTTAACAATAGATGGCAATTAAATTTAATTTACTAATAAATATTAAAATTGTCTAATTAAAAGTTAAAAACCTATATATAGAGAGAGATTGTCTACGAAGTATTAATCAAATATGTAAATATGTTTTTAGAAAATTTACATATTTCCCAAACTAAACAGTTTATAACGACAATAAAAATGTGCGGTAAAATAGTTAATCTATGAAATATTTTATAAATTAAAAATATTAGAGGTTAAGGATGATTAAATTAATAAGCTGACGACGCTGCCCGAAATATTTTTGCTTACAAGGAGACATTCAAGATGGCGGCCGTCGTTAATCTTCTGCGGACATTTCCCGCCAAAAGATTTATCGCTTTTCATTTGCCTAATAATTCAGCGTGCAATATTTGGCGGTTATCAAATAGTTTCATATTTTATCACTATGTGCGCATATAATAATTCACTGAATATATTCTGTATATGATGCATTATATTATATTATTATATTTTAAATATATATTTATAAAAAAAGGTATATATTGGATCATAAAATATATATTTCTAAATATATTGGATGATAAATTATCTTTTTATTTATAAGGTAGTAGAAATAGTTGTGAATTTGTGTCTTTTGGAACTTAATTTATTTTATTTACCAGTTGCAAACAAGACACGCTATATCCGATCTGGATAATTGCGCGTGAAACTACAATAATTCATATTGTAGTAGAGTAGGTAAAAGATAAATAAAAGAATTCAAAGTACAAGAGGATGGGTTTCTTAAAAGTTTTAATAGCCCGTATTAAAACTTTTAAGAAACCCATCCTCTTGTACTTTGAATTCTTTTATTTATATTCTTCAGAGGATTTTAACTCTCTTTAGTAGGTAAAAGAATTATCAAAAAGAAAATAAACAATCAAGAGCATTAAATAAACATATAACTTAAACAAATAAGCAACAACATAAGCAGATAGAAGAAACCACAAAGTAGTTATTTACAGTATGTTAAGCAATGATGGAAGTTGATTTAATGAAGTTATCTGTAATAATTAGTATCGTGGAGAGAGAAAGTTGATCAAGTTGAGCTATTTACAATGAGTTATGTTCTAAAGTTATTTAATACAGGTATCTATAATGTAATATATATGTTGTGTGAGTTAATTGAAATTTTGGTGAATAATTTATTCCTAAAAAATTATTCCATTGAAGAACAAATGTTTTAATTATTTTAATATTTAGAAAGAAACGTCATCTCATCATCGTGCAACTAAAGGTTACTGATGGCTTGCTCCATCTTTCGGAATAAATTTCAACTATTCGATGAATTTTTTTAATTATTAGAGAATTGGTCAAATATCAATTCTTGATAAATCAAAAAAAGCAAATCACATCATTTAATATAGTTACGTAGAAAATTAGGAAAGGCAAACTTCAGCATGATACAGAAATGTATTCAATGCAATAACATTTTTTTAAATTTATAAATATAATAGAAGCAACAAGGGAAGTTTACAGAGTAGCATATCAAAAATAGAAATGGCATATCCTAACAAGAGCACATGTGCTTTACAGAAGGCAGAACGCCATCTGGTGGAAAAGAAATCAACTAATCATTGATTTAGCCTGTTCCCTGATATTTGGCCAACATAATTTCTTGATAAATCTTCTTGATTTCTGTTCCACCAGATGACGTTCTGCATTCTGTAAAGCACATGTGCTCCTGGTCAGGATATGCCATTTTTAATATTGATTTCAACACCTGATCTTTTTATCTTTTATTTTTTTCTTTCATAAAAGATTTTCTGTTGATTTTTAAACTGCTGAGAAAAGGTTTTGCTTTTGTATAAGTTTGATCATTATGATGCTGTTTTGCAGTCGTGGGAATAATAAAAATAGTTTTGATCAGAAATAGCTTTAATTAAGCTTATGGAACATAAATACATAATTTGATAAAGTACTACCTGTTCTAAGGCGAATAGATTAAGAAAAACAAAATATTATTTACATAATTTACAAAAGGTTTGAGCCGGGCAACGGGAAACAACAACAATATAAAGGGAAGTCATCTAGTGGTAGACTTAACAGAATAGTTTAATCTATGAAATATAATTTTATAAATAAAATAATATATATATATATATAATTAAAGCATATCCTGACCAGGAGTACGGGTGCTAATTAGATGGTAGAGCGTTTTTCCATATTGTTTTTTCTTATATATATATTGAAAACATATATATAAATCAGTTTGAACAGTTGTACATAAATATCTATAGAGAATATAGCGTGTTTCTTTTGTAATAAATAAAATTAAATTAAAAATAATTCATTTTTCTAAATACAGATGGCGCGATAATGCATATAAAAAAAAATAAATTATTAGGAAGCGATATTGATATCTTTTGTAAAATAATTTTATCGCAAATATATAAATATATTATTTTTTATTTGCATATTTTCTCTCTACTTTCACTCGCAAGCAGCGCCTCTCGCGGTATCTGGTGAAATTACTTTTATAAATTGAAAAAATGCTGAAATGTGTTCAAAATATAATAAATTTAATATTTAATTCGAGGATTTAGTAATATAATATTCCAATGACGTTGTAAAAAAACTTGGCATTTCAATATTAATATATATTTAAAGAAAATATAATATTTAAAATTTAATAAATGTTTTCAAAAAAATTATGTGTTTCGAAAATATATTTAAACGCATATAACAATATATATTTGTTTATAAATCTTCCTCAATTTCTATCTACCTATATATACATAGTTCAATTATAAATATGTATTGTTCATAACATATGTGCATACTTGCATATGCAAATCAATTAAAGCGTTAAATTAAAATGAGGAAGTATGTAAAGACGGGGTTTGTATTAGGCTTCCTAATAGCTCTATTTTTATGCAAATTACATTCTCGTCTTTCTATTCCTTTCTTAATTGAAATTCATTTATCTCTCCACCTTGTGTATTATATATCACTGAACTGATATTCATCAATATGGAACTTTCTTGTCTATATATTTTTCTCTCGTACATTATTTTACATAATTAACATTTAAATAATTTTTTTACTTATCCTTTTATTAGTCTAAATTAGACAATATCTTTGTGGTCGTGCTCATAAAGAAGTTCAAGAATTCTTCTTGGTTCTCTGTACAGGGATCCTTTGTCCTTTCCAATACAATTTGGCATATGTTAGGGAGTGGCTTTTTCGGTTTTGCAGCTAGTGCACATGGGGAAGCTTTTAGCTCCCTCTTTATAGACTAGAGGGCGCAGGTGACCAGATTTCCATCTGGCCAACTGTGTCGACTTCCTTCTGTTTAGTTGGAGGGTCTGTTTTTTTGGGGTTTTCTATTTGGTACTAAGAATGATGGAAACTATCTCTATAGTTCCTTATCAGTTGTAGTTTTAGTTTGTCAATATCTATATATATAAAAATCAATGTTTGTATGTTTGTTTGTTTGTATGTCCGGTATACAAATTCGCAGTAGTTCACTAATTTAAACCAAAATTTCCATACATAGGTAAAAAATACGGGGAAGACGATAGGCTATTTTAAAAATATATATAAATCAATTAATAAAACTATATATTCAAATGATTCTACTTAGCTCACGAACAGCGCCCTCTATCAAAGATTAGATTAAATTATGCTGATGCAAACAAATAGATAATGCAAATAACAAACAATTATAAAAAAAATCTTATCTAAATATATATCACTCGGGTAGATATGCACATGGGTCAATCCCGGGGCGAAGCCCGGGTCACCCGTCTAGTGTATGTTATAAATGTAAAAGATAAGATTTTTTAATTATTTTTTTAATATAAATTTTAGCTGTTGCTTGATTTTGATATACATGAGTATATTACGCTATTGTTCTGCAGTGCCAATAAATAATAATAGTCTTGATCAGATATTGCTTTAATTGAACTTATGGAATATATAAGAAAACATAATTTGTTAAAAGTAATGCCTGGCTTAAGGCGTAAGAAAAAAATGAAAAACTTATTTACATAATGTACAGAAGATTCGAGCCGGCCTGCGGGAAACAACAACAATGAGTTTTTATAGGGGAAGAGAGACCTCTGGCGGTCGATTTAGCAGAAAATTTGAATTTATGAAATATATTTCCAAATGAACCAATATTTTAATATAACATATACATACTGGCATATAACCTATATGGAGTCGTGCATAACATTTAAATAATAAGTTTAGGCAACTTACTTAAACAAAGATACATATTTTACTCGTATAAGATTCTGGCAAAACATGTTAATATTTAGTTATGTGTATGAATCAATTTAAAAACATATCGGCTTCATTAAGTTGTGACCAGTGTATATGAATAGGATTACAATATATATTATCAAAATATGAATGTATACTGAGACATTCTGTTAATATGTTCTTTCTCTCATAAACAAAATATAATTTATAATATATACAATATAATACAGCTATGATTATAAAAAGACGTTTAAAAAGTTTTACCGAACATTTTTCTTTCTTACATAAGGGTTTTCTATTCTTAGGGATGAAGTGTGAAAGGATGAATTGTGAAGTGTAATGATAATTCCCATCCCTGGATACTTCTATTTTCCCATTCATCATTATTCTTCACAATTCATCTTTTCATACTTCATATCTAAGGATAGGAATAGTTGTTATTTCTCCTTAAAATAAATTGCAATTTTCGTTCAAAAGAAACATTTGCGGTAAAACTTTTTAAACGTCGTTCTACAAAGGATATAATGGTTAATAAGAATGATAATGATAAAATATAGTAATATGAAACCAAAACTTCATTTTTACCACTCAATTTTTATCTATAAAACGATTATGATGGTCATGATTAATAATAATGAAATATTACCGTCATTTTCTCAATATATTTTTTCAAAGCACAATGATAGTGCTTTAATGATAATACTTTCTTATAATCGAGTTTTTTCTATCATCTCTATTATACAGTGGAACCTCCTTGTAAAGAAAACTTAATTACAAAGCCAAGGTTACCTTTAGGGAGAGGTTTTCTCTTACTGTAGAGTTTCTAAATAGTAAAAATGGGGTAATTCGGTTCCAAAATCACTTTATTAGGTACCGGTTAACAAGAGCAACCTAGTTTATGATAATTGAAACAATGAATAATATATGAATGTTATTCATATATTAAACAAAATGTTAACGTGGGATTCGATCCCGTTTCATGATTGTTGGAAAACGAGGGTTTTACCCACTTGTCCACCGACTTTTTATTTTAAAAATGGCTATTCTACAAATGAAAACTGTCCTTTGTGGAGAGGTGTCCGCTAAAAGGAGGTTCTACTGTATATATATAGTATATTTTAAACTGTATAATAATGACACTTTCTATTTACTACCACCTCATGTTTGGTATATAAACTATTTGTATTTAAACCCCCTACTTGTATGTAAAACTAAAAATGTTGATGTCAAAATAAAGATCCAAAGAGTTCGGTCAGCTGGTGGAAGGGACAGAGGGGAGGAAAAAAACCAACGCCCAACCCATGTGGGGTCCCGAGGGACATTTCTATAGACATCCCCTGTAAACAGGACAGTTTTTGGCAGGATGGTCATCAGCAGATGGTTGTAGAGTGTGTACAGCGGCAGGCCACTTCACAGACTCTCTCTCGCCATGTCTCGGTGATAAGCATCCAAGTTTGTGTCATGGCCTCTACCTCTGTCCCGTGAGCTGTCCCCGATCCCTCTCTGTGCTATCATCTAGCCCTGCCTCTGCTCCTTGTTTTCCGCGTGTGAGAAGATCATCAACACTCGCCTCACGTACACGACTGCCAGCTTATCCATACATCGACATTTTCAACAATATTACATATATATATGAAAAAACAATGGAAAAAAAATAAGTGGGTCAGGTGTTGATATTAAAAATAAAGGAAGCATATCCTGACCACGAGCACATGTACTTTTTAGATGGCAGAGCGCCATTTAGTGGAACAAAAATGAACTAAACATTTATTTAACTTGCTCCGTGATATTTGGCCAACCCAATTTCTTGATAAATGGCTTTTCTTGATTTATCAAAATTTGGGTTGGCCAAATATCACGGAGCAAGTTAAATAAACGTTTAGTTTATTTTTGCTCCACTAGATGGCGCTCTACCATTTAAAAAGCACATGCGCTCGTGGTCAGGATATGCTTCCTTTTATTTTTAATATAAATATATATAATTTCAGAATATTTAATCCTATATGTTTATTTCGGAGAATATCCTCAACCTCTAAATTCATTCTTTATAAATTTTCATTATACCTTTTGACCTTCGGATGGCTTTGAGCTGATGTACTTCGATTTTTTCGTTATAATTTTGTTCTAGATAATTTTAATTAATATAAGATAAACGTGCATCATTATGAGAAAGAATGCAAGTAGTTCTTTTATTTTTATCTCGTGTTAATAACAAAGGATAGAAAACCAATACTGTGTTGAGGCTTTAATAAAAACAAAACTTCGTTCTTAATGATGTAATATAATACACTGTTAGTAATTTATATAAAAAAAATATCAAGAAATTTATTCTGTAAATTTAATAAATACAGGTATTGTTTAATTTTAATTAAAAAAAACACGTTCTGACGTTTGAGACCAAAAACTTAATATGTACACTGTGTGACAAGGAAATTACTGAAGAACTCCCCTATTACCTGCTTAAATGTACAGCCCTTGATGCAGAAAGGAAGGCCCTATATCAACAAATTAAATGTACCAACACTTCACCCTACGTATTGCTTTCAAAAATATCAGCAAACAAATCTAAGGAAATAGCTTACTATAAATTATTTAGATCATTATTATGTAAGGACCAGTCAACAAATGAATGACTTTGAGACGAAGAGTAAAGCCAGTTCAATTTATATTTCACTACCTATGTAAATAACACAAGATGATTATTACCGTAACCAATTGGGAGAATCTGTATATGGCAAGTCCATAATAAAGGCTTTTGTGTGTGTGTTTTAATTTAAACTGAATTGATACACTTCACTACTACAATTAGCATAGATTAAACTGAACAATGAAGGAAAGCCTCATTGTTAAAGATATTTATAATATGAGAAATTAAAAATATTTAAGACCGTATGATTCTTTTAAAAATTAAACAATTTTCTACTGCCCTTTCTGTAATGAAAAATTAATAGGAGGGCCATTCATTGCAGTAAGGGCAATAAAATATTGCCATGTAGAAAATTAGGGAAGACAAACTTCCGGATGACACAGCAATTTATTTAAGGCAAGAAAAAACT
Organism: Cordylochernes scorpioides; assembly: GCA_030710605.1. Lineage (NCBI taxonomy): Eukaryota > Metazoa > Arthropoda > Arachnida > Pseudoscorpiones > Chernetidae > Cordylochernes > Cordylochernes scorpioides. Next base: position 29,424,903 of record CP092868.1, read on the forward strand.
ATGAATGATAAACAAAAGGAATGAGGAATGTTTACAGAGTAAGAAAAAATATAAGCATAAAAATGATACTCTGCTAATAAAATAATAAATAATTCGTTACATAGCTCCTTCCCTATGAGAGCTGTGACCCACAGCTTGCAATTATGATAGTTACTGATATGGATCTAACGTGCTTCTGCCAAGGATTCCACCGAAGTCTTGGAACTTTGTCCCTAGTACCTTTGCGTCCTTTTTATTGCGATATGAAGAGCGGCTTTGTCGTCGTATCGTCTATAAGTACATCGTCATCTTGGAGGGAAGTATTGGCTTTGACACGGCGATGGAATCCTGGAGTCAGTCTCTAAAAATGTATATCACAGCACCCATGGCTTCAAATTCTTCTCGGCGATCTTCATTTTGTCTTCCCTAACTTACCCAGCATCTCCACCAAAATGCCACGTGGAAATTTAGGGAAGACTAACTTCAGGATGACACAGCAATTCATTTAAGGCAAGAACAAACTAAGAATGATAAACATAAGGAATGAGGGAAGTTTACAGAGTAGGAAAAAATATTAACATAAAAATGATACTCTGCTAATAAAATAATAAATAATTAGTTACATAATTGTTTAAATTTTTAAATAAACATATGCGTATAAAATAGTTTCAATTTATCATAACAGATGGCACACGCTAATACATCATTTTTATATTAGTTTATTTAAATATTTTTCATGATGAATTAACAATTAAACTATATTTCATATGCTCATGTGAGCCTAGTCAGGATATGCCTCTTTTTTTAATATCAACACCTGACCTTTTTTATATTTTTTATTCTTTTTAATGTATACTAGACGAGTGACCCGGGCTTCGCCCCGGGATTGACCCGTGTGCATATCTACCCGAGTGATATATATTTTAGATAAGATTTTTTTTATAATTGTTTGTTATTAGCATTATCTATTTGTTTTCATCAGCATAATTTAATCTAATCTTTGATAGAGGGCGCTGTTCGTGAGCTAAGTAGAATAATTTGAATATATAGTTTTAATAATTGATTTATATATTTTTTAAAATAGCCTATCGTCTTCCCCGTATTTTTTACCTATGTATGGAAATTTTGGTTTGAATTGGCGAACTACTGCGAATTTGTATACCGGACATACAAACAAACATACAAACATTCATTTTTATATATATATAAGATATAATATATATCTGCTTTTCACATGAGTGTACATGTGGTGCACTTACAGTAAAAGCAGTCGCTAACCACTACCCACCATGATTATCATGGCCTGTACCACGTGTACCAGTGTAAACAAATATATATATATATACAGTTAAACCTGTATGTATAGGGTGCTATAGAGAGGGGGTACTATAGACAGGGCACTTTTAATGTAAATCACATCGTACTACGTATTTAAAATCGGGGGCTATAGAGAGGAAGGCGTTTTTTAGAGAGGGCGCTATAGACAGATTTAACTGTATATATATATATTAATTAATTGATTGCTCTATATTTTCAAGAATATATATATATATTATATAATCTAAAAATCTCAAATATTTCTATATTTTAAAAAATATATACTTTATTTTATTCATTGATAATTTTATTTTGGTTATCATCGTTTTTAGAAAGACTTTCAGTTTTAGTTGTATAATTTTGTTGTAAATATGCGTAGTTAACCAATCAATCCTTTTAAATCACTAATATAGGATTAAATTATAAATTATATATAATGTGAAACTAACAAATGTGTAATCTTTCCTCAAGTAATTGAAAATAAAAGCTACTTGACGGTAAATAATTATCTTTTTTTATCACGACTGCACCTCAACCCTTTATCTTATCGATCCTTTGTCTTATCAACCCTTTATCAACAACAACAAACTTATTCATAACATATATATGTTTTTCAAATATATTTCATAGATTAAAATACTCTGTTTAAATCGACCGCCAGAGGTCACACTTACCCTATAAAAAATCATTGTTGTTTTTTTTTTTCCCGCTGGCCGGCTCAAATGTTTGTACATTATGTAAATAATTTTTTGTTTTCCTTGTTCTACTCACCTTAATCCAGGCGGTACTTTTACTAAATTATGTGTTTTATATATTTATAAGTTCAATTAAAGAAATCACTAATCAAAACTCTTTTAAATATTTTTTGCCACGACTGAAATTACTATAATCCTCAACATGATCAAAAATACAACGGAAAATCTTATCATTTTAATTTTTATAATATATATATATTAAAAACAAGAAAGGCATACACTGACCGCGCTCATGTGTACATTCTCTATCTTATATAATATATATATATGTAGTAACCGGCGTTCTAAATTAAGCAACCCATTGAGTCTCTCCAACAATGAAAATTCCTCTATTGTATCTTTCCGAAATGGAGACGAGAGTTCTAAGAAAAGATTTGCAATTGTCGGTACCTTCAGGAAATGGCGTAGATTTTCTCATTACGAGGTCTCACTCCACCTTAACTCTTTTAAGATAAAAAAAGAAAATATTCATTTTGTTAAGTGCTTAGATTTTAATTAGTCTTAATTGGTTCTAAGATGATTAAATAAAAAGTGTGTTAAAAGGGTTTATTTGATTAATTATAGTTTAAGCTTGAAATAATTGCTTTCTTAAAGACGCTTAGTTAATTGACGATTTTAATGGTGAGTAGAGACGCCATTGTTGGACGTTTTATTTCTGTTGAGTTTTAAAGAGGTAATAATACGTCTGCTATTTTTTTGTAATTTTTTTGTTCTTTGAAAATAGAATTAATCATGGGCGTGTCATTTCTTTTCTTAATTCTAGAGAAGATACATGGATTTATAAGTTGAAGATGCGTGAATATGATATATTCATATACCAAAAGTAGCACCTCTATCTTTAAAATGCATGAAGGACAATGGTTTCAAGAAAAAAAAAGGTATCTCCTTATCGTGCAACTGAAAGTAACTAATGGCTTGCGCCATCTATCGGAATAAACCAACTATTCGTTGATTTTTAATTATCCCAGAATTGGCCATCAGCAACTTACAGTTTAACAATAAGGAGATACCTCTTTTTTTTCTTAATTAATTCATCTTATCCCAGTACAATATCACATTTATATTATTATTTCACAATAGGTTCATTGTTATTATCCTGATATAAAAGGCAAAGTTGGTGTTAACGAATGAGCCATAAAATTAGTTTTTGCCAAATTCAGATAGGTATACAGCTTGAAGGTTTGTCTGAATTAACGAAACTGTTGTTGTAGTTCATTCGTGTAATCAACTCTACCTTTGATACTAGGGTTTAATAACCAAAAATACATTTTCTTAATGAATGTTTAAGGGAGAAGTGTCTCTTTTTGATGAGCAGAGGTCATTAAAAAAGATTTGACATTCATAATGATTGGGTGAAGTAGAAGGTGTCTGCTTCTGTCATTAAGACTGGGAGCATTACTCAGTAGCAGGCCGACTTAGCTCCAATATGAAATGGCTACTTCTGACATGAGGAACAGACGCCATGAACATCTGCTCCTAACATGGAGTACAAACTCTGATCATACAGTATTCTTGGATCAGGAGCCTTTACAGGGTACTATTAGCAGGGCCAGCTGAGCCCAGGTTTTTTAGTAAGCTTTTTACTGCTCCCCCTCCTCCTTTGTCATCCGGGCTTGGGACTGGCAAAGACGGAGTTTTATAAATAAATTATGATCATTTTCAATCACAGATTTAAATTCAAGCGTTAGTTCATACGTAATTGAACATATCAGTGCATATTCTCATATGCTTAGTGAGTACCACAAATATTCCGTGAAAAACATGAAATTATTTGAACGAATCATAAAATTTACAATAAAATTCGAATAAAATAACCTTGATCCTATTATGTAATGAAGAACTAGGTTACGTTGGCATTTAGCCACGAACAGTTTGTATTTGCTACACTAATAAATTACGCGGTTACCCTGCACTCTGTGAGATATTTTAGTCAGAATAAATATTATGGGACATGGGCTGGCAACACTGTTGACTTTCCGCACGTGACGTTGGTGATAAATATGGGGCAGAGTCTTAGTGACACCAGATGTTTAACCTAGATTACATAGTTTCTGCATAACCTACTTAGCAGACGAATTGTAGTTATCAGCGTTCAAGTCGATTCCAGTTCGACTTTTGGTGATTATATTGACAAATATTCACCTAATACACTCATGGACAAAACTTAAGGAAGTTGAAAGCCTTCTGTTATTTAAAGGAGACAGAGGAAATTTTGTTCACACTTGGTTATCTCATGTTTCTTCAATAAAGGTCACTGTAATATATTTCAGAGTTATTGTATCAACCCCAAAATACATGCTAAAAGGTATAGCTTCCTTAAGTTGTACCTTTTAGCATGTATTTTGGGGTTAAGAGGAGACAAATTGTCGTTATCAGTGTTCATCAAGTCGAGTTCGACTTTTGGTGACTCTATGGACAAATATTCACCTAATACACTCATGAACAAAACTTAAGGAAGGGGAATTTCTTTTATTATATAAAGGAGACAGAGGAAATTTTGTTCACACTTGGTTATCTCGTGTTTCTTCAATAAAGGTCATTGAAATATCATTCAGAGTTATTATCTGAATCCCAATATACATGCTGAAAAGTACAACTTCCTTAAGTTTTGTCCATGAGTGTGTCTTCAATAAAGGTCACTGTAATATCTTTTAGAGTTATTGTCTGAATCCCGATATACATGTTAAAAGGTACAACTTCCTTAATTTTTGTCCATGAGTGTGTCTTCAATAAAGGTCACTGAAATATATTTCAGAGTTATTGTCTGAATCTCAATATACATGCTAAAAAGTACAACTTTCTTGAGTTTTGTCCATGAGTGTATATAGTGTGTCTTTAATAAAGGTCACTGTAATATATTTCAGAGATATTGTCTGAATCCCGATATACATGTTAAAAGGTACCACTTCCTTAAGTTTTGTCCAGTTATGTATATAGTTTTCTCAACAGTGTTTGATACATCTCAGTGCATTCTTTCGCATATGACGTTAGCCAAATAAATTTAGTTTTTCCGTATTCTGGGAGGATTTTTCCTACTAAGAATAAGTGTCCTTCTTCATTACAAGAATGAAATCGAAAGCTTATCTCGATTTACAATGTATACATTTTATTATCTCAATATTTATTGTGATTAGCTTTTGCTTTTTTATCTTCATTTACGGTGAATCTGTGGTAAATCCATGTATAATAAATCTCATTTCCTCCAATTTGCCCAGACTAATCTATTAGCTTGATTGTCTTTATATAATTTTCCTGTATATAAATATTATATTACCATTAGGGTACTATTACTTTTTTTCCTGCATGTATCCTACAATTCTGCTTGGATAATCTGTATAAGACTAGATAGTTTTAATAAAGCTTTTTTTATGTTGTTGTTGTTGTTGCTTATCTCGATTTTCATTCGGTCCCTTTGTGTTACCCATCCCATTGGGATGTTGCCTGCCCTCTACCAGAGTTGTACACACACTGGAATGTACAAATGAGAGTTTTATAACCAATGGGATTGAGACCAAATGCCATTTCTCAAAACCCTTCAGAACGAATAGTCAAATTACCATCCCAACATTAACACCTACAACGATACAACTGATAATCCAAATTTTTGGTTTGGTTCACTTAATTTTGAACATAGGTGATATGACCCTTTAATTACAGACACGCTAGGTATTGTTAGCCATTGAAACCATAGGATCCCAGTATTTTTCATCGCAGTAAGGACAGTAGAAGAGTTTGATTTGAGTGAAAAGGAAAATTTCGTGTTTAATCACTTTCATTTCTTGTATATAGATTATGTATCATTGTTAATAATAACCATAGAAGTAGACTTCCTCTAGGTTCCGTCATCCTATTATTACCCAGTTTATCTGTGATGAATAAAAGAGTATATATACAAATATGTCAAAACACACGGTCATTTAACGCTAGGTAACACCATTTATTGCCCCTGATATAATCGAATATAGTTCAAATACAATGCAGAATTAACTATAAGAATGCTGGATTATAGATCACAGGCAAGTGTGTTATAGGTTACTAAGGGGAAACTTAACACACAAGCTCATAGCGGAAAGGCTCATAATCACACGCTAGCGCATGAGTGGCTTTGAGGAAAGGCTCATAATCACACGCTAGAGCATGAGTGGCTTTGAGGAAAGGATCATAATCACACGCTAGAGCATTAGTGGCCTCTGAGGAAAAGCTCATAATCACACGCTAGAGCATGAGTGGCCAGTGAGGAAAGGATCATAATCACACCCTAGCGCATGAGTGGCTTTGAGAAAAGGCTCATAATCACACGCTAGGGCATGAGTGGCCTCTGAGGAAGGGCTCATAATCACACGCTAGGGCATGAGTGGCCTCTGAGGAAGGGCTCATAATCACACGCTAGAGCATGAGTGGCCTTTGAGGAAAGGCTCATAATCACACGCTAGGGCATGAGTGGCCTCTGAGGAAAGACTCATAATCACACGCTAGGGCATGAGTGGCCTCTGAGGAAGGGCTCATAATCACACGCTAGAGCATGAGTGGCCTTTGAGGAAAGGCTCATAATCACACGTTAGGGCGCATGAGTGGCCTTTGAGGAAAGGATCATAATCACACGTTAAAGCGCATGAGTGGCCTTTGAGTAAAGGCTCATAATCACACGCTAGAGCATGAGTGGCCTTTGAGGAAAGGCTCATAATCACACGCTAGAACATGAGTGGCTTTGAGGAAAGGCTCATAATCACACGCTAGAGCATGAGTGGCCTCTGAGGAAAGACTCATAATCACACGCTAGGGCATGAGTGGCCTCTGAGGAAAGACTCATAATCACACGCTAGGGCATGAGTGGCCTCTGAGGAAGGGCTCATAATCACACGCTAGAGCATGAGTGGCCTTTGAGGAAAGGCTCATAATCACACGTTAGGGCGCATGAGTGGCCTTTGAGGAAAGGATCATAATCACACGTTAAAGCGCATGAGTGGCCTTTGAGTAAAGGCTCATAATCACACGCTAGAGCATGAGTGGCCTTTGAGGAAAGGCTCATAATCACACGCTAGAACATGAGTGGCTTTGAGGAAAGGCTCATAATCACACGTTAAGGCGCATGAGTGGTCTTTGAGGAAAGGCTCATAATCACACGCTAGCGCATGAGTGGCCTTTGAGGAAAGGCTCATAATCACAGCTAAAGCATGAGTGGCTTTGAGGAAAGGCTCATAATCACACGTTAAGACGCATGAGTGGCCTTTGAGGAAAGACTCATAATCACACGCTAGAGCATGAGTGGCATTTGAGGAAAGGCTCATAATCACACGCTAGAGCATGAGTAGCCTCTGAGGAAAGGATCATAATCACACCCTAGCGCATGAGTGGCTTTGAGGAAAGGCTCATAACCACACCCTAGCGCATGAGTGGCTTTGAGGAAAGGCTCATAATTACACGCTACGCATGAGTGGCCTCAGAGGGAAATCTCAAAACGACACGCACGCTTGTTGTCAGCATGTGAGATATATGTAATCAAAGAACAAAGTAATTTATAAACTCCAATGAATTCCAATATTTCTTTCGAATATTTAGATCAAAAATTCAACCAATTATATTTTATCAGAACAAAAAGTTATTATACTCAAAAGTATATTTTATTTTTCAAATATATATTTATTTAGTTAATAAGATAAAATTTACCGAAGAACACAATATACTAAAAAAAATGGTAAACTTGGAATAAGATCCATTAATGGCAAATTGCTCCATATTTGTTACAAACGATTAAAGATAATGATGCAGACGATCCCCATTGTAAGACACGCGATACAAGCAGAAGAATACAACATCTTATTCCTTCGTCTGCTCTATAAGTATTTATCGATTTCCTATTTATTTATTTCGGTAAAAATTTCCTTTTGTATGAATATTAAAGTGGAGATATAAAAATTCTATAATTAGGTTTCTTTTTTAAAGATTTTATTCACAAATCTTTCTAGCTTTCAGGCATGGAAGATCTTCTACGGGAGAAAAACACGATATAAATGTAATACAATATAATACAGCTTATGATTGTAAAACAACATTTGAAAATTATCCCGCATGTGTTTCTTTTTAACGAAAAATCAAAATTTATTTTAAGGAGAAATAACGATTATTTCTAACCTTAAGGATGAAGTATGAAAGGATGAATTATGAAGAGTAATGGATAAACGGAAAAATAAAGTGTCTAGGGATGGGAATGTGTATCCTGTTTTTTTCTCCTGTAGAATAACTTCCATATCCGAAAACTAGAAAGAGATTTGGGAATAAAATTCTTTAAAAAGAAACCTATCCATGGATATTTTCACCTTAATATTCATTTACAGAGAGACTAAATACTCTCTTTATACGTTCATTTTAGTGGTGGTGGTGTCTTGTCCATGGAGTAGATCAGATCGGGCCGTGCACCCTGATCACAATACCGGCCAACAAAGGTGCCTTGTCCATATGGATGTCCTTTTTTTGGGTGGAAGTTAATTTTAGTTCCACCTGTATAAGAACCGTGTGGTTTTTAAAGAACGTTTTTACTGATATTATAAGAAGAAATATTTATCCGTTGTTCTGAGACTTTTTGCTTAAAAGATATAGACAAACGAACGCACCAATTATGAAAAAGATAGTATAAAATGATTGCCTTTCTCTTATTATATTGCTTGGACTGACCCACCTCAACCCTACATCTATGGTCAGCCTTCCAAACTCAACCTCAGCATGGAACTTCCTGGTCAACTGGTTCAACTCTGCAATCTAAACAGAACGCGAGTAAAAGCGCTCAACACTAGTCCATAGTAGTGAGCTAGACTCCCCAGGTAGTTGGTGTTTTGCGCTCCATGGGTTATAAATAGCTTTCTCTTAATATATACCAATTATTGATTTTATCAATGACCTAAAAAAAATAAATCATTTTTAATTGATTTAATTTTTTTATAAATTAACTCTGCTAAATATTTTTCTAATATTGCTAATTATAAGGGAACGCGTTATTTTTTAAAATTAAATTTATTTTTTTCTCTTTTCAAAGCTTTTTCATTAAAGGGAGAAAGGTTCATTGAATAAATGAAGATGTAGAAAATTATTTTTTTTTTATTCTCTCGGCTTTAAAATTTTTATAATTAGAGGTTCGAACTTAATAATTAGAAATGTGAAGTTAATTGAATATAATTGGAAGAACAAACGAACCAATTATCTATGCTATTTTAATTTTTTTTTTCCTTATGGGTGAACTGAAAATGTCTTTAGATATATCAGACTCTCTCTTTAGTAGAAATTTGTTTTAAATGATCAAATATTTGAGTTTAGATATATAAATAAAAAATTAGCACATATATATTGAACATAAAGAAAGTGAAAAGTCTTTGATGTCGTCGGTCGACTCTTTTTTTTTTTAAAGATACACATAGACAATTTTGTTCACACTTGGTTATCTCGTGTGTCTTCAATAAAGAGATCACTGTGTTTCAAATATATTCCAGAGTTATTGTCTGAATCCCGGTATACATGCTAAAAGGTACAACTTCCTCAAGTGTCCATGAGTATATATGGGTACAAACACATATGTTTGCCTAATTTCCATGTGCTCTTTTATTTTTTACAGAAGAATATTTACATGCCAGTATTTTGGATTATTTTTTTTATAAACCTATTTTTTATTTTTTTACTGAGAAGATGGACATTGCAGTCAAGATCCATTGCAGTCACTCAGGCAATTTCAAGGGTTAATGCGCTGGGGCCGGTACCTCGGGGGTTGGGTGGAAAAGCTGCCATCTATTTAAACTATATTTATTTTGAAACAACTAAATGGATTGCAAAAAAAAAAAAATAATTAAATCAAATACCTAAACACTAATATAATACAATTTTTGCCATCACACACTTTTTGCCTGTGATTTATGTGTTACTTCTGCATTGCTTTTCTATGGCACTTCTACTATTTATTATTAATGTACTTTCAGTATGAAGGAAATTGCACTCGGGGGAATTCTCGGGCGAAGCCGGGTCATTCGTCTAGTATTATCTAAAGATTTAATTATGGATTGCACACTATTTTAAACCGAATTATTCATATATGTATGATAAATTAAATTTTATTGCCATCTATCGTTATAATTTTACACAAATAAATCTACTGGCAAATTGTTTCTTTTAAATATCATCAAATATTATCTCTACAGACCTTACTGCAATGGTATGAGTTATTGAATGAGAGGGCTTGGCTCATCAGTAGTGAACCCTCTAATTTGGCGAAACCGCTGAGAGGGTTCACTACTGATGAGCCAAGCCCTCTCATTCAATAACTCATACCATTGCAGTAAGGTCTGTAGAGATAATATTTGATGATATTTAAAAGAAACAATTTGCCAGTAGATTTATTTGTGTAAAATTTCATATATGTATATTTAATTGTAGTGTTAAATCAGATATAGACGTTTAATAAATCAGTTTGAAGATAGAAACTAAAAGATAGAAAGATCAAACATTCCAATTCTATATCACTTTCTTTAAATCAATGGAATATTCTACTTTCCTAACTTCAGTAAAGAAAATAATATAAGAACCTTTTTGACTTATCAGTGGCAAACGCTCATAGCAGTCTCACGAGTATAATCTACCCAACCCCAATGGGATTGTTCTGATTATATAGCTGGCAATTTAGAGAATTTTCTGATATTCTATTTGAGGAAATTGTCTATATAAACTTTGTATATTACAATAAAGTCTCCCTTGAGAGACCATAGCCTAAAAATGATTATACACGGATTCTCCTGGAGGTAGTCTCTCATCAAAAACTCTATCAGGTCAGGTCAAACTATGAGGAAGCTTTCAATCGAAATAGTGTTTCTTGTAAGAGACCATTTCTAAGCGAGATCAGTTTTCACAATGGAGACTCTGTTGTTGTTAGTGTCCATCAAGTCGAGTTCGACCTTTGGTGACTGATTGGACAAATATTCTCCAATTTGATCTGTTGGTGACAATCTCTCGCCGACTTTTGGTAACTATATGGACAATTATTCTCCAATTTGATATATTGGTTATCATCACTCGCCGACTTTTGATAACTATATGGACAATTATTCTCCAATTTGATCTATTGGTGACCATCACTCGCCGACTTTTGGTAACTATATGGACAAATATTCTCCAATTTGATCTGTTGGTGACAATCTCTCGCCGACTTTTGGTAACTATATGGACAATTATTCTCCAATTTGATATATTGGTTATCATCACTCGCCGACTTTTGATAACTATATGGACAATTATTCTCCAATTTGATCTATTGGTGACCATCACTCGCCGACTTTTGGTAACTATATGGACAAATATTCTCCAATTTGATCTGTTGGTGACAATCTCTCGCCGACTTTTGGTAACTATATGGACAATTATTCTCCAATTTGATATATTGGTTATCATCACTCGCCGACTTTTGATAACTATATGGACAATTATTCTCCAATTTGATCTATTGGTGACCATCACTCGCCGACTTTTGGTAACTATATGGACAAATATTCTCCAATTTGATCTGTTGGTGACAATCTCTCGCCGACTTTTGGTAACTATATGGACAATTATTCTCCAATTTGATATATTGGTTATCATCACTCGCCGACTTTTGATAACTATATGGACAATTATTCTCCAATTTGATCTATTGGTGACCATCACTCGCCGACTTTTGGTAACTATATGGACAAATATTCTCCAATTTGATCTGTTGGTGACAATCTCTCGCCGACTTTTGGTAACTATATGGACAATTATTCTCCAATTTGATATATTGGTTATCATCACTCGCCGACTTTTGATAACTATATGGACAATTATTCTCCAATTTGATCTATTGGTGACCATCACTCGCCGACTTTTGGTAACTATATGGACAAATATTCTCCAATTTGATCTGTTGGTGACAATCTCTCGCCGACTTTTGGTAACTATATGGACAATTATTCTCCAATTTGATATATTGGTTATCATCACTCGCCGACTTTTGATAACTATATGGACAATTATTCTCCAATTTGATCTATTGGTGACCATCACTCGCCGACTTTTGGTAACTATATGGACAAATATTCTCCAATTTGATCTGTTGGTGACAATCTCTCGCCGACTTTTGGTAACTATATGGACAATTATTCTCCAATTTGATATATTGGTTATCATCACTCGCCGACTTTTGATAACTATATGGACAATTATTCTCCAATTTGATCTATTGGTGACCATCACTCGCCGACTTTTGGTAACTATATGGACAAATATTCTCCAATTTGATCTGTTGGTGACAATCTCTCGCCGACTTTTGGTAACTATATGGACAATTATTCTCCAATTTGATATATTGGTTATCATCACTCGCCGACTTTTGATAACTATATGGACAATTATTCTCCAATTTGATCTATTGGTGACCATCACTCGCCGACTTTTGGTAACTATATGGACAAATATTCTCCAATTTGATCTGTTGGTGACAATCTCTCGCCGACTTTTGGTAACTATATGGACAATTATTCTCCAATTTGATATATTGGTTATCATCACTCGCCGACTTTTGATAACTATATGGACAATTATTCTCCAATTTGATCTATTGGGACCATCACTCGCCGACTTTTGGTAACTATATGGACAAATATTCTCCAATTTGATCTGTTGGTGACAATCTCTCGCCGACTTTTGGTAACTATATGGACAAATATTCTCCAATTTGATATATTGGTTATCATCACTCGCCGACTTTTGATAACTATATGGACAATTATTCTCCAATTTGATCTATTGGTGACCATCACTCGCCGACTTTTGGTAACTATATGGACAAATATTCTCCAATTTGATCTATTGGTGACCATCACTCGCCGACTTTTGATAACTATATGGACAATTATTCTCCAATTTGATCTATTGGTGACCATTACTCGCCGACTTTTGATAACTATATGGACAATTATTCTCCAATTTGATCTATTGGTGATCATCACTCGCCGACTTTTGGTAACTATATGGACAAATATTTTCCAATTTGATCAATTGGTGATCATCACTCGCCGACTTTTGATAACTATATGGACAATTATTCTCCTATTTGATCAATTGGTGACCATTACTCGCCGACTTTTGATAACTATATGGACAATTATTCTCCAATTTGATCAATTGGTGACCATCACTCGACGACTTTTGGTAACTATATGGACAAATATTCTTCAATTTGATCTATTGGTGACCATCACTCGCCGACTTTTGATAACTATATGGACAATTATTCTCCAATTTGATTTATTGGGAACCATCACTCGCCGACTATTGATGACTATATGGACAATTATTATCCAATTTGATATGTTGGGGATCATCACTCAACGACTTTTGGTGACTATATGGACAAATATTCTCCAATTTGATATGTTGGTGACCATCACTCATAGCTCATCTAGTGACCTTCCGGTAGTTTTCTTGACCCCTTCTATCCGCTCATTGCAGGTTTTCTTCTCTTCATTCTTCTTTCAATTTTTCCCAACATAGTCATCTTTTCTGAGTCATTTACTCTCATTATGTGTCAGAAGTAGGTCCGTCTTTGTTTAAGATGTAGCGGCTGAGGAAGCAGGACACCGATATCTGCACCTGTGTCAAGGAGAAAACTAATTTTGTTGCGGTAGTCAATGATAAATAGATGGTGGCCTTTACTATTACAACAATCATTAAGCCCGGTGGTTACTGATTGTTGTAGGCCTTTACTATTACAACAATCATTAAGCCCGGTGGTTACTGATTCTTGTAATAATAAAGGCCACCGTCTATTTAGCACTGACTAACGCAACAAAATTAGTTTTCTCCTTGACACAGGTGCAGATATCGGTGTCCTGCTTCCTCAATCGCTACAAATATTTGGGATTCTACCAGAATTATTATTTTTTTAAGATTTAAACATTTAACCATTTTAAAAGTTTGTAATGACACTCTAGAGTTGCTTTCTCTACTCTACCGTAATAGAAATGTATAGGATATTATTCTGATTCGAAAAGTAAAATGAATGAAGGCTTGAATTCTTTATATTAATGAATGCGTCCTCTCAAATCTTATATTAAAATATAGGATTATATTTCAAGAAATATCTAATTTCGACATTTAGAAGCGTCTGACAATCATCCCGTTTTTTAAAACAATATATACACACAGAAATAATAAATTATAAGACGATAACGTACCATTCAAATATAAGAAATTGAATCATTAAAGCACAAATTTCTCTTTTTATAATATAAAATAAACTTCTACTGTCCTTACTACAATGAAAGAACAAGATATTTCTTATCGCAATAGGGATAGTAGAAGTTAGTTTTATATTCAAAAAGAAATAAACATTCGTGCTCTTTAATGCTTCTATTTCTTTGAAATAATAAAATATTTTTAAAATGTTAACTGTGAATTAATAAGTGTGTTTTTATCTAAATTAAATTCCAAATCTTTAAAAAGAAATTATATCAACAGAATGGTTAAGAAATAGGAAATGAAAGGGAGCACTACTTTGTGTATCTTGTTTCTTAACAAGTCAAAAAAAAAAAGATTCAAATAAAAGGACCAAAGTCCTCATTGCCTAAGGGTTAGGAAAAATCTCTTGAGATGTCGGTACAGGAAATTGCTAAAGACAACTTTAAGAACAAACTACTATAGACATAAATTGTGTTTTCTTCCTCTATTCTACAAATTAAAGAATTAACTCTTTTTTTAACTAACAGAATAATTAACAAATTCATATTTGTAATAAGAATCCTATATACGTATATTCATTAAAACAATAATAAACAATAAGAGGAGCTTCTTGTGTAGATTTCTTTATTACCGCAAGCTTTCGAACAGAACGTTCTTCATCGGGCGTGGATAGTAAAACGTGCTAACATGCTATTAGAGGAGAAAAACTAATATATACACCAATAAATTTACATATTGAAGAGAAAATAGCGTAAAAAGAGAATAAAACATAAATATTTAAAATGAAATTTACATAATACAAGCGTGACGACTAAAAAATAAGCAATAAACTTGAAAGAGACTAAAAACTAAGGTAAAATTATTATTAAAACGGCGACATCCCTACACCAAAAGAACAAAGAATAAAACAGTATATGGAAGCCAAAATCCACCAGACCAAGGAGGGTCCCACCCAGTGCTGCAACCATCTTTGAGATATAAGAGGGGGGGTGGGGGGTGGGGGGGTGAAAGACAAGCTATTTATAAAGTATCTGGTAAATGTCTGGGAGGTCTATTTTGCGGTTACAACTATTGTTTTGTGTGGAAATAATAGATTCTAGGCAGAGTCGGTGATATTTGTTATGTATATGCCGGTATTTAACTTGAGGATGGTCGAGATCAAAACTATGGCCTGTTTGTGCTATATGCGTGAAAATTAAGGATTTGGGATCTTTATTGCGGATGTTACGTCTGTGCTCTGAAATACGGATGCCAGTAGTTCTTCCTGTTTCTCCAACATAAGAAGTTGGGCAATCCAGGCACTGTATGGAATAAACTGCGCCGGTAGAGTTTATGGGTAGGGTGGGTTTGTCAGATTTGGTGATGTGATGTCTAAGGATGGTGGCTAAGCTGGGGGGACTATTGTAGAGAACTTTTATGCCGTATGGTCGTAGGACTCTGGAAATGGATACTGCGGCAGGGGAGAACGGGAGCCAACAAGTGGCCCTGTGAATTGTAGTGGTTCTTTGGACACGTGGATCAAAAGTATGTTTTACTATGAAATCTATGGGATAACCAGCGGTTGTTAATAAGGAATGGATTCTAGATATTTCTATTGTTTTAAAAATGGGTAAGGAACAATGGGTAACAATTCTTTTAGTTAAGGTCCTGACTGTATTAATTTTAAAGGAGATGGGACCATTGGAGGAGAAATGTGTATATTGGGGAGGGATATGCTTCTTATGAAAAACAGAGGTGTGAAAAGACTGAGGGGTGCGAATAATAAGGATGTCTAGGAAAGGTAAAACAGAACCTATTTCTGTTTCGTATGTAAACTTAATATGGGGGTTGAAATCATGCAAGGTGCTGTATGTGAGTTGAAGGCTGTCTGTTTTAATAATGCAAAAGATATCATCTACATATCTCCTCCAATAGTAAATATCGGAAGGGAGGGCTTGATTGATCCACGCGTCCAAAGAACCCATGACTATTTCAGAGATGATTGATGATAGGGGACTACCCATAGGGGTTCCTCTGGTCTGTTTATAAAACTGCTTGTTGAAGGTGAAAGTGCAGACCGAGAGGCAGAGAGAAGCCAGTTGCAGGATATGGGAAGCTGTTTGTGTGTCAATGTTATTGGCAACCAGGAACGATTGCAACTTGTCAGCAATGAGAGAGTGTGGCAGTGAGAGGTATAAGGACGTGACATCAAAAGACACCATACTGTGTAGGGGTGGTGGTTGTAAACTGCAACTGGCTTCTCTCTGCCTCTCGGTCTGCACTTTCACCTTCAACAAGCAGTTTTATAAACAGACCAGAGGAACCCCTATGGGTAGTCCCCTATCATCAATCATCTCTGAAATAGTCATGGGTTCTTTGGACGCGTGGATCAATCAAGCCCTCCCTTCCGATATTTACTATTGGAGGAGATATGTAGATGATATCTTTTGCATTATTAAAACAGACAGCCTTCAACTCACATACAGCACCTTGCATGATTTCAACCCCCATATTAAGTTTACATACGAAACAGAAATAGGTTCCGTTTTACCTTTCCTAGACATCCTTATTATTCGCACCCCTCAGTCTTTTCACACCTCTGTTTTTCATAAGAAGCATATCCCTCCCCAATATACACATTTCTCCTCCAATGGTCCCATCTCCTTTAAAATTAATACAGTCAGGACCTTAACTAAAAGAATTGTTACCCATTGTTCCTTACCCATTTTTAAAACAATAGAAAGATCTAGAATCCATTCCTTATTAACAACCGCTGGTTATCCCATAGATTTCATAGTAAAACATACTTTTGATCCACGTGTCCAAAGAACCACTACAATTCACAGGGCCACTTGTTGGCTCCCGTTCTCCCCTGCCGCAGTATCCATTTCCAGAGTCCTACGACCATACGGCATAAAAGTTCTCTACAATAGTCCCCCCAGCTTAGCCACCATCCTTAGACATCACATCACCAAATCTGACAAACCCACCCTACCCATAAACTCTACCGGCGCAGTTTATTCCATACAGTGCCTGGATTGCCCAACTTCTTATGTTGGAGAAACAGGAAGAACTACTGGCATCCGTATTTCAGAGCACAGACGTAACATCCGCAATAAAGATCCCAAATCCTTAATTTTCACGCATATAGCACAAACAGGCCATAGTTTTGATCTCGACCATCCTCAAGTTAAATACCGGCATATACATAACAGATATCACCGACTCTGCCTAGAATCTATTATTTCCACACAAAACAATAGTTGTAACCGCAAAATAGACCTCCCAGACATTTACCAGATACTTTATAAATAGCTTGTCTTTCACCCCCCCACCCCCCACCCCCCCTCTTATATCTCAAAGATGGTTGCAGCACTGGGTGGGACCCTCCTTGGTCTGGTGGATTTTGGCTTCCATATACTGTTTTATTCTTTGTTCTTTTGGTGTAGGGATGTCGCCGTTTTAATAATAATTTTACCTTAGTTTTTAGTCTCTTTCAAGTTTATTGCTTATTTTTTAGTCGTCACGCTTGTATTATGTAAATTTCATCTTAAATATTTATGTTTTATTCTCTTTTTACGCTATTTTCTCTTCAATATGTAAATTTATTGGTGTATATATTAGTTTTTCTCCTCTAATAGCATGTTAGCACGTTTTACTATCCACGCCCGATGAAGAACGTTCTGTTCGAAAGCTTGCGGTAATAAAGAAATCTACACAAGAAGCTCCTCTTATTGTTTATTATTGTTTTAATGATCGTTTTAAAGAGTTTAATTTCTACAATACGTATATTCGTTTAACCTAGGTTTCAATGAGCATGAAAATTCAAAATATAATTATAACTATATATATAATTGTTATATTAAAATATTATTTTGTTCAAAATTATATTTCATAGATTCAAATACTCTGTTAATTCGACCGGCAGAGGTCACGCATCCCCTATAAAAACTCATTGTTGTTGTTTCCCGATGGCCGGCTCAAATCTTTTGTACATTATGTAGATAAGTTTTTCATTTTTTAGATTCTCACTCCTTAAGCCAGGCAGTACTTTTATCAAATTATGTTTTTATGTATTCTTTATTAGCTCAATTAAAGCTATTTTTGATCTTTACTATTTTTATTATACTTTCAATATTTTTGCCACGACTGCATACCAATACCATTGACCTAATACTAATATATTCCAAAATATATCAAATCCCAAGATCATAATCTCAATCTTAAAAATAATATCAAAATCAAGCAGAAATCTATTTTTTTTATAACATATATATATACCATAACTTCTTTATTTTTTAGAATTGCGATGCTTGCTTTGTGTGTTTTGCTTTGGTGTTTGTTTTTTTCTTTGGACAATTTTCTTTGGTTAATTATGTAAAATAATGAATTGAACAGGATTGTATATAGCCGATTTGTTGTGATGTAGAGAGAGGTATTGACGCAAATATCCCTGAGTTTGGGATATCGCGTTTCATGATGTTAATAAAGTTTATTTATAACTTCTTTATTTATATATAATAGATGCCATCGAAGAGTTATTTTCAGACATATATAAATATAAACTTTTTTTCGACGCGTATGATTCTTTTTGATTTAAAATAATTTTATATTGCCCTTATCGCAATGATAATAATAATGGAAAGGCATCGTTCATCAGTAGTGAACCCTCCCAGCGGTTTCACCAGTTAAATCTACCACACCGCTTTAATATTGCATTTTTCTGTCTTCCTTTTATACTGATACTAAAGCTAGACTCTTGGAAAGGGTATTTTATATGTACTATGGACATAAGCTTTCATTATTTAATCATTGCAGTGAGGACAGTAGAACATGTTGTTATATTAAAATATTATTTAATTCAAAATTGTATTTCATAGATTCAAATACTCTGTTAAATCGACCGGCAGAGGTCACGCTTCCCCTATAAAACTCATTGTTGTTGTTTCCCGATGGCCGGCTCAAATATTTTGTACATTATGTAAATAAGTTTTTAATTTTTTAGATTCTTACGCCTTAAGCCAGGCAGTACTTTTATCAAATTGTGTTTTTATGGCGCGCTAATCCGTAATAATATCTATAAATAAATATAAAGTATATATTGGATCTAAATTTATTATTCAACCAATATTTCTAGGGGCAAAACGCCTCTCTTTATCAAGGCTTTGATTTAAACTAAATCACGTGGGTAGGTGATTATATTGATTTGCTTTATATTTATTTATATATATTATTATGGATTGCGCTCAATCTTTAAAATATATATATATGGAAAATTTGCCGGGAGGAAATTAATCCATGGAAGCAATGGGCGCCTCTCCCGTCAAAATAAACGTCAAAACCATAGATGGCGCCAGGTTTTGACGTTTATTTTGACGGATGAGGCGCCCATTGCTTCTATGGATTAATTTCCTCCCGGCAAATTTTCCATCTATATTCTAGCCATAGATTTGGCCCAGCCACATTGCCAGCAAAACACCTCTTTAGTAGATTGTGAAGATTCCATTAGATCCCGTGTGGATCTCATTGAATAAAGTTCTAGACTGACGAAGGCCATTAGCCCGAAACCATGGTCTCTAGGTGGACGCTTCTCAGTTTGCCAAAGCTGGTGTTGTGACTTTGTCACCGACCAGAGGCCGCTAGTTGCGGCGACGGTCAATAGATGGCGTCAGGTTTTGACGTTTATTTTGACGGAAGAGGCGCCCATTTCTTCTATATATATATATATATATATATATGTAGATAGTAAAAATGCATATATTAGATTTAATAAAAGATTTATTTGGCAATATTTCGGCTGGCTGAACGCCAACCTTTATCGAGGCATTACATTTTTGTATACACAAACTCAGCACCGCATAGTGTTATAATATCACAGTTGAAATCAGTTTGTGTATACAAAAATGCAATGCTTCGATAAAGGTTAGGGTTCAGCCAGCCGAAATATTGGAAAATAAATCTTTTATTCAATCCAATATATGCCTTTTTACTATCTAATGATTTAAGTATGGATTGCTCTATTTTCAGAACAATATATATATGTGTTAAAAAATTAATTTATCTTAAAAATATTTTTTCAAACACACATCAATGATATATGAATTTAATAACAAAATATTATTTTAAAGGCCTATAATGATTTAAAGTATTTATTGGATGGAAGTAATTATTTATTCAAACTAATATTTAGAATGGAAGGTTACCAAAATATTCATCAAGATTCAATAAACATAGAAATACTGAGCATACAACGCCATCTATAGAGAGATAATCGAATTATTTATTGCAATATTTTCCCATCAAATAACTTGCTACTATCCTTACTGCGATGGTAAAAATATCTGGTTAAATGGGTTTCCTATAAAGAGAATATTAGTTAATAACCTATCTTAAGATTTACTTTATGTTCTTCATCATAAAGTTCTATACTAGGGTTATAAAACAAAATATATATGTATGTTATATTAAAATATTATTTTATTTAAAATTATATTTCATAGATTCAAATACTCTGTTCAATCGACCGCCAGAGGTCACACTTCCCCTATAAAAACTCATTGTTGTTCTTTCCCGATGGCCGGCTCAAATCTTTTGTACATTATGTAAATAAGTTTTTCATTTTTTACATTCTTACACCTTAAGCCAGGCAGTACTTTTATCAAATTATGTTTTTATATATTCCATAAGCTTAATTAAAGCTATTTTTGATCATTACTATTTTTATTATACTTTCAAGATTTTAACCACGACTGCATTACCATAGCATAATCCTCAAGATAATCAAAATCAACAGAAATCTCTTTTTTTTAATATAACATATATATGTTATGAATAATTTTGTTTGTTGTTAGATAAAGGGTTGATAAGACAAAGGATCGATAAGATAAAGGGTTGAAGGTGCAGTCGTGATAAGAAAATGATAATTATTTACCATCAAGTAGTTTTTATTTTCAATTACTTGAGGAAAGATTACACATTAGTTATTTTCACATTATATAGAATTTATGAAGTTAATCCTATATTAGTGATTTAAAAGGATAGATATGTTAACTACGCATATTTACAACAAAACTGAAAGTCTTTCTAAAAACGATGATAACAAAAGTAAAATTATCAATGAATAAAATAAAATATAAAATGAAAGGATTTAAAAGCACGAATGTTTCTTTTATACATAATACAAACTTCTACTGCCCTTACTGCGATGAAAAAATATATTGGGAGGGCTTGGCTCATCAGTGATGAACCCTCCCAACGGTTTCGCCAATTTAATCCACCAGACCGCTTCTCAGAGCTCTAATACCGTATTGGACGATTCTGCTTATATACGCAGCACTGAAGGATGGAATCTCAGAAATGGTTTTCAAGAAAACTATGGACATAAGCTTATAGGACAGTAGAATTACATTCAAAATAAAATATATATTTTTTAGAATATAGAAATTTTAAATTTTTAGATAATATAATATATATATATATTAAAAAACGAAAGAAAAAAATAAAAGATAAAAAAAGATCAGGTGTTGAAATCAATATTAATTAAAATAATCATATTCGTGGATGGCTTTTCTTGATTTATCAAGAAATTGGGTTGGCCAAATATCAGGGAACAGGCTAAATCAATGAATAGTTTATTTCTGTTCCACCAGATGGCGCTCTGCCTTCTGAAAAGCACTGTGCTCCTGGTCAGGATATGCCATTTTTAATATTGATATATATATATATATATATATACCAGAGGCATCTCTCCTTTTAAAATGCATCAAAACAATACATTTTGTTTTATAACCCTAGTATAGAACTTTATGATAAAGAACATAAAGTAAATCTTAAGATAGGTTATTAACTAATATTCTTTATAGAAAACCCATTTAACCAGATATTTTTTACCATCGCAGTAAGGATAGTAGCAAGTTATTTGATGGGAAAATATTGCAATAAATAATTCGATTATCTCTCTATAAATGGCGTTGTATGCTCAGTATTTCTATGTTGATTGAATCTTAATGAATATTTTGGTAACCTTCCATTCTAAATATCGGTTTAAATAAATAATTACTTCCATCCAATAAATACTTTAAATCAATATAGGCCTTTAAAATATTATTTTATTATTAAATTCATATTTTATCAATGTATGTGTAACAACAGTTGCATCGAAATATTCAATTTTTTAATATCTTCTTATATCTTTTTGAACATTGAATTCTAAAATGCAAGTATTTTCTTTTTTTAAGATGTATTTTAATTGATTTCATCATTGACTATTCTTTATTTTTGTCCATAGATTTAGAATATTTTGAATATTGTTGTAAATATGTATCGTTGACCTACCTATTTTTTTTAATTCACGAATATAGAACTCAATTTATAAATTCTATATTACTGTGAAAAATAATTGATGTTTAATTCTTTTCAGGTAATTGAAAATAAAAACTACTTGGAAGGTAAATAACTATCTTTCCTTTTTCATGATTGCACCTTCAATTCTCTATCTTTTTCAACAACAAAACAAATTATCCATAACATGTATATATTGTTGCACCAAGTTGCAGCTTTGCAGGGTCGTCGACCTTGGTTTCTTCCTTCTTGGTGTTATACACGTTTCCCGAGCGGGTTTCCATATTTAAAGCAAATAAATAAAAGTAAATAAAAATAAATTACCTTTCAAAGTTATTGTGTTTATTTATTCGTTGTCTTCCTCGTAGGTCGTAATCCGCAGTCTTCCTCTAGGTCCTCTCTCGCTCCAATAACCAATCAAGATATATGTACAATAAATATTACAAAAGAAATGAAACTATAAAAAGGAATAATGATAATCTCTCTCTAAATATTCTGTTTTAAATTAATATTAAATATCATAGAATATTTTGAATAAATGTAAGGCGCATTAAAATTGATGTAACAATATATATATTATTTTAAAAATATATATTCTTTCTTCTGATGCTTGATTTTGGTATACATGTACATGTTATTTCAGTCTGGTAATAATGATAAAAAGTGAAGATCAGAAATATCTTTAATTAATCTTATGGAACATAAATACATAATTTGATAAAGTATTACTTGAATTAAGACGTAAGAATAAAGAAAACGAAAGACCTATTTACATAATTACAAACTATTTGAGCCGGCCAACGGGAAACAACAACAATAGGTTTATATAGGGAAAGCGGCGACATCTGGTGGTCGTCTTAACAGAGTAGTTAATTCTAGAAATGATAATTTTTATACAACATATATATATATTAAGATTAGAATTATTTTTGTATTTTGTTGTTGAAAAGAGGTGAAGTCGTAAAAAGTAAAGATAATTATTTACCTTTCAAGTAGATTTTATTTTAAATTACTTGAAGTAAAAATACACATAAAATTATTTATCACAACAATATAGAATTTATAGAATGAATTCTATAATCGTGATTTTAATTTAAAAAGGTAGGGTTAACTTTACATATTTACAACAATAATTATTAAAGTGGTATGTTGTGCATCTATGGTCAAATATGTAAAAACAGTCAATGAATGAAAATAAAATATATGTTTTCAAAAAAAAATAATATAATTGTATTTTTGATTATATAATATATATATACATATATTACGATGCACTAGTGCGCCATCTGTTATGAAAATTCGAAACTATTTTATACTCGTAAGATTCTTTTTGAAATTAAACAATTTCTACTGACCTTACTGCAATGGAAAAATTTATGGGAGGGCCTGGCTCATCAGTGGTGAACCCTCCCAGCGGTTTCGACAGTTTAATCTACCATACCGTTGTTATATTGCATTTTTCGATCTTCTTTTTATAGTGATACTGATGCTAGACTCTTGGAATGGAAATTTTAGATATACTATGGACATAAGCTTTGAGGACAGCAGAATTACATACAATTATAAATATACAACAACAACAAAAGCCTTTATTGAGGACCTCTCGTCCTATAAAGGATTCGCCAGTTTCCAGAGTAATTGAAGAGAAGAGAACTAAGAATACAGAAAGAAACCTATAAGTAATAGGTATAGTATAGTATTTTCTACACTGTGACTATATACAACAGCAGCAACAAGGCTTTTACTGGAATCAAAGTCCCATACAGGATTCGTCATTCTAATCCTGACAAAGATTATTCACATATAATAATTTACATCAATTAGATTATGTATATAGCTTCCTTTTCTCTTTAGCCGTCTTCCAAAAGTTGAACAACGCAAACGCTCCAGCTCTGTTTCTCACCACCTCATTCAACAGGAGCTCCAAAGAGAGTCCCTCAAGGCCTATTTCACAAATGAGCACTTCTCGTTCGTCTTTCAGCCCCATACATGAGAGTATATGGCGATGTAGCCCCGGCTCCATTCTTGTACCGAAAATCTCGCATGTCCAACCGTCTGTTTTAAATATTCTGGAACGATCATCAGTAAAGAGCACCGAGAGGATTCTCTGTCCGGCAATACACCGTTTGACCCGGAGCGGGAAATCGCTGGACAGATAGTGTTCCGGTAACGGAGTTGAGCAGATGTTTTTATAGTGGGGGTATAGTCTTGAATTTATTATTCTTGTGTGATCCTTTTGCAGAGATTGATCTATTGCAGTCCTGATTATGTAGGGAATTTCTCTTTGTAATGTTCTATAGTCTGTGCAGAAATTCAACAATTATAAATATATGACATTTGAAATACTATCCCGCATGTGTTTCTTTTCAAAGCGAAAATTCGAATTTTATTTCAAGGAGAAATAACGATTATTTCTAACATTTTTAGATGAGGTATGAAAGGGTGAATTGTGAAGAGTAATGATAAACGGAAAATAAAAGTGTCCAGGGATGGGAATTTTGAATTTTCGTTGAAAGGAAACACATGCGGGAGAGTATTTCAAATGTCGTTTTACAATCATAAGCCGCATTATATTATATTGTAATATATATATATATATATGTAAATATATATTTGCCCTCCCATTTGAAAATAATTTATACACTTATAATTAAATAGATGTAATAAAATAAATAAATATATATATATAATACGAGTAAGGTATTTATTTATAAATAGAAAAGAATAAACAATAAAGGACTAAAGAAAGGAAGTATTTCACGCCCAAAAGATAAATGGAAATCTTGTCAGTTTCATCCGTATCAGACGATCTTAACAATCAACAACAGACTTCGTCTGCTTATTTATTTTTCTCCTAAATTCATTTTTATTTCTTCCGTTTATTCTCTCATCTAGAAGCATTTATTTAATTAAATACATTTTTATTTCTTAATATTTAAATAAAATATTATACAAAATTATTTATAGATATATTTTTGTCTATATATATTATAAATATTATACTATTTTATTATTAAATGTCAATTTTATCGTGAGATAGGTTAATTTATTCAATTTTATTTTTGATATTAAATATGTATAATGATAAATTTTGACGTTAGGAATTCGCTTAGATCAAAATTATTTAATTTTAGCTCTTTATATTGTTAAATGAAGACATTAATACGTGAATGTTTCTTTTACAAATAAATATAACTTCTACTGTCCTTACTGCGATGAAAAAATATATTGGGAGGGCTTGGTTCATCAGCGGTGAACCCTCAAAGCGGTTTCGCCAATTTAATCAACCAGACCGCTTCTTTAGAGCTCTAATACTGTATTGGATCATTCTGCTTATATATTATACAATGAAGGATGAAATGGTATTTTAGAAAACTATGAATATAAGCTTTTAGGACAGTAGAATTACATTTGAATATTTGCATCGAGCAATGCTCTTCCGTTATTTTGTTTTTCAAACTGAAATAATGCAATATATTTTCTCTCAATATATAATAAGTAATTAAATATGTATATAATAAATGTTTATATAAAAATTGTATTTATTATTAAGTTGTTAACGTGTTAATCCTGTTAAAAGACTGACAAGTCTGAAAGCTTGAAAATAAAAAGTTGCACAAGAAACTTTTTTAAAAAAGCTCTTTCGCAAACAATAAGGACAAGTTAGGCATAAATTAATACAAAGCAATAATGCGCCATTTATATACATTGAATGAAGACAATCAATACGCGAATGTTTCTTTTATAATTAAATATTTATATTCTTTATAACTTTATATTGTAAATATTGTTCATTTATATCCATGATAAACATTGTAGACTTATTTTAAGTAAATTTGAGTATAAATAGGAAATCAAAGTAAAGCTATACATTTCGTTTAATTTCCATAGTTTAGAGGCTGGCAGTATTTCTAGCTTCTCAGAGCTTCCTTTGGCAAATCCTTTGATGGTATCGTAGGATTTTTCCCGATATTTATTTCATGAATTCCATTCAAGACCTTTTACCTCTTTCTTTGTCTTCCTTCTATATATCCTTCTAACTTTAACTTTATTAACATCCTATAACACGATATTCCAAACTCAGGGATATTTGCGTCAATACATTTCTAACATCATATCAAATTGGCTATATACAAGGAGAAAGGAGAAAAAAAGACAAACATACAAAAGCAATTCTTTCAAAATTTACTTCCCTCTCTTTTCCAGTTCAAAAGATAGTTATATATATATCTACAAAATTGATTCAAATTTTTATATGTTCTTTTCTCATTTACGAATTCATGTAGCTGTCCGATGCTACGAAATTTTCTTTCCCTATAATCCCGAAAAATGAACATTCCAGAAGTAGATGTTTCGAGTCTTGAATTTCTCATCTGCAGAAGCATATCGGTTCCTTCACCACGCCGATAGTTGTCAAAAAATTTCAAAAATTTCCATGATCAGTGATAAATTGGACATTATAAAAATCTGGACGGAAAAGAAATTGAAATTCCAAACACAAAAAAAGCATCTAAATATTCAATTTGTATTGACAAAAACTTCATTCAATTTTCACTCTAAAAATAACAATACTTTGAGCATGAGGTTCATAAGTTACATCCTGCTAGCAATGTCTTTATCTACTCCGAAAGTTGGACAAGATGTCCAATCATGATGATTTTCCGCCTCTCAATCACCCCCTTGAAAACACATGAGATAACCAAGTGTGAAAAAAGGGGGTCGGTGGAAGGATGGTCTAAAACGTTGGTTTTCGACCGCTACGACCCGGGTTCAATTCCCGCATTGGGCACTTTTTTCTGATTAAAAGAAATGCTCTAATGGCCCCAGATTCTTGCAAAAGTCCAACCCCCCAGCGAGTGCAAGTAACCAAAACGGGACTCTGGCACATTTGTAAGTGCAAAGTCGAACTGCTTTCCATATGTGTAGACATATGGTGCACTTACAGTAAAAGCAGTTGCCAACTTCTACCCACCATGATTATCATGGCCTGTACCACGTGTACTAGGGATAAGCAGAAAAAAAGTGTGAAAAAAATTACCTCGTTCTCCAAGAAAAAAAAAAACATACAACTGGCGATATCAAAGACGTTTGGACAAAATGTCTAAACATGATGATCCCCCGCCTCTCAATGTTCCTTGAAGCCCCAAGTCCAAAGGTGGTGGTAGCATTAGCCTTTTTTGGACGTTGTTGTAACAATATTTTAAAGAAAACGGATTAAACAAAGGTTCTGTAGGATAGGTTGATTAGAAACTTTAATGTAGGTAGTGTAAATAGCAATATTTTTGTTTGAAATTTATATTAAGTTAAACCTGTCTATAGCGCCCCCTCTAAATAGAGGGGATGTTACGTCTAATTTTCGATATGTTTTATATTTTTAATTATAATAAAATAATTAAAGCTTCCAGGGCTAAGTTTCTTGTGCAATTTTTTTTTTTCAAGTTTTATGGCTTGTCAGTCCTTCAACAGGAGTATCACATTAACATATTAATGATAAATACTAATATGTAATACTCCTGTTAAAGGACTGACAAGTCCGAAAGCTTGATAATAAAAGGTTGTACAAGAAACTTAACCCTGGAAGCTTTATTTATTTTATATTATTATAATTTTCAGGGAAGAAATTTTATATTTTAATTAGTTTATATACAGTTAAACTTGTCTATAGCGCCCCCTCTAAATAGCGCCTTACTCTCTATAGCGCCCGATTTAAATACATAGTACGATACGATTTACATTAAAAGTGATCTGTCTATAGCACCCCCCTCTCTATAGCACTCTATGTTGGTGAGTCCCAAGAGGGGGCGCTATAGACAGGTTTAACTGTATTATTTTTTACTATTTATGTTTGATGTTAAATTCGAATTTTTAAATTGTATATATATATATCTAGATGAGATTTGAGTAATACTTCGGTGGAACACAAATCTTTTAAATATTCTGATAATATTTAAATAAAAAATAGTAAAGGAAAGGAATAGAAAGAGAAAATGGTAAAAGTGAAATAAGAATTAGATTAATGGACTAGATAGGAGAAAACTATGAAGGAATAAAAAGATTAAATCAAGATAAAGAGAAGTTTGAAACGACTGGGGAAAAAGGATATACGCAAGAACAGAGAAACTGAAGAGAGAGAGGGAGAAAAAGAAGGAAAAAATAGAATTTAAAATATACAGTTAAACCTGTCTATAGCGCCCCCTTTTGGGACTCACCAAAATAGATTGCTATAGAGAGGGGTTGCTATAAACAGGTCACTTTTAATGTAAAGCGAATCGTACTACATATTTAAAATCGGACGCTATAGAGAGGGAGACGCTATTTAGAGAGGGCGCTATAGACAGGTTTAACTGTATCCTTATTTAAACCAAAAATCGTTTTAATCAATTCAAAAATACCCTAAATAAAATTCAAATGCCTTTATTAAAATCAAAAATGCTATTAGAGAAATTAAAATTATTCTTAATGAAATCGCAAAAATGTTCTTTTTGAAAAATAAAGTCTCATTAAATTCAAAAATACCCATAATAAAATCAAATCCATATAAATTGCTGTATTTCTAATAATAAATAATTTAATATATTTTTTAAATATTATAATATTTTTCTTTTTAGTCTGTTATTTAATTCCAAGCGATTAATTTCAGAAAAGGTTTCATCAATTTGTTCTCCTATATTCTTTTGAATTTATATATATAAAGCGAATATTCGATCTCTTTTTAATTATTAAATTATTCGGCTGAAAGATATTGAATTTTTATATTTTATTTCGACTTAAAGCGCTATGTCCCCTTAGGAACACTTGCACTTAAAAGGAAAACTAAACATTGAAATAAAAGAAAGATATTTGAAAATATGTAGAAGAATTAGTATGCAAGTTAGTTAGATAAAAAGAAAAAAATATCAACACAATTGATATATTAGAAGAGATATAGCCACGTTTGAAGTGTAAAAGGGAGATCAAGAGGAAAGTGGTGAGTTTCTTTATTGAGCTGTACACAAGCTTTCGGACGTCACCCGTCCTTCATCAGGTGTTGACATGAATAAGAAGGAGATGCTATATTTATAAGCGACAGTTTAAAAGTATTAAAAATATTAAAAACAATCTGATGCACGCCCGCGAGAGCACATGCTAATAACAAAATATTTTCAATTTTACTCTGTATAAATATCATTTTGAGTTTGTACAAAGAATATCAGCCCGTTGAAAATCTGTATACCTAAGACGAAGTGAGAAAGGCGGACAACGAGAGGCGAAGACAAAAGCAAGAAAAAACAACAATAAAAATAAAAAATAAAAATAAAAAATCAGCGGAATAAAGATAAAGTTAAAAGTTACGAAGAAGGTGTATCTGAGGTAGAATAAAAAACAGAATATTGGGGCGGGAGGTCAATCTTTCTGTTGAGGCTGGGGGTAGTATTAGATACAAGGGCCTCAATAACTAAGCGTTGGTATTTGTTTGCTATATCGCTATAAATGGGGGTTGTGTTGTCGAGATTGAAGGAATGTCCGGACTCGGCGATATGTTGGTAACGATTGCGATTTACACTACATTGGAGAAACAGGCCGAACAATCGCCATCAGAGCCAGTGAACACGCCCGTAACATCCGCTCGAAAGACAAAAAATCGCTCATATACCAACATATCGCCGAGTCCGGACATTCCTTCAATCTCGACAACACAACCCCCATTTATAGCGATATAGCAAACAAATACCAACGCTTAGTTCTTGAGGCCCTTGTATCTAATACTACCCCCAGCCTCAACAGAAAGATTGACCTCCCGCCCCAATATTCTGTTTTTTATTCTACCTCAGATACACCTTCTTCGTAACTTTTAACTTTATCTTTATTCCGCTGATTTTTTATTTTTATTTTTTATTTTTATTGTTGTTTTTTCTTGCTTTTGTCTTCGCCTCTCGTTGTCCGCCTTTCTCACTTCGTCTTAGGTATACAGATTTTCAACGGGCTGATATTCTTTGTACAAACTCAAAATGATATTCATACAGAGTAAAATTGAAAATATTTTGTTATTAGCATGTGCTCTCGCGGGCGTGCATCAGATTGTTTTTAATATTTTTAATACTTTTAAACTGTCGCTTATAAATATAGCATCTCCTTCTTATTCATGTCAACACCTGATGAAGGACGGGTGACGTCCGAAAGCTTGTGTACAGCTCAATAAAGAAACTCACCACTTTCCTCTTGATCTCCCTTTTACAATTGATATATATAAAAAGAGTTGGTATGCAATTTTAGTTATATAGTTTTTTTTTTCTCCCCATTGAATATAAGCAAAAATATTTTTAAACTTAATTATATTGACGTTATGTGGCGCTGAGTTTGTTGTTGACAATGAATATGTTATAGCACCTTGATAAAGGTTGGCGTTCAGCCAACTTAAACATTGGTAAAATAAATGATATTTTGATCCAATATATTCCTTTTTATTTTAAAAAAAGTTATATTTTTATAATATAAAAATACATTTTTTAAACTTAATATTCTATAAGGTACAGTTTTCAAACTGTACTTAAATAGATTTTGCTATTTTTCATGTTTATTAAAAATCTAATAAATTTATATTTATATATATATTATATTTATAAAAATATATTATAATATTGATCAGATTTTTATAAAAATGTTTAATAGATATTTTTCTACTAATAAATATATGAAACAAAATATTACATGTATATATTTTTTAAGAAATGGGTAAGATTTCTTCAAACAAAATTTAACATCTTGTACAATCAATCTATGTCAAACTTCCCTGTAGTCTGAAAAAGCATTGTTCTTTTGTTATTTAAAAAGTTATACCAAACTTTTTTTATATCAATTAATATATTATTGTTTTTATCGAAGCACTATTTCTCTTTTAAAAAATCGAAAAATTCAACTTCTTTAAAGTAATTCTTTTGACATATAAAAATATGTTTTAAAGATATCTTAGATTATGTGTTCATTTTTTATATAATGCAATTGATATCAAATAGAGGATACGTATTTTTAGAGGTAAAAAAAAATATTTCTTTCTGAAAATCGCTATATATAATTTTATCGTTTTTACACTGCAATAACTGTCACAACACCCAACTCACTCCGGACCATATACACAGTTGCCCGGCCATCCTTGCAGCCCTCTATATGACAGACATCAATCCAGAAGAGGACATCCATACGGACAAGGCACCTCAGTTGGCCGGTATTGTGATCAGGGTGCATGGACCGATCTGATCTGCAGCCCTCTATATCACAGACATCAATCTAGAAGAGGACATCCATATGGACAAGGCACCTCAGTTGGCTGGTATTGTGATCAGGGTGCATGGACCGATCTGATCTGCAGCCCTCTATATGGCAGACATCAATCCAGAAGAGTACATCCATACGGACAAGGCACCTCGGTTGGCCGGTATTGTGATCAGGGTGAATGGACCGATCTGATCTGCAGCCCTCTATATGGCAGACATCAATTCAGAAGAGGACATCCATACGGACAAGGTAACAAAGTTTAGATTTTTTTAAAGAGAGTACAAAAGGTCTATCGCAATGTGTTTATTTTACCTTTTATATTTCCTTTCAGTCGTTTCATAAAACCGCTCAACCTTTTTGTCAACTATTTCTATATAGATATATTAAACGTTGAAACTTTAAATATTAATGTGAATATTTGGTTAAGAAAACTGTTCTTTATAGAAAGGTGTTGTCCAGCAAGAGTGTCCTCTAATGGAAGTTATAGTCCCTCAATAAGATAATTTCGATGTATCGGGGGAGGGAACAAACACACAGAGTCTTAAAAAAGATTGAAGAATTGAACAAATCCAATTCTATACAGTAAAATGGAACTGAGGGAGAAATGATGACACCTTTGTAAGAAAATTACAATGCCATTATTGTGCTTGAGAGAGCCATTATCTGGAATATAAAGAAAACAATGTCTACTCCGAGAAAATAATCTTTAAACCTATCAAGATATGTATTTTGTCAAGTTTTACTTTAAAACTTTTAACACACTGATACTTCTCATAATTATAAAGTAACTTTTCAGATACCTTACTGTGATGTTTTAGTTAAATATTACTTATTATATATCTCTTGAACTTTTCTCTATAAAGTCGCCTGCTAATGTAAACGCCTCTTTAACGACCACGCCTCTTTAACGACCATGCCTCTTTAATAACAACGTCTCTTTTAACGATCACACCTCTTTAACGACCATGCCTCTTTTAATTAACATGCTTCTTTAACGACCACTCCTCTTTAACGATCACTTTTAAAGAAGCCACAAGCCCACCCCTTTAAAACAATGTCCTATATAGTGGCCAAAGCCTCAATTCTGACCGACAATACCAATCATTTTTAATATTAAAGTACATAACCATTTCTTTATTTTATGATAAAGTAAAAGTATTTTTCTAGGAGGAAATCAATTATGAAAATAAAGGGCTTCTATACCGTCAAAAAAGAAACAAATACCACGCGTCTTAAACACCTTATCTTCAATATAACAAAATCCAGTCGGTTATAAAAGCACAACACTAGCTTTGGTAAATTCAGAACGTAACATGGAATATTTAGTAAATACTGATATTAGATACACCTATCCCCCGATTTACACGGTAGATACGATCCTGAGAAAAACGTGTAAATCGAAAATTAAAAAATATATAAAAATTAGAAATACAGACACAATGTGCGTGTGCAGCAAGTCAGCACATAAGCTCGGGATTCCTCGTGAGATGTGTACACAGCGCATTAGTTCAATCACAGTAGCATTTAGTGTAGTGCGATAAAAACAAAAAAAAACTTATTTGGAAAACCGTGTAAACGCGAAAACGTGTAAAACAAGTACCGTGTAAATCGGGGGATAGGTGTATTATATACTCATAAGAAAGTATTATATTTTAGAGTCTGAAATAAAAAACCAATAAAATTAATGTCTTTGATTAAACCAAGTTTTCTGGAGCATACAAACTAATAATAGGATATAGCGTGTGTTTTGTAATAAATAAATATATACAGATATACCTGTCTATAGCGCCCCCTCTTGGGACTCACCAAAATAGGGTGCTATAGAGAGGGGGTGCTATAGACAGGTCACTTTTAATATAAATCGCATCGTACTACGTATTTAAAATCGGGCGCTATTTAGAGGGGGTGCTATAGACAGGTTTAACTGTATATAAACTAATTAAAATATAAAATTTCTTCCCTGTTTTATAATATTATAAAATAAACAAAGTTTCCAGGGTTAAGTTTCTTGTACAACTTTTATTTTCAAGCTTTCAGACTTGTCAGTCCTTTAACAGAAGTATCACATATTAGTATTTATCATTAATATGTTAATATGATACTCCTGTTGAAGGAATGACAGTTCTGAAAGCTTGAAAATAAAGGTTACACAAGAAACTTATAAAATGGAAGGATTTAAAGCACGAATGTTTCTTTTATACATAATAGAAACTTCTACTGCCCTTAATGCGATGAAAAAAATATATAATAACTTAACTCTGGAATTTTTTTGAGTCAAAACTGTGCAAACAACTGATAAAGAGGAAGCAATCTCTCGAAATATTTTAAGAAATAATTTTTTTTTTTTTTACAGATCCAGGTACGCCCTTTTATATAATCTTAACTCTGGAATTTTTATTTATTTTATTATCATTAAAAATATAACATATCGAAAAAGAGACGTAACAACTTTGAAAGATATATATTATTTATTAAATAATCTAATAATTCAATTTATAAAATAAAAAGTTATGATACTCTCCATCATTATTATCATGGCTAGATTCTACAAATAAAATCTTTGAATGGGATTTTGTTCATAGAACAAATTTTCACCATTATCTTTTTTCCAAAATAAATAATTCTTTTTGAAAATTTTCGGTTTGAAAATAGATTTTAAATTGAGAGTAGGAAAATATATTTCATTTTCTTTATTTTATTATTTATCAATCCAACACGTAATACTTCATAAATATTTATCTAAATCAAATATAGGATGTACAATACTAGAAGGAAATTGTTGGAAAATAGAATAGGCTAAATTCTATAGATAATCCATTTTAAAACGCTGTTTGTAATTCTGTAAAGTGGATGGTATAAAACCTTCGGTAACGTGTGGAGAATAATTTATATTTATTCTATGAGTGAGAAGGATTCAGTTTGGCAACACTGTCGTAGTCTAAACGAAAATCATATGTTTTTTGACATTTAATTCTCAAAAATAAATCATAATAAAATTCTATAATATATAAATATATTTATATTTTTTAAAATATGAAATATATTTAATACTTTATAAAAGAAATATTGGAATATTCGAATGTCTACCAAAATTTCAATAATAAATCATTTATGTTACCTCTTTTATTTGATAAACAACCCCCTCTCTCTATAATATTTCTTAATTTTTAAATATATGACTGCTTCTCTCTCAAATCCTTTTTAAATTTATCAATAGCATATTGTTTTACAAATTTCGAAACTATTTTAAAGGCGAAAGATTCTTTTTGAAATTAAACAATTTCTACTGCCCTTACTATTTGCGGAAGAGCGATTGCTCGAAGCATATTATATATTTATAATTATATGTAATTCTACTGTCCTCAGTGCTTATGTCCATAGTTCATCTAAAATACCCATTCCAAGAGTCTAGCTATACAGTATCACTATAAAAGGAAGTTCCAAAAATGAAATATAACGGTGGTATGGTAGATTAAACTGGCGAAACCGCTGGGAGGGTTCACCACTGATGAGCCAGGCCCTCCCATTAATTTTTCCATTGCAGTAAGTGCAGTAGAAATTATTTAATTTCAAAAAGAATCTTGCGCGTCTAAAATAGTTTCGAATTTTGATAACAGATGACGCACTAGTGCATCATATTGTTTTACATTTCTTTTTTTAAATAGAATGAAATTTAGTATTATTAAAGCTGTGTTCTAATTTGCCAGACTTCTGGTCTCCAACCGAATTGAAGCCTATATGCTTCCTCAAAAGTGCCCACAATACCAGAAAGGCTACCCTGATGACACTAATAATTCACCAACACCCGATTGTTACTGACACACGTTTATTAAACTAACGCATCTTTATATACACAATTATATTTACAAATATGTAAATCTTCTGTCTGAATAGGCAAAAATAGAAATTTACATTACCGGCGTCTCCATACAGTAAAATCAATCGCTAACTACAACCTACCATGATTATCATGGCCTGTACCACGGGTAAAATCAATAATTTTCTAGGAATAATATGATATAGTTATTCATATAAATAATTTTGTAATGGAGTTGAATTATATCATATATATATATATTTGAAATTATAATTGGTATATATAATATGCGCATTATATAACGTTGTATATATATAATGTCAAATATGGTATTCTAATATTGGTGTATATATATATATATAATATGAATTATACAATATTATATATATTATGTGATGTGTTAAAAAATGATAAATTAATATGGATTATATCACACATATATATATATACCATATATAGGTTATAAAATGATATTATTTTAGAATTATAATTTCTAGAACAAAAATTACTGTGTTTAAATTGACCACCAGATGTCGCGGGTTTTCCTATATAAAATCCATTGTTGTTGTTTCCTGTTGGCCGGCTCAAATCTTTCTGTAGATATGCAAATATGTAATCTTTTGTTTTCTTTATTCTACTTGCCTTAAATCAGGCAGTTTTTCTCAAATTATGTATTTTATATTCTTCATTAGCTCAATTAAACAAACTATCAAATAATGATTTAAACTGTTTTTATTATTATTACCACGGCTGCAATATCACAAACATACTGATGTATCCTTGAATAACCTAAGCAAATTCTACTATAAGAAAATTTATAATTTAATATATATATATATATATATATATACCACATATATATATTTATATGTACCACATATATATATAATATCATATATATATAGCTGACAAATTAATATTTATCACAAGGAATTATATATATCGATACAGTCTTATTATTAATAATTATATATATCTCTAGCTTGTGTGAGATGACAATAAATGAAGAAAAATATTACTTGGCAGATAGAAAACCGTCAATTCTATATATATATATTTCATCGCCTCTCTATCCACATTTATTCAAGTTAAATCATACCTCTATATTGAAATATATATAGATAAACGGTACTTTGTGTCTTACAAACGGCTTCATCCTATTGGATCACCCTGTTACCACTATTTAACTACTACGCTTGAAAGAAATTTTTTGCTTATCCCTAGTATACGAGGTGTGTTCAAAAAGTATCGCGACTTTTGAATTTTCGCGGGTTACGTATATTCGAATTTCGATCTTTTTGTGGCTTTATGTTGGTACTCATGTCTCTCACTTATGCCGACAAGCTCGGCCATTTTGAATGTTCACTTAATTGTTGACAGCTGCTTTGCTTGCTGGTGTTTTGGATCGTCTTCGATTTTTACCTATTAAAAAATGGATCAAAGAACCTGTATCAAATTTTGTGTGAAAAACAAAATTAAGTGCGCGGATGCATTCCGAATGTTGAGTGTGGCATACGGAGAAGCTTCCTTGGACCGAAACAACGTTTATCGGTGGTACAAAATGTTCTCAGAAGGCCGAGAAGATGTGAACGACGAAGAGCGTGCCGCACGCCCAAGCACTTCAACAACAGACGAAAAAATTAATGAAGTGGAGAAAATGATATTGGCCAATCGTCGAATCACCGTTAGAGAAGTTGCTGAAGACCTAAACATATCGATTGGCTCGTGCCATTCGATTTTTATAAATGATTTGGGCATGAGACGGGTCGCCGCGAAATTCGTACCAAAATTGCTCAATTGCGACCAAAAACAGCATCGCATGAACATTGCTAATGAGATGTTGGACTCTGTCCGCGACGACCCAAATTTGCTTCAGAGGGTCATAACTGGTGACGAAGCGTGGGTTTATGGTTATGACGTGGAAACCAAAGCTCAATCATCTCAATGGAAGCTGCCGCACGAACCAAGACCGAAAAAAGCGCGCCAAGTTCGGTCGAATGTGAAAGTTTTGCTGACAGTTTTCTTCGATTGCAGGGGCCTGGTGCATCATGAGTTCTTGCCACAGGGTAGAACGGTCAATAAGGAATATTACCTGCAGGTTATGCGCAATTTGCGCGAAGCAATCCGCCAGAAACGCCCGGATTTGTGGAAGAACAAAAATTGGCTTTTGCACCACGATAACGC
>CP092868.1:29462856-29702447 GCA_030710605.1 Cordylochernes scorpioides
ATTATATTGTATTATAAAAATGTATTATCCAACTGTAAAAGAATTTAAGCTTTGAAATATACTCCAAAGTGTCAGGGTTTCTCAATAGATTCACTTAAATTATTTCAGACATCAGAGAAGAAATATCAGATTGCAGAGAATATTCCAATTACCCTTTTTATAAAAAGTGAATTTTATTTTTGACATATATTTATTGATTTAAAAATCTTATTCTTTTTTATGATTAAATAAATAGATATCTTTAAAAAATGATATATTCAAAAAAGGTTTATTTAAGAAAATAAAATCTTAAACTTTTGATATAATAAAAAAGGTTAGACGATAATTTGCTCTAATTTCTTTCAGATAAAAAGAAGGCGTGAATAAAAAATTGGAAAATCTCTGAAATTTGAGATTAAACTGAATTTCAAATTGGATTGAATTGCTTAAATAAATAAGTAAGTTTTCTTCTTCTTTTTTATATATTTCATTAAATTGTGCAATTCGGGAAATAAAGATGAAAGCATATTTATTTTAAACCTACCTTTAGTTTTTTTTTAAATATAGGATCTTTTGTGATTTTGTGACAAAAAAAAAATTATCTTTGAAATTTTATTACAAAATGTTTATAAAAATGTATTATAATATATATACACGATGATTTATATAAATAATTATGATAAATTAACAAATAATATATATATGAAAAATAGTATAAATGTGATCTTCTGATCAGCAACTTTCAGTTGCGCGATAAGGAGATGCCTTTTTTATAATATATACTAGCGGATGTACCTGGCTTCGCCCGGGTTTTACCCGAGTAAAGGTTTGTCTAAAGAACATTTGTTAAAACAATTCTCTATAAACTTATAAAAAAAATAATAATAGATATATTTTGATAATTTGAAACTCGTAAATTTTAATCTCTCGATAAAGTGAACATTTTTCCCGGTCCCTTGAAAAATACTCGATAAGTTTAATAAAATCAATATTAATTGGTTCCTTCGGTAATTGGAAGTTAAAGGAATAGTATCTTGCCCTAGAATTGTATCATTATTCTTGTCTCAAATAAATTGCCGTGTCATCCTGAATTTTTTTCTTTCCTAATTTTCTACATTACAAAATCATCATTTTATCTAGTGAACATTTTTCCCGGTCCCTTGAAAAATACTCGATAAGTTGAATAAAATCAATATTAATTGGTTCCCTCGGTAATTGGAAGTTAAAGGAATAGTATCTTGCCTTGGAATTGTATCATTATTCTTATCTCAAATAAATTGCCGTGTCATCCTGAATTTCGTCTTTCCTAATTTTCTACATTACAAAATCATCATTTTATCTATTCTCCCAATATATATGCTGTTGATAAATGATAAAACTAACTTTGATTTGAGCGCAATTAATAGGTAGAAAATCTTACTTTTGATAAATAATCATCATCATTTAGTTAAATCCACAAATCTGCCAATAACTCTAAAGATATTCAAGATATTCAAGAAATTATTTTTCAAAAACCTTCCCGGGGATATATCTAATAATATCCCGAAATTTCACAGCGATTGGATGTATGGTTTTTGAATCTATAGAGTACACACAGACAGACATTCATGAATAAATATATATAGATATGTTATATAAAAATTATATTTTATTTTTTTTTAAATATAAATCCTAAAACAAATTACTCTGTTTATATCTATCACCAGATGTCGCGACTTTCCCTATATAATTCTAATGTTGTTTCCCGTTGGCCGGCTCAAATCTTTTGTAATTATGTAAATAAGTCTTTTGTTTTCCTTATTCTACTCGCCTTAAGTCAGGCAGTACTTTATCAAATTCTTTTTTTTATATATATTCCTTAAGCTCAATTAAAGCTAATTCTGATCTAAACTATTTTTATTATTATTACCATGACTTCAATATCAAAAAACAAATATTCATGTATCAAGCAAATGATCAATAATTCTATAAATAATATTCAAAAAAACCAGAAAAATATTTTTTTATAATATATATTGTAACAAATTATTTATTATTTTATTAGCAGAGTATTATTTCTTATGTTTATATTTTGCTATACTCTGTACACTTCCCTTTTTTGCTTATCTTTTGTTTATCATTCATAGTTTGTTCTTGCCTGAAATAAATTGTTGTCTTATCCCGAAGTTGTTCTTCCTTAATTTTACACGTGGTAATATAATATTAGTTGTTATATATATGTTGAAAATTGAACAAATCCATTTTTAATATTTTGTTATTTTAATATTAATTTGATGTAAATGTTTTTAAATTTAGTTTTTCTCTTTAACGTTGTTAACATCATATGACTATTCTATTCACGGCCTAAAATTATTGTATATATATATATAGACAAATGTAAAGGCATACATGTATGACAGTACAAGTGTCCCTAGGGGGACATAGCGCTTTAAATTGAAATAAATAAATAAATTTTTAATATATTAAATAAATAGGTTTATTTTGGTACATAATGTTTAATAAAACTTCTAATATTTGAATGAGGCAGTTCGCCTATCTTCTTCGGGGATTCAAACCTTGTAAACAAATTATTCATGTGATGCACGCGTGGGGAGATTTTCTATAAAATAGATTGTGATATGGCCATAATATAATTGAAGAAGTAATTATTCCCATTGTACAGTTTAGCTATAACAATCTGCCTAACAGAAAAACCTCGCTACTTGTGCATCACCTGGATAATTTGTTTACAAGGTTTTAAATACGAAAGAAGATAGGTGTATCAACAAATTATTAGAAATTTTATTCAATAAATTTGATCTATTATATGTTATGAATAATTTGTTTGTTGTTAGAGATAAGGCTTGATAAGACAAAGGATTGATAAGATAAAGAGTTGAGGTGCAGTCGTGATAAGAAAAATATAATTATTTACCGTCAAATAGTTTTTATTCTCAATTACTTGAGGAAATATTACACATTAGTTAGTTTTCACATTATATAGAATTTATAAAGGTAATCCTATATTAGTGATTCAAAAAGATAGATATGTTAACTACACATATTTACAACAAAACTGAAAGTCATTCTAAAACGATGATAATCAAAATAGAATTATAAATGAATAAAAAAAGTATATATTTTTTAGAATATAGAAATTTACGAACGGAAAAATATGTCCAGGGTAGTCTAGTGGACATGGCATCTGCCCGGTAAGCGGAACACTGTGCGTTCGATTCCCATCCCTAGACACTTTTATTTTTCCGTTTATCATTACTCTTCACAATTCACCCTTTCATACCTCATCCAAAAGATTAGAAATAATCGTTATTTCTCCTTGAAATAAAAATTTTGAATTTTCGTTTAAAAGAAACACTTGCGGGATAGTATTTCAAATGTCGTTTTACAATAGAAATATTTGAGTTTTTAGAATATATAATATATATAAACCTATTTTATACGCATATGGTTCTTTTGAAAATTGAACAATTTCTACTGCCCTTTACTGCAATGGAAAAATTAAAGGGAGGTAGTAAGGGCAGTAGAAATTGTTTAATTCACAAAAGAATCATACGCGTCTATAATAGTTTCGAATATTCATAACAGATGGCGCACTAATGCATCATAATATATAAGCTAATTTATTCAATATATAGAGAGATCTAGATATTAAAAATTAAATATAAAAATTGTATTTGTGTGTTTAACATAAATAAACGCAAGCCCAATATAAACAAGCGGAGGAATGAAGGTCCACTTCTCAAGGGTGGACACCTCATCACCAATCCCCGCCGGGAGAATGGAATCTAGAATCCTGCCTAACACCAAGTGGAGGAATGGAGTTCCACTTCTCCCACCATGGTTCACTAATCCCCGCCGGGAGAATGGAATCTAGAATCCTGCCTAACACCAAGTGGAGGAATGGAGTTCCACTTCTCCCACCATGGTTCACTAATCCCCGCCGGGAGAATGGAATCTAGAATCCTGCCTAACACCAAGTGGAGGAATGGAGTTCCACTTCTCCCACCATGGTTCACTAATCCCCGCCGGGAGAATGGAATCTAGAATCTTGCCTAACACCAAGTGGAGGAATGGAGTGCCACTTCTCCCACCATGGTTCACTAATCCCCGCCGGGAGAATGGAATCTAGAATCCTGCCTAACACCAAGTGGAGGAATGGAGTTCCACTTCTCCCACCATGGTTCACTAATCCCCGCCGGGAGAATGGAATCTAGAATCCTGCCTAACACCAAGTGGAGGAATGGAGTTCCACTTCTCCCACCATGGTTCACTAATCCCCGCCGGGAGAATGGAATCTAGAATCCTGCCTAACACCAAGTGGAGGAATGGAGTTCCACTTCTCCCACCATGGTTCACTAATCCCCGCCGAGAGAATGTAATCTAGAATCCTGCCTAACACCAAGTGGAGGAATGGAGTTCCACTTCTCCCACCATGGTTCACTAATCCCCGCCGGGAGAATGGAATCTAGAATCCTGCCTAACACCAAGTGGAGGAATGGAGTTCCACTTCTCCCACCATGGTTCACTAATCCCCGCCGGGAGAATGGAATCTAGAATCCTGCCTAACACCAAGTGGAGGAATGGAGTTCCACTTCTCCCACCATGGTTCACTAATCCCCGCCGGGAGAATGGAATCTAGAATCCTGCCTAACACCAAGTGGAGGAATGGAGTTCCACTTCTCCCACCATGGTTCACTAATCCCCGCCGGGAGAATGGAATCTAGAATCCTGCCTAACACCAAGTGGAGGAATGGAGTTCCACTTCTCCCACCATGGTTCACTAATCCCCGCCGGGAGAATGGAATCTAGAATCCTGCCTAACACCAAGTGGAGGAATGGAGTTCCACTTCTCCCACCATGGTTCACTAATCCCCGCCGGGAGAATAGAATCTAGAATCTTGCCTAACACCAAGTGGAGGAATGGAGTTCCACTTCTCCCACCATGGTTCACTAATCCCCGCCGGGAGAATGGAATCTAGAATCCTGCCTAACACCAAGTGGAGGAATGGAGTTCCACTTCTCCCACCATGGTTCACTAATCCCCGCCGGGAGAATAGAATCTAGAATCCTGCCTAACACCAAGTGGAGGAATAGAGTTCCACTTCTCCCACCATGGTTCACTAATCCCCGCCGAGAGAATGTAATCTAGAATCCTGCCTAACACCAAGTGGAGGAATGGAGTTTCACTTCTCCCACCATGGTTCACTAATCCCCGCCGGGAGAATGGAATCTAGAATCCTGCCTAACACCAAGTGGAGGAATGGAGTTCCACTTCTCCCACCATGGTTCACTAATCCCCGCCGGGAGAATGGAATCTAGAATCCTGCCTAACACCAAGTGGAGGAATGGAGTTCCACTTCTCCCACCATGGTTCACTAATCCCCGCCGGGAGAATGGAATCTAGAATCCTGCCTAACACCAAGTGGAGGAATGGAGTTCCACTTCTCCCACCATGGTTCACTAATCCCCGCCGGGAGAATGGAATCTAGAATCCTGCCTAACACCAAGCGGCGGAATGGAGTTCCACTTCTCCCACCATGGTTCACTAATCCCCGCCGGGAGAATGGAATCTAGAATCCTGCCTAACACCAAGTGGAGGAATGGAGTTCCACTTCTCCCACCATGGTTCACTAATCCCCGCCGGGAGAATGGAATCTAGAATCCTGCCTAACACCAAGTGGAGGAATGGAGTTCCACTTCTCCCACCATGGTTCACTAATCCCCGCCGGGAGAATGGAATCTAGAATCCTGCCTAACACCAAGTGGAGGAATGGAGTTCCACTTCTCCCACCATGGTTCACTAATCCCCGCCGGGAGAATGGAATCTAGAATCCTGCCTAACACCAAGTGGAGGAATGGAGTTCCACTTCTCCCACCATGGTTCACTAATCCCCGCCGGGAGAATGGAATCTAGAATCCTGCCTAACACCAAGTGGAGGAATGGAGTTCCACTTCTCCCACCATGGTTCACTAATCCCCGCCGGGAGAATGGAATCTAGAATCCTGCCCAACACCAAGTGGAGGAATGGAGTTCCACTTCTCCCACCATGGTTCACTAATCCCCGCCGGGAGAATGGAATCTAGAATCCTGCCTAACACCAAGTGGAGGAATGGAGT
This sequence comes from Cordylochernes scorpioides, assembly GCA_030710605.1. Lineage (NCBI taxonomy): Eukaryota > Metazoa > Arthropoda > Arachnida > Pseudoscorpiones > Chernetidae > Cordylochernes > Cordylochernes scorpioides. The sequence goes on from CP092868.1 coordinate 29,468,953, forward strand.
TCCACTTCTCCCACCATGGTTCACTAATCCCCGCCGGGAGAATGGAATCTAGAATCCTGCCTAACACCAAGTGGAGGAATGGAGTTCCACTTCTCCCACCATGGTTCACTAATCCCCGCCGGGAGAATGGAATCTAGAATCCTGCCTAACACCAAGTGGAGGAATGGAGTTCCACTTCTCCCACCATGGTTCACTAATCCCCGCCGGGAGAATGGAATCTAGAATCCTGCCTAACACCAAGTGGAGGAACTAAATCCCCGCCGCGAGAACTGTGTGAAGGTTTACCCCATTTAACTTGAGTTGGGTGCAATTCTACCCCAATATAAACAATTAAGAATAAAGTCTTCGAATTTCATTTTGTTTAAGAAATTTAAACCTTTTCGACGTGTATGTTTCTTTTTTAAAATAAAAATATTTATACTGCCCTATACCGCAACGATAAAATAATTGGAGGGCCTAGCTAATTGTTGTGATATGTTAAATAACATATGATAATGTTACGTATTATATTTATCATCTATTAAATATTTGTATATAACTACGATGCTAATTTGTTATTTATTTATTCTGTTCTACAGGGAGAATCCTGTATGGCACGTGTGCCCAATAAAGGCTATTGTTGTTGTTGTTGTTATCATCTATTATTGACTATGCAAAATCATGCCATTTGTCAATTGTTTTAAACTTATGTAAACTATATTTCCTTTTCATCTCTATCTTATATAAAAGGAGATTACTGTATTAAATAAACATGCAGTTCAACTTGTAAAGTCAGAACGAGTCTTTTTCAAATAACACTTACCATTACAACACTAATCAGTGTTGATTTGTAGAAAGTTGTTTCAATTTTTAAAAATTGAATTAACGGCAGTAGAAATTGTTTCATTTTATATCACCACTTACGAGTCAGGCCGTCCCATTATTTTATTATTGCAGTGAGAGCAGTTAAAATTGTTTTAATTTGAAAGGAAACATGTTCTTCAAAAATAGTTTGAATTTTTCATTATAGATGTCGCGCTAAAGTAGTAAGGTAAATATTTTAGTCTCTATGGATTTTATAATACGTAATCGTTTAATTTTTTTAGAAACTTTGCAAAGAAAGGTTTTCTCAACCGTCAGAAAAGACGTAAAAACTCAAATAGTACCATCCATTAAAAATAAATATGGAATTAGAATCTTATATTTTACATTTAAACGGCTAGAGTTCGAAGTAAAATCGATTAAATCTTTCAATTTCTCTATAGTAAGAGACCATCGAGATAAATCAATCTTTATCAAATTACGAAACTATTTTAGACGCGTAATATTCTTTTTAAAATAAAACAATTTCTACTGCCCTTACTACAACGGAAACATTTAAAGGGAGGGCCTAGCTCCTCAGTGGTGAACCCTCCCAGTGGTTTCGCCAGCTTAATCTACCATACCGCTGTTATATTGCATTTTTGGAACTTCCTTTTATAGTAATACTGATACTTGACTCTTCGAATGAAAAATTATTTAATTTTTCCATTGCAGTAAGGGCAGTAGAAATTGTTTTATTTTAAAAAGAATATTACGTGTCTAAAATAGTTTCGTAATTTGATAACAGATGGCGCGCTAGTGCATTGTAATAAATCAATCTTTCAACAGGGGGTTGGAATGGTTTAAACCTAAAGCCACAACCTGAGATCAAATTCTGCATTGTGTATATTTTTCTGAATGTAAATTGCTTCAATGGCCCCCGATTCTTGCCAAAGTCTATCCCCCCCCCAGTGGGTGCAAGTAATCAACGGATAATTTTACACAATATAACTTTTTAATTATACAGAAACAGCATAATACAATTCATCCGATTCATCACTGGTACAAACCATTGAAACAATTAGTAGATCTTCAAAAACTCAATAGAAATCAACAAACAGCTTTAGCAAGACTAGGAAGTCGCCATATAAAAACTTTAAAATTTCAAAATGGACTAAAAACCTTCAATTGCTGCTTGAAATGCAAAAGTGTAGAAGCCTTTCCGGAACATATCATGCTCAGAACTGACAATAACTACCTATAACTACCATCGCAAAATTGGAGAGGAGTGGACTTCAGGAATTGGTTTAACCATGGAGATAAGCACCACCACCATCACATTATACAATGATATGGATAATATTACCTACCTTATATATTATAGTATTATGGGGTATAGGTTCAACACACCAAGATGACCAGCTGATCTTCAGATAATCTATACACACCAAAATGATATCATTTAACTTGTGAAACATGTGAAATATATTACATGGTGTTTAAATTGTTAAATATATGTTTGGGGATGGTAGTATATAGAGCTATAGTTTCATTCAACAATAAAGAAATAATTTATACAATTGGTAAACCGAGGATTAAACATGTTTGGGAAGCCTTGGTTTATGAATAATAAACCTTCTAAGAGATTTTTGGTATTTTTTTTTTTTTTTGGGTTCTAAGAAATTTAAACAATTTTTGACACATATGTTTCTTATTAAAATAAAACAATTTTCTACTGTCCTTTCTGCAATAATAAATTAATAAAAGTACCTGGCTAATCAGAAGTGAACCCTGCCAGAGGTTTCACCAGTTTAATCTATCATCAAAATACGAAATTATTATAGACGCGTATGATTCTTTTTAAAATAAAACAATTTCTACTGCCCTTACTGCAATGGAAAAAATTAATTTTCCTTTCAAATTATTATTTTTTTGTTTTATTTTAAAATAATCATACGCCTCTATAATAGTTTCGTATTTTGATAATAGATGATGCGCTAATGCATCATAATATAATTAATCTAATATTCCTCTGTAATATTGCATTAGGCTGTTTTGCTTTATGCTGACTGTTTTTGGAAAAGCAATACTCTCTCGCGCGAGGAGCATATTATATATTTATAATTATATATATATTTACTTTCTTCAAGGCTAATGTCTTCATAGTTAATTTAAAATACAATTTTCTTGAAAGAGGCCCATAATGACGATACAAAAGTATTGAGGTTACGATTGATATTCTTATCAACAATGAGAATCATGGAAACCTGTCTTCAAGGATGAAAAGTTCATAATTTAGAGTTATTTTAGATATACCTTTTTTGATGTTGTATTAATAAAGTGAAAACATTAGAATTCAGGGAATAAATGCCTTTTTGAAAAGAAATATATCCCCTGATATTATTCGAATATTTTCACCTTAATTTGAAAGATGTGATTATCTATTGAAATGTTTGTTGCATGTGTGTTGAAATGATTTCTAATGATACCCATGCCTTTTATAATTATCATATCTCTCCTAATATTCACCTAATATTAATTATTTTATATTTATATTAAAAAACACAGGATGTATTATTTTTAAAATATTTCTAACCTATTTTTCTTTTCTTGTGATTTGTAATGTACACTCAAGGACAAAACTTAAGGATGTTATACCTTTTAGCATATATATCAGGGTTCAAATAAAATCTCTTAAATATATTTGATACACAGTGACATTTATTGAAGATACACGAGATAACCAAGTGTGAACTAAATTGCCTCTGTCTCCTTAAACAAAAAAAAAGTGAACTGGCAACATCATAGACCCTCCACTTCCTTAAATTTTGTTTATGAGTGTATATTTTTTATCTTGTTGATATATTTGTAGGATGGTTGTTGATGTGCTGTGTTGGTGTGGCTTGTGGAAAGGCTGCTGATAAAATTATAATTAAAATTAATTTATTTTAAAGCAAGAAATTAAAAAGAGAAAAGAAGCAACGGTTGAAGTAACGGCCGTTGGAGTTTTAGCCCTAGATGTTTACCGCTGCAGTGTGGCCAGATCAAGTGTGTCGGAAGAAGCCAGCCGCTAGAAAGTTCTGGATGACGTCCCACGCGCATGCGTAGTGAAGTGTTGACGCCCGCGGCTCGCTGAAGCAAAGTGCAGTCGCCACACTACTCCCCCTCCAGTAGGATCTTTCCAGCGATCCTATGCAATCTTATTGGCTTGCCAAGTTCGGGTCTTGGGAAAACATCGGTCCTTCTGATGTGAAAGCAGGCTTGAGGCGGTCGATAGACACCCACGTGGATCTCTTTTTAATTTTCAGTTTGTAAATTTTGGGTTTCCTAAAAAGGACTTCATATGGACCGTCGTATGGGGGAGCTAGCGGTGGCAATATCAGGTCCCGACGTAGATAGACATGGGAACATGTCTCGAGTGGTTTGGGCACGTAAACGTGGCGGTTCCCATGTGGTTTGCTTGGTGCAGGTTTCAGAGATGCCATGGCGCGCTTGAAGTCCTCCAGCCACGGTTCGGTAGGCGAGCTTGCAGAGGGGGGGTCCTCGAAAAATGTTCCTGGAAGGGGGAGGGGCTTCCCATAGACCAGCTCAGCGGTTGTGGTGTTGAGATCTTCCCTTAGCGACGAACGAATCCCTAGGAGCACCAGGGGAAGTTTCAAGGACCAGCTCGTGGAATCGTGACAGCGAAGGGAGTCTTTCAGCTGTCTGTGGAATCTTTCTACCAGGCCATTTGCTGCTGGGTGGTAGGGTGATGTCCTTATTCTGTTGATTCCCAGAAGCCGTGTCAACTCACCGAAAAGTGCTGATTCAAACTGCCTGCCTTGGTCTGTAGTCACTTTTGCTGGCACGCCAAAACGAGATATCCAGACCGATAGGAAGGCATTTGCTACTGTTTTGGCGGTGATGTCCTGTAAGGATAGTGCTTCGGGCCACCTAGTGAAACGGTCGACGCAGGTGAATATGTACCGATAGTTTTCACTCGGTGGTAATGGTCCGACCAGGTCAATGTGAACATGACTGAACCTTCCGTCTGGGGGACTAAACGACTGAAGGGGCGTTCTTGTGTGTCTAGCGGTTTTGGAGACTTGGCAGCGGTGGCAGGCGCGAGTCCAAAGTGCGCAATCCTTCTTGACGGCCGGCCAGACGTAATGGGCGGTGACCATCCTTGTAGTAGCTCGTACTCCGGGGTGAGACAAGTTGTGGTATGCAGAGAAAATTATGCGGCGACAGGGTGCGGGTACGAAAGGTCTGGGTTTTGCTGTGGAAACGTCACAGTACAGGGAAATGTTCGTTTCTGGGATTTGTACTTTTTCCAGTTGTAGTGAGCTGCGGTTTTCCGATGTCAAGAGAGCTTGTAGCTCCTGGTCTACTGCTTGCGCTTCGGCGAGGGATTTCGGGTCATAAGGTTGGTGGTGGGAGATGGTTTCCACGCGTGACAGGAAATCTGCAGGTACATTTTCACAGCCCGCGATGTGGCGGATGTCGGTTGCGAATTGCCCGATGAAATCGAGGTGTCGACATTGGCGCGGTGAGGCCTTGTCCAGATTTTGCTGAAAGGCGTATGTGAGAGGTTTGTGGTCCGTATAGACCGGAAATTGTCGCCCTTCCAATAAATGCCTGAAATGCTTGATAGCCAAGTATACCGCCAGGAGTTCTCTGTCGTATGCGCTGTATTTCTTTTGCGCAGCGTCTAGTTTCCTTGAGAAAAACGCTATTGGTTGGAAATTGTTGCCAACTTGCTGGTGAAGCGCGGCGCCCACAGCAAAATCCGAGGCATCTACCGTAAGGCAGAGAGGCGCTTCTGGAAAAGGATGGTGCAAGAGGGCAGCGTTGGCTAGTTGAAATTTGCACTGGTCGAAAGCCTGGAGTGCTGTTGGGGTCCATTGGCAGGATGCGTTCTTGCGCCCTTCGACCATGGCGTGGAGTGGTGCCTGAGTACTAGCGGCATTGGGGAGGCAGCGCCGATAGAAATTTAACATACCCAGAAAACGTCGAAGTTTTCCGACAGTATCAGGGATTGGGATGTCTTTAATTGCTTGTACTCGCTGAGGGTCCGGCGAGATTCCGGCGTTAGTGATGATAAACCCCAAGAATTTGACTGAAGGTTGGCCGAAGGTGCATTTGGTTTCGTTGATCGTCAGGCCGTAGTCTCGAAGGCGACCAAAAAGTTGTTGAAGATGGGATACATGTTGATTTTCTGAATCGGATGCGATAAGCACGTCGTCAATGTAGGCATATGCAAAATCCAAACTTGGAGTACTTCGTTGATGAGCCTTTGAAAGGTTTGGGCTCCGTTACATAGGCCAAAGGACATGCGGGGAAACTCGAAAAGGCCGAGAGGCGTAATAACGGCAGTCTTAGGGATATCTCTAGCTTCCACGGGCACATGGTGGTACGCTCTAACCAGATCGATAGTAGAAAATATTTTCTTACCATGCAGATGCGATGCAAAGTCCATAATGTTAGGGACTGGATATCGGTCGGGGACGGTAGCGGCATTCAGTTTCCTGTAGTCTCCACATGGTCGTAGCGAGCCGTCTTTTTTGGGTACTAGGTGGAGAGGGCTGGCCCACGGTGATTTGGATGGACGACAGATGCCTTTCTCCATCATGAAGGCGAAATCTTTCTTTGCCGCGGCGAGTTTGTCCGTGGGGAGTCGTCGCGGTTTTGCTGCAATCGGGGGGCCCTTTGTGATATGATGAGTCACTGAGTGACGGGGAGGGCTTTTTATAAGATTCTGACTAGTGAGCTCTGGGAATTGTCTCAGTATTCTGGAGTAAGGCGAATTGGCGAATGTAAGGTGAATGCTAACAGCGGGGGAAGGGGAAACTTGTCGAATGGAGTGAAGGGAAGATACTGGGTCGCTCAGCCGGTGATTACGCAGGTCTACTGTCAGCCCGTAATGTCGGAGAAAGTCTGCGCCGATGATGGACACGCCGACGTCGGCTATGATGAAAGGCCAACGGAATAATCGTCCGAGACCGAGGTCAAGCTCAAGATGTCGTTCCCCGTAAGTGTGGATGATAGATCCGTTAGCTGCGAAAAGCTGCCTGTGCGAGGGCCTAGCGTTTTTTACTGGTGGTGGAATCACTGAGACTTCGGCTCCAGTGTCGACCAAAAACAAATAGGCGCTGCGTCGGTCCGTAATGAAGAGCCGGCGAGTAAGGCCTGCGCCGTCAGTGGTTCCTACTGACGGCGGGCGTATTCGTTTCCCAGGGCCTTGAAGTTGCATGGTTGAAGGCACTTCCTAGCTTGCGCTCCAAACTTCATATGGTACCAGCAAGTTCCTGCGTTTCCTTTTTTGTTGTGGGGTGGGTACCTATCGTTCGGATAGCGATTGTGTGGGGTGTCCATGGATGACTTCAAAGCTTCAATTTGCGTATGCAGGTCTTGGATTTGCGTCATCAGCTGTTGGTGGGCTTCCGCGCTATGACCTGTGCTTGGTTGGTCCACTGCTGAGACCGTTGGCAGTATGGCTTCGTGTATGTTGTCTGCCATTTCCGCCAGCTTACTCAAACTTGTTTCAGAGGATGCTGCGAGAGCGGCCCTTATGTCCTGAGGTAGGCGTCGAGTCCACAGCATTTTCAGTGCTGTATCGGAGAAATTTCTCCCTGCCTGATGTTGAATCGCGGCTAGGACTGTTGATGGCTTCTGGTCTCCCATGGGACGCCCATCCAGAACCTGTAAGATTTTAGTTTGCTTTGATTGACCGAGTCGTTGGAGAAGGCCTGCTTTCAGCGCATCGTATTTACCAGAGGGTGGGGGGGCCGTTACGATGCCCGCGACGTAAGTAAGGGTTGGCTGGTCTAGGCTCGTCACCGTTGCTTGGAATTTAGTTTCGTCGCGGGAGATCTCGGCTAGACCGAAAGCGGCTTCTAGCTGGCTTATCCACAGTTCAACGTTGTTGGGCCAGAATGGTGGTGCACGGAAAGCCAATCTTGATATTTGGGAGGGTGCCGTGGATGTTGGCCCTTCCGGATGTTCCGTAGTTGCGTCTTGCATTCTGGGGCTGTTGAAAGTTTCGTGGATGAAATAAAAAAATATATAGAAGTGTGATTAAAATAACTTTTGCATCACGTCCGGCTCACCAATTTGTAGGATGGTTGTTGATGTGCTGTGTTGGTGTGGCTTGTGGAAAGGCTGCTGATAAAATTATAATTAAAATTAATTTATTTTAAAGCAAGAGAAATTAAAAAGAGAAAAGAAGCAACGGTTGAAGTAACGACCGTTGGAGTTTTAGCCCTAGATGTTTACCGATGCAGTGTGGCCAGATCAAGTGTGTCGGAAGAAGCCAGCCGCTAGAAAGTTCTGGATGACGTCCCACGCGCATGCGTAGTGAAGTGTTGACGCCCGCGGCTCGCTGAAGCAAAGTGCGGTCGCCACATATTCAATTTAATAAAACTAACCTTATATTTTTCACAAATAAATGTTTATCTATTTCATATTTATAGGAAATATCATTTATATATATTTTAATCTTTAATTAAAAAGGCAAATTTTGGATCAATATATCGTTTATTTTACCAATATTTCAGTTGGCTGAACGCCAACCTTTATCAAGGTATTATAACATATTTAGATAACTGAAATATTATTAAAATAAATGATATTTTGATCCAATATATATCTTTTTAATTAAAGATTTATTTATGGATTGCTCTATTTTCAAAAAATATATATTTCAATATAAACAGATTTAAAATGATGCATTAGCGCGCCATCTGTTATCAAAATTCGAAACTATTATGGACGCGTATGATTCTTTTTTTAAAATAAATAATTTCTACTGCCCTTACTGCAATGAGCCAGGCCCTACCATTAATTTTTCCATTGCAGTAAGGACAGTAGAAATTGTTTATTTAAAAAGTTTTTAAAAGAACGCGTCTATAATAGTTTCGAATTTTGATATTTAAAATTTTTATATATTTTAAAATTTTAAAATTATGCATAAACACACAAAGCCTTTTAAAATGGTATAATAATAAATTTTAAACTTTAATTTTATCTTCTAATTTTAGTATTATCTCTCTATGTCAGAAAGTTTAATATTTTTTTTATAAAAAATGTTCTCACAATTACAGAGTTTATCCCATTTATAATTGCTGCCATATAAATGGAATAAAATTGAAAGGGTTAAAGAACAAATATTTTTTTCCCTTTCCAAGCAATTTTTCCTTAACAACAGAAAACATCTGGCAGTTAAAAAAAACGGCTGCTCTAAACAAAAATAAAATAATTGAAAATAATTACGCCGTGAAATGATCTTTTGGTGCATCGTTCAAAGAATAAAAATATTTTATTTTGACCAGGAAACTAGGGATTTTTCTATAATAATTGCTCAAATAATGCTGTTGTGTAGTATTTTCTGTTTTTATATCCATAAACAGTGTTATTTTTATAGTATTTGAATTTATGTGATTCTGAAGTAGCATATAATAAAATTTGATAATACATAGATTATATTCCATATTAATATATATGCATATATCTGTATATTCAGATAACAATAATTTTATATTACCAATATCAATATGTATTTGTTAGAAAAAAATTAAATATATTTCAAAATCTAATTTAAAAAATAAGAAATATTCTTATTTTTATAATAAATCGCTAAATATATTTTTATTTAATGCAAAAATAAATGCAAAAAGGTTAGAATATAAATTTGAAGGAAGAATTATTAAAACTCTATCTATATAAAATATATGTCCAATTTATTTATGAATAAAATAAAAATATATTAAAACAAAGGCTTTCTTTTATTACGTTTCAATCTCTAAAAGTAGCAGCTTACTAACATTTTTTTTAAATTATAACTAAATTAAATGGTATTTTAAAAGTCATTCGTTATTATAGATGTATAAATTCTCTATTTTAAGCGTATATATATAATAAAATTGGCAAAGTTTTTTTAAAACCATTTCTGAGTTTCCACCCTTCAGTTCTGCGTATATAAGCAGAATCATCCAAAAGTATTAGAGCTCTAAGAAGCGGTCTGTCGTATATTTATATTTTAATTATATAATATAATATTGTATATAATATATTAATATAATAATAATATTAAATCCACAGATTCTGCGATAATTTGTATATATCATAACATATAATTTATCATCATATAATTCGATTGTTAACTTGTAATTCTTAAGCTTGCATCTAATACGGTGTAATATAATAAAAGCCATTTAAATAAATAAAGCCTAAAATATATTTCTACTTTCAAATCAACCTAAATACACCACACGGTCTGGTGGATTAAATTGGCGAAACCGCTGGGAGGGTTCACCACTGATTTGCCAAGCCCTCCCAATATTTTTTTAAATCGCAGTAAGGGCAGTAGAAATTTGTATTATATATAGAAGAAACATTCGTGCTTTTAAATCTTTTCATTTTATATATAGGTGGTGCGTTATAGCTTTGTGTTAAAAGAGGCGTTTCCTGGCCGCTCACGATTTGAGATGGCAGAGCGCCATCTAGTGGAACAAAAATCAACTAGAATTTAATTTAAGCTTGTTTCATTCTATTTGACCAACCCCCGTTCTCTATTTATTTATATATTTTAATTTTAAAATAAAGCAATCCATAAATGGATCTTTAATTAATTGGATCGAAATACCATTTATTTAACAATATTTCAGTTGGCTGAACGCCAACCTTTTTCAAGGTGTTATAACATATTAATGTGTGTCAACAACAAACTAAGCTACACATAATGTCAATTGAATTAACTAAAAAAATTAAACTGTGTTATAAATAAATAATAATGTCCGAGAAAAAATATATAGCGATAGAATTGTTTAACTTTCATAAATCGTTAGAGAACAAGGTAATCTCTAAGAATTGAAATTACAGAACAATTTCCTTCCATAGTTAATTTGTATAGTTATGTTGAATACTTTGATTTCCTTTTCATTTTCCCTTCTCTCCTTTGTTTATGCTTCTTTTTACTCCATGAAAATGATGTATGGCGAGTCCTTACAGGACGGAAATGTCCTAATAAAGCTGTTGTTGTTGTTGTTGTTGCTATAACTCAAAGTGGTACACGTTATGTGGCGCTGAGTTTGTTGTTGACATAAATAGGTTGTTGTACCTTGAAAAAGGTTGGCATTCAGCCAACTTAAATATTGGTAAATGAATTATATTTTGATCCAATATATATATTTCAAATAAAGATCTATTTATGGATTGCTCTATATTTAAAAAATCAAAAATATATGCGCAACAGTGTTGTTGCAATCCATTCGCCAACGTTTGAAGAAGTATTATTTACAAATTATAAAGTAGTGATCGCGTTGAGAGATATTTTATTTCATTTCTAACGTATTAGATGAAAACAACAAACATTTTAGACTAAAAATCGAGCTTATCCTTAATAATTATCATAAAAATATTCAAAATGATTAACAATAGAGATTTAACAATGGAAAAAAATAGGCTTTCAGAGCGTCATACACTTGTCCAGAAAATAAAAAAATAATTGAAGCAACACCCACATATACAAACCTAATATTTCTCAATAAAAAAGGAAAGTAAAAAGGTTTATACGGTAGAACCAGAATAATTCGAAGGTCTTTAATTCGAATATTTATCTTGTTCCTTAGAATTTCCTATAAATAGAATTCCCGTTTTTAATTCGATTTTTTTGGATAATTCGAATTTTTTTTTTTGGTCCTTTCGGCTTGGAAAAATCAATGTTAGAATATATATATACATTTTTCTAAACAAATTTACTTTTAGATACTCTCTTCAAAACAAAACGGATAAGGGGAAAGAGAAAATATATTAAAACAAAGCAATAACGCGCCATTTATACATATAAAATTAAAGGATTTATAAGCACGATTGTTTCTTTTATACACAATACAAACTTATACTGCCCTTACTGCGATGGAAAAATATATTGGGAGAGCTTGGCTCATCAGTGGTTAACCCTCCCAGCGGTTTCGCCAATTTAATCCACCAGATCGCTTCTCAGAGCTCTAATACTGTATTGGACGATTCTGCTTATTTACGCAGCACTGAAGGATGGAATCTCAGAAATGGTTTTGAAGAAAACTATGGACATAAGCTTATAGGACAGTAGAATTACATTCAAATGTTTGCATCGAGAAATGTTCTTCCGCAAACAATAAAGACAAGGCCAGTTAGGCATAAATTAACACAAAGCGATAGCGCGCCATCTATACATATAAAATGAAAAAATATAAAAGCACGAATGTTTCTTTTATACATAATACAAACTTCTACTACCCTTATTAATATAATTAATTAATAAAAAGATATTTTTAATAGACATTGCCTTCAAATATAATAGAAAAACATGTTTTAATATAATAAAGAAAGATTTCTAAAGCTTGAACTACAAATTATAATATTATAACATTCAAATAATTAGTGATATCTAATAATGAGGCGTTAATGAACATCTTTAAAATAAAGCTATGAAACTCTATTAAGATAAAATGTAAATATTTGACTTTCATTTCCTTCCAACCTCATTAAAATCTCAACAAGATCGTCAAATGAAAAATATTTTCTTTATTCTCATTGACATTATAAATCAAATATTCTCTTTCAATGTTGATTTAACACAAAATTTATTTTAATTAATATCCATTTCCAAGATATAAACTAAATACTATACCTGTAATAAATATATTTTATTATGTATATTCATATTATTAGCGTTAAATAGAAATGTAAAATATCCCTCGTTCTATTTATTAAAAAATTCTTTTAAGACGTTTGTGCATTTGTTTTCCCTCTCTTTTCATTTTAAGCCTAATTTTAGCAGACGAACAAAGAAAAGAAAAAACGCTCTAATTAGCTATTCAATACTTGAACAAAATACACTAATGATGATGAGTAGTGATAAAAAGAGAGAAAAGTGGATAAACAATATCGACAATATTTATTTAGAATATTAAATTTCAAAGATAAGGCTTTTGAATTATCATTAACATATACATATATATCATATAGGGTAGCGGGAGTATGATATTCATGTACCAGAAGTGGCATCTCTCCCTTTAATTACGTATCATAATGAGGCCAATTACACTATTATTTTGACGGGAGAGGCGACCCTTGTCTCTTTAGACAATTATATAGGTGTGAAAAAAAAATAAAAAATAAATATATAAACGAAACAAGTTGAATAAACGTTTAGTTTTTTTTCCACTAAATGGCGCTCTGCCATCTAGAAATGCTCATGTGAACCTGGTCAGGATATGCCGTTTTTTGTTTTTAATTATATATATATATATAAAGGTAATCCCTTAATTTATATATATACACAAGTATATTGAATAATGCTTTTGTAATGTAGTTGTTGTATCTTGTTGGATGAATGCAGTGTGGCATGTTGGTTTGCAGTCGTGGTGGCCACAATGTTTAGAGTGGTTTCAGGCGTGATTAGGATTACACAAAATGACGAGGCATGTTGGATGGCACCATACAGATGGCGAGCGAGTGAGTGTAGCCGACACCGGTCAGGGGAGATCTGTCGATCGTGTCTCAAAGCGGACTAATCTGTTTGCGTAAGAAGGGGGCATACCCGACTTGTTTTTCGGACCCTTTTCCTGCTTTCCGGCGCCGACTGTAACTCACTCGATTTTATTTGGCACTTTGGCAATTACACTACATCTATACAATACATGGAGACATAGATATATATTGGGATATATTACAACATATATGTATATTAAATATTCAAATAAATATAAATTTATAATACTACCAATCCACTTAGGCACGATAAATATCACGCAAATATTATTTCAAAATAAATATAAGATTTTAATTTCTTAAAATTTGAACAATCTATAAAAGTTTATTCGCTTGATTGCTTTAGTTATTATAAGGTTATCCCAAAAGTTCGTGTTTTTCTTAAAATGTTGTTTTTCTTATTACTTGATCAATAATATTATATGTATGTAATTATATGTATCTACCTCTACAGACCTATAAGCTTATGTCCATAGTTCACTAAACACCCCTAAGCTGCCTTCCATAGAAAATACAGGGTATACTCCAAACCAATCCAATACAATAGTAGAGCGGTCTAGAGATTAATTTGGCGAAACCACTGAGAGCGTTCACTACTGATGAGCCAAACCCTCTCATTCAATAACTCATATCATTGCAGTAAGGTCTGCAGAGATAATATTTGATGATATTTAAAAGAAACGCGTTGCCAGTAAATTTATTTGTGTAAAATTTCAACGATAGATGGCAATAAAATTAAATTTACTAATGTTATTACGGCGAATACATAATAATATACATCATACAATTACGTTATACATAATACAAAGACATTATATATAACGACGAATAATATTATGGCAAATAATATTGGTATTTCAATTTTTTGTAAGTGTTTACGAACCTTTGGGACAACCCTGTATTTACCATCTAGGGGGGGGGGGGGGGGGAGGCTAGGTTCGATACTGACAAGTCAGCTTATTTTTGTACATCTACACTCATGAACACAACTAAAGGAAGTAGTAACTTTTGAGAGAGATGGAGATAAATAGATCGATTTTCCGAAAGAATAAAAATGGCGAATATAGAATCAATAGATATATAAAAAAATAAAAATGGCATATCCTGACCAGGAGCACATGTGCTTTACAGAAGGCAGAGCGCCATGTGGTAGAACAGAAATCAGCTAAACATTGATTTAGCCTGTTCCCTGATATTTAGCCAACCCAATTTCTTGATAAATCAAGAAAAGTCATCCACGAACGCGTTTCGCGCTTTTTGGCGCTCGTCAGTGTGGAGTAGGCTGTACCACTGCGACCAAAAATATTTTTTTGGTCCCAGAGGCTTCTTGAAAAACCAAGAAATGGTATTTAAGGCCAAACTTGCGTAAATACGCTTAACATATGAAAAATTGAGAAGAAAAAAAAAAGATAAAAAGGTCAGGTGTTGAAATCAAAAATAAAAATGGCATCTCCTGACCAGGAGCACTTGTGCTTTACAGAAGGCAGAGCGTATATAAATATAGAAAAAGGAATTTATGTTTTACCTGGGAAGAAACATATGGCACGATTCAATTTATACTCTAAACATATCTGTTTGAATATATCAAATCTTTTAAGATATCTATAAAGTGAAAAATATTTTCATGTACACGCTTTTCTATATATTCCTTATTGATTTTTAAAAATGTTTACGAAACTGATAGAACGAATGGAGATTTTTAAAACTACGTTGTGTTTTTTTATTCCACAATTTCACGTGAAGCGTTAAGAATGATCGATTTTATTGAACATAAAGATGAATATTGAGGTACATTCATCGCTATATGAATAATTTTAGTAATATCATGATATTACGATGTACTAGAGCGCCATCTGTTATCAAATTATAAAACTATTTTAGAGGCGTATTATTCTTTTTAAAATAAAACAATTAAAATAAAAGACAGTAGAAATTGTTTTATTTTAAAAAGAATAATACGCCTCTAAAATAGTTTTATAATATCATGATATATTATGATAATAAAATTTATTAAAAACCACCGTGAGTTGTTTTCTTAAATATACAGTATAACCTGCATGAGAGGATATTTCTTATAGTGGCTTTCTCTCTCTACAAAGGAGTAAAGAAATTTACTAGGGTGATGAGCAAAATGCATCGTTATGAGGCATAATAAAGGGATAGGTATTACTATAGGTAAATGAATATCATTCTCCCGTAACTTTATGTTGTACTATAGCTTAAAGTTTGACCCTTGCTACTTCACCATCTTAAACACCTGTTTTGGTAAATTTGACCGATTCCATAACCTCTTTCGTACGATGTTATGAAATTGAAGCCGTCCCTGTACTGATGAGGGTCATAGCCTGAAATCATGGTATATAGGCAGGTTTCTTTCTAAATATTCATGAACTGGTGTTGTAGCTCATTTCTTATTGCAACTAGTAAAGTTTTTTTAATAGAGTAATAAACATAATGCATATAAAAAGGGATGGTACCTTTTTGGGCACATGAATATAATCCTCCCACAAACTTTATATTATACACACAAATATATATGTAGATAATGAATTCTTCCTGAATTTAAATTAGACGAAAAACATGGTGAAGGAAGACGAGTTTCTTTTATTGATGCATAGGTGCAAGCTTTCGGGTAAAAACCCTTCAACAGGCGAGCGCGACTTATAAGAACTATGGTACAAATGGTAGGAAGGAATATATATATATATATAAAAGAAGAGTTTTTAAACTATTTATATATATATATATAACAAACATAAAAGAAACTAGTCTTCCTTCACCATGTTTTTCGTCTAAATATATATGTTATGATTATAATGTTTTGATTTCGGAATGATAAAGAATTGAAGGTGCAGTCGTGATAATAGGAAAGTATAAAAATAATTATTTACTTATTGATTAGTTTTTATTTTCAATTACTTGGAAATAATTACACGTTAAATATTTTTCACAGTAATATAAAATTTATAAAATGAATTCTATATTCGTGAATTTAAAAATAGTTAGGTTAACTATACATATTTACAACAAATATTCAAAGTGTTATGTTCTAAATCTATGGTCAAAAAATGTAGAACAGTCAATGAATGAGAATAAAATACATGTTTTTGAAAAATAAAATATTTGCATTTTATATTATATATATATATATATATATATATAATATATATATATATATATATATATATAATATATATATATGTTATGAATATTTTTGTTGTTGTTGATAAAGGGTTGATAAGACAAAGGATCGATAAGATAAAGGGTTGAGGTGCAGTCGTGATAAAAAAAGATAATTATTTACCGTCAAGTAGCTTTCATTTTCAATTACTTGAGGAAAGATTACACATTAGTTATTTTCACATTATATAGAATTTATAAAGTTAATCCTATATTAGTGATTTAAAAGGATAGATATGTTAACTACGCATATTTACAACAAAACTATATAACTAAAACTGAAAGTCTTTCTAAAAACGATGATAACAAAAAATAAAATTATCAATGAATAAAATAAAATATATATTTTTAAAATATAGAAATATTTGAGGTTTTAGATTATATATAATATATATATATATTAATAACCCGCTGACACGCTTCGTAGACCAATTAAAGGAACTCACTGGCTTAACGGTCGCCGAGATGGTACATGGAGCTCAAGACAGAGATAGCTGGTGTCGTGTTTGGGATGTAATATGTACAGTGGGCCACAACGTTCGGTCGCGAATATAATGATTAAATATATTAATAAATAACGAATGAAGACATTAAAACGCTAATTTTTATTTTCACAAATAAATTAAACTTCTACTGTCCTTACTGCGATGAGAAAATATTGCTTAAAAACCATTTCTAAGATTCCACCCTTCAGTGTAGCATATAAAAGCAGAATGATACAATACAATATTAGAGCTCTAAAGAAGCGGACTGGTAGATTAAATTGGCGAAACTGCTTGGAGGGTTTACCACTGATGAGCCAAGCCCTCCCAAGATTTTTTCATAGCAGTAAGCACAGTAAAAGTTTGGTTTATTTGTGAAAATAAACATTCACGTCTTAATGTCTTCATTTGTTATATATAGATGGCAAGTTATTGCTTTGTATTAATTATATTTATTTATTTATTACCAGTTTCAAACAAGACACGCTATATCCGATCTGGATAATTGCGCGTGAAACTATGTACAATAATTCATATTGTAGTAGAGTAGGTAACAGAATTATCAAAAATAAAATAAACAATTAAGAAAAAGAGCATTGAATAAACATATACATTAAACAAATAAGCAACAACATAAGCAGATAGAAGAAATCACAAGGTAGTTATTTACAGTATGTTAAGCAATGATGGAAGTTGATTTAATGAAGTTATCTGTAATAATTAGTATCGTGGAGAGAGAAAGTTGATCAAGTTGAGCTATTTACAATGAGTTATATTCTAAAATTATTATATTGATATATATTATATTGATATTATTTATATTGCTAATTATTGGTTAATTTGTGTTTATGTATGTGTATTCTTAATATATCAATTGAAATGTATACATTTTGGAATGATTTAATCTACATATATATTTTACAAACTATATTAATATCTTAATCATTTGAGATTTCAATTCATAACTAAACCATTCAGTTAGAATGGAAACAGATTCAATCCCCTTTCCTCTTTATGGTCTAATTATTCGATAACCAAAAGCAACCAGTGTTATTATAGGTAATTTAACTAATTTGAAAACGAATTGGAGGAAAAGCCTCTATGGGTTATAGAGATTATGCAAATTTTCAATAATTAATTGATATCAGATTTCCCTTGTGTCACATTTACGATCCTATTTATCGCAATTTACATTCCTTCCTTTAAGCAGATAATTACAAATAGTGAATAATTGGGTATTTATTATGGACGACGTTTTAATAAATAGGGTCTTACATTTGGTTAATTGGAAATTACTGGATATGTTTCACGGAAGTTGGTTTCAATCGGTTTGTTGTTGTCGTGTCCAATGAAAAGCCTCAGATGTCGCCGTACATCTCTATCATAGCAATCACAATGTCCACTATCTTGGGTGTGATTTTCGTATTGTTGTTGTTGTCGTGTCCAATGAAGAGCTTCAGATGTCTCCGTACATCTCTATCACTGCAATGTTCTCTATCTTGGGTGTGTAAAACTGCTGTTCTGGGTCCATGTCAATTATAATGACTTCTTGTTGTTGTCGTGTCCAATGTCTCCGTACATCTCTATCAGAGCAATGTTCTCTATCTTGGGTGTGTAAAGCTGCTGTTTTGAATCCATGTCAATTATAATGACTTCTCGTTGTTGTCGTGTCCAATGAATAGCCTCAGATGTCTCCGTAAATCTCTATCACAGCAATGTTCTCTATCTTGGGTGTGTGAAACTGCTGTTCTGGGTCCATGTCAATTATAATGACTTCTTGTTGTTGTAGTTTCTAATAAAGAGCCTCAGATGTCTCCGTACATCTCTATCATAGCAATGTTCTCTATCTTGGTTGTGTAAAACTGCTGTTCTGGGTCCATGTCAATTATAATGACTTCTTGTTGTTGTCGTGTCCAATGAAGAGCCTCAGATGTCTCCTTACATCTCTATCACTGCAATGTTCTCTATCTTGGGTGTGTAAAACTGCTGTTCTGGGTCCATGTCAATTAAAATGACTTCTTGTTGTTGTCGTGTCCAATGAAGAGCCTCAGATGTCTCCTTACATCTCTATCACAGCAATGTTCTTTATCTTGGGTGTGTAAAACTGCTGTTCTGCGTCCATGTCAATTATAATGACTTCTTGTTGTTGTTGTGTCTAATGAAGAGCCTCAGATATCTCCGTGCATCTCTATCACAGCAATTTTCACTATCTTGGGTGTGTAAAGCCGCTACTCTAGGTCCATGTCAATATTCTGTAAGGCTGCGGCCATTTCTGGGCATGAGAATATGTGGGTAGGTGTTAGTTCAACACCAGGACAACTGTTACATGTTATGTAGGTTCTTAAGCCATCTGGATGTATTGTCATTCTTTTGTAGTGTTTCATTCTGAGTCTTGTTATTGCTTTTGTAATTCTTCTCTCAGAGTTTATATCGCAGAATTCACTGGTAGGGTTGGACCTTTGCAAGAATTGGAAGTCATTGAAGCAATTATTTTTTCTAGAAAAAAAAAGTGTCTAATGCTAGATTCGATCCTAGGTCGTGGCTTTCTAAGTTCGACAGTTTATACCACTGCTCCATCGACCCATATTGAAGAAAGATAAACAACCATATTTATAGCTTGACCAAGATTCAATAAATGAATCATTGTATTAGAGCAGAGATTTTTTCTCTTTAAAAGTTGATATTCCTACAAGCTTTCGAAAACAATCCTTCGTCTACAGATACTTAACCAACCGCTATATTGAGTCAATATTGAGTTTTAAATTTGAAAAAGTATTGAGTATTTTTAAACTCAGCCTTCACCGGTCCCAAACCCGAATGAAAAAAAGAAGGAGGGGGAGCAGTAACAAGCTCACTAAAAAAACTGGGTTCAGCTGGCCCGGCTGATAGTACCCTGTAAGGGCTCCTAATTCAGGGATATAGGGTGAGTCTGCACTCCATGTTAGGAGCAGCTGCACATGGCGTCTGTTCCTCATGTCAGAGGCAGCCATTTCTTTTGGAGCTAAGTCGGCCTGCCACTGAGTAGTGCTCCCAGTCTTAATGACAAAGGCAGACGCATTCTACTTCACCCAGTCATGATGGTTGTCAAACAGACACCATCAAGGGTCACAACTTGATATCCTAATATGATTGAGTGGAGATAAGAAAGAAGAAGAATATTGAGTTTACACAGATAGTCGCTCAAGCGAGGTCGCTGAATATTAGATAAATCGTTCAATAAAAGTCTTTATATATATAATTAAAAATTATTAATTAAAATATTCAACTACATATATTTCAGACTAAACATTTCATCAATAAAAACAATGTATATGTTGTAATGTTCTTTTATAATCAATAATACAGTGTTGCCAACTTGAAAAAAATATATAGGATAAAAATATTCATAGAGTCAAATAAAATCTACCAAATAATTTGGAGGTTTAAAGAGAAAAAGCTGTCAGAAAAGAGAGGCTAGCAGAGATAAATCTCAAATATTCCAGCCTCAGGTGATGCATTGATTCCCCATTTTTATTCCGTTTGGAATTATTTTTTAAGGGAAAAAATGTTTAGAAATGGCATTTTAATTTCCTATCCGAAAAACCTATAAAAGATCAGTAAAAGTTGAGGAAGATAGAGATTCGAATCTTAATATTCGAATATAGGTGTAAGAAATTGGAACTATTTTAGACGTGGGTGATTATTTACAAAATTAAACAATTTTTACTGTCCTTACTGCAATGATAAAATAATAGCAGGGTAGAACGTCATTTAAAAATTATCCCGCATGTGTTTCTTTTGAACATAAAATCGAAATTTATTTTAAGGAGAAATAACGATTATTTCTAACCTTAGGGATGAAGTATGAAAGTATGAATTGTGAAGAATAATGATAAACGGAAAAATAAAAGTGTCCAGGGATGGGAATCGAACCCACAGTGTTCTGCTTACCGAGCAAATGCCATGTCAACTAGACGTTCAAAAGAAACACATGCGGGATAATTTTCAAATGACGTTCTACAATCATAAACCGCATTATATTGTATTTTCAAATAATAGGAGGATCTGTCTCATCATTGTTGCAATAAGGTCAGTAGAAAATGGTTCAATTTTGTAAAGAAACATACACGTTTAAAATAGTTTCATTTTTTAATAAAAGATGGCGCGCAAATGCATCATATTATAAGAATATATATATATATTTTTATAAAGGACTGCGGCGTATGATTATAAAGCAACACTTAAAGCCTCCCCGCATAAGTTTCTTTTTTTGTGAAAATCAATATTAATTTCAAAGAGAAATATGTACTATTTCTAACTTTTTGGATTCAACCTTTTCATACGTCATCCAAAAGGTTAGAAATAGTACATATTTCTCTTTGAAATTAATATTGATTTTCACAAAAAAAGAAACTTATGCGGGGAGGCTTTAAGTGTTGCTTTATATATATATATATATATATATATATATATATACATTAGTGTGACAATTTGACAATTAAAACAAATTTATTGACAACTCAGTCAATATTTACAAAATGAGGAAGAGATAACAAAAATAATTAGAGAAAATAAAAAGATAGCGAAAAGTGTGTTCGAACCAGGGACATCAGGTTCTAAAGTCTAAACCATTCGCAGCTAGGCTATTTTGTCGTATTATATAAATAATTTAAAGAAGAATTTAATATTTAAATAAAATAAAACGAGAACGAAGAGGAGTTTCTTATTTTAATATTTGCGAGCTTTCGGACCGTGACGTCCTTCTACTGGCTATAGAATGGAAGATATGTACGACTATATATAGAGCTAAAGAGTACAAATTTACATATTGAAAATTAATGGTATACATCTAAATCAACATACAGCAGAGATTAACTAAGAATACATATTTACATCTGAATTAATATACAAATTAATATTTACAAATTTAAATTTTCAGCCGGGGAGTCTTCCCCACCGTACAAGTGTTCTCTTCCAGTTGATGAGGGGGTCGTCAATTCCCACACCCAGCCCCACCTGCACGAAATACCGATAAATTCGGCACTTCGCTGACACAAGGATGGCCATTCGTCGTCCTCCTTCTCAGTCCCGTATGTGTGTCCATATATATATGTGTGTTAAGAATGGAATTATTCATAGATATTACCTTTTTAAATAAAGGATTAATAATGGCATTTTAAATAGCAACAAATTTCTTTTAAGAAACTGATAATTTATATTATGCTTATTTTACATATTGCCAGACACTTCTTTCTTTGTATCCGGGCAGTTGGCGTTTCTTGAGCTCCAGGGGCCTGGGTTATCCTTATTTCTCTCTCTCTCCATCGGCGGTGGAGTCTTTCTCGCGGTGGGCGCCACCAATGAAGATCTTGTATATATTTATATATATATATATATATATGTATATTTATCAATTATTTTATCTATTTATTCATATATCTATCATTATTAATCTTATTTATTCATTTTATGTATTTAACCTTATATAATCTTATATGGACTTTGTAATAAATCAGGTTCAATCTCAATCTCCCTCTCTCTCTCTCTCTCTTTCTTTTGCACACAGTTCTTTTTTTCACATTTTTTTCTCTCTATCTTTCTCATTGTTAACATCATATGACTATTCTATTCACGGCCTAGATTTATTGTATATATATGTATAGACAAATGTAAAGGCATACATAGAGGGACATAGCGCTTTAAATTGAAATAAAATAAAAATGATTCATTTTTCCTACTCTTAGTGAATTAAATTTTTTATGGTTTAGTTAAAACCCAATCATTAGGCGTATTTACGCAAACATGGCCTTGAATACCCATTTCTTTATTTTCCAGGAAGCCTCTGGGACCAAATATTTGGTAGTAGAGGTACAGTCTGCACCACACTGACGAGGGCCAACAGCCCGAAACGCGTATGTGGTTGACTTTTCTTGATTTATCAAGAAATTGGGTTGGTCAAATATCACGTAACAAGTTAAATAAACGTTTAGTTTATTTTTGTTCCACTAGATGGTGCTCTGCCATCTAGAGATGCTCATGTGAGCCTGGTCAGGATATGCCTTTTTTTTCAATATATATATATATTTCAATATCACGGAACAAGATAATAAACGTTTAGTTGATTTTTTTCACTATATGGCGCTCTGTCATCTAAAATATTCTTATGTGAGCGGTCAATATGTGCATTTTTTGTTTTAAATATTTGTATATGTGATTAAATAATAGATATGCAAATTCAGTTATATATTTGCATATCCTACCGTTTGTATAATCTAGGGGGGGGGGGGGGGGAGGAATGTCGTCAATAAACGAAGATCAACGCTATCAAACAAATCAAAACAATAGATCACTAATATCTCAACACTGAAGAGAAAACTAGCCACACCTTTGCAATAAATGAATCTATGAATATCAGAAACTATTTTAGACGCGTAAGATTATTTTTGAAATTAAACAATTTCTACTACCCTTACTGCAATATGGAAAAATTGATATCCCAATAAATTTTCCACATTTCAGTAAGGGTATTAGAAATTGTTTCAAAAGAATCTTACGCGTCTAAAATAGTTTCTAATTTTCATAACAGATGGCGCGCTAGTGCATCATAATATAAATGGCACTCTACTCTGTTAACTAAGTTTCAATCCAATATATCCTCTATGTAAGTAAGTTTCAATATTGTAGCGCTGAATTATTTAATATTGTATCTCATAGGAGAGTACATATCTTACTTAGTTCAATATTTATTTAACATACAAGATATTTTATATATCTACTTCACTATATATTTTATTCATAGTGTCATCAGTCTAGTATTGGACTAAAAAAATACTTCATTAAAATTTTACGAGTCATACATTTACAGTTAGTCTTATATAAACTGTTCGACAAAACTTAAGGAAGTTTTACCTTTCAGCATGTATATCGGGATTCAGACAATAACTCTGAAAGATATTACAGTAACCTCTATTGAAGGTACACAAGATAACCAAGTGTGAACAAAACATAAGGAAATTTTTGCATGTATATCGGGATTCAGACAATAACTCTGAAAGATATTACAGTGACCTTTATTGAAGACACACGAGATAACCAAGTGTGAACAAAACTTAAGGAAATGTTAGCATGTATATCGGGATTCAGACAATAACTCTAAAAGATATTACAGTGACCTTTATTGAAGACACACCAGATAACCAAGTGTGAACAAAACTTAAGGAAGTTTTACCTTTCAGCATGTATATCGGGATTCAGACAATAACTCTGAAATATATTACAGTGACCTTTATTGAAGACACACCAGATAACCAAGTGTGAACAAAACTTAAGGAAGTTTTACCTTTCAGCATGTATATCGGGATTCAGACAATAACTCTGAAATATATTACAGTGACCTTTATTGAAGACACACGAGATAACTAAGTATGAACAAAATAGCCACTGTCTCCTTAAAAAATATATATATATATATATAGACGACTGGGAAAATCAAAGACTTCACTTCCTTAAGTTTTATCTATGAGTGTATTATTGGAGAGTTATGTATTAGGTCTATATATATTAAATTTATTTATTATATTTGATTCATATATATATGATATCAAAATTCCCAAAGTTTAGTTATAAAAATATATAATTTTTTATTTAATGTAGATATGTGAATAAGTCAATAGACAATATTTTAAATATAGGAATAATGCGCTTTACTATTATAAAATATCAAAACCCTTATTGTGCAAGGTTTTTTGATATTCTATAATAAGACTATATTTTAATTATGGCTTGTTAGAGACACAAGTCAAGTCCAGTTGGTCAAGTGAGAGAAGTTAAGAATAGTTAGAGGAAGGAGAGAGAGAATGAGTTAGTTAGTCAGGTAGATATGTAAATATTTCCAAACAGAAATAGTTAGTTCAATATCTATATCTCTTGTAACTGAAAACATATATGAATTATATAACAATGTTTAACAAGTTTTATCGCAAATGTTTCTTTTGAACGAAAAATCGTAAATATAATTATTTTAAGGAGAAATAACGACTATTCCTATCCTTAGGGATGAAGTATGAAATAATGAATTGTGAGGAGTAGTGATGAACCGAAAAATAAAGTGTCAAGGGATGTGAACACTTTTATTTTTCCGTTCATCATCACTCTTCACAATTCATTTTTTCATACTTCATCCCTAAGGATAGGAATAGTCGTTATTACTCCTAAAAATAATTAAATTTACGATTTTTCGTTCAAAAGAAACATTTGCGGTAAAACTTGTTAAACGTCGTTCTATATTCATAGCCGTATAATATATAAATCATACATGAATTATATTAAATAAAAATTCTATTAGACAGCAAAGTGCTTCTGTATACCACTAACGGACCATCTAAGAGCTGAAGGAGTAGTTAAAAAGACAAAGAAAAGCCAAGAATGAAGGCGTCAGAAAGACATGTGGTTTTCTACCTATTTGAAGATACGACTAAATAGGCATTTTATATAAGCATTCGGGTAAAAGGTTTCTTTTAGAATTCTGCAAGCTTTCGAGCGAATTTCTGCTGATGATCCGAAATTATTTTTTATATTTAGTTTCAGTAGCATAGTTAACCCTTGTTAGAGACACAAGTCCAGTTGGTCAAGTGAGAGAAGTTAAGATTAGTTAGTTAGTCAGGTAGATATGTAAATATTTACAAACAGAAATAGTTAGTTCAATATCTATAACTCTCTTGTAACTAAAATATATATGAGTCATAGAACGATGTTTAACAAGTTTTACCGAAATTGTTTAATTTCAAAAAAATCTTACGCGTTTAAAATAGTTTCGAATTTTGATAACAGATGGCGCGCTAATGCATGATATTATAGTTATACCTGTCAAAAGGCTGTTACACCAGAAAACCTGTATTATCTTAATTACAAAAGAAACTCTTCCCTCAGAGAATTTTCTCTTATTTATATAACTTATTACTCATTTACTTTCTACCATTGATTGGTGTTGTATTTTCCTTGGATTCCCCCCGTAACGAGTCTAAGATAAAATGGATTTTATTTGCTTTATCAAGAAACAGAAAGATATGGTGGTAAAGGTGCATTAAAGGTTCCAATTATATTGTAACAGTATTTATTAATTTATTAGCAGAGTATTATTATTTATGTTTATATTTTACTTCTCTGTAAACTTCCCTCTTTTTCTTATCTTTTGTTTATCATTCATAGTTTGTTCTAGCCTGAAATTAATTGTTGTCTCCTCTTGAAGTTGGTCTTCCCTAATTTTCCACGTGGCAATATTATGAAACCAAGATTTATTTTTCGTTTTAAATATTTTTTTCGATATATTCTAAAATAGATATGAGTTCTTTAAAGTTTTATCCTTTGAAGTTTGAAGTTTTATTAGGAAGAGATTGCTAAAAACTTTACGATTGAAAATTCTGTTAATGGGTTTTATATCATATATATATAATATGGTATATATATTATAATATATAATATTATATATAAATGAAAAATAACAAAAGTAAAATAGAAAATCTAAGGTGTTGGTATTAGTTGGTATTGGTTCCATGAGCTTTTTATCAGACCAAATATCAGGGAAAAAAGTTAAATCAATGTTTAGTTCATTTTTGTTCCAATAGATGGCGCTCTGTAATCTAAAAAGCTCATTTTAGTGGTCAGGATATGCACATTTAAAAAAATAGATAATATATATGTTATATTAAAATATTATTTCATTCAAAATTTATATTTGATAGATTCAAATACTCTGCTAAATCGACGCCAGAGGTCATGCTTGCCCTATAAAAACTCATTGTTTTGTTTCCCGATGGCCGGCTCAAATCTTTTGTACATTATGCAAATAACCTTTTGTTTTCCATTTTCTATTCTTACGCTTTAAGCCAGGCAGTACCTTTGTCGAATTATGTTTTTTATATGTTCCTTTAGTTCAATTAAAGTAATTACTGATCAAGACTATTTTTAATATATACTTTCAAGATTTTAACCACGACTGCATTACCATAGCATAATCCTCAAGATAATCAAATATTCCAAAATCAAGCATAAATCATTTTTTTATTATTTATAATAAATATATATGATAAAATTTGCAATTAACTATAGAAATATCTTTCTTATATATATTATCAAATATTGTCGGTCACCTAACCATACTGCAATGATTAGTGAAATCTCTGAGAGGGTTCACCATTGATAGGTCCACCCACTAATCATTTCTATCATTGTATCAAGGTCTCTTGCTTGGTAACCCGGGCAATACATGTATAGCTAGTCACTGATGTTTTAACGTCAACTTTTCTAGCTGCCTTTAAGAGATTTGTGGCTCGCAGAGAACACAGATGTATAGTGACCAAGGTACCCACTATATTCATTATAATATATATTATAAGACACATATTGCCAAAAATAATTAGAAATTTTAAGTATCAACATATATAGTCACGACCGTCTTTCCTCAATTCCTCATGTCACGGATGCGCGCGCATCATCATTATGATCATTATCAATATCTAATGATAATAATAATAATTATTATTATTATATTATTATTATTATTTTATTATTAATATATATAGTCACGACCGTCTTTCCTCAATTCCTCAATTCCTCATGTCACGGATGCGCGCGTATCATCATTATGATCATTATCTTCTATAGAAGCTTCTATCTTTATAATTATGTATATTTACAAAAAGTCAATTCGCTCGCGCCTCTAGCGGTGAAAATGAGGGGTAATACCAGCTGACCTAATGTACATGTAAAGTTTGGAGCGGGACGTTTCACAAGAGTGACATCCACGGCTCCAATTTATAATTGTAACAAATAGTATTGGAATAAAAACATTCAATCGGGTAAAACACGGGCGTTGCCCGGGTCATTCGTCTAGTGTGATTATATTTGAGACAAAAAAACAAGCTATTAATAAATAATGATAATTTTGATGAATACCAGAGAAATATCGATAAAAAATCTAGAAATCAAACATGATTAGTAATATTACAAAAATAATCGTATAAAAACTGATTTCTTCAATGAGGTAAAATATAAAGAAAATATTAGTATAGAGATTACTATGTAAAATTTAGTATCTTCGGAGACAATAGCTAATAACTTTATAATGAAAAAACCTTTGTTGGTGTATTATAAATAAAGATATTTTTATCGTTCAACATAATAATAACAGAATTCATATATATATACTTATCTTGCAACTAAATATCCTAATTATCCTAATAATCCTAATATATTATTTCTAATTATCCCAGAATTGGTCAAATACCCATTCTTGATTAATCAAGAGAAGCTAACCATGTACGTATATATATATGTTATATTAAAATATTATTTTATTTAAAAAATTATTATTTCATAGATTCAAATACTATGTTAAATCGACAGCCAGAGGTCACGCTTCCCCTATAAAAACTCATTGTTTTTGTTTCCCGATGGCCGGCTCGAATATTTTGTACATTATGTAAATAAGTTTTCCATTTTTTATTCTTACGCCTTAAGCCAGGCAGTACTTTTATCAAATTATATTTTATATATCCCATAAGCTCAATTGAAGCTATTTCTAGTCTTCATTATTTTAACTATTTTTATTTTCAAGATTTTAAACACGACTGCATTACCATAGCATAATCCTCAAAATTTTCAAAAATCAAGCATAAAATCTATTTTATATATATATATATATATATATTTGCATATAAGCCTATATGCAAACGATTTATATATTTTACTGAGTAAGAGCTATTTAAGAAATCCTTATATAAAAAGATTTAAATGTTTTTAAGCCGAGCAATATCGTGGGTGGGTGTACACTGAAGATAAAAATATTCTTTGTTTGTCTAGGAGAAACATTTAGTTTTCCGACTGAATATATATCTACACTCATTTTATTTCATTTCCAACTATTTCCTGGAATTTTATTCAAGAGTTCCTCTCTTATATGGTTTCTAACCTTTACCGGTAACCATTTTTGTTGTACGAAATTTTCTGTACAAATTTATTGTATAAGATTTGTTGCACAATTCTTTTTGTATATGTTGTTCAATTTTGTGTGTTGTACTAGATTTGTTGCAGATTCTTTCTTGTACAATATTTGCTGTTCAATTTTGTTATACTGGTTTGTTTCACAAGATGTTAACATAAAGCAATAACGCGTCATCTATACATATAAAATGAAAGAATTTAAAAGCACGAATGTTTCTTTTATACATACAATACATATTTTTTCATCGCAGTAAGGGCAGTAGAAGTTTGTATTATGTATAAAAGTAACATTCGTGCTTTTAAATTCACAAAATGTGCTTGTGCAATATTTGTGTACGAAATTTTCTGTACAAATATATTGTATAAGATTTGTTCAACAATTTTTATTGTATATGTTGTTCAATTTTGTGTGTACTAGATTTATTTCACAATATTTGTTGCATATTCTTTCTTGTACAATATTTGTTGTTAAATTTTGTTATACTGGTTTGTTTCACAAGATGTTTGTGCAATATTTGTTGTACAAGATTGTCTATACAATTTTTCTTGTACAGGATTTGTTGTACAATATTTATTGTATAAGATATGTTGTTCAATTTTGTCATACTAGTTGTTTCACAAGATGTGCTTGTGCAATATTTGTGTACAAGATATTCTGTAAAATTTTTCTTATACAAGATTTGTTGCAAAATTTGTATTGTATATGTTGTTCAATTTTGTGTGTACTAGATTTATTTCACAAGATTTGTTGCATATTCTTTCTTGTACAATATTTGTTGTTCAATTTTGTTATACTGGTTTGCTCTACAAAATGTGCTTGTGCAATATTTGTGTACAATATTTGCTGTACAATTTTTCTAAGATTTGTTTCACAATTTTATTGTACAATATATGTTGTTAACTTTTGTTATACTATAATTTTACTTCACAAGATTTGTTGCACAATTCTTTTTATACAATATTTGTTGTTCAATTTTGTTATACTGGTTTGTTTCATAAGATCTCTGTGCAATATTTATTGTACAATTTTTATTGTAAAATATATGTTTTTCCTTTTGTTCTACTAGATTTGTTCCTCTCAAAATCTGTTTCACAATTCTTTTTGTACACTATTTGTTGTTCAATTTTGTTATACTGGTTTGTTTCACAAGATGTAATTGTGCAATATTTGTTGTACAAGATTGTCAGTACAATTTTTCTTGTATACGATTTTTTGTTCAATTTTTATTGTAAAATATTTCGATGCACTAGCGCGCCATCTGTTATCTAATTACAAAACTATTTTAGAGGCGTAATAAACTGGCGAAACCGCTGGGAGGGTTCACCACTGATGAGCCAGGCCCTCCTTTTAATTTTTCCATTGCAGTAAGGACAGTAGGAATTGTTTAATTTTAAAAATAATATCACGCCTCTAAAATAGTTTTGTAAAATATTTGTTTTTCAATCTACTGTACTAGATTATTTTCTCAAGATTTTTTTGTATACAAGATATATATGCAATTTTTGACGAATAGGATTTTCTCCGCCATTTTTCTTGTCTAAGATTTGTTTCACAAGATATGTTATACAATATTTGATGTACAAAATTTTCTGCGCAATAGGTATTTAGGTGTATATATATGATGGACATACGTTTTTTAATTGCAAACAAATATTTAAATGCATAGTTCGAGAAGCTTAAGTGAACAATTTATAAATAAGTTAGTTTGGCATTATAGAGATATAAGGATTTAGAGCACCATCTATATTGCGACGTGGAAAATTAGGGAAGACAAAAACTTCAGGAGGAAACAAAATTTATTTCAAGCAAGGACAAACTATGAAAGTTGAACAAAAGATAACCCACGAGGGGGATTTTCTGCGCAATTTTTGTTTAACGAGATTGCTGAACAATATTTGTGTTTAAGAATCGCAAAAAAAAATACTTTTTATATATACGACAATCAACACTGTTCTTCTTTTCTCACAAAGGACGGAGCCCTCCTTGAACTCTTTGAAAACATCTACTTCCATACTATGTATGAAAGTATTAACATTTTCCATGTTCTTACTTCATTTATCTATATTGTCACACCAGGTTTCGGTCTGGCAGGTCTGGTCATGACCTATACCACGTGTACTAGGATTAAGAAGAAGAAAAAAAGTTTGTTTGTGGATAACGGTCTGTGAACGAGCCGATGTTTAGCTTGAAAGTGATTTTGTCTAGCTGTAAATAAAAGAAACACTGACAAAAACTCTTGTTTATAAAAGTTTCAAGACAATAATAGAATTTCTAGATAATTTTTATTAATAGACAAGAAAAAGAACTATCTATACATTTTTGCACGTTCTAATATTGTCAAATATTTATATAGGACATAGGTATTTAGGTGTCTATATATGATGGACATACGTTTTTTAATTGCAAACAAATATTTAAATGCATAGTTCAAGAAGCTTAAGTGAACAATTTATAAATAAGTTAGTTTGGGATTATAGAGATATAAGGATTTAGAGCGCCATCTATATTGCGACGTGGAAAATTAGGGAAGACAAAAACTTCAGGAGGAAACAAAATTTATTTCAAGCAAGGACAAACTATGAAAGTTGAACAAAAGATAAGCCACGAGGGGGATTTTCAGAGTAACAAAATATAAGCATGAAAATGACCACTCTGTTAATAAAAATAATAAAATAATAAATACTTGGTTACATAGCTTCTTCCCTATGGGAGCTGTGACCCACAGCTAGCAATTATTGTAGATACTGACATGGATCTGACGTGCTTCTGCCAAGGATTCCATCGAAGTCTTGGAACTTTGTCCCTAGTACCTTTGCGTCCTTTTTCTTGCGGCGTGAAGAGCGGCTTTGACGTCGTATCGTCTATAGGGACATCGTCATCTTTGAGGGAAGTCTTGGCTTTAGCACGACGGTGGAATCCTGGAGTCAGTCTCCGAAAATGTATATCACAGAACCCATGGCTTCATGGTCTTCTCGGCGATCTTCAGTTTGTCTTCCCTAACTTACCCAGCATCTCCACCAAAATGCCACGTGGAAAATTAGGGAAGACAAAAACTTCAGGAGGAAACAAAATTTATTTCAAGCAAGGACAAAAGATAGCCCACGAGGGGAATTTTCAGAGTAGCAAAATATAAGCATGAAAATGACCACTCTATTAATAAAAATAATAAAATAATAAATACTTGGTTACAATATCGATATAAAATAATATATGTATATGGTAATTTCAACCAACAACCCTATATTGTATAATTACTTATAACAAGATTGTCATGTTGTATATGGAAACACATCTATAAATAATTATACGCATGATTGACATGTGTCATTGCATCACCATATGTAATGTACTTTGTACAAACTGAGGATGAATAAATAAAACTATGTAATAGATTAAGAGCTGAGCTAAGCAAGAGATCGAGATAGAAATCAACCCTAAAGAGGAATTTGGCAGGTCGTTCTATCAAGGCCATTGGATGTAGAAAATACCGCAGACACCCCACGACCTTTGCACCCGTTCAAAGTCCAAATTCTCGCATGTCTCCCCCCTCGGCAAAGATATATAAAACATCTGCCCTAGCCGAAATAATAGTCACTTCACCATCAACGTGAGCCCGCCTCGGTTGTACCAAGGTCCACCTCATCGACCATGTAAAACAGTAAGAACTCTTCTATCTCGATCTTGCTCTTAGTTCGACTCCTATCTGTTCACGGAACTTTCCTACTACAACTGTGTCTCTTCGTTTTTTGTGTGTGGACATTCCCAAGCTTTCCACTCTGCCTCGACCACGACTGCCTGTACTCTGTGAGAACTGTTAAAGGTCCTCCAAGGTGCAGAGAGGTACTGGAAAACTCTCCACGCCCTGACTGTCCCTCTCGGTCACTACAGGTTTGACCCTCGGTTATCACATGTATGTTATATAAAATTTATGAGATTCTGCTTGAGATTTGGTATATTTTGGAATACATTTGTATTAGGTTAATGGTATTGGTAATGCAGTCGTGCTTAAAAATCTTGAAAGTTTAATAATAAAAAAAGTGAAGATTATAAATGGCTTTAATTGAGCTTATGAGATAATTTGATAAAAGTACTGCCTGGCTTAAGGGCGTAAGAATCAAAAAATGAAAAATTTATTTACATAATGTACAAACGGTTTGAGCCGGCCATCGGGAAACAACAACAATCGATTTTTATATAGGGAAAGTATCGACATCTGGTGGTAGATTTAAGCAGAATATTTGAATCTATGAAATATATTTTAAATAAAATAATATTTTAATATAACATATATATACAGTAGAACCATTCAGTAAAGGACAACACCTAATTACAAAGCCAAAGTGTTCTTTAAGGAGAGGTTCCCTCTTACCGGAGAGTTGCTAAATAGTATAAAGGGTAATTTTGCAAATTAAAAACTGTCCTTTGTAGAGAGGTGTCTGCTATCAGGGTATCAGCTAAATGGAGGTTCTACTGTATATATATTTATTCTCACAGTTTTCATAAATAAATAAAAGCATTAATGAAAACAAAATTTCTCGTGGGTGTGTGTTTTGATAATTAAAGCATATTAAAATTACTCTTTTTATTATAAAAATATTCTCAAATAACTAGAAAAATATATATTTAAAAAAAATACTTTTGAAAGAGAAGTTTTTTTAGAAATCTAAACTATGAACCATTAAAATGAAACTATTTTTTGGGGAAAAAAACTTGGAGAGATTTGTGAATCCCATTTCATATTTTTGAAATCGATAACTTCACATATGTATACATAGAAAATTTTACTCTCTATATATATGTTATATTAAAATATTATTTTATTCAAAATTATATTTCATTGATTCAAATACTCTGTTAAATCGACCGCCAGAGGTCACGCTTACCCTATAAAAACATATTGTTGTTATTTCTCGATGGCCGGCTCAAACCTTTTGTACATTATGTAAATAAGTTTTTCATTATTTTATTCTTACGCCTTAATCCAGGCAGTACCTTTGTTAAATTATGCTTTTTCTATATTCCATAAGCTAATTAAATCAATTATTGATCAAAACTATTTTTATTATACTTTCAAGATTTTCAACCACGACTGCATTACTATAGCATAATCTCAACAATTCCAAAACTAAGCAAAAACTCTTAAATATAACATATATATAAAAAAGCCTATAGGTTACACGTATAAAGAAAAAGTAAAGGTATGATTAGTTGATAAAAAAAAATGAAGAAAGTTCGGTAAATCTTTGTGGATTTTTCTGGGTGCCCCAACATGGAGACAGTTTGGTAAAGACGTGTAAGGAATAACTTGTGGTTTGTTTGTGTTTGCTGAGCAATTAAAGATTAGTGGACGGTTTCTTCTTAATTGGCTTTAACTCAATCTAATTTACCGCTGTCTTTATTAATTGGGGGGTGTTCATTAAGATATAATTTATCGATATAATTATCCTGGTAGGTATATTGGAATTTGTTTGAGTTTTTGTATATTTCCTGATTCTCTTTATGTAAAACGTATCTGTAATAAACACCATTATAATGTTTAATATATAAGATATTAAATTAAAGAAGATAGCACGCAATATATTAATGAAATTTGAAATTCATTAGAGCGGATTTTCTATTTTTAACGAAATTAGAATATATAAGATAAAAAAGCGTTTTAAAAAAATTTAAATATATATAGTATCAATTCTACTAACCAATAACATGCAATCTATACATAAGAAATAAAAACATTAAAACACGAATGTTTATTTTTTTAATTATTATTATCCCTAGTACACGTGGTAGAGGCCATGATAATTATGGTGGGTAGAAAGTAGGCGACTGTCTTTTACTGTTAATTCATCACATGTCTAGGCATGTGAAAAGTAGTTTGACTTTGCATTTACAAATGTGTCAGTGCCCCGTTATGTACTCGCTGGTGATGTTGGAATTTTTCAAGAATCGGGTGCCATTTTTAGCATTTCTTAATAGAAAAAGGTGCCCAATGCGGGATTCGATCCCAGGTCGTAGCGGTCTAAAACCATTCTTCCTCTGATCCCCTACAATTGTTTCTTTAAAAAATAAAACAAACTTCTACAATCCTTACTGTATTGAATAAATAGCTACATGTAATTCTACTGTTCTAGAAACTTATGCCAAAAGTTTGATTTAATACCATTTCTGAGATTGCAATCTTCAGTGTAGCATATATAAACAGAATCATCCAATACAGTATTAGAGTTCTAAGAAACGGTCTGGTGGATTAAATTTGGCGAAACCGCTGGGAGAATTCATCACTGATGAGCTAAGCCCTCCCAATAATTTTTCAACGCATTAAAAGCAGTATAAAACTTTGTTTTCTATGTAAAACAAACATTAATTTATATATATTATCCGATAGATGGCGCAAGCCATCAACAATTTTCAGTTTCCCGATAAGAAGTTCCCCCATTTTTATATTTTTTTTATTTTTAAAACTATGTTGCATTTATATGAATAAAAAACTACATTGCTATGCTTCCTTTCGAATTTGATTCATTCGTTTCACTAGGAATTGAAAGAACTTTAAGTAGAGATTCAAGGCAATTCTTCGAGTTTTCTTAGGAATTCAAAGCACAATTTAAGAATTTAGAATGAAAAAGAAAGAAAGGAAAACTTTTGTTGTCTATTAGATTGAAAGACCGCTTTAAAATAACTTTTTTAAAGCCATTGTAAAATTTACGCTTTTACCTGGTTGAACATGAAAGATGTTGTGTCCTTTATAAACGATTAAATTATATTTAAAAAAAAATAGATTTTAAAATTAGAACTTTTCCAAATATCAATTGATTTGGGATTTAAATTTGTAGAAGGTGGAGAGAGATGCGTTCAATTGGATTTTCTTATTTTAAAAGCATTTTAACTTTCTCGAAGTTGTGAAAATGATCCACTATTTGTATATTTTTGTAGAAAAGAAGTTAAGCATCATTCAAACTCCAATATATGTTTATTATTAAGAGATACACCAAATTATTAAAGCATGGATATTCTTTTTAAACATAAAACAAACTTCTACTGTCCTTAATGCGATGAAAAAGTTATTGGGAGGGTTTGGCTAATCAGTTGTGAACCCTCCCAGTGTTTTCACCAATTTAATCTACCAGACTGCTTTTCAGAACTCTAATACTGTTTTGAACGTTTCTCCTTATATTCTGCACTGGGGGGAGAAGTCCGACCACACCTCCCTGCGGTCCCCCCTGGATCCTTGGAATATTTGACCAAATACTGGTTCGTTTACAAGGTGACTAACGTGGCAACGGCACCCATTTTCCAATGAAGAGCAATGGCCGCAGCCTTGCAGAAAATTGACAAAGACTCAGAGCAGCAGCTTTGCACACCCAAGATAGAGGACATTGCTGCTGCTGTGATAGAGATGCATGGGGACATCTGAGGCTCTTCATTGGACACGACAACAACAACAACAATACAGTATACACACCCAAGATAGTGGACATTGCTGTGATAGAGATGCATGGGGACCTCTGAGGCTCTTCATTGGACACGACAACAACAATAATACAGTATACACACCCAAGATAGTGGACATTGCTGTGATAGAGATGCATGGGGACATCTGAGGCTCTTCATTGGACACGACAACAACAATAATACAGTATACACACCCAAGATAGTGGACATTGCTGTGATAGAGATGCATGGGGACATCTGAGGCTCTTCATTGGACACGACAACAACAATAATACAGCCTACACACCCCAAGATAGTGGACATTGCTGTGATAGAGATGCATGGGAACATCTGAGGCTCTTCATTGGACACGACAACAACAACAACAATATATTCAGCACTGAATGATGGAATCTCATAAATAGTATTCAATCAAACTATGGACATAAACTTTTAGGATAGTAGAAAATTACATATAAATATTTACATCGAGCATTGCTCTTCCACAAACAATAATTACAAGACCAGTTAGGTACAAATTAATATAAAGAAATAACGCGCCCTCTATGTACAGTGAATACAAACATTAAAGTATGAATATTTATTTTGTACCATAAAACAAAATTCTACTGTTCCCATCCCTGGACACTTTTATTTTTCCGTTTATCATTACTCTTCACAATTCACCCTTTCATACCTCACCCAAAAGGTTAGAAATAATCGTTATTTCTCCTTGAAATAAATTTTGATTTTTCGTTGAAAAAGAGACACATGCGGGATAGTATTTATAATGTCGTTTTAAAATTCTACTGTCTTTACTGCGATTTTTTATTGAACGCAACAGTTTGATGTTTGTTCTTCCCTTTTATCATAAGAATCGCAGCTTTAGATCCTATTGCTTTTATTTACGTCTCTAATTTATTTTAAAAGCAAAGTCGAACTGCTTTTTACATGTGTAGACATGTGATGCACTTACAGTAAAAGCAGTTGTTAACTACCCACCCTGATTATAATGGTCTGTACCACGTGTACTAGAGATAGGCAAATATACATGTTTAAAATGTGATTTCTTTTTCTTTCCAAAACTTAAAATGACGTTAAAAAGGAAGAATTTTTCATCGTCATCAGAAGTAATTGAAAATTCGACGGTGGAGCTAAACAAGCTAAGAAAAATTGACTTTGAACTAGCATTTAAACAGGTATTTTTTACGCTGGGAAAAAATGTGTAAATAACCAAGGCTCCTATTTTGAAAATTTTGATGTTTAAATTACTATACTATGAATAAATATTTATATAAAATATAGACACTTCGGTCAGTTGGAGTTTTTTATTTTCTCAACGTTTCGACAAAATATTTTGTCTTCGTCAGGAGAAGTAAATATTTATAGTTCTTTTCCCAAATTCTCGTGATACCCATCCCTCTAAAAATAATATTTCCTTTTTAAATTTTATATTCCTATGAAATATCTCAATATCATTCCAATCTGGCATATGTCCTGAAAATAATGCATGTTTCCCAATTTTGCTTAACGCCCTTCTTCCCAATAAACCCTGTTGGTGTTCCTTAATTCTGGTCTCTAAATTTCGGCCGGTTTCTCCTACATATATTACTTCTCCTGACGAAGACAAAATATTTTGTCGAAACGTTGAGAAAATAAAAAACTCCAACTGGCCGAAGTGTCTATTTTTTATATAAATATGAATGCCGGCCAGGCAACCTCTATCTTTTCGATATGAATAAATAATTAATTTTAAAAAAGTTGGGGAACTTTTTGATTCTACCTATCCTTGTATATATATTTTAAAATATCCAAAGCGTTAAGAATTTTGCATGGATAGCAAAATTTGAAGTATAAGAAGATTGAAATGTTGAATATTTTATGATTTTTAATATTATAAAAAAGAGATCTATCTCTATATACATAAATTATTCTGACGTATGGTGGTGTCTTATTCATGTAGGAATTTATTATTTTTAATGTTTGTTGGTTCTTTAGACAATTTGGCAATTTAAGCAATTTTAATGATTATTCTAATCAATTTTTACAAAGGTAGAAAAGATATATACTAAAATATAAAGTTGGTTGAAATCTTCTTGCAAGGCGTAGAGCTTCATAACCAAAACTGGTTGAAATCTTCTTGCAAGACGTAGAGCGTCATAACCAAAACTGGTTGAAATCTTCTTGCAAGGCGTAGAGCGTCATAACCAAAACTGGTTGAAATCTTCTTGCAAGACGTAGAGCGTCATAACCAAAACTGGTTGAAATCTTCTTGCAAGACGTAGAGCGTCATAACCAAAACTGGTTGAAATCTTCTTGCAAGGCGTAGAGCGTCATACCCAAAACTGGTTGAAATCTTCTTGCAAGGCGTAGAGCGTCATAACCAAAACTGGTTGAAATCTTTCTTGCAAGGCGTAGAGCGTCATAACCAAAACTGGTTGAAATCTTCTTGCAAAGCGTAGCGCGTCATAACCAAAACTGGTTGAAATCTTGCAAGGCGTATAGAGTCATAACCAAAACTGGTTGAAATCTTTCTTGCATGGCGTAGAGCGTCATAACCAAAACTGGTTGAAATCTTCTTGCAAGGCGTAGAGCGTCATAACCAAAACTGGTTGAAATCTTTCTTGCAAGGCGTAGTGTAGGGGAATATATATATAGTTGTGTATGTGTACAAATTTCTTTAGCAAGGAAAGCTTCCCCACCTTGAGAGAGTTCTCCTCCAGACAAGGTCTTCACTCCTCAGTTCCACGCCGAGGAAGTACCTATAGATGTGTGTCTTGGTAGACATCAGAATGGTCAGGGCGTCATCGTCTAGGCCATGACTTGAAATTCGGTTGTCTTATTTTTTATGGTGTCTACGTTAATTTCTTCATATTTTATGGTTTGGTTTTTATTAAGAAGGCGAGTCCACCTCCATCTTCCCGCTCACTATCTTTCCTCACAGTGATGTAACCAGGTATTTCAGGTTTTCATTGAACTTAGTTTCCTGAAGACATGCTATATCAATGTGATGTTTATACAGAAGTCTACTCAGCTCTCCTTCTGATTTCTATTTATTGTTTTGAAAATAGAGCAATCCATAAATAAATCTCATATTAAAAGGCATATATTGCTTCAAAATCTAATTTATTTTACCGATATTTCAGTTGTCTAAACGCCAACCTTTATCAAGGTATTATAACATATTAATGTGTGTCAACAACAATGTGTGACGCTGAGTTTGTTGTTGACACACATTGATATGTTATAATATCTTGATAAAGGTTGGCGTTTAGCCAACTGAAATATTGGTAAAATAAATGATATTTTGATCCAATATATGCCTTTTATTTAAAATTCGATTTATCTTTAAATTCCATGGAGCAACAAAACCAGAAAAATTCTAACGTATATGGAGATTTATTGAAATTACTTTATTACAATGTCCATTTAATGGTATACAAGAGAGCGATGCAAATACCCTAATTTGCGTCAAATTAACTACTTGTAGTGTGTAATTAATGATTTAATTATATATTCAAAACATGTTTTAATGAGTTCCATTTAAATTCTTATCCATTTTAACTATTTAGTCTATGTAATAGGCCTTAATATTGTCGCGCGTGACCCCTCCGGTTCTTCGCTACGACGCCGCTTCCTCCGTCGTGGATCACCTACCCGTGCTTCCGTTGCTTTCCCTCTGCAGCTCTACCCTGAAGAACACCCAAAGACCTCCTAGAACCATCACTCAAGAGGATCTCCTTTCCTCTGGCAGTATCTCTCGGCCTTACCACTGGTGGGGGGACACGAGAGACTTACCAGAAGAGTAGCGACTCTGGTGTTGGCGAGAGTAACAACTAACACTCCTCTATTGTCATTTCTACTACACATTACATATAACTAGAATAACATTCAGCGGGTATTTACATTACGTTACCTCCTAGGGCCAATATAAAAGTGTATTTACAAACATTTGCCCCAGTAAATGGGACTACAGCAGTTGGCGATTCCTACACCAGTTTCAGATCGGAAACAGGCGTAAGCGCCATCTAATGACGGAGGTTGTAGGTATTTTTAGGCCTTATACGCGACAATATTCATAACAGGGTTCATGATAAGTCACGAGGACTTTCTGGGTGCAGCATTTTCTATTTCCACTAGCAAATCTAAATAGCAGTTTTACAGATCTAAGTGTGTTTTTACTCTGAATTACTAAATTAAAGCCAATACATACATTCTCTATAAGAGAAATTTCACTTATCTAATCTTATATATCAATATTTGTTTTTAGATATATGTAAATATGATATGTATTACAAGATACAGTACTAGGCTAACACCAGCTCACTAAAGTATAAACAAAGATATTAATTA
The DNA here is from genome assembly GCA_030710605.1 of Cordylochernes scorpioides. NCBI lineage: Eukaryota > Metazoa > Arthropoda > Arachnida > Pseudoscorpiones > Chernetidae > Cordylochernes > Cordylochernes scorpioides. Next base: position 29,509,669 of record CP092868.1, read on the forward strand.
TATATATGATGTATTAGCGCGCCATCTATTATCAAATTTCGTAACTATTATAGAAGCCGGGAGCATATTGATCTAAAGAGACAAAGGTCGCCTCTCCCGTCAAAATAGACGTCAAAACTAGACGCCATCTATTGACCGTCACCGCAAACTAGCGGTCTCGGGTCGGTGACAAAGCCACAACACCAGCTTTGGCAAACTGAAAAGCGTCCACCTAGAGACCATGGTTTCGGGCTAATGGCCCTCGTCAGTCTAGGACGGACTTTTGACGGAAGAGGCGACCTTTGTCTCTTTAGATCAATATCTTCCCGGCAAAATTTCCATCTATATTTTAGCCATAGATGTGGCCCAGCCACTTTGCCAGCTAAGCACCTCTTTGGCAGATTGTCAAGATTTCATTATATCCCGTGTGGATCTTATGGAATAAAGTCCGCCCTAGACTGACGAGGGCCATTAGCCCGAAACCATGGTTTCTAGGTGGACGCTTTTCAGTTTGCCAAAGCTGGTGTTGTGACTTTGTCACCGACCCGAGGCCGCTAGTTGCGGCGACGGTCAATAGATGGCGTCTAGTTTCGACGTCTATTTTGATGGGAGAAGCGACCTTTGTCTCTTTAGATTATAAAAGCGTATGATTTAAAAAAAAATCTACTGGCCTTACTGCAATGAAAAACTCCATTCCTAAATAAAATTTTTCCATTACAGTAAGATCAGTACAAATTGCTTATTTTTAAAAAAGAATCATATGCTTCTATAATAGTTTCGAAAGATATTAATATTGATAAAAAGATAATCAAAACAGAATAATTATTTCATTTGTCAAAAAAAGAGATGAAAAATAGAAGAAGAAGAAGAAAACGGTCAGGCATTTTAAATGATGAAAAAACATTTCCTGTCTGCTCAAATGAACATTCAAATATAACAAAGCGCCATCTATCTGAATTAATAATAACTAAACGTTGATTTAATTTTATTACAGAGTATTGGACAAATCAAAGTTTAGTTGACATTTATACCAAAGATGGCACTGGGTCATCTTCAAATGCTTATTTGAGTGTGTGTAGTTAGGTAATGTCTTATTTAACATTGAAAATGCCTGACCTTTTTCTTCTTCTCCTCTTTTTTGACATCTTTTATTTGATCTTAATATTCTGAGAAATCGAATATTGTTTACATGTATTAGTGTTAGCGTAACACATTACATCAGTTATCATGTATTATTTCAGTGAAAATAATAAAGCCATTCATACAATGCCTAAATGATTCAATTTTAGAGCAAACTTCATGAGTAGTTATTTGAGTAATCAGGTAATGTCTTATTCAACATTTACAATGCCTGACTTTTAGATTATCTTTTTTCACCTATATTTTGGCACATAAATATATATATATATATATATATATATATATATATATATGTTATAATTTTACACAAATAAATTTAATGGCAATGCGTTTCTTTTAAATATCATCAAATATTATCTCTACAGACCTTACTGCAATGATATGAGTTATTGAATAACTCATATCATTGCAGTAAGGTCTGTAGAGATAATATTTGATGATATTTAAAAGAAACGCATTGCCAGTAAATTTTTTTGTGTAAAATTTTAACGATAGATGGCAATTAAATTTAATTTACTATATATATGTTATATAAAAATATTATTTTATTTTAAATTATAATTTCATAGATTCAAATACTCTGCTAAATCGACCGCCAGAGGTCACTCTTCCCCTATAAAAACTCGTTGTTATTTTATCCCAATGGCCGGCTCAAAACTTTTGTACATTATGTAAATAATCTTTTGTTTTCCTTATTCTACTCGCCTTAAGCCAGGCATTACTTTTATCAAACCATGTTTTTCATATATACCATAAATTCAATTAAAACTATTTTGATAACTGATTTTATTTAATCATTGCCACGACTGCTCAACAAATATCTCTATTCTCAAAATAATCGGCATCAAGTATTAATTCTATATAACTAATTATCAAATATCAAACAGAAATCTCATTAATCTTTATTTATAACATATATATATAGAAATCTTATCTGATCTTATTATTCTGAGAAAGAGATTAATCTAATTTGCTCTTCTTTTTTATTATCATTTATGTTTTTGTTTACATTCATAGGCTAATGTTAGCGTAACACATTACATCAGTTATCATGTAAAATTGTTAGTGTAAATAATCAAGCCATTTTATAAAATACCTATATTATTTAATTTTATAGAGAAAATCTTATCAATTCAGATTATATTCTTCCTTTCAAACTAATTTGTTTAAAAAAAAGCATACGATATTTCTCAAAATAGTTAGAAATAGTTAGCGATGAAGTTTACCATTATCTAATTGCGTTTTCCAACACCACGATAGGTCTTCATTCATGATATAAGCCTATTAGTAGAACCTATTAGTATTCAGATGATTATGCAAATTTCTATTATGGAAGTTGTAGCAATTGCCACGCAAAATGGCGATTTGGGAGAGTCTATTGGCTCTTTAGGAGTTAACTCCTTATAACACGGGAAGCTCAAGGTTAAATTCATAGATGATTCTCATCCAATTTTTCAATGAATTTTACTTTTTCGTTGAATTTTACTTTTTCGTTGAATTTTACTCTTTCATTGAATTTTACTTAATGGAATATACTAAAAGAAAAAATATCCCATATATAAATCTAATTTAGATGGAAATTTTGCTGGGAGGAAATTGATCTAAAAAAAGCAGAGTGCTTTTCTCCCGTTTTTTAAATAAATCTAATGATTTTTTAAATAAATCTAATAAATCTGTAGAATTTTTATTTAAAAAAATATAAAAAATTGTAATGTATTTTTATTTAAACCTGATAACACTATTGATATTAAGGCTTCAATTAATGATTATAGAAAATAAAGAGGTGTATATACACTTATGTAAAAAAAAAAACTTATGGAAGTGGAAATTCTTCGAAGGTGACAGAGACAATTTTTTTTTATACTTGGTTATTTCGTATGTCTTCAATGAAGGTCACTATAATATCTTTCAGAGTTATTGCCTCAATCCCAATATATATGCTAAAAGGTACAACTTCCTTAAGTTTTGTCTATGAGTGTAAATACTCCAATATAACGCCATATCAGTTCAAGAATTGTTTAAGTTACGAGTATAAAGTTGAACATATTGAAACGATGGGTAGGACATACATTTAAAGCTCAATTTATTTTTTGACAATTAAAAATTATTTATTGTCTTCTAGACAATGTTACACAGATTCAATCAAAGAGAGAGAGAGAAATATATTACATATAGGAAGAAGAAGATATATACATATATGGTACAAAATAATTCACAAGATGATGATGGGGGGTGAAGGAAGGAAACCACGGCGCTGGAGGGTCCTGGACCAGGCGATGAGTGGGTCCTCCACTGCTTCTCCGAGCCCAACCTGGACAAAGTGGCGATATATTCGCAACTTTGCCGACGCCAGGATGGAAAGGGCGTCGTCCTCAAGGCCTGACCCGCCGAAGAGCCAGACCTGCAGGTCAGGGGGCCGCCCTATGATGTTGAAGGCCTCTCTGAAGAGAGGCCTGATGGAGCGGCAGCACCAGTAACGGTGGCCGAGGGAGCGTTCGATGGACCCGCAGGCAGGACAGGAGGGGCCGGATGGGGCAGGGCGTGGAGGGCCAACTTGAGGGCCGCGTCGGCCTCGTGGCCCGAGAAGGCGCAGCGCCGCAGCGAGGCCCAGTCGATCCTGGATGGTGGTGGACCGATGGTGGGCGACCATCTCGAAGTGAACCTTGAGATGGGCGTGGCGGCGAGGCGCGGGCGATCCAGGGCCCGTCGGGCCGAGCGGGTCGTGAGGCCGTCCCGCGCAGCACCACGGCTGAAGCTAATGTTGAGGATGTAGACTCCGCCCCGAAGCCCACGGCGTTCTCGGAGGTCAGCCTCCGGCAGAAGGCGCCCAGGGCCGCGGCGTCAGCCAGGGCCGAGCGCGTAGGGCGGGCGATGAGGTGGTCCTCCACGATGAGGTCCCGGACTCTGGCTCAGCGCCAGCTCAATTTATTGCTTAAGTCGCTGATTTAACAATAGATGTTCTTTTTTTTTCTAATATGGTTAATACACATATAAATCAAAATTCGAAACTATTTTAAACGCGTAAAATTCTTTTTGAAATTAAACAATTTCTACTGCCCTTACTGCCATGGAAAAATTAAAGGGAGGGTCTGGTTCATCAGTGGTGAACCCTCACAGCGCTTTCGCCAGTTTAATCTACCATACCGCTGTTATATTGCATTTTTGGAACTTCCTTTTATAGTGATACTGTTGCTAGACTCTTGGAATGGGTATTTAGAAGAACTATGGACATAAGCTTCAATGAAAACTGCTGGGAGGGTTCACCACTGATGAGCCTGGCCCTCCCTTTAATTTTTCCATTGCAGTAAGGGCAGTAGAAATTGTTTAATTTCAAAAAGAATTTTACGCATTTAAAATAGTTTCGAATTTTGATAACAGATGGCGCGCTAGTGAATCATATTACACATATAAATATTGTAGTATGGTATTTATTATTTGATTAACAGAGTATCATTTTAATGTTTATATATTTCTACTCGGTAAACTTCTCTCATTGCTTATCTTATATTTCATAGTTTGTACTTGCCGTAAATAAGTTGCTGTGTCATCCCGAACATTGTTTTCCCTCATTTTCCACTTGGCAATATAAATCGTATTTATAATATTTTTCATTCAAATTATTTATCATTATCATATATTATATAGAAGATTATGTATTATATACAAGGCCAGGGGACCCCCCATCTTATCGAGGAGCCACTAGGAGAGGCCATAGAAAGACTGCTGGAGAGCTGCAGGACATCAGGGGACCATAACGGCAAGGGCCACAGCACTGACCAGGAGTCAAGATAGCAAATGTAAATATCGTTGTTTACTTTTACTGTTGTCATTTATTGAAGTTGTAAATAAAAATTTGTAAATAGACTGACCATTCGCTACACTTTTTAGAGAAAAACTTGTAACCTTTTTGAAAAATAAATTATATTGTAAAAAAGAGATTTCTGTTGTATTTTGATCATTATTTATATAGAATTATTATTTATTGTTTGAATTTGGTATACATCAGTATATTACGTTATTGTTCTGCAGTCGTGGGAATAATAAAATTAGTTATCAAAAATACCTTTAATTGCGCAAAAGGAATATATAAAAAAACATAGTTTGATAAAAGTAATTCCTGTATTAAGGCGTAAGAATCTAAAAAATAAAAAACTTATTTACTTAATGTACAAAAGATTTGAGCCGGCCATCGGGAAACAACAACAATGAGTTTTTATAGGGTAAGCGTGACCTCTGGCGGTCGATTTAACAGTATTTGTATCTATGAAATATATTTTTAAATAAAATAATATTTTTATATAACATATACATATTCAATATTGTTTTTTTAATGTTCGATTAGGTTAAATTAGAAAGCCACAAATTGACTGTTAAGAAAGACTGACTCAACCATGAAGAAAATAGGAGTCCACAGCTGACCTAGATCTAGCCATGGCTGTCACAGTAGATTACATGTTCATTATCCATCGTAGCCCTGAAGCTATTATGCCTTCTCTCATTGGATAACCAATCGGCATACCACCAGAAAGCCTGAATGAGTTCTGTTACAGCATATTGAGATCCAACATAACTTTCTACTGATAGTATTACCTCAACAGCAACCGTAATATCACGGTAGACAATGGGATAGGAACAAAGCGTATCTCCTGTAGAAAACACTACCCGAAAGCTTGAGAAGTATTCAATAAAAAATAGGAAACTCGTCCTCCGTTTTATTGTAACTAAGCGTATTATTAACCGTATTTGCATAGTAGGGAGAAAGGCCCAACTTTCATTATCACCCACAGGACCTGTTTAGAATAAAATAATAAAGATTTATATCTAATTTAAAAGGCATATATTGGGTCAAAATATAATTTAATTACCAATATTTCAGTTGGATGAACGTCAACCTTTTTCAAGGTATTACAACATATTCTACATAATCAAAAAAGGCATATCCTGACCACGAGGCATATCCTGTTCGTAGTCAGGATATGGCTTTTTTTATTTTAATACTAACTCTTTACCTTTTTTATAATTTTATGTTTTATTATTTTCTCACATTAAATATAATATGTTGTAATCCTTGTAAAAGGTTGGCATTCAGCTAACTGAAATATTGGTAAATAAATTATATTTTGATCCAATATATGCCTTTTTAATTGAAGTTCTATTTAAGATTGCTCATTTATAAATGGGTAGATACCAAACTCGTCAAGTTTGTATGGCAGGTTTAATAGACTAACATATTGTATTTCCCCTGGCACAATTTTTAAACCAAACGTGCAGTTCGGTACTGTAGGTCATGGGAATGCTTTTCTGTAAAAACGTATCAAATAAGAAAAAAAAGTTTTTTTTTGTTTATCCTTAGTACACATAGTACAGGCCATGAATATGATGGTGGTCAGAAGTAGGCGACTGCTTTTACTGTAAGTGCACCACATGTCTACACATGTGAAATGCAGTTCAACTTTGTACTTACAAATATGCCAGAGCTCCGTTTGGTTACTTGCACTCACTGGTAGGTTGGACTTTTACAAGAAGCGGGGCTATTGAAGCATTTTTTTTTTTAATCAGAAAAAAAGTGTTCAATGCGGGATTCGATTTCGGGTCGTAGCGGTCGTAAACCAACGGTTTAGACCATCCTTCCACCGATCTCCCAGAAAATAGTAAAAAAGTGAAATATTACTAGGATCATAAGCCGATAATGTGCCATCTACATATAAGAAATAGAAGCATCAAAGCATGAATGTTTCTTTTCAAAAAAATAAAATAAACTTCTACTATCCTTACTGAAATCAAAAAAATATTGGGAGGGCTTGGAAAATCAGTGGTGAATCCTCCAAGCGTTTTCGCCAATTTAATCTACCAGACAGCTTCATAGAGCTCTAATATTGTCTTGGATGATTCTGATTATAAAACGACATTTAAAGAATATCCCGCATTAGTTTCTTTTCAACGAAAAATCAAAATTTATTTTAAGGAGAAATAACGAATATTTCTAACCTTAGGGATGAGGTATGAAAGGATGAATTGTGAAGAGATTCTTGAAAAGAAACTCATGCGGGATAATATTTAAATGTCGTTTTACAATCACAAGTCGCATTATATTGTATTATAAATTCTGCTTATATATTATTTTTTTTTAATTTATTTAAGTAACCCAGGTTCCTGGATAAAAAACACCCAGGCTAAGTTTCGAACCAAGGTTGTGGAAATACGAAGCCGCACACCTAACCAAATGTTGCAATGATATGAGGGAATCTTAGAAATGGTTTTCAAGCAAACTATGGATCATATGTTGAGAAAGGCATCATTTGATCGTACAATTAAAAGTTACTAATGACTTACGCCATCTGTCGGAATAAATATCAACTAAACGTTGATCTTTTATATTGATTATATTTGGTCACAATTTGGTCAATTCTGGAATAATTAAAAAATCAACGTCTAGTTTATTCCGATATATTGTGTAAGTCACTAGCAACCTTTAATTTCACAATCAGATGTCTTTCTGGTAATGAATCAAATCAGTTTGATGAATAGGCTAAATCTTCAAGTATATCAAATACAAAAATGTTCAACTGGAGCCACGTACAGAAGTCACCAACTACCTGAGTTGTCCTTATAACCTAAGTCTTCTTGGTTTCAACAGCAAAAAAAACACCTTCATTAAGGATATCCGTCCCATACAGGATTCTCCTAATATATAGATAAAAATTACTTTATAATATCACTAGCCGAATGACCCGGGCAACGCCCGAGTTTTACCCGATTAAATACTTTTATTCAAATACTATTCGTTACAATTATAAATTGGCGCCGTGGATGTCATTCTTGTATAATATATAAATGAGTTTTAAAAATTGTAAAAAAAAAAAAATGCATCGGCCGGGAATCGAACCCAGGCCGCCCGCGTGGCAGGCGAGCATTCTACCACAGAACCACCAATGGTTATGAGAAATGAACATATTTGGGGTTTTTTTTTTTCCATTCACAAAGCAAAAGGTGACAGAATTAAAAATTGTTGCTTGATTATGACGCTGATAACTAAATATATTAATTTTTATATTTTTTTTCGTCAGGGTAACGAAATATACAATCGTTATTAGAGTCTTCGTATCTTGATTGGTGGTTCACAGACGTGTATTGTGACATTCATCTCACATTGATGATGATCAATTTGCGAGGAACGAAGAGCTCGGAAGTTGCAATGCTTGCAGTGGAAATACTTGGTGACATGTTGAGAATGCTTGGAGCGCATATGTGCAATGAAAGAGCGATTGGTGTAAAATGTTCTCATGCACTCTGGACAATCATTGATCATTTCCCATGGAGAACTGAGGTCTCCAATTCTTTCCGACTGCTCCAGCATTTAAGCTTCCTTGAAGCGTTACCAAGAATTTTTTGTTTACATTGTTTCTAGCATCTTTCTTTTTTTTTTTAATCCGTTTTAATCACCGTGGTTATATTTTTAGTGATGAATCATAGTTGTAGATGTTTCGTATTTCATATACAATCATTAACAAAACTTAAGGAAATTGTACCTTTTAGCATGTATATCTGTATTCAGACAATAACTCTGAATGATATTACAGTGACCTTATTAAAGACACACTATATACACTCATAAACAAAACTTAAGGAAATTGTAACTTTTAGCATGAATATCGGGATTCAGACATTAACACTGAAAGATATTACAGTGACCTTTATTGAAGACACACTATATACACTCATGGACAAAACTTAAGGAAGTTGTACCTTTTAGCATGTATATCGGAATTCAGACAATAACACTGAAAGATATTACAGTGACCTTTATTGAAAACACACTATATAAACTCATGGACAAAACTTAAGGAAATTGAACCTTTTAGCATGTATATCGAGATTCAGACAATGACACTGAAAGATATTACAGTGACCTTTATTGAAGACACACGAGATAACCAAGTTTGAACAAAATAATCTCTGTCTCCTTAAAAAAAAACAGACTACCGGCAACATCAAAATATAAAACAAAGTTTTGTCCATAAGTGTATATCAAATATTTTGAGGAATATATAATAAAGAATCATATTTTAATTCCTTTGAATTTTTAAACCTTTGACAAATATTATAGCAATTGGTGTATATCACTCTGAAATAAAGTATATTAAATAATTTAAAATGTTTCTGGAGATGAGTTTCTTTTTATTAAAGCAGTTTCAAGCTTTCAGGAATCTCTACCCTTCTACAGGAGAACATCAGGCGGAGTTTTATTCGTTTATTTATGTTCTCCTGTCGAAGGGCAGAGATTCCCGAAATCTTCAGATTACATTGATAAAAATGAAGAGAAACACATCTCTAGAAACATTTTTCCGTTCATCATTGCTCTTCACAATTCACCCTTTCATACCTCATCCCTAAGGTTAGAAATCGTTATCGTTAATTACGTTAATTATCGTAATCGTTATTTCTCCTTAAAATAAATTTGGATTTTTCGTTGAAAAGAAACTCATGCGGGATAATTTTCTGATGTCGTTTTGCAATGAAATCCACATTATATTATATTGTGTTTAATTTATCATAAAGATAGAGGCTGCCTGGCCGGCATTCATAGTTCTTCAAATTAAAGATACTTTGGCCAGTAAATCTTTTTTTATATTATCTCGACGTTTCAACAAAAATCTTTTGTCCTCCTCAGTAGCGAACAAAAATTAAAACATTTGACAAAGTCTTAAAAACTATTCTTAAGGCTGCAAGGCCGATATTTCTAATTTTGTGAAACATCTTTAAGTACGAGTCAAAAAACAAATATTTAACTCATAAAAGACTGAGATCCTTAGAATATTTTTTAACGCTTTGCCAAATGTTTTGATTTTTGTTCGTTCCTGACGAGGGCAAAAGATTTTTGTCGAAACGTCAAGATAATAATAAGATTTACTGGCCGAAGTATCTTTAATTTGTTCGGTTCCAAAATCACTTTATTAGGTACCGCTCAACAAGAGCAACCTAGTTTATGATATTTGCAATGTGAAGGTTATTCACATATTAAACAAAATTTTAACGCGGGATTAAATCCCGGTTCATGACTGTCGGGAATCGAGGGTGTTACCCACTCGTTCACCGACTTTTATTTCTTTAATTTGAAGAACAATATATATCCAGGAGATTTAAATTAATTGAAATAAAGTATATGTAAAAATAAGGAATATCCTATATTTAGGTATTCTAATGCTTATATTCATAATTATATTGTTAATATTGAAGAATTCTATCTCTTTATATAAAACAAAAGGTTATAAAACTTACCTTCAGATAGTTAGTAAACCATCGTAGTTTTTCGGATACCTGCGCAAATAAATATTTTATGATATTATCACACTTTACATATATATAGGTTATATGAATGTATATTATTATATTAATTAATCAAGATTACACAGTATGTTAATTATAATGTAATAACACGGCATCTAAATACAGTTAAACCTGTCTATAGCACCCCCTTTTGAGACTCACCAAAATAGGGTGCTATAGTGAGGGGTTGCTATAGACAGGTCACTTTTAATGTAAATCGCATCGTACTACAGTTAAACCTGTCTATAGCGCCCCCTCTTGGGACTCACCAAAATTAGGTGCTATAGACAGGTCACTTTTAATTTATATCGCATTGTACTACAGTTAAACCTGTCTATAGCGCCCCCTCTTGATACTCACCAAAATAGGGTGCTATAGAGAGGGGGAGTGCTATAGACAGATAACTTTTAATGTAAATATCGCATCGTATTACATATTTAAAATCGGGCGCTATAGAGAGGAAGGTGCTATTTAGAGGGGGCGCTATAGACAAGTTGAATGTATAAGAAATACAACAATAAAACAGACCAATGTGTCTTTTACAAATAAAAACAAACATCTCTATTGTCCTTACTACGATGAAAACTAGTGAGAGGGCTTGGCTCATCAGTGGTGAACTCTTCCAGCTTGGTTAGTTTTTATAAACTGGAGTCCAAACCTCGACAGGTATTCTTTCCAGACCTTCTTCTATATCTTTTACAAATATTTCAGCCAAATATAGGTCAACCTTTATACGGAACAAACAGGCAAATCTAAATTTTTAATTTAATTGTTATAATTATTGATATTTTTTTTTTGCTTATCCCTAGTACACGTGGTACAGGCCATGATAATCATGATGGGTAGAAGAAGGCAATACCTTTACTGTAAGTGAACCACATGTCTACACATGAGAAAATGCAGTTCGACTTTGCCCTTACAAATTAGCCAGTGCCCCGTTTGGTTACTTTTACTAGCTGGTAAAGTTGGACTTTTGCAAGAATCGGAGGCCATTGGAGCATTTTTTTTTTTAATTAGAAGAAAGTTCCCAATACGGAAATCGAACCCGGGTCGTAGCGGTCGAAAACCAACGGTTTAGACCATCTTTCCACCGACCCCTTAAATTTTTTAATAAATACTGGAATTTGTAGTTAATCACGGGGAGAAAATATGCTCCTCAGGGTTACACAATTAATTATCTATTTAATTAATTTAGATTCCTGGAGCCAGGTACAAAATTCACCAACTACCCGAGTTTCCATTATGACCTAAGTCTTCTTGGTTTCAAACAACAACAAAAAACTTGGATCCCTGCACATTTTATTTTTCCGTTCATCATTACCCTTCACAATTCATCCTTTTATATTTCATCCCCAAGGATAGAAATAATCGTTATTTCTCCTTAAAATAAATTTTGATTTTTCGTTCGAAAGAAACACAAGCGGGATAATTCTCAAATGTCGTTCTACAAAAACCCTTTATTAAGGACACCTGTCCCATACAGGATTCTCCCAAATAGATAAATACACTGGTGTCCAAAAAATAAGAAACTTAACCAATATTGAAATTTCTCAAAAGCTAATTAATTAACAAATATAAAATTTAGTATACAAATAGTTTAAACTATGGAGAATTTGACTAGCTATATGAAAATAAAAAAATATATATATTTGAAATTATGAAATATGCAAATTATTACCAACATACCCAAAGCTAAGGTTCCAGATCTTAAAGAAATAAGATATCAATAGGGAGTATGATCACCTCTAACAGCTATCAAGGTCTCACAGCGAGCCCTTATACTGTTTACCAGGCTTTGGAGGAGGTCCAGGGGTAGTAAACCCCACTCCTCCAATAGAGCAGTTCTTAGCTCAACGAGGGTTCTGGGAGAGGGGTGACGAGCTCCAATACGACTCCTTAGAGTATCCCACACATGCTCTATTGGATTCAGGTCCGGAGATGTGGCTGGCCAATCCATCCTTCGAATATTCTCACTCTGGAGATATTGATTGACTAGCCTAGCCCTATGCGGACGAGCATTATCGTCCATAAAAATTAAATTGTGCCCAATTTAATCACTATAAGGTCTTAGATAGGGCTCAAGGATCTCGTCCCTGTACCTTTGGGCAGTTAAAGTGCTCCCAGAAAAAAATGTGGAGGGGTGTGCGTCTGCTAGTACTGATGCCAGCCCAGACTAAGAGACTGCCCCCTCTAAAACTGTCTATTTCCTTGATGTTACTGGGATGATAGCGGGTTCCAGGCTCCCTCCAGATGAAAATTCGTCGAGAATCTGTGTTTAAACTAAATCTTGACTCGTCACTGAAGAGAACATTGGCCCACTGATCATGAGTCCAGGCGTGATGTTCCAAGCACCAATTCAAGCGGGCTCTCCTGTGAGCAGAGGTTAAAGGGATAAGACCATTGGTCGTTTTGCATAAAGAGCACCTTCGTGAAGCCTTCGGTAAACAGTTTGTCTTGAAATTCTCGTTCCAGTAGCACTTGAGAGTTCATTAGAGAGTTGAATAGCTGTCATCTCCCTATGGCGCTTGGCAGTTACGACCAGATAACGGTCTTCAGAGGTAGCTGTTTTTCTTTTTCTACCAGAACCTTCTTTTCTTTTGATGGTTCCTATCTCAATGAACTGTTTCCATATTTTGCTGACCACAGATTTATTCACATTTAGCCATTTTGCTACTTCAACTTGTGATTGCCCTGCCTCCATTCTTCCAACAGCTCTCCATTTTAAATCATCTGCTAAAATTTTTCGTAAACTCATAATTAACTAAGGATTAAATAAAATTATAATTGGACAATAGATGGGGTAAACGACACGCCAAATAGCACACTTATAAAGACAAGCAAAAATTTGCATACTTTCAATTTTACCGAATCGAATGGTTGCGATCAATGAATTCTACGAGTTAAAATACCTGATTAAATTACTTTTTAGCTTTTAGCGTTGTATATTTTAAAACATATCATTAAAAAACAAAGGTTTCTTATTTTTTGGACACCAGTGTAGAAGTAAAAATAGCAGTTATCTATAGAAAGTGAAGATTAACATCGACCTTTCTTTAATTTGTATATATCATCTGTATTGCGCCAATTGTCTGTGCTGTTTTCCAGAATTTGTGAAAAGCCATTGGGTTTGATTTTTACTAATTTTCCCCTTATAACATACTAGCCGAATGACCCGGGCAACGCCCGGGGTTTATCCGATTAAATGCTTTTATTCAAATACTATTCGTTACAATTATAAATTGGCGCCGTGGATGTCATTCTTGTATAATATATAAATGAGTTTTAAAAATTGTAAAAAAAAAAAAAAATGCATCGGCCGGGAATCGAACCCGGGGCACCCGCGTGGCAGGCGAGCATTCTACCACTAAACCAAAAGCAAACGGTGACAGAATTAAGAACGCGTGACGCTGATAACTGTATATATTATGGCGAAGTTCTTTCATAACCAATCTTTTTTGATGGAGAATATCTCTCTCCTTTTCCATTTACAATGTCAGTAGAAGTTCATTTCATGAGGTGACGTCATTCAGATTTCTTTCTTGAGAGATTTTCTAGGAATTCTGTACTTAGGTTGGTGATCCTTAAGAGAGTGGCCATCAGAAATATTTGATATTGGGGGTTACCCAATCACTTTTTTTTTTTTGTAAATGGTCAAAAACCTTACTCTTTATTCTGTTAAAATTCTCTCTGACAGATAAAGTTTAAAAAAACAGAGATTGTTATCCTGATAATAATTTACATAAAACAAAGAAAAAAACAATTTATATTACTTCAAAAACTTTCTAACTAATTAATAACACTTAAAGAAAAGACATTTCTAAACAAAAAGGCTATTTAATAATCGTTTTCTCAAATAATTGAAGTAGAAATGTTTTTATTGAAAACTACAAAAAAAAAGAATTGTTTTTTTTTTGCTTATTCCTAGTACACGTGGTACAGGCCATCATAATCATGGTGGGTAGAAGTAGGCGACTGCTTTTACTGTAAGTGCATACATGTCTACACATGTGAAAATCAGTTCGACTTTGCACTTACAAATATGCCAGAGCCCCGTTTGGTTACTTGCATTCGCTGGTGGGGTTGGACTTTTATAAGAATCGGGGGCCATTGGACCATTTTTTTTTAAACATAAAAAAGTGCCCAATGCGGGAATCGAACCCGGGTCGTAGCGGTCGAAAACCAACGTCTTAGACCATCCTTCCACCGACCCCCGAATTGTTTATTAAATGTTATGAATTATTTTTAGTGGATTGCCTAAAAAAAGGTAATACTGAATATCAAATAAAGATGAGAAAAATCAAGTTTCAATTATATTGGGACATTTTTTTTTTCGCTTATTATAAGTTTTAATATTTTATATATTGTTATAGGAATATTATATTAAAAGAAGGTGAAATGTTAATAAATACTTACAATTTTAATAATAAAGAGAAAGTAATATATATATATAAATCTAATATACAAATTCTTTATTTAATTAATGAGCAAATTATTATATAAAACTATGCAAATTTTCTAAAATGGCAATACATTTTTACATATTCCAATTACACATGATATTATAACATAGTATATATTAATTTTATTATTTCTTATTAACAGAGTGGTCATTTTTATGTTTATATCTTGCGACTCTGTAAATTTCCCTCGTGGCTTATCTTTTGTTTACCATTCTTAGTTTTGTGCTTGCCTTGAATAAATGGTTGTCTCCTCCTGAAGGTTTTGTCTTCCCTAATTTTCCACGTGGCAATATTATAAAAATCATGGTGGATAAAGAGAGCTGCGGTAGCTTTAATCTTAATATATATGTGCTTTTCAGAAGGCAGAGCGCCTTCTGGTGGAACAGAAATCAACTAAACATTGATTTAGCCTGTTCAATGATATTTGGTCAACCCAATTTCTTGATTAATTAAGAAAAGCTATCCACGAATCCACCAGATGGCGCTCTGCCTTCTAAAAAGCACATGTGCTCCTGGTCAGGATATGCCTTTTTTATTTTTAATATTAACACCTGACCTTTTTATTTTTTCTATTGTTTTTCATATATATATATTAAAAATAAAGAAAGCATATCCTGACCACAAGCACATGTGCTTTTTTTAGATAGCAGAGCGCCATCTAGTGGAGCAAAAATAAACTAAACGTTTATTTAGTTTGCTCCGTGATATTTGGCCAACCCATATTCTTGATAAATCAAGAAAAGACATCCACGAACGCGTTTCAGGCTGTTGCAGCTCATCAACGTGGAGTAGGCTGTAACCACTGCGACCAAAAATATATTTTTGGTCCCAATGGCATCTCGAGAAATCAAGAAATGGGTATTTAAGGCCATATTTTCGTAAATACGCTTAACACATGAAAAAACAATAGAAAAATAAAAGATAAGTGGGTAAGGTGTTGATATTAAAAATAAAGAAGGCATTTCCTGACCACGAGCACATGTGCTTTATATATATATATTACATCAAAATAGTTTCATCTTGAATAAAATATTACGAGTAATGTTGTATTCCTTAGATATGTTAGCCGAATGATGGATTGTAAGTTGACATGAAGGAAAGGGAGTGAGATGAACGATGTAAGAAAAAAGTATCTCGGATATTGTCTAGCTAGACATCTACTAAAATATTCGTAGATCACCTACTACACGTAGTCTACTTTTAGAACATGATACATCACCGCCATCTATCAATTAAACATGAATATTTTTTTAGATTTGATTGAAAAGACACAAATTGTAGGACAGCTTATACTATAATTAGAAAATATATTTGGAATGCCTAACTTATCAATAAAAAACCCTCCCAGAAGTTTCGCCAGTTTAATCTACCAGCAAGTTCTAATATTGTAATAATAATGGACAACACGTAGGAAGATGGAAAGTCTTTGATGTCTGTTTTTAAGGAGACAGAAGCAATTTTATTCACATTTGGTTATCTCGTGTGTCTTCAATAAAGGTCACTGTAATATCTTTCAGAGTTATTGTCTGAATACTGATATGTATGGTATATAAAAGGTAAAACTTCCTTAAGTTTTGTCCATGAGTGTATATAGTGTGTCTTCAATAAAGGTCACTGTAATATCTTTCAGAGTTATTGTCTGAATCCCGATATACATGCTAAAAGGTACAACTTCCTTAAGTTTTGTCTATGAGTGTATATAGTGTGTCTTCAATAAAGGTCACTGTAATATCTTTCAGAGTTATTGTCTGAATCCCGATATACATGGTAAAAGGTACAACTTCCTTAAGTTTTGTCCAGGAATGTTTCTTCAATAAAGGTCACTGTAATATCTTTCAGAGTTATTGTCTGAATCCCGATATATATGTTAAAAGGTACAACTTCCTTAAGTTTTGTCCAGGAATGTTTCTTCAATAAAGGTCACTGTAATATCTTTCAGAGTTATTGTCTGAATCCCGATATACATGTTAAAAGGTACAACTTCCTTAAGTTTTGTCCAGGAATGTTTCTTCAATAAAGGTCACTGTAATATCTTTCAGAGTTATTGTCTGAATCCCGATATATATGTTAAAAGGTACAACTTCCTTAAGTTTTGTCCAGGAATGTTTTTTCAATAAAGGTCACTGTAATATCTTTCAGAGTTATTGTCTGAATCCCGATATATATGCTTAAAGGTACAACTTCCTTAAGTTTTGTTCATGAGTGTATATAGTGTATCTTCAATAAAGTTCACTGTAATATCTTTCAGAGTTATTGTCTGAATCCTGATAGGCATGCTAAAAGGTAAAACTTCCTTAAGTTTTGTCCATGAGTGTATAATACTTTTCAAGATTGTGTTATAACATACTTTAAAGACTTCACACTTAAGTTTTGTCAATGAGTGTATTTCAAATTGTCTAAACCAATTTTAAAAGCATTTAGCTTCCACACAAAGTATAATTTTTATTCTTCAAAATTCAAGTAAGTTTATTTTATATATTTTAATAAGATATTATTTTTCACATTCTTAATCTTCCTTCTAAGATAGCACTATATATTAGAAATGTTTTTCTTCTATTTCCTTTATCTTTTCTTAAGACCATCATTAATTGTTGTTACGAGAACCTTTATCTCTCCATATAAATACTTAGGAAAGCTCTAAAGAAGAATAGAGTCCTATTTTCTCATACGATCCAAATATAAATGTAGAAATAATTATAAGAAAAAAAACACTTGTAGCTATTTTCGAAGATTTTACTGGTCAAGGGAGTAACGTAGCGGTATGATATGCAAAGTTTTTAATTTGCATCACAACTATTTTATAAATTAATTGATAACATTCTATCGATTTTGCTCTTCATTGGATAATAGGTGCCGTTGCCGCGTTAGTTACCTTGGACCAGAATTTGGTCAAATATTCCAAGGGTCCAGGCTCTTCATTGGACACGACAACAACAACACAGCATATTGTATCAAGATGAAAAAGCTTGCAAGCTTGCATCACGTTGACGAGAGCCAACAGCCCGAAACGCTTACGTGGTTAGCCTTTCTTGATTAATCAAGAATGGGTATTTGGCCAATTCTGGAGTAATTAAAAAATCAACGAGAATAGTTGATATTTATTTCGATATATGGCGCCAGCCATCAGCAACTTTCAGTTGCACGATAAGGAGATGTTTTTTTAAAAATTGTATTAAGAGAAAATGAGAAATAACCCCCGTAAGTTCAGACAATTCATAAAATTCAGTCGCAGAAAAATTCATCATCAGTTCACCTTGCAGCAATCTTCATCGCGTGGGCAGTTTCTTTTTTTTTTTTAAAGAAGGACGATCGGGATTAGTTTATTGCCTTGATTTTCTTTTTTAATATTTATTTTTAGATTAAATTCATAAAAATACATCTAAATATAGGTTATATATGTTATATTAAAATATTTTATTTTGTACATTATGTAAATAATCTTTTGTTTTCCTTATTCTACTCGCCTTAAGCCAGGCATTGCTTTTATCAAATTGTTTTTTTATATATTCCTTTAACTCAATTAAATTACTGATCAAAACTATTTTTCATTATCATACTTTAAAAATTTCAACCACGACTGCATTACCACAATCTTCAACATGATCTAAAATCAACAGAAAATCTCATTCATCTTTATATATAACATATATATAGATTCTTATGGAAAAAAGAAAGTTGTAAGTTTTGTTAACATTGATATTGGCGTCATCACCATTTCCTAACCTCAAGTAGTTCCACGCGGATTAGATAATATATATTAGAAAGATACACTCATGAACAAAACCTATTAAAGTGGAAAGTCTTTGATGTCGCAAAAACAGTCAAACGGCGATATCAAAGACTTTCCACCTCCTTTAGTTTTTTCCATAAGTGTATATTAACAGTATACAAATAATTCCTTTAAAAAAATCGATATACCTATTTCATTCACCTTTAAACTATATAAAAATGAATTAAGAAAAAGGCATCTCCTTATCGTGCAACTAAAAGTTGCTGATGGCTTGCGCCATCTATCGGAATAAATATCAACTATTCTCGTTGATTTTTAATTATTCCAGAATTGGCCAATCAGCAGCCATCAGCAACTTTCAGTTGCACGATAAAGAGATGCCTTTTTCTTAATTTATGCACCTTATCCCAGTACAATATCACATTTGTGCTATTTTTTCATAAAAATGAATATTTAATTAATATTCTGATTTGAGTTATAAAAGAAATATATTTAATATGATTATATTAAAAAGAGGTGTACAAATATCTGTGACAGATAAAAAAAAAATTCTTTTACTTCCACAGTATTCCTGGTGCTTCTTTAATATACATGGTTGTCTCAAAAGTTCGTAAACACCTGAAATAAATTTTATTTTTCTTAAAACTTTGTTTGTCTTATTACTTGGCGAATAATATTATTACGGCGAATACATAATAATACAATTACTTTATAAAACGACATTTGAAATACTATCCCGCATGTGTTTCTTTTCAACGAAAAATCAAAATTTATTTCAAGTAGAAATAATGATTATTTCTAACCTTTTGGATGAGGTATGAAAGGGTGAATTGTGAAGAGTAATGATAAACGGAAAAATAAAAGTGTCCAGGGAAGGGAATCGAACCCACAGTGTTCCGCTTACCGGGCAGATGCCATGTCCACTAGGCTACCCTGGACATATTTTTCCGTTCGTAAATAATCCATAAAGTAATTTATAATACAATATAATATAATGCGGCTTATGATTGTAAAACGACATAATACAAAGACATTATACATAACGGTGAATAATATTATGGCGAATAATATTGGAATTTTAGTTTTATGCAAGTGTTTACGAACTTTTGGGATAATCTTATATAATTAATATTCATAGTTGTTCAAATTGAAGACACTTCGGCCAGTAAATCTTTTTTATTGTCTCGACGTTTCGACAAAAATATTTTATCTTCGTCAGGAGCGAACAATAATTAAAACATTTTTGTCGAAACGTTGAGACAATAAAAAGATTTACTGACCGAAGTATCTTTAATTTGAAGAACTATGAATGCCGGCCAGGCAGCCTCTATTTATTTTTTTTTATTTAACAGTTGGGAGAGACACGCCATATCCACAATTAGGATAATTGCGTGTATATCTTAAATTATATACAATTAACACAATTGAACGTTTTGCATATAGTAATTAAAAATAGTAACTTGAAATATGTACAGTCAACACTTTCGCCTTAAAATATACAGCCTGCAGAATCTATTAAACTTGATGTATTGGTCTTTATTGTAAGAAACTTGTTTTGTATTAGTCAGGTCTTTACAACAATTATATATATTTTTTATTATTAGACATATTGGACGCGATATCCCAGCTTGGGAAACTAGCGTCTAGATACATTTTAGCAACCTATATACAATTCGTTCTATATACAATTCAATAAACAAGACTAAAAGCAAAATTAAAACTGGTAAAGCGTTAAAAATTATTCTAAGGATGCAAGGGCAATTTTGCTTTGCCAATTTTTTTAAATTTTGTTCGCTCCTGACCAGGACAAAAGATTTTTGTCCCAACGTCGAGACAATAAAAAAGATTAACTGGCCGAAGTATTTTTGATTTGATGAACTATGAATACCGGCCAGGCAGCCTCTATGATAATTAATAATCACTTATGATTGAATAAATACGAATATTCTCTAATTAAATAAATATATTAGGATTATAAAGAAGATTAATAAGAACTGAGTCATATTATAGATTTAATGTAATAGATCACACAAATTCTACTAACATATTTGTCCTATATTAATATAGACAAGATTTTCTCTAAGATCTTCCAAAATGGACCGTTGTCAACTATCTAATTGGATACCAGATCCTTTCTTTATTGCCCCCGTAAATTGTGGAATATTTCTTGATTTAATATACCAATAAATATATATTCCCATTTAATAGGAGATACTGTTAACACTTTGTAAATCTATAATACAATATAATACGGCTTATGATTGTAGAATGACTTTGACAAATTTTCCCGTAAATATTTCTTTTGAACGAAAAATCGTAATTTATTTTCAAAGAGAAATAACGACTATTTCTATCCTTAGGGATGAAGTATGAAAAGATGAATTGTAAATTGTCTGCTGGGGAAGAGTAGAGCTCATCAATGGATGAGTCAATACAGTCAATAATGTGTTTTGGAGTTGCAGGTTGAGAATTGCATGAATGTACTAAAATCTATAATGGTTGCTGTGGTGAACTTTAGAATATTGAAAACTAAAAATTTGAAGAAGAAATGATTGACTGTTAATTCTATTGGAGAAGTGGTTTATCAATCAACAACGACATATCAAGTCTTTTTTTTTTTTGCTCAAGGGCTGCGGTAGTTTCCCATGAGATAGAATAGCGTAAAAACATTATTTTCTTTTTAGTTTCCCATCCCTGGACACTTTTATTTTTCCGTTCATCATTTCTCTTCACAATTCATCCTTTCATACTTCATCCCTAAGGTTAGAAATAATCGTTATTTCTCCTTAAAATAAATAACGAATTTTCATTCAAAAGAAACATTTCGTTAAAACTTGTCAAACGTTGTTCTACTTTGTAAATCTATCTTATACCTCTATTATAACACCTATACAACTATATATTGTCAAATTTATGTTAAATTTGTAATTATTTATTCCCTTTTTTTACGGAATTTTGAATATAAAATTGAAAAGGTCATTATTATATGGAATATCATCATTATATGCAATTGCAAATTATATGCATTATATTTTATTATAAATAGGCAACTTCATGCAGCTTGATGAACTACACTACTATGCGACTTGATTTACATCAATGTAAATATTTAATAAGTTACTTTAGAATATAACTTATTGTAAATAGCTCAACTTGATCAACTTTCTCTCTCCACGATACTAATTATTACAGATAACTTCATTAAATCAACTTCCATCATTGCTTAACATACTGTAAATAACTACCTTGCGATTTCTTCTATCTGTTTATGTTGTTGCTTATTTGCTTAATGTATATGTTTATTCAATGCTCTTTTTCTTAATTGTTTATTTTCTTTTTTTTTTCACGCGCAATTATTCATATCGGATATAGCGTGTCTTGTTTGCAACTGGTAATAAAAAATATGCAATGTATTTTTAAAACAGACGATAATAAAAAATAACAATTCAATTTGCATCTTTCTTATTTTAAAACAATAACGAACTCAAAATAATATTGTTAAAATATTTTTTTTTAATTTAAAATTAAAAAAAACATTACAATATGAACTTTTTTATAAATTGGAATCTAAAATAAATGCATTTCTAAACTTTCAACTAATGCAAATACTTTTAATAAAATTCAATTATGGGAAGAGAATTTATATTTTATTTTCTATATTTTATATATTCTTTTTTATATTAAAAATTATATGATTTATTTATTTCAATACACACACACAGAGAAGGTGATATGCTCGCTAAAGATAATTGCGTCAAAATTTGCTCCATTGTTAAACAGAAACAATTATATAGAACAATATGCAAGGGAAAAAAATAAACAATAAGATATATTAGGAACCTGTTTCTTTTAAGTCAGACATTCATATATGTATATGACACAAAAATATCATAAATATCATATAATCACTATTGTTTGTCAATACAATGAGATATTTGTATAGTATTGAAAACACACAAATGTCATAGTTTGTATAATATCAAAGATGTATAATTTCCCCAAAATACGTATGTAAATATGTTAAGCACGTGTTAAAAATAAACGTGGCAGACATCGCGGGCGAATGCTACGGCACGTCGCGGGTGCGCTGCTCAATTGGCTTGAACTAATTCTTGGGTATTGTAAGCATAACGGTTGCACCCTTCCATTCGATCACGACATATATATATGAAAAACAATAGAAAAAATATATAATAAAACGGTCAGGTGTTGATATTAAAAATAAAGAAGGCATATCCTGATCAAAAGCACATTTGCTCTTTGATATTGCTTGCGATGCATTCATTCATAATTGCATTCGATGTTCAAATAGAACAAATATTAAGTTATTTACTATTATTATAATATATTATATTTCATTCTTCTTCCATTTTTTGCACTAGATTACCATTAAGTATGAACTTTAAACCATACACACAAATTCAAAATGAAAATTATCATCTCTCATCAAGAGAAAAGATAAAAACATTTCCTTTTTTATTCACCTTAGATGTTATATAATTACTGGTAAAATAATATCATGGTTGTGTTTTTGCTCTTTTCTATGATCTTTTATTCCTTTTTTTCTACCCAGCATATGACGCGTAAATACCGAAATTCCGCTCTATAGAAAGTTTTATCTTTATTACTAATTTTAATTTATTAATAGGTTTTTAACTTTTAAATAGACAATTCTAATTTTTATATTTAGACATTTTTCAATTTTAATTTATACATTTTTCATTTCAATTTAGACATTTTTCATTTCAATTTAGACATTTTTCATTTTAATTTAGACACTTTCATTTTTATTTAGACATTTTTCATTTTAATTTAGACATTTTTCATTTTAATTTAGACATTTTTCATTTCCCCCCCGAAGTTGATCCACTTTGCCGTAGTGGGGGGGCCCGAGTCCGACTTCCAAGTCGTTCCGCCAAGAGATCAACACCACCAATTTTTCATTTTAATTTAGAAACATCGACTTTTCTAAAAAAAGTAGATCTTTTTATAGAAAGGTCCATGTGTCTAAATTAAAATGAAAAATGTCTAATTAAAAGTTAAAAACCTATATATCAAAATATCGAAAGCAAACCTCTTTAACTTTACTTCATAGCTAGATCTCAAAAATATATCTTATTTTTGTATTATAAAAAGCAGTATTAGCTTATTATTCTGCGATCCAATGTCTAATATATATTTAATATTTAAAATAATCCTTAATTATTTTTCTTAACATTATATATATTAGATTAATTAAATATAAATCTCCGAGAATAAGTTTGTTTATTACATTTTTAACGAGTTTACAAGGTTTTGGGTTTTAAACGATCATTCTTCATGTAAAATGTTTTAGAAAAGGACCTTTCTAAACATTTTACTTGTAGAAGGGTTGTGTAAAACCCGAAAGCTTGTAAACTCGTTAAATATGTAATAAAGAAGCTGACAATACAATATAATGCGGCTTGTGATTGTATAACGACATTTAAAGATTAACCCGCATGAGTTTCTTTCCAACGAAAAATCAAAATCTATTTCAAGGAGAAACAACGACCACCTTCAACCCCAGGGATGTGGTATGAAAGGATTAATTGTGAAGAGCAATGATAAACGGAAAAATAAAAGTGTCCAGGGATGGGAATCGAACCCACAGTGTGCCCATCTGCCCGGTAAGCGGAACACTGTGTGGGTTCGATTCCCATCCCTGGACACTTTTATTTTTCCGTTTATCATTGCTCTTCACAATTCATCCTTTCATACCACATCCCTGGGGTTGAAGGTGGTCGTTGTTTCTCCTTGAAATAGATTCTGATTTTATTGTTGGAAAGAAACTCATCCTTGGAGATTTATATTTGATTAATCTAATTGATACAGAGAATTATAATTCTAATATATTATATATAAAATTCATATAAGAATTTACAACAAAAATATAATAGTTTCGTAATTTTCATATATAGATATATTTTTTAATCAAGAGTATTAAAGTTTATCAGTGTATATTTAAGGTATTTCTGTTGTATATATATTAATTATTTGTTACCACAGAGTGTGTGTAAGCTCACGAGTAAATAGGCGCTAACCGAAAGAAAAAAAGTTCCTTTGTTTAATATTAGTTTCCCTTTTATATTTTGTTCTCTCTCTTGTAAATAAATAAATATAATGTTTAATTAATAATTATTGGAATCAGTTTCATGAATAATTCTAAGCAAAGTCAACAATTTCAAATTAAAATCAAAAGTTCATTTAAATATCAAAATTCGCTCTATAATTAATTTTGGAAAGTTTAACATATATAATTTATATTTTATTTATTTCAGAATTTATAAACTATATTTTCATTGACTATATTTATTTTATTAATTAATATATTTATATCCAATTAACTCTAACTATCTACCCCACTCCAATTAAAATGTTTTAAATAGTTCCAATTAAAAGTTAAAGTGCATCAAACAAAATATGAAAAGTTGTGTATTTCAAGAGTTTAAACGCTATGTAAATACATACGAATAAATCTTCTGCAATAATTCAGTAATATTATTTTGTTAATAAAAGATAATTCGCTAAGAGAAAAGTTTCTTTTATAATTGTCTTTTATTAATAATTATACTGATGGAATTATAATAATAACCTTATTATTTTGCAATAAATATATTTTGATTAGCTTTCAACTTTTGCGAATTAATTTTCAAGAAATAATTTTTCCCTCTTTTTTAAAAATATGATAATGTTGATTATAAATTTTAATAATTTATGCAGTAAAGTAGAAACTAAATATTAACTCTAAACTATATTTTATAACTATTAAATAAAGAATATTTAATTTACTAAATATTTTCCAAAAGAATTTCTTAAAATATTACCGAGCCTTAGATAATTTCTAGAATAATTAATTATCAATTCTAAACACTATATTAAAGTTTTTTTTTCGAAATTCCAATGTCTTTTGAAAATCTACACCAATTTATGAATGAAATGTGTTAATTTTAGAAGTAAATATCTGCTTTAAAATATATTTTGAAGTAGTCTATTTAAAATATGAAATAGAGAAAGGTTTACATTAAATATATAGCGAAAAGAGTTAAATATATAAATATATATTTTTATTTCATAAGATATTCTTGGTTTATTTGTTCAAAATAATATTTTATTCATAACTAAAAAACTTCAATATTTCTTTTTCGGTAAAAATTCCTGTGGAAATATTTTTTTACTCCTATATTAGTCTATATAAACTTACTATTTCGCAAAATAAATCTAATTTTTATTTTATAAAACTGAAAACATAATACGTTTAAATAACTCAAGAACTTTGCATTTTTTCAGAATACTTTGTTATTTATAAATATATGTATATATTTACTTTAAAATGGAGAGAAATCCTTGATATATTATATATATATAAATTACATATTTTTGATCAAATATATCTTCAAAATTGAAATAATTTGTTTATAATGTGAATTTCAATTATTTTTATCTTTATCTCTATAAACAAGACATTCTTTAAATATAATATTATGATATAAAATAGAGGTATTCTAAATATATATAAGTATATTCAGTAACACGAAAATATTTTCAAATGTATTTGAATTATATATAAATATATGTAGTAATCCCGAAGTGGAATGTGCTGGGCAGTCGTGGTAGTGGGTGCGTGATGGGATTCCCGCACTGGGACAGCAAGAGACAGAGGCAGGTCTAGATGGTAACTCCAAGAAGGTAGAGGTAGACCACGGATGAAGACAGTCGGACCACGGGCGTCACGGATGCCCTACATCGCGGATAGAAGGGGGGTGGAGATCCCACTGACAATATAACGGCGTCGCTCTGAAAACAACTGCTAAAACAACTAACTTTGTCCC
This sequence comes from Cordylochernes scorpioides, assembly GCA_030710605.1. Lineage (NCBI taxonomy): Eukaryota > Metazoa > Arthropoda > Arachnida > Pseudoscorpiones > Chernetidae > Cordylochernes > Cordylochernes scorpioides. The sequence goes on from CP092868.1 coordinate 29,536,155, forward strand.
AATCTTGGGGGGCTTTTATATGAGACGCTCGCAGATGGCGGCGAGTTCTGATTGGCTCCCATAAAATCACGCCACCTGTCAGGCGCCGGGTTGTTTATTACGTCTGGCCACCTGTTGACGGGGTGATTGAACTCATTATCATAAACACCTGTTCGTCTGGGTTATTGCGTCGTCTGGTCTACCTTTACCTCTTTATTTTATTTGTCATTTCCATTGTTACAAGTTTGATACATATTTTTATATAGATATGGGGTTATAATAAATATTAGAAGAAGGTTGTGAACTATATTACTCAAAATATACTACAGAATGTGTCCCCGGTGATGAAGGTTTGGTTGGGGGAATGACATGTAATGAATGATGACCTAACAAACCTATTATAAAAAATAAAAGAAATAATTTGTATACAAATTAGTTGAAATTATTATTAAGCTACAAGTTAAAAAGAGAAAGATGTTGTAATGGTGGTGTATCAATGAAATAAAAATCAAGGTTATAAAAATAAAAACGCACAAAATGAATGATAAAAGATTAAGAGAAAGTATATAATACAAAATGGTAAATATGGTAAAATGAATCGTACAAGGAAAATAATATCTTATTGCATAAAAGATGAAAGGCAAAAATATTGAAGTTAGGTTATTGACTGAACGTATAATGTGACGCTAAGGTTGAAAAAGGGAAAGGGGTTATCTGAGCATGTTTCTGCAAAGTAGTATCCCAAACATTCTGCAATGCAATGCGAACTTGTTTGAGTGAGGCATTGTTTTCATTAACAGAAGGCTCAAGATATTCCGTCTGCATCATTAGCTCAGACAGTGAAAAGAGGTGGGAAGATTGATGGAGGTAAAAGGGAGAGGTAGAGGTAAGAGGGATCCCTGTTGTCCATAATGATTATGCCCGGTTGAATGATGACAAAAAAAAGTGAAAGTTTGAAAAAATGGTGAATTGAAATGATGAGTCGGGCGATGAGAAAAAAAAATAAAAAGATCGCGCTGGATATCCTGAACTCATTATTGGGAATGGGTATAACGAGGAAGGATTGTTCCAGTCGGATTAATCAATGAAAAAAAAACAAAAATGTTCGGCGAACTGGAATCCCTTGGAAGGTAGTTAGAGGTTTGAAGGATGTGGAAAAGGAGAGGTGGATGTAAGAGAATTATTGCTGTCAATTTTGATTGTGTCCGGCTTGTGTGGTGAAAAAAAAAGTTGAAAGATGAAAAAATGAAGAGCCGGACGATGAGAGAAAAAAAAAAACTAACTGGGTTTCCTGAGCTCACTGTTGGGAAATGTACAGCGAGGAAGGGTCTTCTAGATAGTTTAATCAATAAAAAAAAAAAGAAAATGGCTGACGAACAATAAACTCTTGATGGATGTAAAAAGTTGGGAGGAAAGGTTCATGGGATAGAGTTAAGAGGTTGTAAGGGAAGCGTCAAAAATAACATTTTGAAAATCTATTAAGAAAAATAAAATGATAAATGTTTTATCTGTTTAAGAAATATTATAAATATTGTAAATATATTTAAAAAACAAAGTCCAACACCACAAAACTAGTAAAACTGTAAGTCTATTTACAAATAAATGAGAGAAAAGCTAGCAAACCTATTAAATGGGAAATAATTTGGGGCACAAAAATTAGTTACTAGAATAAAAATAAAGATAAAGGGGAGTAGTGGTGACACACTGATATAATATTATAAAACTACAAAAAATATATAAGAGGAGTAGATAGGAAGGATAAATTTAAAGTAAACACACACAATAGCGAAAGTAAATATTTGAGAAAGTTGATATACTATTTACAGTTTTTTGTTACTTAAGGTGCCTTAAATATTTACAACATAGTTTCAGGGATGTAATACAGGAAGGAGGAGAAGTAGAGATAATAAAAGTAAAATAAAATATAAAAGAAAATTGACTTAAGCAAAAGGTTTGTGATAGGTAGTGACGCAGTGAGGAATAAAGGAAGAAGGTCTGAATTGGTTTCTGCAAAGGACATCTCAGGAGTCCTGCCCTGCAATACGAGCTTAGAAGCGAAGTATTGTTTTCAGGGTTCAGCAATCTCAAGATGCTCTGTAAGTAGCATTAGGTCAGATGAGCAAAAGGCGTGAAGATCGAAGGAGAGGTAGGTAATGGGAGAATACGGGAAAGAAATTTCTTTCTGAGAGAGGTTAAAAAGAGATGGTGTCTCAAGAGCTGCGCTGCTGTCGGTGATTGAGCTCGACCAGATGAAAAATAAAAGTAAACGAAAAATGATTGGGCGCATCTTGCTGATGATGGCCTGGGTCGAGCGTTAGAGAAAAAAAAATCTCGCTGGTTACCCAAGCTCTCCGTGTGGAGTTAACATAGGGAGGAAGAGTGTACCAGGTCGATGAATCATTAAAAAATAAAAATTTAAAAAATGTAGACGTGCAGGAGTCTCAGGAACCGTTGAAGAGATTAGAGGATGGAGGTAGAATGTGAAAACAGGGCTCGACTGTTGCCATTGATTTATTGAACCCGTGTTTGAGGAAAAAAGAATGAAATAAAGAATGCTGGGACGGCGACCTGGGTGTAAATAAAAAAAGATCGGCAAACAGGAACTCTGCGATGGACGAGGGGTGGTTAGAACGAAGGCATAGAAGGCCAATGGAAAATGATCAAGAGACGAGGGAAGTATGGAAGGCCTATAATTGAATGATTGACAGGTAAGAGTGTTGAAGTAGGGGGGAATATCTCTGCTAATGATGGATGCTAATGATGGATACAAAGGTCATTCCACCCCTTTAGAAGTATGGAAGGAAGGACGAAGTTGAAATAAAAGTAAGGGGGGAGTTCATTGCGTCCTTGAGCTGTCGTTGGGATGAAGATTGGAATTAATTGTCCTTTTATGGAGGCCAAGATGGCGTCTCACATGGTGTCATGTATAGGATCGATTTTAGAGATGATGGGGACCTAATCATTATAATATTGTAATGTTGTATTTGTAATTGTGGGAAAAATGGGAGGCACATTATGAGGTGAGATGATTTAAAATTGATATTTATAAAATACAAATCTAGGACTAGTTTTTAAAACTTTTAAATATTGAGAAATGTCAATTTGAATAGTAATAGGTCAAGTAAAATAAAGAGCGTAATAAATTTAATTATTAATAATATGGCCATAAATAAGGTATTAAAAAAAACATACAAATAAGTTTAGAAAATATGATTCGAGTAATTAAAATATAATATGATTTTCTAAATGTAAAATTGAAATTAATGAATTGAAATTTAAAAGTTGCTTAAAATAAAGTAAAAATTGATAAATGAGGGTGTACAAGATTTAATATTTGAATTTAAATGCTATAAAAATGGTAAAATAATGAACTTGATGGATTTATAATAATAATGTTATTGATATTAAAATGGTATCGAATAATTAATTCAGAGCAAACGGAGATAGTGTTACATTAAATAGTTCTGTAGAGAAAATTCTCCTACCAGATGGATGTCTTGATTGGGTCTTGTGGAGTGGCTGCGATGAGGCTTGGTGATCTTTTTTGCGATGGTTGCCATGGGACATCGTCGATGTTGGTTGGCGGGGCAATGCCAGGATTTCTCGATGAATCTTGTCTGTCTGTTCAGGCCGATGGGGGAAGATGTTCGTGGCGCAGGAGATGTCGATGGGGGCGATGATGACCTTCTCGATGCGAGGTGCAGCTAGTCCTCGCATGGCGTCTTTTAGGTGGCTTACTCGGTCTTCGCAGTGGGGCCGTATGTTGGTGAGGGCATCCGCGACGTTTCGTCTTCGACCTCCGTCATCCTCTGCATGCTGCTGTCCTCAGTTATCCTGTCGACTTTAACGGGTTCTGTAGTAATCCCGAAGTGGAATGTGCTGGGCAGTCGTGGTAGTGGGTGCGTGATGGGATTCCCGCACTGGGACAGCAAGAGACAGAGGCAGGTCTAGATGGTAACTCCAAGAAGGTAGAGGTAGACCACGGACGAAGACAGTCGGACCACGGGCGTCACAGATGCCCTACATCGCGGATAGAAGGGGGGTGGAGATCCCACTGACAATATAACGGCGTCGCTCTGAAAACAACTGCTAAAACAACTAACTTTGTCCCAATCTTGGGGGCTTTTATATGAGACGCTCGCAGATGGCGGCGAGTTCTGATTGGCTCCCATAAAATCACGCCACCTGTCAGGCGCCGGGTTGTTTATTACGTCTGGCTACCTGTTGACGGGGTGATTGAACTCATTATCATAAACACATGTTCGTCTGGGTTATTGCGTCGTCTGGTCTACCTTTACCTCTTTATTTTATTTGTCATTTCCATTGTTACAAGTTTGATACATATTTTTATATAGATATGGGGTTATAATAAATATTAGAAGAAGGTTGTGAACTATATTACTCAAAATATACTACATATATATGTACATATATGTATCAGGCATACTTTAGCCACGTTTTAATAGTTAAAGAGAAAACGAAAATATAGCGTGGTGAGTTTCTTTTTATTAAAATTACAAGCTTTCAAGCAAAATGCTTTTCATCAGGTAATCCAAAAAAAAAAATGTGGAGAGGTAAATACATCCACCTAATTAAGATTTGAAAATTAAAATTAAAGCGGAATTGCCACGAACAAGCACGCATCAACACACCCAGAGAGCGAGCGAGAAATTCAGTTTAAAATAAGTTTAAAACAAATAAAATATATACATAATTCGGGAAAACAATTGAGGTTAAACTTCCCTATGCGGGGTCCATGCTATTACAAAAAGCTATGTACTGCGGGGGTAGTTCTATTTTTCTATTGAGGCTTGGAATTTTATTGGAAACCAAAGCCTCCAGGACCAGTCGTTGATATTTTCCGCTTATGTTACTGTAAATACATTGGGTGTCTGTGAAATCAAATGAATGCTGTGTTTCTGCCATGTGCTGATAAATCTGGGAACGGCTGTCTTTGTTCATGATGTTTCTATTGTGTTCTTTAGTCCTGATTTCTATGGTTCTGCCGGTTTCACCAACATCCCATCACAAAAAGTTCTAAAAAGCAGGACCCACTATCCGCCTCTAACGCAGTGTACAAAATTAAATGCTCAAATTGCGAACTACATTATGTTGGTGAAACCGGCAGAACCATAGAAATAAGGACTAAAGAACACAATAGAAACATCATGAACAAAGACAGCCGTTCCCAGATTTATCAGCACATGGCAGAAACACAGCATTCATTTGATTTCACAGACACCCAATGTATTTACAGTAACATAAGCGGAAAATATCAACGACTGGTCCTGGAGGCTTTGGTTTCCAATAAAATTCCAAGCCTCAATAGAAAAATAGAACTACCCCCGCAGTACATAGCTTTTTGTTATAGCATGGACCCCGCATAGGGAAGTTTAACCTCAATTGTTTTCCCGAATTATGTACAGGGTGATCCAAAAGTCCCGCACTATTTTAAAAATTAATAACTCCGCGAATATTTGCGCTAGAGCAATGCGGTAAACACCATTGTGTTCAGGATGCAATGGGATTTTTTATGGCAAATAATGAAAATTTCGAAATTGATTTTAGTTACAATTTTATTCGCCAGATGGCGCACTACCAGAATCAGAGATTCAGCGGCCAAATTGTTTGATAAATTGAAAAATATAACTGATCGACACGTATTTTTCCTTTTTGAATACCAGGAAAGAACCCTAATAACATCAAATAACAAATTAATAAAACACCACTTCGCAAAAAGTATGAAGAATTGGTTAACAATTTTTAAATACAATCAGAGATATGTAAAATAGGTAAATGCAAATTAAAACATGTAGCAAAAAAAAAATGATATTTTAGATACGATTTGTTTCCGAAGTTAATAAATTTCTAATATTTTTAATTCAACTCTCTCTCATACTGTACACAATTTTAAAGAATGTGTCCCCTCAAATAAAAATATTTTTTGAATCGACCTTTTGCGTTGAAAAACGTGTTAGTAAAATCATTTTGTATTATTTTTTTGCACAAAATTTCTAAAGTTATTGGTGTACAGAAAATATTCCTTATGCTATTTCTTCTAATGAGCGAAAAGCGAAAAACTAAACATAAGGAGAAATATTGTGTGTACCAGTGTTATTCGAGAAGTTATAATACTCTGGTTTGCACGACATAATATGTGAGCAAATGACAAACAAAATATTACTGTTCACAAAAAAAAAGTCAAGATATGAGGACAGCATTTATTATCCCCATATCCCAACACAAAGAGCTGCAAAATATTGGTAGATAATATAATACATGGCAGCTTATATAACACATGAGGTAACTGCCTTCTCTCTTGTATTAGGTCACAATCCTTGCTCAATGTAGCACCCTTAATTCTCAATCACCGCCTGCAGACCATAAATGACAGAATGGACAGCATTAAATAACATATCTGTTGAAATTGATAAAAACGTTCCATCTGATAGAAGCCTTCAACATGGCCAATATGGTAGGCCAGCATCGATAAACACACGATTTAATGTACCCCCATAAACAAAAATCGCAAGGCGTCAAGTCTGGTGATCTTGGAGGCCACTGGTATATGGCGACTTATCCCACGAATTTCACCGAACGTATCCTTCAGCAATTGTTTGGCACCACGGGAGATATGAGGAGGTCCTCCAACTTTCATGAATGTTATTTCGCTTAGTGCTTTTTCCCTGCAATATGGGAATACCCTTTTCTCTCAAAAGTTGAACATAACGTTCAGCAGTTACAAAAACGGTTTTAAAAGTTCTTCCATTGGTTTTTCAAAGAAAAATGGCCCAATAATAAAAGAAGAAGTGAATCCACACAAAACTGTAACTCTAGGCTGATAAAGTGGCATTTCTGTAAAAATCCTAGGGTTTTCTGTTGCCCAATAGCGGCTGTTTTGAATGTTAAATTCTCCGTTTAGAGAAAAGTGAGCATCATCTGTCCACAGAACATTCGACAGCCAGTTTTCATCACTATCAATTTGCCGGAAAACCCATGCAGCGAATTCTTGACGCATCTCAAAATCGCCAACTTTAAGCTCGTTATATCTTTGAATTTTGTATGGGTACACACAATAGAGACATTAAGTGAAGCCTCTTCAGATATCACAATCATACACGGCGATTTTAACGCCAAAAGTTCAACTTGGGGATCATCTGTCCAGGATAACAAAGGTCAACGGCCTCGACCTTACACCAATAAATAAGGGAGAGAACACCTATGTATTCAAGTCCACAGGCACAGAATCCGCAATAGACATCACAGCGATAAATTTCAACATCGCATCCACAACACAATGGAAAATCCTGAGAGGTGCAATCAGTGACCACAGACGAATTTCAACAACCCTAAACTTCAAAATTGAGAATGTCCAATAGAATAAAAGAACATTGAACTTTAGGAAAGCTGACTTGAAAAAAATCACAGAAAAGCTTGAAGAACTGTGCAACGAAAAATTGAATTACAGAACGCTTGGCAAAAACTTGGAAAACTTCTCTTCGAATATATCAAAAGCTGCAAAAGCATCGATACCTAGAGGTAGACGTAAAGCCCTGCGGATACCTCACTGGAAGAACCACAACATCGAGGCAATGATTTCAGAGAGAGACAATATCAATGAACTTCTTTAAAAAATAAAACAGAAGAAAAGAGAAAGGAACACATTGAAATTAGTCACAAAATAGAACAAGAAATTTGGATATGCAAACAAGAAAAATGGCAGATTTCTGCGAAAAAATGGATCCAAGAAAGGACAGCCAACACTGGAATATGATTAGAGTGTTAGAAAACAATCAAAACCAACACCAATCCTCCAATACTCTAACCGATATGAATAGAACAGCGAGAAAACGATAACAAACAGATGGCTAACATAATTGCTGAATATCTTTCAAGCACTTCCATACTCAAATATACGAATGAAGACAGGACTCTAAAAATAATATAAACCAGTTAGTTAAACAAGCAAGAAACTTCCATCAACAAGATATTTTCTCGAAAGACTTCACACTGAATGAGCTAAACTCATCAATAAAAAAATCCAAGAGGTCACCAAGAGATAATCTAATGTATGGTCAAATGATTAAACACTTTGAAGACAAAGCTAATAAACAACTCCTACGAATACTAAACATTTCATGGTAAACTGGTAAACTACCAAAGGAATAGAAGATATCAATTACTGTGCCAATACTGAAACCAAACAAAGATGCCAAGGAATCCAAGAACTATCGGCCAATTGTTCTCACCAGCATACTTTGTAAAATAACAGAACGAATTATCCACTCTAGGCTCATAGTCTGGCTCACTAACAATAATAAAATAAACTTCTACCAAACTGCCTATAGATCCCAGCACTGTACGACTGATCAACTGTTCTACCTCTGTCAATCAATAATAGATTCTTTCCAGGAAAAACCGCCAAAGAAGACCACGGCTATATTCCTTGATATGACCTCAGCTTTTGATCGAGTATGGAGGGAGAAATTACGTGAAAAGCTGCACAACATCAGAGTAAGAGGAAAAACCTTAACATGGATTACAGACTTCTTAAGGGGAAGAAGGTTAAAGGTTTGGGTCAATGGAGAATTTTCCAAGGAGAGAAGAACATGGGCTTGTGTACCTCAAGGATCTGTGCTCAGTCCTCTACTCTATCTGCTATATATTAACGACATCCATCCTTACCTCACTGAAGACACAAAGTTTGCCTGTTATGCAGACGATATAGCCATATGGCACACAATTAGCAGCATAGAAAAATCGTGAAAAATACTGAACACATCAATGAGAGGACTGGAGAAGTGGGCAATGGAACTCCAAATGACCATAAACCCAATAAAACCAAACCTATGCGTCTTCTCCACTGACAGGGAAAAAGGCATAAATATAACCACAAAATAAGCATAAACAAACAAATAATTGATAAAATTAGAAATCCAAAATACCTAGGTGTGATACTGCAGTCCTGGATCTTTCCAGTTGGTCTCGAGGACCACGCCATCACCATCTCCTAAGCGGCGAAGTCCGCGATCTACGTTTTCATCGAAGATCGCAAAATGCGTGGTGTTGCTGGAGACCCACTGGCGATTCTCCACCAAACTCTGCAGCGCTGGCAGAGGCGCCATATTCATTGTACATAGTGTATATAATGCATATTATCTTTTTTAAATAGTGCAGACTGTGCACTTTGCATGTATTGACAAGATGGCAATAAAATTATTTTAACTGTCATTGATGAGGAATTGGAATTTTCAAAACACATAATTAGCACCTCAAATATAGCTACCAGAAAACTAAACATTCTGAGATGGCTATGTGGAACAAATTGGGAAGAAAAACCCAGAATTCTCAGAACAACATATATCACCTTAATAAGGCCGATAATGGAATATGCAACACCGGTCTGGGCTCCCTCAAGCTCATCACTAAAAGTAAGACTAGACAGTGTTCAAGCAAAAGCGGCCAAAATAATCACTGGTGCTGTTTCATCCACCAACAATGAGAAAATTCAGAGAGAATGTGTTCTAGACCTTCTCGCTCGAAAGCAGAAGATAAAATAAAAACAACTTGGATCGGCACTTCGGAAACGAGGAACCAGAGGACGAGATCTCTCTGAACACTTGTGGTTTGGTGGATCCGCCCTTTTCTGAGAATGAGGTGAAATTGACGGCTTTCAAGTTCGGGAAAAGGAAATCTCCTGGTCCCGAAGGGATCGATAACACGGTCGTGAAAGCCCTGTTAAGAATGCACCCATCACTTCTTGCCAGGTTTTTCAATAGGTGTCTGGACACTGGTACTTTTCCTGAGGCATGGAAGGTTGCTCGAGTAGTGCTTCTCGAAAAGTCTGGTAGAAAGGGTAATTCTCCTAATGATAATCGTCCGCTTTCTTTACTAGTGTGTCTAGATATGGTCCTGGATAGCCTACTAGCTCAGCGACTGAAGCACTGGCTAGAGAGTAATGAGCTCCTTTCCTCTTTCCAACATGGTTTTAGGGAAGGGGACTCCACAACCACAGCTCTGAACGAGGTGTTAGAGGGGGTTGAGATGGGCTTAAATAAGGGTGCTTGGGTTCTTTTCGTGGCCCTGGACATTGATGGTGCGGTCAACTCCATGAGCTGGAACAAGCTGATGAGAAATTTGATGGACATGGGTTGACCTGATAATTTGTGCAGCTTGGTTCGTGACTTCCTGAGGGATAGACGGATTAGCCTCAGTTTTGGTGGGCGGAAGTTGGAAAGAAACTGTGCTAGGGGTTGCCCCCAGGGCTCTTGCTGCGGACCTATTCTGTGGAATATCCTGGTAAACACCGTTTTCCAGGAGGAGCTCCCTGAGGGAGCCAGGCTGGTTCTCTATGCTGACGACCAGTTCCTCATCATTGAGGCTGCTTCAAGAGCGAAAGCTGAGAAGTGTGTTGAAGCTTCTCTCCAAATCCTCTCGAATTGGGCCCATGACTCTGGCCTTAAGTTCAATGTCTCCAAAACTAAAGCCCTCAGCTTTAAACCTAGGGACATAAGATCTAAAAGGAAAGGGATCAAATGGGAGCACAAGCCGGCTATCCGGATGAAAGGACGGAGGGTAGTCATGGGGGTGGTCATTGATGACAAGATGGGTTGGCAATACCAGGCGGAGGAGATGGTGGCGAGAGGCAAGGAGGCGTTGTGCAGGCCTGTCCTGGTTGGCTCTCAACAGGGGGGGGGGGGGGGAGAAGGAGGGTACTATTTTTAGGAACCTCTGCCTCTCCTGTGTCGAGTCAATCCTGCTATAACAGGGATCAGAAGGTGGCAAAAACTCTAGAGAGCGTGCAGAGGACAGCGGCACTCAGAATCACAGGGGGATATCGCACTACCATCAGTGAGGCCTTTTTGGTCTTCGCAGGGCTTATTCCCCTGTGATTGAAACTAGAGGAGGAGACCATCAGACAGAAGATCTGGGAGAACAGGGAAGATGCCCTGGGACTTGAACCGGGTGCCCTGGAATGGAAGAGGGACCCAAGGAAGCCTCCGCAGTGGTTGCCAAAGTGGAATTGGAGTCCTGGAGGGCCGACAGGGATTGGCACGGTGGTTTTAACTGATGGTAGTAAGTCTGGAACCAATACTGGAGCTGGAGTAGTGATTTTCACTAATGGAGAGCTGATCTTCCAAGAAAGCTTAACACACAGAGTGGACGAATTGGTCTTTTCAGCCGAGCTGGTTGCGATCAGGGTAGCCCTCAGAGTGTGTGCTGAGAAGAACTTCAGCCCCGACCGCCTCTATTCAGATTGTATGTCGGCCCTCGTCGCCATCAATCTGGTGAAAGGGCAACTCGCGCATCAAATAATCCAGGAGCTGGAGATGACAACGCGGGCTCCGGAGCTCTATTGGGTTAGGAGACACAGCCTCATCGAAGGTAATGAGTTCGCAGACAGGCTCACTAAGGCAGGATGCTTTAGAGATAGATCACTAAGGACCCCAGTGACCAAGAAAGAAGTTTATAGGAGGATCAGGGGGCACGTCCAGGACTTATGGTTGGACAGATGGAGGAACAGTGTGAGGGGGAGAGTGGTATATACAATTGGGTAACAACACCCAAGTACCTCTGTAAGGTAATGTCCCACAAATTCATTAGGGTAGTTCGGGACATGGGCCTTTTTCCTCTTTTGCTGTGATTAAAGGCCACCGGTATAGAAATCCTTCCAGACACGTTGTCTGGGAGGTGGTGTTTCCAGGTACAATGTCCAAGCACTAGCTTGGATATCGTTACTTGGCTTATGAGTTGAACAGAATAGCAGCGAAGTGCATGCTTCGGATGCCGGCTTGTGGACCGAAAGGTCTGGGTGGCCATCTGCTTCAAGGGTGTACCAACTGTTCTTAGGTGGGATCCTCCAGTTCTTGTTTATTTTTGTTTTGGCTACTGTTTCTATTTCTTTAAAAGTAAGTTTATTTTTCTGTAGCAAGGTTTCTTTTGTGCCTTTTTTCGCTAACGCATCAGCAGCTTCATTGCCTTCAATGCTAACATGTAAGGGTATCCATTGAAGGTGAATTTTTGAGGTATTGAGAGTTTTTGGAGATAACCAATTATGTTCCTGCTTACTTTGTCTCTAAGTTCCCTTGTGTGACTCAAGTGTTGTATTGCACTTCTACTATCAGTAGGAATCCATATATCGTGATGTTTAGTGTTTCTGATGGATTTTAAGGCTTCACAGATGGCTATAAGTTCTGATCTAAAGACTGAGCAAAAATCTGGGTTTCTTCTTTTTATTTTCTCATTGCCATTTGTGGTTTTAATGAGAGAGTCACTGTCAGTGTGTCCCAACTCGTCTCTGCTACCATCGGTATAGATAGTTATTACATTTTTAGGAATTTTATTAATTATTTATAATGATAATTGTTTTAAGTATTCTGGATTTTGGTATTGTTTGTTAGTGGGTTAATTTAAAGTGGCATTAAAAATAACATTTTGTTAGTGATTCGCATGGGGATATTTTTTCTGCTAAATAATATTTTTCCACTTTATATTTTAAAAATCCATTTCTTTTGGCCAGGTGGAGAGGGCCTTCTTTTTTGAGTCTTATATTGGATTCCCAATTAAGTATGCAATTGGATGTTCTGTGTTTGTTTTCATAACTCTTGATTTTGTTTATATATTTTGGCAGATTGAAGCTTCTTCTACCCTTTAAGGGCATAATGTCTGCCTCGTAATGTACAATATTATTAGGGCAGGTATTTCGAAGACCTGTAATAATTCAGCTGCATTTAGTTGTATCCTTTCCAGTGATTTTAGATTTGTTTCAGATGCTGTACCATAGATTTGATATCCATATTCCAAGATAAGTCTCATTAGAGATGTGTAAGTTAATTTTAGTGTTATTGCTTCAGCTCCCCACTCTTCCTGAAATATATTTCAAGATTTTTAGTCGGTCTCTTTCTTTTCTAACAACTCCTTCAATATGTTTACTGGAGTTAATTTCTGGATCCAGGATGTAGCCGAGATATTTAGGATGTTTATTATATTGCAATTGTTGTTCTTTCAGAATAATATTTGGTCTTATTTTGTATAGTTTCTTATCGGTAGTAAAAAGACAGGTTTCAGATTTTTGGGGGTTAAATTCTAATTTATGTTTATTAGCAAATTTTTCTAGGTGGAGAAGAGTCTTGTTCAAATCTCTTTCATCTTTTTTCCAGTTAGTGTTGCTGCTCCATAGAATAATGTCATCAGCGAAAAGTCCAATATTGGTTTTATGAGAAAAAAATTCTTCTATGCCTGCAATAAATTGGGTGAAGAGATTTGGGCTAAGGACTGATCCTTGTGGTAATCCTTGATACAATTTGAAGGTTTTAGATAAAGTGCCATTATATTTGACCCTGATGCATCTATTTTTAAGGGAATCATTTATCCAAGTGATAGCTTTTCCATCAATTTTGAAATGTTTGTATAATTTTGTAATTAACTTGTTTTTCCATACCTTATCAAGAGCTTGTGTAAGGTCTAAAAAGCAGCTATTGTGTGGTTAGTTGGTTTTCTGTTTTGTGCATCTTTTACCTTTTGTGTGAAAAATAAGGGTTGGTCTATTGTCCCATGTGCTTTCCTAAATCCATATTGTTCTTCTGGTCAGAGATTTCTTGTGTCGGGGTGGTAGGTGAGTCGTCTGAGTATAATTTTTCCATTAATTTTCAGCAAATACTTGTGAGAGAGATAGGTCGGTAGTTTTTTGGGTCATCAGCAGATTTGTAAAGTTTTTAAATGGGAATTATTGTTGCATTTTTACAGTCTTGAAGCAATTTTCCAGTTTTCCAGTAGTTATTGAAAATATTAAGAAGTCTTTCTTTGCCAATTTTGCCCAAGTTTGATATCATTCGGCCATGGATTCCATCTGGCCCAGGAGTCTTGTTTAGGTCAGTGTTTTCTAATGCATAAGCTAGCTCTTTCATATTTATTTTTTTCATGGAAAATATTATGAGTGCTGGTGACATTTTTACAGTCATGAATAATCCTTTGGGCCTTTGTTTCAACCTTGATTTTACTACTTATTTGATATGAATTACCTAAAAGATTGGCAGCAATTTTGTCATTAGTTGCTGGTGTACCATCTGTATTCTTAATCATATTAGTTTTTTCAGTTTGTGACTGGGATCTGTCAATTTGTTTTGCCAAATTCCAAAGTTTTGTATTTGGGTTTCTTGGGTTCAGGTTTTCACAAATTTGTTTCCATTTTTCCCTTTTCACATTTACGTATAATCTTTTTATTTTTGCATTCACAATGTTCAGTTCAGTTCTACAATTTGTTTGGTTTTGGGTGCTCTTTTTTGTAGTTCATTTCTTTTAGTTATAAGTGTTTGAATATTTTTTGCCTGGTGTGTATAATTTGGAATCCATTTCTTAATATTACCTCTTGGTATTGAAACTGTAACTGCTTTAATAATGGTGTTTTCGAAAGATATCCAATTAGCCTTTTTGAAGTTCCAGAATTTTTTTTAATTGAGCTGGTTTTGGTCTTGGTGCTAATTTCTATCAAATTAGGCAAATGATCACTTCCAATACTTTTTAATATTTGCTATTTGCATTTGTGGAAAATGTCAGTATAGTAAAAACTTATATCAAGGGCTTGTGCAGTATTAGAGCTGTAGGAATGATGGGTAGGATTCCCATCATTTAAGCACATGATGGCATTGTCGTTAAATATCTTTGAAAGTATTTTGCCTCTTGGGTTTGGCGTGGAACATCCCCATAGTTGATGTTTGGCATTAAGGTCACCTACAATAAGAGTTGTCTGTAAGAAATTGAGCCATTGTTCCATCGTCAATAAGTGTATTGTTTGGAGGGTGATACATATTGTTTATGTTGATGGCTTTGTTTTGATTGAGGTAGACTTTGATATCTTGGGCTTCGAGGTCTAATGTGTTTGAAATATTAACGGCTATGTCCTCATAGTACAAATTCTTGATTGAAAATGCTAGGCCACCCCCTTCAACAGCATATACAGATGGATCTTCAGACCTTACCCTGAGTTATGGAGGGGCCGGAATTAACATAATACTGCAAGATGGAACGCACATCAAAATCAAAGAAGGAACAGGACAGATTTCGTCAAACTTCACTTGTGAACTGACAGCTATCTGGAAAGTCCTTGATGTATGCCTTAACCAACCATCCCTGCATCAAGCAGAAGGAAATTTAATATACAGTGACTCCATATCCGCTCTAGAAGCAATTCAGAAGGGCAATACTAAAATCACACAGAAAATACACTCGTTACTTACCCAACTGGAACCATTGGAGAATAACTACATTCTACAATGGATCCCTGCCCATGCTGGGATCGGGGGTAATGAAATGGCATTTGAATTGGCAAAGGAAGCCAGAAAGTTGAGCCAAAGGAAAGAACAAATGTCATTATTTGACGCTGATTCTTTGTCAAAATACAAGATAATTAAACAATAAATAAGAAAAGAGCAAAATGCGAAATAAACTCTGAGAGAAAAATGACAAAAACTATAACAAGACTTAGAACAAAACACTATAAAGGAATAACAATACATCCAGATGGCACAATAACCTATAGGGCATGCAACAATTGTCCTGGTGTGGAACTTACACCTACCCACATATTCTCATAGCCAGCAATGGCCGCAGCCTTGCAGAAAATTGACATAGACCCAGAGCAGCAGCTTTACACACCCAAGATAGTGGACATTGCTGCTGCTGTGATGGAGATGCATGGAGACATCTGAGGCTTTTTATTGGACACGACAACAACAACGGCATTCCAGAGTAAAATAAATTATCAGAGAGATAGATACATATTTTTCATATGAATTAAAATAAATATAATCGATATTGAGAGAGAGTTGAATTAAAAATATTAGAAATTTATTATCTTCGGAAACAAACCGTATCTAAAATATCATTTTTTTTTGCTACATGTTTAATTTGCATTTACCTATTTTACATATCTCTGATTGTATTTAAAAATTGTTAACCAATTCTTCATACTTTTTGCGAAGTGGTGTTTTATTAATTTGTTATTTGATGTTATTAGGGTTCTTTCCTGGTATTCAAAAAGGAAAAATACGTGTCGATCAGTTATATTTTTCAATTTATCAAACAATTTGGCCGCTGAATCTCTGATTCTGGTAGTGCGCCATCTGGCGAATAAAATTGTAACTTAAATCAATTTCGAATTTTTCATTATTTGCCATAAAAAATCCCATTGTATCCTGAACACAATGGTGTTTACCGCATTGCTCTAGCGCAAATATTCGCGGAGTTATTAATTTTTAAAATAGTGCGGGACTTTTGGATCACCCTGTATATATTTTATTTGTTTTAAACTTATTTTAAACTGAATTTCTCGCTCGCTCTCTGGGTGTGTTGATGCGTGCTTGTTCGTGGCAATTCCGCTTTAATTTTAATTTTCAAATCTTAATTAGGTGGATGTATTTACCTCTCCACATTTTTTTTTTTTGGATTACCTGATGAAAAGCATTTTGCTTGAAAGCTTGTAATTTTAATAAAAAGAAACTCACCACGCTATATTTTCGTTTTCTCTTTAACATATATGTATATTTTATATGCTTACATACCTGTAACGTTTGAATTTATATGAGCATTTTCATTTACGTTTTTTACGCTTATATTGATGTGCATTTTATGTTTATAGATCTGTATACATTTGCTTTAAATCACAAAGTTATATTCGTATTTATTTATTTTTTTTTTATATGCATATGCCTATAATTGTTTGTATATTTATATCCATTCAATGTAAATATATGCAGATGCTTGCATTGTATTTGCATTTTGGAACAAGCGTATATTTTATTTTATATTTTTCCACGTGTATTTGAGCATAAATTTTCGCATTGTGTATACTTAAATATATATTTGCATATGAATACGTACGACACGTCGTTCTAAAAGTAACTATAATCAGGTTTGATCATTTAAAAGTGTTTTATATTTTTCTAATAGTTATTTTGATATAAATAATATATTTATTTAAAATATTAATAGATTTGAAAAATCAAAACACACGTATATCGATCTTATATTGTTTTTCTAATAATGATGATAAACATTTTGCATATTTTAATTTAGATTTATATGTTTTGCAATTTCAAGATAACACTTTACATTTTAATGACATTTTACAATTTAAAAAAAAAAAGCATTTTACACTTTAATGGGTGTTACGCAAACTTTGACTTTAATCATCATAGATGCTGACGTCACTACGATGACGTAACTTCCAACTTCTACCTTCAACCTTGCTGATGTTTACCGCTAACTTGTCTTAACAATATATGTAATGGAACAAGTCGTTCCTTAAATAAATATATATTTGTTTTTATCTAAAGGGATGTCCTCGTAACTACAACATACGTGAGTACAAAAACAACCAGAAATCCTCAAAAAGAATAACCGTATTTTGCTAAGCCTATATCAATTTGGTAGCAGTGCGTTGTTTGGGCGCGCGAATTGGACTAACCGCCAATTGATCCATTTAAATCATAAAGAAAATAAATAATTGGACTAACCGCCAATTTAGAAAATAAATATTGAATAAAAATGGATACACATAACTTAGCAAAAATCGAACAGTTAACAGAAAACAACTATACCACGTGGTCCATGAAAATGGAAGCAATTCTAGATTCAAAAGATCTCTTCGAGGACGTAATTGTTAATGACGAGCCAGACTTTACAAAAAATAAACTAGAATATGATATTTGGAAGAAAAAGAATCGGGAAGCATACAGCCTAATAATATTGTCACTTTCGGATGACTTAACAATCATCTTTCGAGGCGATAAAAGAGCCAAAAGAATTTGGTACGACATAAAGAAAAGGTTTGAAGGATCTCTAGAAAATAAAAGGATAGACCTAATGTTGGATCTAGCCAGACTAAAATTGAACCCAAATGAAAATGTCAACATGTATATTGTACGAGCACAGAAACTGGCACAAGAGATCACCCAGCTAGGAAAGACTGTAACAAAAAGAGAACTTGTACGATACATTGTTGAAGGACTCACACCTAACTTTGACACGATCGCAGCAGCACTGTCAATAAACAGAGAAATCTCCTTACCAGACTTGAGACAAACTCTACTGGATTTCGAGAAGAAAAGACAGGACAGAAGCAAAAATCCTGAGAATGCTTTCAGATCATCAGGCAACCAATTCAAAGAAAAGTCATGCTTCATTTGCAAAAGAAAAGGACATTTCAAGAAAGACTGTTGGTTCAACCCTGACAACAAAGGAAATCAAAAGAATACAACAAACAAAAATAACATGGCCAGTACAAGGAACTACCATAAAGGACCAAAACAAAACAAAGACACAGCCAGGTCAGCAATCCAAGAACGATCCCAACGAAGAGACTCCACTTCAGAATACGCACTACATGCAAGCACAAGGGAGGAACGCCCGACAACTCAGGACGTGTGGATAATTGATTCTGCGTGCACAAGCCACATGACTTCCCATGGTGATTGGATCGAGCACAAGACGGAGGAGAGAAGAAGCATACAAGTGGCAGAAGAAGGGAGGCACATCGAATCTACCTCATCGGGATTAATCCAAGCTACTGTACAAGGTAAGGACAAACTTAACAACGCTGTAACCCTGCATAATGTCCTCCATGTACCACACCTGAAAGGAAATCTAATGTCCATTCCAAGCGTAGTAAGAAGAGGGAACTCTGTTCTTTTGAACTCTGAAGGAGCATACATATACTCTTCTGATGACAAGCTAATAGGAACAGGCAACTTTGATGGTAACATGTACACATTGAACCTATCACGTTTATCTGAAGCAACTCATGTCCCAAACGAACATTGCTTGATTTCAAAGGACAATTCTAGGACTGCATGGCACAGAAGGTTAGGACATCCTAGTAACAACAAACTAGACCTGATTTTGAAGAACAATCTTCTAAAAGGCTTGAACTCTATAAATGGTACCCTTGATCAATGTGATGCTTGCTCCTTGGGAAAAATGACCAAAGTACCCTATGTTCACACAGATAACAATCAGGAAAGCTACCCATTTGAAGCCATTTATGTCGATCTCTGTGGTCCAATGAGAATAAACTCCTTGGGCGGAAGTAAATATTTCTTGACCATCGTAGATGGATTTTCTAGGAGAATATTTGTAGAATTTCTCAAAGATAAACTCTCGGCAGCAGAAGTTTTGAAGAAGTTTATTGTAAAGAGAGAAAACGAGCTAAACTCAAAACTAAAACGACTTAGAACAGATAACGGAACAGAATTTATCAATAAAAACCTTGAAACCTTCATAGAATCCAAAGGAATTAAACATGAACTAACTACACCGTACACCCCAAGAAGCAATGGGAGAGTTGAAAGAACTAACAGAACACTATTAGACAAAGGCCGAACACTTCTGGCAGACTCCCAATTACCCCTACACTTCTGGGCAGAAGCTGTGAATACAGCTGCATATCTGTACAATCTAACTCCCACAACCAATGACCCAGACACTACCCCTATGGAAAAATGGAAAGGTAAAAAGCCATCCGTCTCTCACATCATGAGATTTGGTTGTGAAGTCTTCTATAAACTCGAGAATCATCAAAGACACAAACTAGAAGCTAAATCTAAGAGAGGAATATTTGTAGGCTATTCAAGATGCAGAAGAGCTTATCGAGTATTTGATATCACAGCGAGAGTCATTCTTGAAACCGCAGACATTCACTTCAGAGAGAACAATAATGTCATCTCGGAAGAAAAACAAAGTGATAATAATACGGACACTGACACATATTTCTTCATTCAGGAGGATGAACAACTGGACAATCATGTTCTATCAGATGTTGATATTGAAGAGCCAGCACCAGATACCATGATCAACAGACAGACAGAGTCAAGTGAATCAGACAGACCACAAAGAACTCGAACAATACCTAAAAGATTCGATGACTACGTTCTGGCTACTACGAATGAAACCATTCCGAAAGACTATGATGAAGCCATCGCACGCGAAGACAAGAAACATTGGGAGAACGCAATGCTTGAGGAAATACAGAACATGTACTCGCATCAAGTATGGGAACTAGTACCTAGACCTGTAAACGCTAAAGTTGTCAAAAGTAAATGGGTGTTCAAAATATCTAAAGACCAAGAAAACAAAACTTACAAAGCTAGACTTGTTGCAATGGGATACAACCAAATCCCAGGAAGAGATTACAACGAAAGTTTCAGCCCTGTAATTAAAAATGCCACCCTCAGGACTATTTTGTCAATGGCAGCAACAAAAGATTCAGTCATTAAACTATTTGATGTAAAAGCAGCCTATCTAAATGGAAACATTGAAAATACAATATTCATGGAACAACCTGCTGGATTTGTCCAAGACAGAAACAAAGTTTGCAAACTCAACAAAAGTATTTACGGTCTACCTCAATCCGGAAGATCGTGGTATGAGAAATTCAGTCAAGTACTTCATGACTGTGGACTGGAAAAACTTAAATCTGATCCTTGCCTATTTAAATGGAAGAATGAAGACAAATACTTCTATGTAGGGATATATGTTGATGACTTTATCACTGTCTCAGATTCTGAAGATACCTCAAACAGATTCATCAATAAATTGAGACATCACCTGGAAATAAAGGATGTAACATGTAAAGGCATGTTTTTGGGAATCAAGATCATACAAGACAAGGAGGGAATTTCGCTACAGCAAAGCCACTATGTACAACAAATATTGCAGAAATATGGAATGGAAAATTGTAAGGAAGTTCCAACACCAGGTTCCAAAGAAATCAATTTGGATAATCATATTGAAGATGACAATTGTGAACAGCACACTTACCAGGAAGCCCTTGGAATGCTAATGTTTCTAGCTGTTAACACCAGACCCGACATTGCTTACATCACTAGCAAACTTTCACAGTACTCCAGACAACCAAAACAGATGCACTGGACAGCAATCAAAAGAGTTATGAGATACCTACGAGGAACAATTGACCTAGGAGTGAAATTTGAAAGAGGGAAGACTGGAATCCTGAAGTCCTACGCCGATGCCAGCTGGTCGACCACTCATGACGGAAAATCCTACGGCGGATATGTATTGAAGCTCGGCGAAGCAACTATAGACTGGAAAAGTAGTAAACAACCACTCGTCGCCCTCTCCACAATGGAAGCGGAAATGATAGCTGCTTGTGAAAGCTGCTGTCAAATCAAGTGGATAATAAACCTGTTACGAGAGCTGGAAGAATGGAATTTCATGGAAAAAACCAACTGCGATCTATACAGACAGTCAGTCATTGATCAACTGGATCTCCAGCCCTAAACAAAGCAGTCGCTGTAGACATATCAACAGAAAGTACCACTTCTTGAGAGACTGTTATGAATCCAGAGACATCTGCCTTCTGTACAAGCCATCTCAGGACCTGGAGGCGGATATCTTCACAAAGGATCTATCCCGAGACCAGATGAAGAAACACCTGGAGAGCCTCAGCATCGTGGGAATAAAGCCAAAGTAAGGAAGGACTTGTTACGCAAACTTTGACTTTAATCATCATAGATGCTGACGTCACTACGATGACGTAACTTCCAACTTCTACCTTCAACCTTGCTGATGTTTACCGCTAACTTGTCTTAACAATATATGTAATGGAACAAGTCGTTCCTTAAATAAATATATATTTGTTTTTATCTAAAGGGATGTCCTCGTAACTACAACATACGTGAGTACAAAAACAACCAGAAATCCTCAAAAAGAATAACCGTATTTTGCTAAGCCTATATCAATGGGTAACATATTTAATTTTAATAGTATTTTTAATTTTAATAACGACATTTTATACTTTAATAACAATATTTTTCATTTTTAATCGATATTTTATGTTTAAAATATTATTATAACAATTTTATACAATTAATATTTTCAGTTTTCTATTAAAATACCTTTTTTAAAAATGAAATTGGTCAAATTTTAGGCATTTTATATTCGTTTAATCAAGCATTAGAAATAAATGATTTGATATTTTCTTAAGTTAACGACTGTTTAATATGGCGTTAAATATTTCCCATATTTCCACTACAAACGCCTTATACCCTTATGGTTTAGACAGTTTTAGAACTGTGATTTTTAATAGATTGTAATAGTTTCAAAGTAAACATTATTTAAGTTAGCACTTCACCTAAATGCTTCGAAATTAATTCTCAGTAATATAATATTACCATTCAAAACCTAATAAATTTATTTGATTAGGAATGATATTTTATTAATTAGAACATTTAATTAGCTATTCCTAAAGGCAATGGAGAATTATAGTTTTCACTTTTAAGACAACATTTTACATTTTAATATAATAATATTTTGCATTTCAATTGCATTTTTCATTTTAATAACAACATTTTGCATTTTACTAACAACATTTACATTTTTATGCATAGTTTCAACATTTTATTTGAAACTTTAACAGTAATATGTTTTCTTTTCAAATTTATATTTAAAACACTTTTCATATAAAAATACATTTTAATAACAACATGTCACACACTTTATTAACGACCCTTTTTATTTATATATAACAACGTGCTTCGCCCGGGAATTCCCCCGAGTGCAATTTCCTTCATACTGAAAGAACATTACTAATAAATAGTATTAGAGCCATAGAATAGCAACACCGAAGTAATACATTATCACAGGCAAAAGGTGGGTAGAAAATAAATTAATAAAAATACGAAATCCATTGTGTACATAGTAACGATAGGTTTGTAAGATTTATAAAAAGCGACATGCAAAATTTGGTACCAATTGGTTCAGTAGTTTTTGAGTTTATCGCGAAACAGACAAACATTGACTTTTATATAGAGAGAGATATAATATAAATGAGTTTTAAAAATTGTAAAAAAAAATGCATCGAACGGGAATCGAACCCGGGCCGCCCGCGTGGCAGGCGAGCATTCTACCACTGGACCACCGATGCTTATAAAAAATGGCCATATTCGGGTATTCCTTCCATTCCGGATTACTCCGCGTAAAAAAAAAGTTCTTCAAATGAAAAAAAGAAATAGCCAAAAATACTAATCAAAATGTAGCCGAAAAATTTCCTCGGGTTTATAAAAAGCGACATGCAAAATTTGGTACCAATTGGTTCAGTAGTTTTTGAGTTTATCGCGAAACAGACAGACATTGACTTTTATATATTGAATCAATAATTCCTTCTCTAAACTTTAATAACGAACCACTTGATGAGGAAAGAGTTTCTTTAATATACAATATCACAAGCTTTCGGGCATTTTGTCTCGTTTTACACCAGTAGAAGGGTTAATATGCCCGAAAGCTTGTGATTTCATATTGTATATTAAAGAAACTCTTTCCTTATCAAGTGGTTCGTTATTAAACATTTATATGAAAGGAAGAAAAAAATTTTTCTTCCTTTCATTCATTAAATTACTGATTTCAATTATTTAGGTTTTTATAAACATTTATATATAGAGATATTTTATACTTTATAACAACATCTTTAATCTATATTTTTCGATTTAATTTGATATTTATGCTATTACATTGTATGCGGCAACTGAGAGAAGTAAAGTTAAGGAAAATGGGTGGAATCCAGCTGCGGAAGGATGGCCCATGTGAGGCCTCCCATAGCGCGACAGGGATTGGTGTGTGAGGGAGGTGAAGCGAAACGTTTGTTTCACAAGAGTGACATAAGACGTAATAACATCGTAGGGGCATGAAATGCTCTCGTGTAAAACCCGGGCATTGCCCGAGTCATTCGGCTAGTTATCAATAAAAACAAATCACACACTATTTTACGTTATTTGGATTGCTGATTCATACAATATAGTGCAGGCTGTTCCATAATAAATCATTAATACGATCATTAACACTTAGTACAGTAGAACCTTCCTGTAAAGTGTTGAATATTACAGAGTATAACAATGGCTATAGATGAGACTGAGTTTGAAAAGGAACTTGTATGTATATAAGGTTTTAAGTATTGCTTTTGTTGTTTTCATGTAGCCATATATACTAAGATTTGTTTCATATAATTACTTTTTTTTGCTTATCCCTAGTACACGTGGTACAGGCCATGATAATCATAGTTGGTAGTTAGCGACTTCTCTTTTACTGTAAGCGCACCACATGTCTACACATGTGAAAGCAGTTCGACTTTGCACTTATAAATATGCCAGAGCCCCGTTTGATTACTTGCACTCGCTGGTGGGGTTGGACTTTTGCAAGAATCAGGGGGCCATTGGAGCATTTTTAATATATTTTTTTTAACAGAAAAAATGTGTCCAATGCGGGAATCGAACCCGGGTCGTAGTGGTCGAAAACCAAACGGTTTAACCAGCCTTCCACTATTAATAATAAATAATATGCAATGTTAAATTGATTACGGATTCATCCTTCTTACTTATTTTACTTACATAACATAAAGGACACCTAATTTCAGAGCCAAAGTATTGTTTAGGGAGAGGTGTCTTCTTACCGGAGAATTGCTAAATAGTAAAAACGGTAATTTTGCAAATGAAAACTGTCCTTTGTGGAGAGGTGTCCGCTAAAGGGAGGTTCTACTGTACAACAGTTTCTACAAATAAAAACGAAAATTCATTTGTTGGTTGAAATTTCTTGTAGATAGAAAATATTATCAAATCAATTTTCTTCTATATGAAGTTGAAATCGGTTGATACAGTAATATATAAATGTACATTTTCTTCTACAAGAATTCAACGTATATTTTATAAGGTTGCCCGAAAAGTTCGTGTTTTTCATATTACTTGGTGAATAATGATGTCGCGAAATTTGTTTAGAGTGAAATTGCTGGCTCGGCAACCCTGGAGCTGACGTCACTTCCTGTGGATGTAACCCTTGCAAGGCCGCGTAGCCACGAGAATTATTCTCTTCTCTCCTCTCCATGTTTACTATTTAACCTATATATATTTTCTTCTTTTTCTTTAGATAAGAGGTGAAAAAGATATCACTCAATTTTCGAGCCTTAATTTGATAATAAAACCTGCTGAAATAGCTCTGTGTACCTCTAATTATTCAATTGCGACAATATTATTAAGGCAAATACATAATAATTACATCCCTGGACTTTTATTTTTCCGTTTATCATTACTCTTCACAATTCATCCTTTCATACTTCATCCCTAAGGATAGAAATAGTCGTTATTTATCCTTAAAATAAATTACGATTTTTCGTTTAAAAGAAACATTTGCGGTAAAACTTGTTAAACATTGTTTTATAATTCATATATGTTTTTAGTACCAATGAGTTATAGATATTGAGCTAACTATTTCTGTTTGGATATATTTACATATCTACCTGACTAACTCATTATCTCTCTCTCTCTTTCCTCTAACTCTATTCTTAATTTCTCTCACTTGACCAACTGGACTTGACTTGTGTCTCTAACAAGCCATAATTAAAATATAGTCTTATTATAAAATATAAAATAACCTTGCACAATAAGGGTTTTATAATAGTAAAGTGCAATTTTCCTATATTTAAAACATAGTCTATTGACTTATTCACATATTTATATTGAATAAAAAAGTTTTATAATTTTATAACTAAACTTTGGGAATTTTGATATCATATATATAAATCAAATATAATAAATAAATTTAATATAAATAGACTCTTGCCAAACGTCGTTTTACATAATAATATTGCCACGTGGAAAATTAGGAAAGACAAAAAACTTCGGGACCACACAGCAATTTATTTAAGGCAAGAACAAACTATGAAATGATAAACAAAAGATAAGCAATGAGGGAAGTTTACAAAGTAACTAAATATAAACATAAAAAATAATACTCTGTTAATAAAGACATTACTTACTTTGAGAAAAAAAGGCATCTCCTTATCGTGCAACTGAAAGTTGCTGATGGCTTGAGTCATCTATCGGAATAAATATCAACTATTCTCGTTGATTTTTAATTATTCCAGAATTGGCCAAATACCCATTTTTGATTAATCAAGAAAAGCTAACCACGGACGCGTTTCGGGCGCGAATAAAAATCAACGAGAATAGTTTATATTTATTCCGATAGATGGCGCAAGCCATCAGTAACCTTCAGTTGCACGATAAGGAGATGCCTTTTTTTCATAATAATGCACCTTATCCCAGTACAATATCACATTTGTACTATTTTTTCAATAAATACTTTGTTAGAATACAATTATTTTATACATAATACAAAGACATTATACATAACAGTCGAATAATATTGGTATATTTCAATTTTTTGCAAGTGTTTACAAACCTTTGGGACAATCTTTTATATAAATAAATTTAAAATAGATCTCTAAGATTTTTCAACACTTGAATCTATGCTTTATAACACTAAGATTATCTTTCTAAAGAAAATTCAAATTTTTGACATCAAAATTTCAATAAAATACTATCACACTTTTACACACAAAAACCAACTTATCTATTTCATTAATCTAAAAATAAAACAAAAATTAAGATCAAAGTTTAAAAAAAGATATAAATAAGAGCAGTTAAAAATCCTCAAGAAAGAACTTCGATTTTTTAAAAAATCAATTTTCCTTTTCCCTTCAAAACATCAATAGCTATAATTGAGAAAAGATTCCGATAATAGGCTCCATTTTGTATTCTTCAATGGTTATTCTGTCTGTTGGTATTGATTTCAGCAGAAGAATTAAGTCATTATCTTGATCAACTGAGTCAAGATTATTGATAGAAAATGTAATTGTGTTTAAAGTCTTTATTTCTCGATTACATTCCCTCTCTTTTTCTTCTTCTTTATTATCTCCACTCAATCATATTAGGGTATCAAGCTTGTTTGACAACCATCATGACTGTGTGAAGTATAATGCGTCTAGCTTTGTCATTAAGACTGGGAGCACTACTCAGTGGCAAGTCGACTTATCTCCAAAAGAAATGGCTGCCTCTGACATGAAAAACAGACACCATGTGCAGCCGCTCCTAACATGGAGTACAAACGCTGCTCATCCTGTATCCATGTGTATATCTCTCGATTATACTTTTACTTTTGTAAGTGACTTTTAGGTATTATCCCTAGTACACGTGGTACAGGCCATGATAATCATGGTGGGTAGTTAGCGACTATTTTACTTTTACTGTAAGTGCATCACATATCTACATATGTGAAAAGTAGTTCAACTTTACACTTTCATGTGAGAAAGCCCCGTTTGGTTACTTGCACTCGCTGGTAGGGTTGTACCTTTGAAAAAATCGGGAGCCATTGGAGCCATTTAGAAAAAAGTGCCCAATGCAGTATTCAATCCCGGGTCGTAGCGGTCGAAAATAAATGGTTTAGACCACCCTTCCACCGACCCTCACTTTTGTTAGTGAAATATTCGAACTGCTTTTCACATATGTAGACATGTGGTACACTTACAGTAAAAGCAGTCGCTAACAAACCACCATGATTATCATGGCCTGTACCATGTGTACTAGGGATAATAATAAACATTCTTAATAAACGATAGTCCTGGCTTTCACTTCTGATAGTATCTGAGAGAAATTTCCTCAACAACAAATAAGATGAAAATGTTGCCAAACCTCGTGTAGTCACTTTGTCACAAACTCGAATATGCTATTTTGAGGAGACAGTCAATAGATGGCGCTTAGTTTAAATGTCTATTTTGACGGGAGAGGTTACCTTTCTTTTATAGATATTCAAAAAATCTATATGTGTATTCATATATATATATGTGTGTGTTTTATTTTCAATTACCTCCCTGGACCCTTGGAATATTTGACCAAATTATGGTTCGTTTCCAAGGTGACTAACGTGGCAACGGCACCCATTTTCCAATGAAGAGCGATTGCTGCTGCTGTGATAGAGATGCATGGAGACATCTGAGGCTCTTCATTGGACACGACAACAACAACAATACAGTAATTATTGGAACGATACAGAGAAGATTAGCATGGCCCCTGCGCAAGGATGACACGCAAAATCGTGAAGCGTTCCAACAACAATACAGTATACACACCCAAGATAGTGGACATTGCTGTTACTGTGATGGAGATGCATGGAGACATCTGAGACTTTCCATTGGACACGACAACAGCATGTGTTTTATCTTTTTTCTCCTAATATGAATTTTCTTTCTTATCAATTTTATTTTCCTTTAATCCTATTCTACATATCTCTAGCTAGCGCACTTTACAAACATATTTATGTTGGTTTATATTTATTTCTGAAGGATTGGGTGGAGAATGGATTAGTGTATAAATATATACTCATGAACAAACTTAAGGAAGTGGAAAGACTTTGATGTGTCCAGTCGTTTTTTTTTTCTTTTTAATAAGACAGAGGCAAATTTATTCACACTTGTTTATCTCGTGTTTCTTCAATTTAAGGTCACTGTAATATCTTTCAGAGATACTGTCTGAATCCCGATATACATGCTAAAAGGTACAACTTCCTTAAGTTTTTTCTATAAATGTATCTCGTGTGTCTTCAATAAAGGTCACTGTAATATATTTCAGAGTTATTGTCTGAATCCCGATATACATGCTAAAAGGTAAAACTTCCTTAAGTTTTGTCCATGAGTGCAAATATTTGATAAATAAATTTTCTCATTTTACAGTCAATTAAGTAGGAAATCGTGTTTAGTGTCAAAAAGTAAACATTCGACTTTAAATACTTTAGGATTTAGAATGGAAAACAAAAAAAAAAATACATTTACTAAGGTTTTAACTTGTCTTAATTCAATCCGTGTTGCCAAACTCACTGATAAATTCAAATATTTATTCACAGAGAGAGAGAGATTACAAACAATTGAAAGTTAAATATTTAAAGAGGCAATTAAAACATTTAAAATAGAAAGAATAATAAAGAGACAAATGATTCGAAATTCAAAAGTTCAATAATTTTGTTTTGCTCTTTTTTTAAAAGGAGTATTTTAAATATTTAATAAATCTTTATTGTTTTTTCTTTGAGCGACTTTTCAGAGAGTTAAGTTCTTATGTAAATAAATATTAGGTTTATCTGTTTAATAATTTATCTCTTTTGGGAAAAAAATGAAATATTCAAAATCTCTTTAGTTGGTTGAATAGATTTGAGAGGCATATCCTGACCACGCTTATATGAACTTTTAGATGGTAGAGCGCCATCTAGTGGAACATAAATCAATTAAACGTTGATTTATCTTGTTCCCTGATATTTGGCCAACCTATTGAATGTATACGCTGATCTGACGCTAGCCCAACGGTACTGGTCCTGCCGATGCGTCAGTCCTCTCATCTGGGAGGCATTTTCCATCTTCTCCTCTGACCTGCAGGGCTGGGTCTTCGGGCGAAGCCTGGATAACGACGCCCTGGAAAATCTGGCGTCTTACAAGACATGCATCTATGAGTATCATCCCAACATTGAACTGAGAAATCCTGTCCTTGTCTGGAGGAGGACTCCTGGCGTATACCAAGACAAGTCTCTATAAGTATCATCTCAACATTGAACTGAGAGATCCTGTCCTTGTCTGGAGGAGGACTCCTGGCGTATACCAAGACAAGTCTCTATAAGTATCATCTCAACATTGAACTGAGAGATCCTGTCCTTGTCTGGAGGAGGACTCCTGGCGTATACCAAGACAAGTCTCTATAAGTATCATCTCAACATTGAACTGAGAGATCCTGTCCTTGTCTGGAGGAGGACTCCTGGCATCTACTAAGACATGTCTCTATAAGTATCATCTCAACATTGAACTGAGAGATCCTGTCTTTGTCTGGAGGAGGACTCCTGGCATCTACTAAGACATGTCTCTATAAGTATGATCTCAACATTGAACTGAGAGATCCTGTCTTTGTCTGGAGGAGAACTCCTGGCATCTACCAAGACATGTCTCTATAAGTATCATCTCAACATTGAACTGAGAGATCCTGTCCTTGTCTGGAGGAGGACTCCTGGCATCTACCAAGACATGTCTCTATAAGTATCATCTCAACATTGAACTGAGAGATCCTGTCCTTGTCTGGAGGAGGACTCCTGGCATCTACCAAGACATGTCTCTATAAGTATCATCTCAACATTGAACTGAGAGATCCTGTCCTTGTCTGGAGGAGGACTCCTGGCATCTACCAAGACATGTCTCTATAAGTATCATCTCAACATTGAACTGAGAGATCCTATCCTTGTCTGGAGGAGGACTCCTGGCATCTACCAAGACATGTCTCTATAAGTATCATCTCAACATTGAACTGAGAGATCCTGTCCTTGTCTGGAGAAGGACTCCTGGCATCTACCAAGACGTGTCTCTATAAGTATTATCTCAACATTGAACTGAGAGATCCTATCCTTGTCTGGAGGAGGACTCCTGGCATCTACCAAGACATGTCTCTATAAGTATCATCTCAACATTGAACTGAGAGATCCTGTCCTTGTCTGGAGGAGGACTCCTGGCATCTACCAAGACATGTCTCTATAAGTATCATCTCAACATTGAACTGAGAGATCCTGTCCTTGTCTGGAGAAGGACTCTTGGCATCTACCAAGACATGTCTCTATAAGTATCATCTCAACATTGAACTGAGAGATCCTGTCCTTGTCTGGAGGAGGACTCCTGGCATCTACCAAGACATGTCTCTATAAGTATCATCTCAACATTGAACTGAGAGATCCTATCCTTGTCTGGAGGAGGACTCCTGGCATCTACCAAGACATGTCTCTATAAGTATCATCTCAACATTGAACTGAGAGATCCTGTCCTTGTCTGGAGAAGGACTCCTGGCATCTACCAAGACGTGTCTCTATAAGTATTATCTCAACATTGAACTGAGAGATCCTATCCTTGTCTGGAGGAGGACTCCTGGCATCTACCAAGACATGTCTCTATAAGTATCATCTCAACATTGAACTGAGAGATCCTGTCCTTGTCTGGAGGAGGACTCCTGGCATCTACCAAGACATGTCTCTATAAGTATGATCTCAACATTGAACTGAGAGATCCTGTCCTTGTCTGGAGAAGGACTCCTGGCATCTACCAAGACATGTCTCTATAAGTATCATCTCAACATTGAACTGAGAGATCCTGTCCTTGTCTGGAGAAGGACTCCTGGCATCTACCAAGACATGTCTCTATAAGTATCATCTCAACATTGAACTGAGAGATCCTGTCCTTGTCTGGAGGAGGATTCCTGGCATCTACCAAGACATGTCTCTATAAGTATCATCTCAACATTGAACTGAGAGATCCTGTCCTTGTCTGGAGAAGGACTCCTGGCATCTACCAAGACATGTCTCTATAAGTATCATCTCAACATTGAACTGAGAGATCCTGTCCTTGTCTGGAGAAGGACTCCTGGCATCTACCAAGACATGTCTCTATAAGTATCATCTCAACATTGAACTGAGAGATCCTGTCCTTGTCTGGAGGAGGACTCCTGGCATCTACCAAGACATGTCTCTATAAGTATCATCTCAACATTGAACTGAGAGATCCTATCCTTGTCTGGAGGAGGACTCCTGGCATCTACCAAGACATGTCTCTATAAGTATCATCTCAACATTGAACTGAGAGATCCTGTCCTTGTCTGGAGAAGGACTCCTGGCATCTACCAAGACGTGTCTCTATAAGTATTATCTCAACATTGAACTGAGAGATCCTATCCTTGTCTGGAGGAGGACTCCTGGCATCTACCAAGACATGTCTCTATAAGTATCATCTCAACATTGAACTGAGAGATCCTGTCCTTGTCTGGAGGAGGACTCCTGGCATCTACCAAGACATGTCTCTATAAGTATGATCTCAACATTGAACTGAGAGATCCTGTCCTTGTCTGGAGAAGGACTCCTGGCATCTACCAAGACATGTCTCTATAAGTATCATCTCAACATTGAACTGAGAGATCCTGTCCTTGTCTGGAGAAGGACTCCTGGCATCTACCAAGACATGTCTCTATAAGTATTATCTCAACATTGAACTGAGAGATTCTATCCATGTCTGGAGAAGGACTCCTGGCATCTACCAAGACATGTCTCTATAAGTATCATCTCAACATTGAACTGAGAGATTCTGTCCTTGTATGGAGAAGGACTCCTGGCATCTACCAAGACATGTCTCTATAAGTATTATCTCAACATTGAACTGAGAGATTCTATCCATGTCTGGAGGAGGACTCTCTCAAGATGGAGAAGCTTCTCTTCCTTAGAACAGGTTTTTTCATATATATTTTATCACCAAGTGGAGATGAAATTAAAGAGTAGTGTATCTCATATTTTTCTTTTTTTACCTACTTCAAGGGAATGACAAAATATAGAATTTTTATGCACCTATTACTGTAAAGGTCAATATTTTACAAGTTTATCTCTGAGTTGTTGACTGATGGAAGCTTCAACTATTTATTTTACCAGTTCTCTACAGTTGCGCAGAAAAACTGAAAATAGTGTTTTAATATACACTCATGGACAAACCTTGAAGAAGAATGTACCTTTTAACATGTATATCGGAATTTATACAACAATTCTGAAAGATATTACAGTGATCTTTATTGAAGACACACGTGATAACCAAGTATGAACAAAATTGCTTCTGTCTCATTAAAAAAATTTGTCGACAGGCAACATAAAAATATCAAAGCTTTCTTAAGTTTTATCCATGAAAAGTATATGCATTGAGCTTTGGTTTTCTGTAAACTTAAGGCATTAGAACTCCACCTATGTACAACAAATCAAGTATCTAAACGCGATATCATCACAAATATGGGAGTAGGAAATTATAAATAAATAAAACAAAATATAACAATAAGTTACATTATCATCGTGAAAAAGCAAATTTTCGAGAAAATAGGCTCTTCTATTTGTTTATCTAACTTATAAGGAGATATTTCGACTATATTGTAACAAATTATTTATTAATTTTATTATTTTTATTAACAGAGTGGTCATTTTTATGTTTATATTTTGCTACTCTGTAAATTTCCTTCGTGGCTTATCTTTTGTTTGCCATTCATAGTTTGTTCTTTCCTGAAATAAATTGTTGTCTCCTCCGAAGGTTTTTGTCTTCCCTAATTTTCCATGTGGCAATATCACACACATACATACACAATCAAAAGAAACATATAATTGTTATAAATAGTCCATATTTTCTCCTTATAACTTTGATTAGTCAGTAGAAATCCGGTTTGTCACAATAAATCTCCGAGGATATAAGTTTCTTCATTACACTATTAACGATTTTACAAGCTTTCGGGTTTTAAATGACCTTTCTAAAATATTTATCTGTAGAAGGTTCATTTAAAATCCGAAAGCTTGTAAACTCGTTAATAGTGTAATAAATAAACTTATCATCGGAGATTTATATTTGATTAATCTGATTAATAAAGAGGATTATAATTCTAATAATTATAAAATGGCTAATTGTTTTATTTTAAATTAATTTATATATATATATCTATATTATAATAATTTTACTTAATATAACAGTAGGAAGCTCTTTTATTTAAAAGAGAAATAAAACGCGCTAAAATAGTTACATTTTTGAAACATAGATGGCATGCTAATGCAACATGTTGAAATATCCAAATATATCTTTTCAAAACTATTTTAAAGGCGTAAGATTCTTTTTGATATTAAACAATTTCTACTGCCCTTAATGCAATGGAAAAATTAATAGGAGGGCCTGGCTCTTCAGTTGTGAACCCTCCCAGCGGTTTCGCCAGTTTAATCTACCATACTGCTGTTATATTGCATTTTTGGAACTTCCTTTTATAGTGATACTGTTGAAAGACTCTTGGAATGGGTATTTTAGATGAACTATGGACATAAGCCATTGCAGTAAGGGCAGTAAAGATTGTTTAATATCAAAAAGAATCTTACGCCTTTAAAATAGTTTCGAATTTTGATAACAGATGGCGCGCTAGTGCATCATATTATAAATATATCTTTATTTAATAATAAAAAAGGTTTTATAATATTTTTCGAGGAAAGTTATCGAAAAAAAAAATTTCGATGTTGATTTAAGAGTATAATGTCGAATTGAGAGTATAATGTCAGTATAGCAAGCTATTACTGAACGAATAAGTAGAAATAAATATAATTTATATGAAAAGTAGTTGTAAATTAATGATGATTAAAACAAATTATCAAATTTTATTATTTGTGTATCAAAAAGGTTTTAATTCTTTATGTTATACATAATACATACTTTATACATAAAGAATTAAAACCTTTTTGATACCCAAATAATAATATTTAATAATTTGTTTTAATCATCATTAATTTACAACTACTTTTCATATAAATTATATTTAATTCTACTCATTTAATAATATATATATGTCGTAATTCTAGATTATAAATTGATTTTTCGAGGAAACTTTCTCTCTCTCTAGTAATTTTAATATTATATATTCATAAATATAGATAATAATAATATCACATAATATCTTATTTGTTTAGTAATAATAAAAAAAACCGTTAATGTATTCATGTTTGAATATTTGCTTACTTGTTTTAAAATATATATTGAAATATGCCTTGACGTGTCTGATATTAAATTTTAAGGTTTCTCTCCATTTTTAAAAGTTGAATATATATAAAATATTAAATATTTTACGGTGAAATGGCATTAAAATTTGAAATTTTGGGGGTGTTAATATTTTTCAAGTTTCATTCCTTATTTTGTTTTTCATCGCTCTAGGGATTTGTTTCATATTTATATTGCTAGCAAGTATCGATTTTATGGCAAATTGAAATATTGGTTTTGAAGTTTTCAGAAAATCTATTTGAGGTGTTTAACTGTTCATTAAAAATATGTAAAGAGAGTGATGATAATAAATATAAAAAACTGTTACAAAATAATAAACATTAATATAATCACTTAAATTTAAAATTATAAATAATAATCATAATAAAATATGAATCTCCATCAAATAATTATTCTTCAATTAATATACACGTATAAATCCCTAACCAATATACAATCATGAACAAAACTTAAGGAAGTTTCAAATTTTGATTTAGCTAGTCGTCTGTTTTTCTTTTCTATTATTTTTTTATTTTTATTTTATTGTTTTTTTTTTTTGAGACAGAGGCAATTTTGTTCACATTTAGTTATCTCGTATGACTTCAATAAAGTTCACTGTAATATCTTTCAGAGTTATTGTTCGAATCCAGATATACATGCTGAAAGGTACAACTTCCTAAAGTTTTGTCCATGATTGTAAAAAGTGTTATATACAAGTGTTATATCCTTATATCTATAAAAATGAAATCCAAAATCGATGTTTGTTATCGCGTTGCGCAAAATCTACAGAATAAATCTTTATGAAAATTCGCATATAGGTAGCTGAAGATTTCGTTTAACATATAGGCTATTCAAAAAACTAAAAAAGTTAATGTGCTTTTTAAAAAAAATAAAAAACCAAAAAGCGTTAGTTCCAGCCTTTTACCGCTTGGGCGCAGCACTGGTCGCGACGATAAATGAATTTGATTGGTTAATAATTAACACGTGGTTTGTTTACACGATGAATGTTAGTTTGTTCACACGATGAATGTTTTTAAAAGGTAAGATTATCCAATCGCCGTGAAACTTTAGGAAGTTATCTACTATACTACTGGGAAGATTTCTGGTTCGAATTTAATTTGAAATAAATATTCTTTGCAATTTTATTTGCAAATTTTCTACTTCACTCGCAAGCAGCGCCTCTAGCGGCGTCTGGTGAAATTATATTTATAAATTGTAACAATGCTTAAAATGTTTTCCAAGTATAATGAATTTAATTTGAGAATTTAGTAATATAATATTCCAATGACGTAAAAAATACTTGACATTTCAATATTAATATATATTTAAAGAAAAAATTGTAACGATTTTGTGTTAAATGTTAAAATGTAATGATAAAATATTACTATATATAGTCACGACCGTCTTTCCTCATTGGCCGCCTCTGTCACGGATAATATACAGTTATCATCGTCATGCGTTCTTAATTCTGTCACCGTTTGCTTTTGGTTCAGTGGTAGAATGCTCGCCTGCCACGCGGGCGCCCCGGGTTCGATTCCCGGCCGATGCATTTTTTTTTTTTTACAATTTTTAAAACTCATTTATATATAATACAAGAATGACATCCACGGCGCCAATTTATAATTGTAACGAATAGTATTTGAATAAAAGCATTCAATCGGGTAAAACCCGGGCGTTGCCCGGGTCATTCTGCTAGTACTTGTATATATATATGATTTCTAATAATAGCCATGTAAGTGAAAGAATTTCTATATTTTCACCTGAAAATTTTATTTATATGAATATTAGGAATTTAATAATAATCTAGATGGAAATTTTGCCATTGATCTAATAAAACAAAGGTCATCTCTCCTGTCAAAACTAGATACCATACATATATTGATCTTCGTCGCAAAATTCCATCTCATGAAATAAAGCCCGCTCTAGACTGAAGAGGGCCATTAGCCATGGTTTCCATGGTCTCTTCGAGTGGACAATTCTAGGTTTGCCAAAGCTGGTGTTTTGGCTTTGTCACCAACCTAAGTACGCTAGTTTTAACGTTTGTTTTGACGAGAGAGGTGACCTTTATTAAATAGATGATGATACTCGTAATTCATCATCAATAGGTATGCAATTTTTAAACAATTTTGCATATTGTAACCCAATATTATAACCTAATACCTAATTGTAAATTTATTTTTCAAACCTATTAGTTACCCAGTATTATGCCATATTTCTTAGCTTTAGTTTAAAGAGATTTCTTCGAAAGCTAAGTTTTTTGTTTTTCGTTTAAAATTGTAATAATAAGCAGAGATTTTTCTTTTAAAACATTGATTATTTATAATCAAATACTTGAGGCAAAAGAAAGTAACAGTAAATAATAAAGAATGTATATCCTGACTGATAGACAAATAAAATTCACAGTCAATGGTCAAAAATAATAAAATAAAACAATAATAAAAGAAAAATTGGTGCTCATAGAATTTTATATCTATAATTAAATAAATATCAAAAGATAATACTACCGACTTTAGACGCGATGCGTTATTTTAGAATGGCAAACGTTTTTCCGATTAATGGTTCTTTAACAGGTCAAACGTATCAGAAACTAGTTATTGGCTTGTTGAAGATCGATTGATCGAAAGCTTAAAAAAAACCTTATCACGTTTGAATTCTGTCGTAATTTGATTTTTATTATATCTGATACAGTTAAATCTCGATTTAAGACAAAGATAGGAGACCAGAAATATACAGTCTTAAATCCAATTTGGTCTTTTATCTTATTATTATAACAATCATTGATATACGAATCTACTCCTATTCAATTATATAATTAGAAAATTAGTTTTAAAAGTTCTATTTTATATGCTTACTAGACGGGTGACCCGGGCTTCGCCCCGGGATTGACCCGTGTGCATATCTACCCGAGTGATATATATTTAGATAAGATTTTTTCATAATTGTTTGTTATTAGCATTATCTGTTTGTTTGCATCAGCATAATTTAATCTAATCTTTGATAGAGGGCGCTGTTCGTGAGCTAAGTAGAATAATTTGAATATATAGTTTTAATAATTGATTTATATATTTTTTTAAAATAGCCTATCGCCTTCCCCGTATTTTTTTGCCTATGTATGGAAATTTTGGTTTGAATTAGTGAACTACTGCGAATTTGTATACCGGACATACAAACATACAAACATTCATTTATATATATATAGATATACACATATAATGGGGAACCCACCTATTTTTTCTTAAATAATTAACTATAATTTTTCAAAATATATATTTGCATTAAATTTGTATATCGTGTAAATTTGTATGGTAATTAATATATATATATATATATTTAATTTTTGATATTATAATATACATAATATACATAATATATAGTTTTCAACTTTTAATTAGACAATTTTAATTTATATTTAGACATTTTTCATTTTAATTTAGACACATTGACTTTTTATAGAAAAGTCCATGTATCTAGATTAAAATGAGAAATGTCTTAATTAAAATGAAAAATGTCTAAATTGAAATGAAAAATTTCTAAATTAAAATTGAAAGTGTATAAATAAAAATGAAAGTGTCAAAATATATATTAAATTTCTAATTAAAAGTTAAAAACATATATATTATGTATATTATAGTATCAAATTAAATATATATATACAATACAAATTTACACGATCTACAAATTCAATGCAAATATATATTTAAAAAAATTATAGTTGATTATTTAAGAAAACATAGTTAGGTACAAACATAGGTATGTATATAGAGAGAGATATTGTCTACGAAATATTAATCAAATATGTAAATAAGTTTTTAGAAAATTTACATATTTCCCAAACTAAACAGTTTATAACGACAATAAAAATGTGCGGTAAAATAGTTAATCTATGAGATATTTTATAAATTAAATATTTTAGAGGTTAAGGACGATTAAATTAATAAGCTGACGGCGCTGCCCGAAATATTTTTGCTTACAAGGAGACATTCAAGATGGCGGCCGTCGTTAATCTTCTGCGGACATTTCCCGCCAAAAGATTTATCGCTTTTCATTTGCCTAATAATTCAGCGTGCAATATTTGGCGGTTATCAAATAGTTTCATATTTTATCACTAGGTGCGCATATAATAATTTACTGAATATATTCTGTATATGATGCATTATATTATATTATTATATTTTAAATATATATTTATAAAAAAAGGTATATATTGGATCATAAAATATATATTTCTAAATATATTAGATTATAAATTATCTTTTTATTTATAAGGTAGTAGAAATAGTTGTGAATTTGTGTCTTTTGGAACTTAATTTATTTTATTTACCAGTTGCAAACAAGACACGCTATATCCGATCTGGATAATTGCGCGTGAAACTACAATAATTCATATTGTAGTAGAGTAGGTAACAGAATTATCAAAAAGAAAATAAACAATTAAGAAAAAGAGCATTGAATAAACATAGGCATTAAACAAATAAGCAACAACATAAGCAGATAGAAGAAACCACAAGGTAGTTATTTACAATATGTTAAGCAATGTTGGAAGTTGATTTAATGAAGTTATCTGTAATAATTAGTATCGTGGAGAGAGAAAGTTGATCAAGTTGAGCTATTTACAATGAGTTATATTCTAAAGTTATTTAATACAGGTATCTATAATGTAATATATATGTTGTATGAGTTAATCGAAATTTTGGTGAATAAAATTAATCCTAAAAATTTAGTCCTTTGAAGAACAAATGTTCTGATTCTTTTAATATTTAGAAAGAAACGTCATCTCATCATCGTGCAACTAAAGGTTACTTTCGGAATAAATTTCAACTATTCGTTGAATTTTTTTAATTATTAGAGAATTGGTCAAATATCAATTCTTGATAAATCAAAAAAAGATAATCACATCATTTAATATAGTTACGTAGAAAATTAGGAAAGGCAAACTTCAGCATGATACAGAAATGTATTCAATGCAATAACATTTTTTTTTTAATTTATAAATATAATAGAAGCAACAAGGGAAGTTTACAGAGTAGCATATCAAAAATAGAAATGGCATATCCTAACAAGAGCAGATGTGCTTTACAGAAGGCAGAACGCCATCTGGTGGAAAAGAAATCAACTAATCATTGATTTAGCCTGTTCCCTGATATTTGGCCAACACAATTTCTTGATAAATCTTCTTGATTTCTGTTCCACCAGATGACGTTCTGCATTCTGTAAAGCACATGTGCTTCTGGTCAGGATATGCCATTTTTAATATTGATTTCAACACCTGATCTTTTTATCTTTTATTTTTTTCTTTCATAAAAGATTTTCTGTTGATTTTTTAACTGCTGAGATAAGGTTTTGCTTTTGTATAAGTTTGATCATTATGATGCTGTTTTGCAGTCGTGGGAATAATAAAAATAGTTTTGATCAGAAATAGCTTTAATAAAGCTTATGGAACATAAATACATAATTTGATAAAGTACTACCTGTTTTAAGGCGAATAGAATATGAAAAACAAAAGATAATTTACCTAATTACAAAAGATTTGAGCCGGCCAACGGGAAACAACAACAATAGGTTATATAAAGGGAAGACATTTGGTGGTAAACTTAACAGAATAGTTTAATCTATGAAATATAATTTTATAAATAAAATAATATATATATAATTAAAGCATATCCTGACCAGGAGTACGGGTGCTTATTAGATGGCAGAGCGTTTTTCCATATTGTTTTTTCTTATATATATACTAGCCTAGTGGCCCGGGCAACGCCCGGGTTTTACCCGACTGGACCCGGCTTCGCCTGGGTAGTGTTCGAGCGAGGTTTACTCATGAATGAATAGAGGCCCCAACTGTTTGTAAACTCAATGTAATGAATTTTCTTTCAGCAAAATGGAGATAAATTGCAAACAGCAATATCGAAAATGCGTGTAAAAAAATCTGTAATATAGGATCCATTTCACAAACACATCTAATGAATAGAGTGCTGTTTGGAGGAGTGGTCTAAACTGTTGATTTTTAAAAACCATGACCCGGGGTCATCGAATGCAGATTCAGACACTTTGTTCTGAAAAAAAAAATTGCCCCAATGGCTCCTGTTTCTTGAAAAAGTCCAACCCCTCCAGTGAGTGCAAGTAACCAAACTGGGCTTTTATTCTTAAAAATAAAAAAAAAAATCTAATGATTAGTGTGAATAAAGGAAAATGGTCGGCACAACCTGAAAATTTCACTTTGTCCACTTCACTCTCGGCTGTCCAAGAAGAAACAGCCAGAGCAAACATTTTAAAGGGCACCAAATCCGGCATTTACATATCTAAATAGTTGAGCAACTTTTATAAATGTAATATATTTCTGCAATATTGAAATACCTGGACTTGGAAGAATTTTGTATTAGTTATTGTTGCAGTTTTAGAAAAGTGTGGGAAATTGGATATTTTGACAAAAGAATATAATTTTTAAAATGGTATATAAAATAAAAAGGAAATTTGCATAATTTTCTAATAGTCAAGGGCAATTGTAAAAATACCAAAAAAACAAGACCAAATAAAATATATATATATATATGTGTAATGTTTCAGTAACAGCATTGTTGCCATATAAAGACAAAATTACTGAATGTATTCAGTACCTTTGTCTGAAGATAGCCAAAATGTAACTGAAACCACACATAATGTAATTATTTGTATTCGGTCTTGCTTCCTTTTTTTTTTTTAATTATCCCTATTACGCGTGGTACAGGCCATGATAACCATGGTGGGTAGGTAGCGACTGCTTTTACTGTAAGCGCACCACATGTCTACAAATGTGATACATTGCTACCAGCTAAATGCATTTTCACTATGGTGTGATTTCCACATGATGGATCTGTAGACACATTATAATCTCTCCAGAGCTTAAGGTAGCAAACAGTACTTTCACATTATATAAATATCAATGCCAAAATCCAGAGTTATGATAGCATGTTGCAGTGTAATGTAGACCTGCAGGATGGGAAAAAGCAATATTATTTCCGGCTTTAATTTGAAAGTATTATGAAACGTTAAATATATTATCTTTACTTTTAAAAGCATGAAAAAAGCTATCTTGATTTGAATAAATTTAGTCTAGAAACAAACATCATGTAAAATTATGCACCAATCGATTGCTGATTGTATATTTCTTTATTTAAATATGAGCATATTTGCATCTATATATCTAAATACATTTATTCAAAAATATGGTATTACCCTATAGATATATATGAGCAGTTATTTATTGTGAAGCAGATAAATATAAACCCTAACTAAACAAATGACAGCAAAAATAATTTGAGCCTACCCTTAAAAAAGCAGTTACTGAAAATGCATAGCTGCTGCTTACAATATAAATGCTATTAGAGCATAAACATATTACATGGAACAAACATATAGTAAAATATACGTAGCAAGTTATATAGAAAAACATATTTTTTTTCAAGAAATATACTTTTTACAACTTCAATAAAATTTATACTTACTCTAAATATAAGAAAAAAAATAGAATACTGTCTCAATTTGTCTTAAAATAGGAATATTCCTTATGTGAAT
This sequence comes from Cordylochernes scorpioides, assembly GCA_030710605.1. Taxonomy (NCBI): domain Eukaryota; kingdom Metazoa; phylum Arthropoda; class Arachnida; order Pseudoscorpiones; family Chernetidae; genus Cordylochernes; species Cordylochernes scorpioides. The sequence goes on from CP092868.1 coordinate 29,578,120, forward strand.
CAAATAGTAAACCTTATCTTTTAAAATGTAGATCGTTATATTTACACTAACTAAAATTAAACGAAGCAAAAAAGATATGAATAAGCTGCGAAATAAATAATATTTCCAATTAATTTAATTTGAAAAAATATTACTAAATAAATAAATAAAATCTTAACTTCTAAAAAGGAAAAAAAAGGTTATTCGAAATACAATTTTTGCACTTTTAGCCTAAATGCTAAACTAAAACCTCAGCTAACTACGCGCGATATTTCACAATACAGTTTTAATTAACCCAGGTTCCGGGGACGTATAAATTTGATAACGATCGATTAATATTATCTCCAAAGAGTTTAAAAATATATAAATAATCTTACCTTCTAAAGACATTCATCGTGTAAAATTACAAAACAACAAAATTACAAATTAAAAACAAACAACGTGTAAAATTATTAACCAATCAAATTCATTTATCGTCGCGACCAGTGCGCCGCCAAGCGGCAAAAGGCGGGAACTAATCCATCTCAGTTAAATAATTTTTTAAAAAAGTACATTAACCTTTGTAGTTTTTTGAATAGCCTATATGTTAAACGAAATCTTCAGCTACCTACATGCGAAATTCCATAATGATTGAGTCAGTAGATTTTGCGTGATGCGATAACAAACATCGATTTCGCATTTCATTTTTATAGATATAAAGGATTGAAAACATGTATATAAATCAGTTTGAACAGTTGCACACAAATATCTATAGAGAAGATAGAGTGTTTCTTTTGTAATAAATAAAATAAAATTAAAAAATAATTCATTTTTCTAAATACAGATGGCGCGATAATGCATATAAAAAAAATAAATTATTAGGAAGCGATATTGATATCTTTTGTAAAATAATTTTATCGCAAATATATAAATATATTATTTTTTATTTGCACAATTTTTCTCTCTACTTTCACTCGCAAGCAGCGCCTCTCGCGGTATCTGGTGAAATTACATTTATAAATTGAAAAAATGCTGAAATGTGTTCAAAAAATATAATAAATTTAATATTTAATTCGAGGATTTAGTAATATAATATTCCAATGACGTTGTAAAAAAACTTGGCATTTCAATATTAAAATATATATTTAAAGAAAATATAATATTTAAAATTTAATAAATGTTTTCAAAAAAATTATGTGTTTCGAAAATATATTTAAACGCATATAACAATATATTTGTTTATAAATCTTCCTCAATTTCTATCTACCTATATATACATAGTTCAATTATAAATATGTATTGTTCATGACATATGTGCATACTTGAATATGCAAATCAATTAAAGCGCTGAATTAAAATGTGGAAGTATGTAAAGACGGGGTTTGTATTAGGCTTCCTAATAGCTCTATTTTTATGCAAATTAAATTCTCGTCTTTCTATTCCTTTCTTAATTGAAATTCATTTATCTCTCCACCTTGTGTATTATATATCACTGAACTGGTATCCATCAATATGGAACCTTCTTAGCTATATATTTTTCACTCGTAAATTATTTTACATAATTAACATTTAAATATTTTTTTTTACTTATCCTTTTATTAGTCTAAATTAGACAATATCTTGGAGGTCGTGCTCATAAAGAAGTTCAAGAATTCTTCTTGGTTCTCTGTACAGGGATCCTTTGTCCTTTCCAATACAATTTAGTATATGTTGGGGAGTGGCCTCTTCGGTTTTGCACCTAGTACACATGGGGTAGCTTTTAGCTCCCTCTTTATAGACTAGAGGGCGCAGGTGACCATAATTCCATCTGGCCAACTGTGTCGACTTCCTTCTGTTTAACACAAAGCAATAACGCGCCATCTATACATATAAAATAAAAGGATTTAAAAGCACGAATGTTTCTTTTATATATAATACAAACTTCTACTGCCCTTACTGCGATGAGTTGGAGGGTCTGTTTTTGGGATTTTCTATTTGGTACCAAGAATGATGGAAACTATCTCTATGTTTCCCTATCAGTTGTAGTTTTAGTTTGTTAATATATGTTATAAATAAAAAATATAAAATTATTGTTGATTTTTGAATTGTTTTTATAGAAATTTTAGCTGTAGCTTGATTTTGATGTACATGAGTATAATACGATATTGCTCTGCAGGGCCAATAAATAATAATAGTCTTTATCAGATATTGCTTTAATTGAACTTATGGAATATATTTTAAAAAATTATTTGATAAAAGTAATGCCTGGCTTAAGGCGTAAGAATCTAAAAAATGAAAAACTTATTTACATAATATACAAAAGATTTGAGCCGGCCAGCTGGAAACAACAACATAGGGGAAGAGAGACCTCTGGCGGTCAATTTAGCAGAGTATTTGAATCTATGAAATATATTTCCAAATGAACCAATATTTTAATATAACATATACATACTGGCATATAACCTATATGGAGTCGTGAATAACATTTAAATAATAAGTTTTGGCAACTTACTTAAACAAAGATACATATTTTACTCGTATAAGATTCTGGCAAAACATGTTAATCTTTAGTTATGTGTATGAATCAATTTAAAAACATATCGGCTTCATTAAGTTGTGACCAGTGTATATGAATAAAATTACAAAATTCATTACCAAAATATGAATGTATACTGAGACATTCTGTTAATATGTTCTTTCTCTCATAAACAAAAGATAATTTATAATATATACAATATAATACAGCTATGATTATAAAACGCCGTTTAAAAGGTTTTACCGCAATTTTTTCCTTTTACAATAACAAAAATTGTAATTTATTTTAAGGAGAAATAACGACTATTTCTATCCTAGGGATGAAGTATGAAAGGATGAATTGTGAAGTGTAATGATGAATTCCCATCCCTGGATACTTTTAGTTTTCCATTCATCATTATTCTTTACAATTAATCTTTTCATACTTCATCTCTAAGGATAGAAATAGTCGTTATTTCTCCTTAAAATAAATTACGAATTTTCGTTCAAAAGAAACATTTGCTGTTAACTTTTTAAACGTCGTTCTACAAAGGATATAATGGTTAATAAGAATGATAATGATAAAATATATCAATATGAATTCAAAACTTCATTTTTATCACTCAATTTTTATCTATAAAACGATTATGATGGTCATGATTAATAATAATTAAATATTACCATCATTTTCTCAATATTTTTTTCAAAGCACAATGATAGTGCTTTAATGATAATACTTTCTTATAAACGAGTTTTTTCCATCATCTCTATATACAGTGGAACCTCCTTGTAAAAGACACCTAATTGCAAAGCCAAGGTTACCTTTAGGGAGAGAGGTTTCTCTTACTGTAGAGTTTCTAAATAGTAAAAATGGTAATTCGGTTCCAAAATCACTTTATTAGGTACCGGTTAACAAGAGCAACCTAGTTTATGATAATTGAAACAATGAATAATATGTGAAGGTTATTCATATATTAAACAAAATGTTAACGTGGGATTCGATCTCGTTTCATGATTGTTGGGAAACAAGGGTTTTACCCACTCGTCCAACGACTTTTTATTTTAAAAATGGTAATTCTACAAATGAAAACTTTCCTTTGTGGAGAGATGTCCGCTGAAAGGAGGTTCTACTGTATATATATATATATAGTATATTTTAAACTGTATAATAATGACACTTTCTATTTACTACCACCTCATGTTTGGTATATAAACTATTTGTATTTAAACCCCCTACTTGTATGTAAAACTAAAAATGTTGATGTCAAAATAAAGATCCAAAGAGTTCGGTCAGCTGGTGGAAGGGACAGAGGGGAGGAAAAAAACCAACGCCCAACCCATGTGGGGTCCCGAGGGACATTTCTATAGATATCCCCTGTAAACAGGACAGGTTTTGGCAGGGGGGTCATCAGCAGATGGTTGTAGAGTGTGTACAGCGGCAGGCCACTTCACAGACTCTCTCTCGCCATGTCTCGGTGATAAGCATCCAAGTTTGTGTCATGGCCTCTACCTCTGTCCCGTGAGCTGTCCCCGATCCCTCTCTGAGCTAACATCTAGCCCTGCCTCTGCTCCTTGTTTTCCGCGTGTGGGAAGATCATCAACACTCGCCTCACGTGCACGACTGCCAGCTTATCCATACATCGACATTTTCAACAATATTACATATATATATGAAAAAACAATAGAAAAAAATAAAAAATAAGTGGGTCAGGTGTTGATATTAAAAATAAAGGAAGCATATCCTGACCACGAGCACATGTACTTTTTAGATGGCAAAGCGCCATTTAGTGGAACAAAAATGAACTAAACGTTTATTTAACTTGCTCCGTGATATTTGGTCAACCCAATTTTTTGATAAATGGATTTTCTTGATTTATCAAAAATTGGTTTGGCCAAATATCACGGAGCAAGTTAAATAAACGTTTAGTTTATTTTAGCTCCACTAGATGGCGCTCTGCCATCTAAAAATCACATGCGCTCGTGGTCAGGAAATGCTTTCTTTATTTTTAATATATATATATATATAATTTCAGAATATATAAGCCTATATGTTTATATTTCGGAGAATATCCTTAACCTCTAAATTCATTCTTGATAAATTTTCATTATACCTTTTGACCTTCGGATGGCTTTGAGCTGATGCATTCAGATTATTTCGTTATAATTTTGTTCTAGATAATTTTAATTAATATAAGATAAACTTACATCATTATGAGAAAGAATGCAAGTAGTTCTTTTATTTTTATCTCGTGTTAATAACAAAGGATAGAAAACCAATACTGTGTTGAGGCTTTAATAAAAACAAAACTTCGTTCTTAATGATGTAATATAATACACTGTTAGTAATTTACATAAAAAGAAGAATAGCAAGAAATTTATTCTGTAAATTTAATAAATACAGGTATTGTTTAATTTTATTTAAAAAACACTTTCTGACGTTTGAGACCAAAAACTAAATATGTACACTGAGTGACAAGGAAATTACTGAAGAACTCCCCCATTACCTGCTTAAATGTACAGCCCTTGATGCAGAGAGGAAGGCCCTATATCAACAAATTAAATGTACCAACATTTCACCCTACGTATTGCTTTCAAAAATATCAGCGAACAAATCTAAGGCAATAGCTTACTATAAATTATTTAGATCATTATTATGTAAGGACCAGTCAACAAATGAATGACTTTAAGACGAAGAGTAAAGCCAGTTCAATTTATATTTCACTACCTATGTAAATAACACAAGATGACTATTACCGTCCCCAATTGGGAGAATCTGTATATGGCAAGTCCCAAATAAAGGCTTTTGTGTGTGTTTTTAAATTTAAACTGAATTGATATACTTTACAGCGGTTAAATTAGCATAGATTAAACTGAACAATGAAGGAAAGCCTCATTGTTAAAGATATTTATAATATGAGAAATTAAAATTATTTCAGACCGTATGATTCTTTTAAAAATTATACAATTTTATACGGCCCTTACTGTAATGAAAAATTAATAGGAGGGTCATTCATTGCAGTAAGGGCAAGAGGATATTGCCACGTAGAAAATTAGGGAAGACAAACTTCAGATGAGACAGCAATTTATTTAAGGCAAGAAAAAACTATGAATGATAAACAAAATATAAGGAATGAGGAATGTTTACAGAGTAGGAAAAAATATAAGCATAAAAATGATACTCTGCTAATAAAATAATAAATAATTCGTTACATAGCTACTTCCCTATGAGAGCTGTGACCCACAGCTAGCAATTATTGTAGATACTGACATGGATCTGACCTGCTTTTGCCAAGGATTCCACCGAAGTTTTGGAACTTTGTCCCTTGTACCTTTGCGTCTTTTTTATTGCGGTATGAAGAGCGGCTTTGTCGTCGTATTGTCTATAGGGACATCGTCTTCTTGGAGGGAAGTCTTGGCTTTGACACGTCGGTGGAATCCTGGAGTCAGTCTCCGAAAATGTAGATCACAGCACCCATGGCTTCAAATTCTTCTCGGCTATCTTCAGTTTGTATTCCCTAACTTACCCAGCATCTCCACCAAAATGCCATTAGGGAAGACAAGCTTCATGATGACACAGCAATTCATTTAAGGAAAGAACAAACTATGAATAATAAACAAAATATAAGGAATGAGGGAAGTTTACAGAGTAGGAAAAAATATTAACATAAAAATGATACTCTGCTAATAAAATAATAAATAATTCGTTACAATATTGTTTAAATTTTTAAAGAATCATACGCGTATAAAATAGTTTCAATTTATCATAACAGATGGCACGCTAATACATCATTTTTATATTAGTGTATTTTAATACTAGACGAATGGCCCGAGCAACGCCCGGGTTTTACCCGAGTGCGAATATATTTTAAAAACGTTGTCTTGGGTGGTCGCTATAGACAGGGTGGTCTGTATAGACAGGTGTATGTATCACACAGCTGATAACAGGGCTGTCTAGAGTGGCCGCTATAGACAGGGTGGTCTGTATAGACAGGTGTATGTATCCCACTGCTGATAACAGGGTTGCCTAGAGTGACCGCCATAGACAGGGTGGTCTGTATAGACAGGTGAATGTAACACACTGATGATAACAGGGTTGCCTAAAGTGACCGCTATAGACAGGGTGGACTGTATAGACAGGTGGATGTATCACACAGCTGATAACAGGGTTGTCTAGAGTGGCCGCTATAGACAGGTGTATGTATCACACAGCTGATAACAGGGTTATCTAGAATGGCCGCTATATACAGGGTGGTCTGTAAAGACAGGTGGATGTATCACACAGCTGATAACAGGGTTGTCTAGAGTGGTCGCTATAGGCAGGGTGGTCAGTGGTCGCTATAGACAGGGTGGTCTGTATAGACAGGTGGATGTAACACACTGCTGATAACAGGGTTGTCTAGAATGGCCGCTATATACAGGTGTATGTATCACACAGCTGATAACAGGGTTGTCTAGAGGGGGGCAGGGAGGACACGTGTTCGCCGGCAGCCAATGGGCGCGCATTCTATCCGTGAGCTTCAGACAGAATAAGGCAATTATATATATAGATTTTTCATGATGAATTAACATTTAACCTATATTTCACATGCTCATGTGAGCCTAGTCAGGATATGCCTCTTTTGTTTTTAATATCAACACCTGACCTTTTTTTATATGTTTTTTATTGTTTTTAATATATATATAATATATATCTGCTTTTCACATGTATAGACATGTGGTGCACTTACAGTAAAAGCAGTCGTCAACCTCTACCCACCATGATTATCATGGTCTGTACCACGTGTACCAGGGATAAACAATATATATATATATATATATATATATATATATATATATATATATATATATATACAGTTAAACCTGTATTTATAGGGTGCTATAGAGAGGGAGTACTATAGACAGGTCACTATTAATGTAAATCGCATCGAGCTACGTATTTAAAATCGGGCGCTATAGAGAGGAAGGCGTTATTTAGAGGGGGTGCTATAGACAGATTTAACTGTATATATATATATATTAATTAATTGATTGCTCTATATTTTCAAGAATATATATATATATATATATATATATATATATATATGTTATATAAAAATATGTTTTTCAAATATATTTTATAGATTAAAATACTCTGTTTAAATCGACCGCCAGAGGTCAAGCTTACCCTATAAAAACTCATTGTTGTTATTTCCCGCTGGCCGGCTCAAATCCTTGTACATTATGTAAATAATCTTTTGTTTTCCTTGTTCTACTCGCCTTTAGCCAGGAAGTACTTTAATCAAATTATGTTTTTTTATATATTCATAAGTTCAATTAAAGAAATCACTAATCAAAACGCTTTTAAATATTTTTTGCCACGACTGAAATTACCATAATCCTTAACATGATCAAAAATACAACAGGAAATCTTATCATTTTAAATTTTATAATATATATATATATTAAAAACAAGAAAGGCATATACTGACCGCGATTATGTGTACATTCTCTATCATATATATAAATATATATATGTAGTAACCGGCGTTCTAAATTAAGCAACCCATTGAGTCTCCCTAACAATGAAAATTCCTCTATTGTATCTTTCTGAAATGGAAACGAGAGTTCTAAGAAAAGATTTGCAATTGTCGGTACCTTCAGGAAATGGCGGAGATTTTCTCATTACGAGGTCTCACTTCACCTTAACTCTTTTAAGATAAAAAAGAAAATATTCATTTTGTTAAGTGCTTAGATTTTAATTAGTCTTAATTGGTTCTAAGATGATTAAATAAAAAGTGTGTTAAAAGGGTTTATTTGATTAATTATAGTTTAAGCTTGAAATAATTGCTTTCTTAAAGACGCTTAGTTAATTGACGATTTTAATGGTGAGTAGAGACGCCATTGTTGGACGTTTTATTTCTGTTGAGTTTTAAAGAGGTAATAATACGTCTGCTTTTTTTTTGTAATATATTTGTTCTTTGAAAATAGAATTAATCATGGGCGTGTCATTTCTTTTCTTAATTCTAAATAAGATATATGGATTTATACCTTGAAGATACGTGAGTATGGTATATTCATATACCAAAAGTGGCACATCAATCTTTAAAATGCGTAAAAACAATAGGCTAAAGAAAGAAAGAGGCATCTCCTTATCGTGTAACTGAAAGTTGATGATGGCTTGCGCCATCTATCGGAATACACATCAACTATTCGTTGATTTTTAAATATTCCATAATTGGCCATCAGCAACTTTTAGTTTCACGTTAAGAAGATGCCTCTTTTCCCATCTTATCCCAGTACAATATCACATTTATATTATTTTTTCACAATAGGTTCATGGTTATTATCTTGATATAAAAGGCAAAGTTGGTGTTAACGAATGAACCATAAAACTAGTTTTTGGCAAATTCAGATAGGTATACGGGTTGAAGTTTTGTCTGAATTAACGAAAACTGATGTTGCAGTTCATTCGTGTCAACTTTACCTTTTTATACTGGGGTTTAATAACCAAAAATACATTTTCTTAATGAATTTCTAAGGGAGAAGTGACTCTTTTGATGAGCAGAGGTCATTAAAAAAGATTTTACATTCATAATGATTGGGTGAAGTAGAAGGTGTCTGCTTTTGTCATTAAGATTGGGAGCACTACTCAGAGGCAGGCCAACTAAGCTCCAATATGAAATGGCTGCTTCTGACATGAGGAACAGACGCCATGAACAGCTGCTCCTAACATGGAGTACAAACTCTGATCATACAGTATTCTTGGATCAGGAGCTCTTACAGGGTACTATTAGCAGGGCCAGCTGAGCCCAGGTGTTTTAGTGAGCTTGTTACTGCTCCCCCTCCCCCTTTGTCATCCGGGCTTGGGACCGGCAAAGACGGAGTTTTATAAATAAATTATGATCATTTTTAATCACAGATTTAAATTCAAGCGTAAGTACATACGTAATTGAACATATCAGTGCATATTCTCATATGCTTAGTGAATACCACAAATATTCTGTGAAAAACATGAAATTATTTGAAAGAATCATAGAAATTACAATAAAATTCTAATAAAATACCATAACCTTGATCCTATTATGTAATGAACAACTAGGTTACGTTGGCATTTAGCCACGAACAGTTTGTATTTGCTACACTAATAAATTACTCGGTTACCCTGCACTCTGTGAGATATTTTAGTCAGAATAAATATTATGGGACATGGGCTGGAAACACTGTTGACTTTCCGCACGTGACGTTGGTGATAAATATGGGGCAGAGTCTTAGTGACACCAGATGTTTAACCTATATTACATAGTCTCTGCATAACCTACTTAGCAGACGAATTGTAGTTATCAGCGTTCAAGTCGAGTCCAGTTCGACTTTTAGTGACTCTATAGACAAATATTCACCTAATACACACATGGACAAAACTCAAGGAAGTGGAAAGCCTTTTGTTATCTTACTTCCTTAAGTTTTGTCCTTGAGTGTATATAGTGTGTCTTCAATAAAGGTCACTGTAATATCTTTCAGAGTTATTGTCTGAATCCCGATATACATGCTAAAAGGTACAACTTCCTTAAGTTTTGCCCATGAGTGTGTCTTCAATAAAGGTCACTGTAATAACTTTCAGAGTTATTGTCTGAATCCCGATATACATGCTAAAAGGTACAACTTCCTTAAGTTTTGCCCATTAGTGTGTCTTCAATAAAGGTCACTATAATAACTTTCAGAGTTATTGTCTAAATCCCAATATACCTGCTAAAAGGTACAACTTACTTAAGTTTTGTCCAGTAATTATATAGTTTTCTCAACAGTGTTTGAATCATGTCAGTGCATTCTTTCGCTTATGACATTGGAAAAATAAATTTAGTTTTTCGGTATTCTGGGACGAATTTTCCTCCTAAGGATGATTTTCCTTCTTCATTACAAGAATGAAATCGAAAGCTTATCTCGATTTACAATGTATAAATTTCATTATCTCAATATTTATTATGATTACATTTTGCTTTTTTATCTTCATTTGCAGTGAATCTGTGGTAAATCCATGAATAATAAATTTCCTCTAATTTACCCAGACTAATCTATTAGCTTGATTGTCTTTATATATTTTTTCCTGTATATAAATATCATATTACCATTAAGGTACTATTACCTTTTTTCCTGCATGTATACTACAATTCTGCTTGGAGAATTTTTATAAGGCTAGAAGGTCTTAATAAAGCTTTTTTTGTTGTTGTTGTTGCTTATCTCGATTTTCATTCGTTCCCTTTGTGTTACCCATCCCATTAGGATATTGCCCGTCTTCTACCAGAGTTGTACTCACACTGGAAAGTAAAAATAAGGGTTTTCCATTCATTGGGATTGATACCAAATGCCATTTCTCAAAACCCTATAGTACGAATAGTCGAATTACTACTTCAATATTAACACATACAACGATACAACTGATAATCCAAAAATTTGACTTGGTTTACCTAATATTGAACATCGGTGATATAACCCTTTCAATTACAGACTCACTAGCGTGTGTTGTTTGCCATTGAAACCATAGGATCCTTGGTATTTTCATCGCAGTAAGGACATTAGAAGAGTTTGATTTTTGTTGAAAGGAAACTTTCGTGTTTAAGTACACCTATCCCCCGATTTACACGGTACTTGTTTTACACGTTTTCGCTTTTACACGGTTTTCCAAATAAGTTTTTTTTTGTTTTGATCGCACTCTACTAAATGCTACTGTGATTGAACACATGCGCTGTGTACACATCTCACGAGGAATCCCGAGCTTATGTGCTGACTACATATTTTAACATGTACACCTATCCCCCGATTTACACGTTTTTCTAAATAACGTATCTACCGTGTAAATGGGGGATAGGTGTACTTTCATTTTCGTATATAGATGGCGCGTAATTGTTAAAAATAACCAGAGGACTTGCTCTAGGTTCCGTCATCCTTTTTTACCCAGTTTATCTAATGAATAAAAGAGTATATATACAAATATGTCAAGACCACAGTCATTTGAAGCTAGGTAAGACCATTTATTGCCCCTACCATCATCGAAAATAGTTAAAATACAATGCAGAATAAACCAGAATGAATGTTGGATCATAGATCTCACGCAAGTGTGTTATTGGTTACTAAGGGGAAACTTAACACACTAGCTCATAGCGGAAAGGTTCATAATCACACGCTTGAGAATGAGTGGTTTCTGAGGACAGACTCAGAATCACACCTAGCGCATGAGTGGCTTTGAGGAAAGGCTCATGAGTGGCTTTTGAGTAAAGGCTCATAATCCCACGTTAAGGTGCATGAGTGGCCTTTGAGGAAAGGCTCATATCCACACCCTAGCACATGAGTGGCTTTGAGTAAAGGCTCATAGCCACACCCTAGCGCATGAGTGGCTTTGAAGAAAGGCTCATAATCACACCCTAGCGCATGAGTGGCTTTGAAGAAAGGCTCATAATCACACTCTAGCGCATGAGTGGCTTTGAGGAAAGACTCATAATCATACCCTAGCGCATGAGTGGCTTTGAGGAAAGGCTCATATCCACACCCTAGCACATGAGTGGTTTTGAGTAAAGGCTCATAACCACACCCTAGCGCATGAGTGGCTTTGAAGAAATGCTCATAATCACACCCTAGCGCATTAGTGGCTTTGAAGAAAGGCTCATAATCACACCCTAGCGCATGAGTGGCTTTGAGGAAAGGCTCATAATCACACGCTAATGCCTGAGTAGTTTCTGAGGAAATGCTCATGATTACACGATAGCGCATGAGTGGCTTTGAGGAAAGGCTCATATTCACACGCTAGAGCATGTGTGGCTTTGAGGAAAGGCTCAAATTCACACGATAGGGCTTGAGTGGCTTCTGAGGAAAGGCTCATAATCACAGCTAGAGCATGAGTAGCCACTGAGGAAAGGTTCATAATCACACGCTAGAGCATGAGTGGCTTTGAAGAAAGGCTCATAATCACACGATAGCGCATGAGTGGCCTTTGAGGAAAGGCTCATAATCACAGCTAGAGCATGAGTGGCTTTGAGGAAAGGCTCATAATCACACGCTAGAGCATGAGTGGATTTGAGGAAAGGCTCATAATTACACGATAGCGCATGAGTGGCTTTGAGGAAAGGCTCATAATTACACGATAGCGCATGAGTGGCTTTGAGGAAAGGCTCATAATCACACGCTAGAGCATGAGTGGCTTTGAGGAAAGGCTCATAATCACACGCTAGAGCATGAGTGGATTTGAGGAAAGGCTCATAATTACACGATATCTCATGAGTGGCTTTGAGGAAAGGCTCATAATCACACGCTAGAGCATGAGTGGCTTCTGAGGAAAGGCTCATAATTACACGATAGCGCATGAGTGGCTTTGAGGAAAGGCTCATAATCACACGCTAGAGCATGAGTGGCTTTGAGGAAAGGCTCATAATCACACGCTAGAGCATGAGTGGTCTTTTAGGAAAGGCTCATAATCACACGCTAGCGCATGAGTGGCTTTGAGGAAAGGCTCATAATCACACGCTAGAGCATGAGTGGCCTTTGAGGAAAGGTTCATAACCACACCCTAGCGCATGAGTGGCTTTGAAGAAAGGCTCATAATCACACCCTAGCGCATGAGTGGCTTTGAGGAAAGGCTCATAATCACACGCTAGAGCATGAGTGGCTTTGAGGAAAGGCTCATAATCACACTCTAGCGCATGAGTGGCCTTTGAGGAAAGGCTCATAATCACACGCTAGAGCATGAGTGGCTTTGAGGAAAGGCTCATAATCACACGCTAGAGCATGAGTGGTCTTTGAGGAAAGGCTCATAATCACACCCTAGCGCATGAGTGGCCTTGAGGAAAGGCTCATAATCACACTCTAGCGCATGAGTGGCCTTTGAGGAAAGGCTCATAATCACACGCTAGAGCATGAGTGGCCTTTGAGGAAAGGCTCATAATCACACTCTAGCACATGAGTGGCCTCTGAGGAAAATCTCAAAACGACATGCACGCTTGTTGTCAGCATGTGAGATATATATAACCAAAGAACAATGTAATTTATAAACTCCAATGAATTCCAATATTTCTTTCGAATATTTAGATCAAAAATTCAACCAATTATATTTTATCAGAACAAAAAGTTATTATACTCAAAAGTATATTATATTTTTCAAAAATATATTTATTTAGTTAATAAGATAAAACTTACCGAAGAACACAATATACTAAAAAAATGGTAAACTTGGAATAAGATCCATTAATGGCAAATTGCTCCATATTTGTTACAAACGATTAAAGATAATGATGCAGACGATCCCCATTGTAAGACACGCGATACAAGCAGAAGAATACAACATCTTATTCCTTCGTCTGCTCTATAAGTATTTATCGATTTCCTATTTATTTATTTCGGTAAAAAAATTCCCTTTGTATGAATATTAAAGTGCAGATATCAAAATTCTATAATTAGGTTTCTTTTTTAAAAATTTTATTCACAAATCTTTCTCTTGCTTTCAGGCATGGAAGATCTTCTAAGAGAGAAAAACACGATATAAATGTAATATAATATAATACGGCTTATGATTGTAGAACGACGCTTGAAAGTATTCCCGAATGTGTTTCTTTTGAACGAAAAATCGAAATATATTTTAAGGAGAAATAACGTTTATTTCTAACCTTAGGGATGAAGTATGAAAGGATGAATTGTGAAGAGTAATGATGAACGGAAAAATAAAGTGTCCAGGGATGGGAATGTGTATCCTGTTTTTCTACTGTAGAAGGGCTTCCATATGCGAAAGCTAGAGAAAGATTTGTGAATAAAAATCTTTAAGAAAAAACCTATCCCTGGAGACTTGATATTTCAACTTAATCATCATTTATGGGAAGGCTAAATACTCTCTTTACAAAATTCCAAACACAATTATCATAAAAACTCAACGATGAAAGAAAAAAAGATAAATTTTGAATGGAAATGTAATGAAAAAAAAATTTAGAATAACTTTTAAAATAAATATATATCTCACTTCAACCCTATATATATGGCCAGCCTTCCAGACTCAACATCAGCATGGAACTTCCTGGTCAAATGGTTCAACTCAGCAATCAAGTTAGAATGCGAGTAAAAGCGCTCAACACTAGTCCATACTAGTAAGCTGGACTCCCCGGGTAGTTGGTGTTCTGTGCTCCCTGGGTTATAAATATATCTCATTTCAACCCTACATCTATAGCCAGCCTTCCAGACTCAACCTCAGCATGGAATATCCTGGTCAACTGGTTCAACTCAGCAATCTAGTCAGAATGCGAGTAAAAGCGCTCAACACTAGTCCATACTAGTAAGCTGGACTTCTCGGGTAGTTGGTGTTCTGTGCTCCCTCTCTCTCGTGTGTCTTCAATAAAGATCGCTGTGTTTCAAATATCTTTCAGAGTTATTGTCTGAATCCCGATATACATGGTAAAAGGTACAATTTCCTTAAGTTCTGTCCATGAGTGTATATAGTGTGTCTTCAATATCTCTTAATATATACCATTTATTGATTTTATCAATGACCTAAAAAAAATAATCCTTTTTAATTGATTTAATTTTTTATAAATTAACTCTGCTAAATATTTTTCTAATATTGCTAATTATAAGGGAACGCGTTATTTTTTTAAAATTAAATATTTTTTTCTCTTTTCAAATCTTTTTCATTAAAGGGAGAAAGTTCATTGAATAAATGAAGATGTAGAAAATTAATTTTTTTTTTCTTCTCTCGGCTTTAAAATTTTTATAATTAGAGGTTCGAACTTAATAATTAGAAATGTGAAGTTAATTGAATATAATTGGAAGAACAAACGAACCAATTATCTATGCTATTTTAATTTTTTTTTCCTTATGGGTGAACTGAAAATGTCTTTAGATATATCAGACTTTAGTAGAAATTTGTTTTAAAATGATCAAATATTTGAGTTTAGATATATATAAATAAATAAATAGCACAAATATATTGGATATAAAGGAAGTGAAAAGTCTTTGATGTCGTCGGTCGACTCTTTTTTTTTTTTTTAAGAGACACAGAGACAATTTTGTTCACACTTGGTTATCTCGTGTGTCTTCAATAAAGGTCACTGTAATATCTTTCAGAGTTATTGTCTGAATCTTGATATACATGCTAAAAGGTACAACTTCCTTAAGTTTTGTCCATGAGTGTATATGGGTGCAAACACATGTGTGCCTAATATCCATGTGCTCTTTTATTTATTACGTAAAAATATTTACATGCCAGTATTTTGGATTATTTTTTTTATAAAGCTATTTTTTCTTTTTTTTTTACTAAGAAGATGGGCATCGCAGTCAAGATCCATCGCAGTCACTCACTCAACTCAGGCAATTTCAAGGGTTAATGCGCTGTGGCGGGTACCTCGGGGGTTGGGTGTAAAAGCTGCCATCTATTTAAACTATATTGATTTTGAAACAACTAAAAGGATTGCAATAGAAAATTAATTAAATCAAATACCTAAACACTAATATAATACAATTTTTGCCATCACACACTTTTTGCCTGTGGTTAATGTATTACTTCTGCATTGCTATTCTATGGCACTTCTACTATTTATTATTGATGTACTTTCAGTATGAAGGAAATTGCACTCGGGGAATTCTCGGGCGAAGCCGGGTCATTCGTCTAGTATTATCTAAAGATTGAATTATGGATTGCACACTATTTTAAACCGAATTATTCATATATGTATGATAAATTAAATTTTATTGCCATCTATCGTTAAAATTTTACACAAATAAATCTACTGGCAAATTGTTTCTTTTAAATATCATCAAATATTATCTCTACAGACCTTACTGCAATGGTATGAGTTATTGAATGAGAGGGCTTGGCTCATACCATTGCAGTAAGGTCTGTAGAGATAATATTTGATGATATTTAAAAGAAACAATTTGCCAGTAGATTTATTTGTGTAAAATTTCATATATGTATATTTAATTGTAGTGTTAAATCAGATATAGACGTTTGGTAAAGCAGTTTCAAGAAAGAAACTAAAAGATAGAAAGATCAAACATTCTAATTCTATATCACTTTCTTCAAATCAATGGAATATTTTACTTTCCTGACTTCAGTAAAGAAAATATTATAAGAACCTTTTTGGCCTATCAGTGGCAAGCTCTCATAGCAGTCTCACGAGTATAATCTACCCAACCCCAATGGGATTGTTCTGCTTATATAGCTGGCAATTTAGAGAATTTTCTGTAATCCTATTCGAGTAAATTGTCTATATAAACTTTGTATATTACAATAAAGTCTCCCTTGAGAGACCATAGCCTCAACATGGTTATACACGGATTCTCCTGGAGGTATTTTCTCATCAAAAACTCTATCAGGTCAGGTCAAACTATGAGGAAGCTTTCAATCGAAATAGTGTTTCTTGTAAGAGACCATTTCTAAGTGAGATCAGTTTTCACAATGGAGACTCTGTTGTTGTTAGTGTCCATCAAGTCGAGTTCGACCTTTGGTGACTGATTGGACAAATATTATCCAATTTGATCAATTGGTGACCATTACTCGCCGACTTTTGGTAACTATATGGACAAATATTCTCCAATTTGATTTGTTAGTGACCATCACTCTCTGCTTTTGATAACTATATGGACAAATATTATCCAATTTGATCAATTGGTGATCATCACTCGACGACTTTTGAAACCTATATGGACAATTATTCTCCAATTTGATCTATTGGGAACCATCACTCGCCGACCTTTGGTAACTATATGGACAAATATTCTCCAATTTGATCCATTGGTGACCATCACTCGCCGACCTTTGGTAACTATATGGACAAATTTTCTCCAATTTGATCTATTGGTGACCATCACTCGACGACTTTTGGTGACTATATGGACAATTATTCTCCAATTTTATCTATTGGAAACCATCACTCGCCGACTTTTGGTAACTATATGGACAATTATTCTCCATTTTATCTATTGGAAACCATCACTCGCCGACTTTTGGTGACTATATGGACAATTATTCTCCAATTTTATCTATTGGAAACCATCACTCGCCGACTTTTGGTAACTATATGGACAATTATACTCCAATTTTATCTATTGGAAACCATCACTCGCCGACTTTTGGTAACTATACGGACAATTATTCTCCAATTTGATTTATTGGGAACCATCACTCGCCGACTATTGATGACTATATGGACAATTATTCTCCCATTTGATCTATTGGTGACCATCACTCAACGACTTTTGATAACTATATGGACAAATATTTTCCAATTTGATCAATTGGTGATCATCACTCGCCGACTTTTGATAACTATATGGACAATTATTCTCCAATTTGATCTATTGGTGACCATCACTCGCCGACTTTTGATAACTATATGGACAATTATTCTACAATTTGATCTATTGGTGATCATCACTCGCCGACTTTTGATAACTATATGGACAATTATTCTCCAATTTGATCTATTGGTGACCATCACTCGCCGACTTTTGATAACTATATGGACAATTATTCTCCAATTTAATCTATTGGTGACCATCACTCGCCGACTTTTGATAACTATATGGACAATTATTCTCCAATTTAATCTATTGGTGATCATCACTCAACGACTTTTGGTGACTATATGGACAATTATTCTCCAATTTAATCTATTGGTGACCATCACTTGCCGACTTTTGATAACTATATGGACAAATATTCTCCAATTTGATCTATTGGTGACCATCACTTGCCGACTTTTGATAACTATATGGACAAATTCTCTCCAATTTGATCTATTGGTGACCATCACTTGCCGACTTTTGATAACTATATGGACAAATATTCTCCAATTTGATCTATTGGTGACCATCACTCGCCGACTTTTGGTAACTATATGGACAAATATTTTCCAATTTGATCAATTGGTGACCATTACTCGCCGACTTTTGATAACTATATGGACAAATTCTCTCCAATTTGATCTATTGGTGACCATCACTTGCCGACTTTTGATAACTATATGAACAAATATTCTCCAATTTGATCTATTGGTGACCATCACTCGCCGACTTTTGATAACTATATGGACAATTATTCTCCAATTTGATCTATTGGTAATCATCACTCGCCGACTTTTGATAACTATATGGACAAATATTCTCTAATTTGATATGTTGGTGACCATTACTCGCCGACTTTTGGTGACTATATGGACAATTATTCTCTAATTTGATCTATTGGTGACCATCACTCGACGACTTTTGATAACTATATGGACAAATATTCTCTAATTTGATATGTTGGTGACCATTACTCGCCGACTTTTGATAACTATATGGACAAATATTCTCTAATTTGATATGTTGGTGACCATTACTCGCCGACTTTTGGTGACTATATGGACAATTATTCTCTAATTTGATCTATTGGTGACCATCACTCGACGACTTTTGATAACTATATGGACAAATATTCTCTAATTTGATATGTTGGTGACCATTACTCGCCGACTTTTGATAACTATATGGACAAATATTCTCTAATTTGATATGTTGGTGACCATTACTCGCCGACTTTTGGTGACTATATGGACAATTATTCTCTAATTTGATCTATTGGTGACCATCACTCGACGACTTTTGATAACTATATGGACAAATATTCTCTAATTTGATATGTTGGTGACCATTACTCGCCGACTTTTGATAACTATATGGACAAATATTCTCTAATTTGATATGTTGGTGACCATTACTCGCCGACTTTTGGTGACTATATGGACAATTATTCTCTAATTTGATCTATTGGTGACCATCACTCGACGACTTTTGATAACTATATGGACAAATATTCTCTAATTTGATATGTTGGTGACCATTACTCGCCGACTTTTGATAACTATATGGACAAATATTCTCTAATTTGATATGTTGGTGACCATTACTCGCCGACTTTTGGTGACTATATGGACAAATATTCTCCAATTTGATCTGTTGGTGACCATCATTCGCCGACTTTTGGTAACTATATGGACAATTATTCTCTAATTTGATCTGTTAGTGACCATCACTCATAGCTCATCTAGTGACCTTCTGGTAGTTTTCTTGACTCCTTTCTATCCGCTCATTGTAAGTTTTCTTCTCTTCATTCTTCTTTTAATTTTTCCCTACATAGGAATCTTTTCTAAGTCATTTACTCTTATTATGTGTCAGAAGTAGGTCCGTCTTTGTTTAAGATGTAGCGGCTGAGGAAGCAGGACACCGATCTCTGCACCTGTGTCAAGGGGAAAACTATATTTGTTGCGGTAGTCAATGATAAATAGATGGTGGCCTTTACTATTACAACAATCATTAAGCCCGGTGGTTACTGATTGTTGTAATAGTAATGGCCACCGTCTATTTATCATTGACTACCGCAACAAAATTAGTTTTCTCCTTGACACAGGTGCAGTGATCGGTGTCCTGCCTCCTCAGCCGCTACAAATATTTGGGATTCTACCAGAATTATTATTTTTAAGATTTAAACATTTAACCTTTTTAAAAGTTTGTAATGACACTCTGTGAGTAGCTTTCTCTACTCTACCGTAATAGAAATGTATAGGATATTATTCTGATTTGAAAAATAAAAATCATGAAGGTTTGAATTTTTGATATGAATGATATTGCGTCCTCTCAAATCTTATACTAAAATAGGATTATATTTCAAGAAATATCTAATTTCGACATTTAGAAGAGTCTGACAATCATCACGTTTTTTAAAACAATATACACACATATCAACAGTATTACTATAAAAGGAAATTCCAAAAATGCAATATGGCAGCGGTATGGTATATTAAACTGGCGAAACCGCTGAGAGGGTTCACCACTGATGAGCCAGGCCCTCTCGTTAGTTTTTCCATTGCAGTAAAGGCAGTAGAAATTGTTTAATATCAAAAAGAATCTTACGTCTTTAAAATAGTTTTGAATTTTGATATCAGATGGCGCGCTAGTGCATCATATTATACTGTCCTTACTGCGATGAAATAACAATATTTTTCTCATCGCAATTAGGACAGTAGAAGTTTGTTTTATATTTAAAAAGAGAGAAACATTCCTGCTCTTTAATGCTTTCATTTCTTAGAAATAATATATTTTTAAAAATAGTGACTGTGAATTAATAAGTATGTTTTTATCTAAATTAAATTCCAAATCTTTTAAAAGAAATTATATCAACAGAATGGTTAAGAAATAGGAAATGAAAGGGAGCACTACTTTGTGTATCTTGTTTCTTAACAAGTCAAAAAAAAAATTCAAATAAAAGGACCAAAGTCCTCATTGCCTAAGGGTTAGGAAAAATCTCTTGAGATGTCGGTACAGGAAATTGCTAAAGACAACTTTAAGAACAAACTACTATAGACATAAATTGTGTTTTCTTCTTCTATTCTACAAATTAAAGAATTAAATCTTTTTTAACTCACAGAATAATTAACAAATTAATATATGGAAAAAGAATCCTATATATATTCGTTTATCCTAGGTTTCAATAAGCATGGAAATTCAAAATATAATTATATATATATAAATAGAGAGACAAGGGTCGCCTCTCCCGTCAAAATAGACGTCTAAAACTAGACGCGATCTATGGCGTCTAGTTTTAGACGTCAATTTTGACGGGAGAGGCGACCCTTGTCTCTTTAGATCAATTTCCTCCCGGCAAAATTTTCCATCTATATTTTAGCCATAGATATGGCCCAGCCACTTTGCCAGCTAAACACCTCTTTTTCAGATTGTCAAGATTCCATAAGACCCCGTGTGGATCTCATGGAATAAAGTCCGCCCTAGACTGACGAGGGCCATTAGCCCAAAACCATGGTCTCTGGGTGAACGCTTTTCAGTTTGCCAAAGCTGGTGTTGTGGCTTTGTGACCGACCCGAGGCCGCTAGTTGCGGCGACGATCAATAGATATCTATATATATAAATTTTATATTAAAATATTATTTTATTCAAAATTATATTTCATAGATTTATATACTCTGCTAAATCGACCGCCAGAGGTCACGATTCCCCTATAGTATATTGTTGTTGTTTCCCGATTATGTAAATAAGTTTTTCATTTTTTTTATTCTTACGCCTTAAGCCAGGCAGTACTTTTATCAAATTATGTTTTATGTATTCTTTATTAGCACAATTAAAGCTATTTTTGATCTTTACTATTTGTGTTATACTTTCAAAATTTTTCACGACTGCATTACCAATAACATTGACCTAATACTAATATATTCCAAAATATATTAAATCTCAAGATCATAATCTCAATCTTAAATATAATTTCAAAATCAAGCAGAAATCTCTTTTTTTATAACATATATATATATATATACCATAACTTCTTTATTTTTTAGAATTGCGATGCTTGCTTTGTGTGTTTTGCTTTGGTGTTTGTTTTTTTCTTTGGACAATTTTCTTTGGTTAATTATGTAAAATAATGAATTGAACAGGATTGTACGTATATAGCCGATTTGTTGTGATGTAGAGAGAGGTATTGACGCAAATATCCCTGAGTTTGGGATATCGCGTTTCATGATGTTAATAAAGTTTATTTATAACTTCTTTATATATAATAGACACCATCGAAGAGCCATTTTCAGACATATATAAATATGAAAAATATAAACTTTTTTCGACGCGTATGATTCTTTTGAATAAAAACAATTTTCTATTGCCCTTTTCGCAATGATAAAAATAATGGAAAGGCATCGTTCATCAGTAGTGAACCCTCCCAGCGGTTTCGCCAGTTTAATCTACCATACCGCTGTTATATTGCATTTTGCTGTTTTCCTTTTATACTGATACTAAAGCTAGACTCTTGGAAATGGTATTTTATATGTACTATGGATATAAGCTCTCATTAAAATTCGAAACTATTTTAAATGCGTAAGATTCTTTTTGATATTAAACAATTTCTACTGCCCTTACTGCAATGGAAAAATTAATGAGAGGGCCTGGCTCATCAGTGGTGAACCCTCTCAGCGGTTTCGCCAGTTTAATCTACCATAGTAAGGGCAGTAGAAATTGTTTAATATCAAAAAGAATCTTACGCCTTTAAAATAGTTTCGAATTTTGATAACAGATGGCGCGCTTGTGCAACATATAAGCTCTCATTATTTGATCATTGCAGTAACGACAGTAGAAAATTGTTTCAATTCAAAAAGAATTATATGCGTTGTCGAAAATAGTTAATATTTTTTATAACAGATAAGCGCCAATCCATAATATATATATAAATAAATATAAAGCATATATTGGATCTAAATTTATTAATCAGTCAATATTTCTAGGGGCAACACGCCTCTCTTTATCAAGGCTTTTCTTTGATTGAAACTAAATCACGTGGGTATGTGATTATATATATGCTTTATTATGGATTGCTCAATCTTTTAAATATATATATATGGAAAATTTGCCGGGAGAAAATTAATCCATAGAAGCAATGGGCGCCTCTCCCGTCAAAATAAACGTCAAAACCATAGATTGCGTCAGGTTTTGAAGCTTATTTTGACGGGAGAGGCGCCCATTACTTCTATGGATTAATTTTCTCCCGGCTATTTTCCATCTATATTCTAGCCATAGATTTGGCCCAGCCACATTGCCAGCAAAACACCTCTTTAGTAGATTGTGAAGATTCCATTAGATCCCGTGTGGATCTCATGGAATAAAGTCCGCCCTAGACTGACGAGGGCTATTAGCCCGAAACAATGGTCTCTAGGTGGACGCTTCTCAGTTTGCCAAAGCTGGTGTTGTGGCTTTGTCACCGACCCGAGGCCGCTAGTTGCGGCGACGGTCAATAGATGGCGTCAGGTTTTGACGTTTATTTTGACGGAAGAGGCGCCCATTTCTTCTATATATATATATATATATATATATATATATATATATATATATGTAGATAGTAAAAATGCATATATTAGATTTAATAAAAGATTTATTTGGCAATATTTCGGCTGGCTGAACGCCAACCTTTATCGAGGCATTACATTTTTGTATACACAAACTCAGCACCGCATAGTGTTATAATATCACAGTTGAAATCAGTTTGTGTATACAAAAATGCAATGCTTCGATAAAGGTTAGGGTTCAGCCAGCCGAAATATTGGAAAATAAATCTTTTATTCAATCCAATATATGTCTTTTTATTATCTAATGATTTAAGTATGGATTGCTCTAT
The DNA here is from genome assembly GCA_030710605.1 of Cordylochernes scorpioides. Lineage (NCBI taxonomy): Eukaryota > Metazoa > Arthropoda > Arachnida > Pseudoscorpiones > Chernetidae > Cordylochernes > Cordylochernes scorpioides. The sequence goes on from CP092868.1 coordinate 29,601,728, forward strand.
TTTCAGAACAATATATATATGTGTTAAAAAAATTAATTTTTCTCTTAATAATTTTTTTTAAACACACATCAATGATATATGAATTTAATAATAAAATATTATTTTAAAGGCCTATATTGATATAAAGTATTTATTGAATGATAATACTTATTTATTGAAACCAATATTTAGAATGGAAGGTTACCAAAATATTCATTAAGATTCATTAAACATAGAAATACTGAATATAAGGCATTACAACGTCTTCTATTGAGAGATAATCAAACTATTTATTGCAATATCTTCCCATCAAATAACTTGCTACTATCCTTACTGCGATGGTAAAAATATCTGGTTAAATGGGTTTCCTATAAAGAGAGAGAGAGAATTAGTAACCTATCTTAAGATTTACTTTATGTTCTTTATCATAAAGTTCTATACTAGGGTTATAAAACAAAATATATATGTATGTTCTCAGAGCTCTAATACCGTATTGGACGATTCTGCTTATATACGCAGCACTGAAGGATGGAATCTCAGAAATGGTTTTCTAGAAAACTATGGACATAAGCTTATAGGACAGTAGAATTACATTCAAAATAAAATATATATTTTTAGAATATAGAAATTTTAAATTTTTAGATAATATATATATATATATATTAATTAAATAGCATATTTTGGATCAAAATAAACATTTTATTTAATATAAATGCCAATATTTCATTAGGCTATACGCCTAACTTCGTCGGGGCTTTTCTTGTTTTTGAACTGCTTTGGTTCATCACGTGATGCCTTCACGCGACGATATATAAATATTTGCAACTCTGTGGGGATAAAATTTAAAATATATACACACAAACAAATATTAATAAGAATAGACTATATATGTACATTTATAAAAATTAAAAATAATATATGATTCCTAATAAGTATAATAAAATAATTTTAAATCGACTTGAACTGTAAATATAACGGAGGTATGTCAATTTTTCTATTAATACTGTTGGTATCTTTCATCGAGGTCCAACTTTCTAAAAATAGTCTTGAATGTTTATCTTGAATGTTGTTATATATAATTTCTGTTTTTTCAAAATTTGGTATATGGTCCTGTTTGAGTGCGTGATCTACTAAAAGTGATAATGGGCTATGGTTTTTAAAAGCTGTTTTGTGTTGATTTACTCTTTCTTCAAGAGTTTTACCGGTTTCTCCTATGTATGTTGCAGGGCATGATTTGCATGGAATGCGATATACTATGTTTGATTTAAATTGATGTTTGCTATTATGCTTAGTGTTGGGATGGCGTAAAATTTCTTTTAGATTAGCTGTGGTTTTGTATCGGGTTTTGATATTGTAATTTTTAAGTATTCTTGTTATTCTTTCAATGCCATAATTGTATGGCAGTGCGCAGTATTTATTCGATTCTTCACTATTGTTTGTAGGACTGTTGGTGGGCTTATATATATGTTTCTTGATGAAATTTGAAGGGTATTCATTATTTTTCATTTCATTGTAAAATATGTTTTGTTCAGCTTTTTTATTTTTAATATTTGAGGAGCAGTGGGTGGAAATTCTTTTTGATAGTGTTTTTATGACGGATATTTTATGATTAATGGGGCCAAATGAATTAAAATTGAGATATTTGCCTGTATGCGTTGGTTTTCTATATATACTGGTTTCTATTTTGCTATTTATTCTGGTGAGCTTGAGGTCTAAGAATGCCAAAGTGCTGTTATTTTCTATTTCGTATGTAAAGGTTAAAAATGGCTTTAAACTGTTGATGAAGGTTAGAATATTGTCGAGGTTGCTATTTTGACTGATGCAAATGATGTCATCAATATATCGTTTCCAGGCTATTATTTTGAGATGTTTGGTTGAAATGATAATATTGTCAATATGATTCATATAAATATTGGCGAGGGCAGAAGAAATTGGGTTGCCCATTGGAAGGCCTTTAATCTGTTTATAATGCTGGTTTTTGTAACTGAAATAACTGAAGGATAAACATAAGTCGAGTAATTCTTTAAGTGCTTCTTTAGGAATTGTTAAATTAAGTTGTGGATTGGTGTCTATAAATTTTGAAAATTCACTGATGGCTTCCTTATGTGGGATCGACGTGTATAAAGATTCAACATCAAATGAAACCATGTGGTAATTTTGGGGTATCGCTATTCCTTGCATAATCTCTACCACTGATGTGGCGTTCTGAACGGTGTGGGGGAGAAATTTCTGAAACGGCGATATTATTGTTGAGAGATATTTAGCTAGCGGATAGATTGGTGAACCGGTGTATGAGATTATGGGACGAAGTGGGTTATTAGGTTTATGTTTATTTTATGTATATTTATTTCAGTTACAAAAACCAGCATTATAAACAGATTAAAGGCCTTCCAATGGGCAACCCAATTTCTTCTGCCCTCGCCAATATTTATATGAATCATATTGACAATATTATCATTTCAACCAAACATCTCAAAATAATAGCCTGGAAACGATATATTGATGACATCATTTGCATCAGTCAAAATAGCAACCTCGACAATATTCTAACCTTCATCAACAGTTTAAAGCCATTTTTAACCTTTACATACGAAATAGAAAATAACAGCACTTTGGCATTCTTAGACCTCAAGCTCACCAGAATAAATAGCAAAATAGAAACCAGTATATATAGAAAACCAACGCATACAGGCAAATATCTCAATTTTAATTCATTTGGCCCCATTAATCATAAAATATCCGTTATAAAAACACTATCAAAAAGAATTTCCACCCACTGTTCCTCAAATATTAAAAATAAAAAAGCTGAACAAAACATATTTTACAATGAAATGAAAAATAATGAATACCCTTCAAATTTCATCAAGAAACATATATATAAGCCCACCAACAGTCCTACAAACAATAGTGAAGAATCGAATAAATACTGCGCACTGCCATACAATTATGGCATTGAAAGAATAACAAGAATACTTAAAAATTACAATATCAAAACCCGATACAAAACCACAGCTAATCTAAAAGAAATTTTACGCCATCCCAACACTAAGCATAATAGCAAACATCAATTTAAATCAAACATAGTATATCGCATTCCATGCAAATCATGCCCTGCAACATACATAGGAGAAACCGGTAAAACTCTTGAAGAAAGAGTAAATCAACACAAAACAGCTTTTAAAAACCATAGCCCATTATCACTTTTAGTAGATCACGCACTCAAACAGGACCATATACCAAATTTTGAAAAAACAGAAATTATATATAACAACATTCAAGATAAACATTCAAGACTATTTTTAGAAAGTTGGACCTCGATGAAAGATACCAACAGTATTAATAGAAAAATTGACATACCTCCGTTATATTTACAGTTCAAGTCGATTTAAAATTATTTTATTATACTTATTAGGAATCATATATTATTTTTAATTTTTATAAATGTACATATATAGTCTATTCTTATTAATATTTGTTTGTGTGTATATATTTTAAATTTTATCCCCACAGAGTTGCAAATATTTATATATCGTCGCGTGAAGGCATCACGTGATGAACCAAAGCAGTTCAAAAACAAGAAAAGCCCCGACGAAGTTAGGCGTATAGCCTAATGAAATATTGGCATTTATATTAAATAAAATGTTTATTTTGATCCAAAATATGCTATTTAATTAATAATTTCATATGGATTGCTCAATATTTAAGAATATATATATATATATATATATATATACCAGAGGCATCTCTCCTTTTAAAATGCATCAAAACAATACATTTTGTTTTATAACCCTAGTATAGAACTTTATGATAAAGAACATAAAGTAAATCTTAAGATAGGTTATTAACTAATATTCTTTATAGGAAACCCATTTAACCAGATATTTTTTACCATCGTAGTAAGGATAGTAGCAAGTTATTTGATAGGAAAATATTGCAATAAATAGTTTGATTATCTCTCAATAGAAGACGTTGTAATGCCTTATGTTCAGTATTTCTATGTTTAATGAATCTTATTGAAGATTTTGGTAACCTTCCATTCTAAATATTGGTTTGAATAAATAATTACTTCCATCCAATAAATACTTTAAATCAATATAGGCCATTAAAATAATATTTTGTTATTAAATTCATATTTTATCAATGTGTGTGTAACAACAGTTGCATCGAAGTATTCAATTTTTTTAATATCTTCTTATATATTTTTAAACATTGAATAAATATATATATATATATATTATATAATCTAAAATGCAAGTATTTTATTTTTTTTAAAGATGTATTTTAATTGATTTCATCATTGACTATTCTTTTATTTTTGTTCATAGATTTAGAATATTTTGAATATTGTTGTAAATATGTATAGTTGACCTACCTATTTTTTTTTAATTCACGAATATAGAATTTCATTTTATAAATTCTATATTACTGTGAAAAATAATTGATGTTTAATTCTTTTCAGGTAATTGAAAATAAAAACTACTTGAAAGGTAAATAACTATCTTTCCTTTTTCATGATTGCACCTTCAATTCTCTATCTTTTTCAACAGCAAAACAAAATATCCATAACATGTATATATTGTTACACCAAGTTGCAGCTTTGCAGGGTCGTCGACCTTGGTTTCTTCCTTCTTGGTGTTATACACGTTTCCCGAGCGGGTTTCCATATTCAAAGCAAATAAATAAAAGTAAAAGTAAATAAATAAAAGTAAATAAAAATAAATTACCTTTCAAAGTTATTGTGTTTATTTATTCGTTGTCTTCCTCGTAGGTCGTAATCCGCAGTCTTCCTCTAGGTCCTCTCTCGCTCCAATAACCAATCAAGATATATGTACAATAAATATTACAAAAGAAATGAAACTATAAAAAGGAATAATGATAATCTCTAAATATTCTGTTTTAAATTAATATTAAATATCATAGAATATTTTGAATAAATGTAAGGCGCATTAAAATTGATGTAACAATATATATATATGGTAATTTAAACCAACAACCCCATATTGTATATAACTTATGACAAGATTTTAATGTTGTATAATAGAAACACATATGTAAATGAATATACGCATTATTGACATGTCTTTACATCATCATATGTAATGCAATTTGTACAAACAGGATAAATAAATAAAAATCTGTAATAGATTAAGAGTTGAGCTAAGCAAGAGATAGAAGTCATAACGTCAAAATCGAGATAGATTTAGAATTCCCACAACAAGGTCTAAAAATGGGCCAGACCACCCACACTCTTGACATCTGGTGGAATGCAAAGCCCCCTCTCACATCTGGTGACATGCAAAGCCCCCTTTCTCAGAAACGGCCCCTGTCGCATAAGGCCCCCCGTCTTAAGCTATAAATACAGTCACTTTACAGTCACTTGACAGTTAGTTCACCTCAGCGCAAGCCCACGTCGGTTGTCACCAAGGTCCTCCTCATCCACCATGTAGTCAGTAAGAAATCTTCTATCTCTCCATATTTCGCTCCTAGCTCAACTTTTATCTGTGCACGGAACTTTCTTAGTGCAACTGTGTCTTCGTTTTTTGTGTGGACATTCCCAAGCTTTCCACTCTGCCTCGACCACGACTGCCTATACTCTGTGAGAACTTTTAAAGGACTTACAAGGTGCAGAGAGGTACTGGAAAACTCCCCATCCTGACTGTTCCTCTTGGTCAACACAGTATAGCGAGAGTCAACACGTTATCATCACATATATTATTTTAAAATATATTTTCTTTCTGCAGTTGCTTGATTTTGGTATACATGTACATGTTATTTCAGTCTGGTAATAATGATAAAAAGTGAAGATCAGAAATAGCTTTAATTAATCTTATGGAACATAAATACATAATTTGATAAAGTATTACATGAATTAAGACGTAAGAATAAAGAAAACGAAAGACTTATTTACATAATTACAAACTATTTGAGCCGGCCAACGGGAAACAACAACAATAGGTTTATATAGGGAAAGCGGCGACATCTGGTGGTCGTATTAACAGAGTAGTTAATTCTAGAAATGATAATTTTTAAATTCGATAATTTTTATACAACATAATATATATTAAGATTAGAATTATTTTAGTATTTTGTTGTTGAAAAGAGGTGCAGTCGTAAAAAGTAAAGATAATTATTTACCTTTCAAGTAGATTTTATTTTGAATTACTTGAAGTAAAAATACACATAAAATTATTTATCACAACAATATAGAATTTATAGAATGAATTCTATAATCGTGATTTTAATTAAAAAAGGTAGGGTTAACTTTACATATTTACAACAATAATTATTAAAGTGGTATGTTGTGCATCTATGGTCAAATATGTAAAACAGTCAATGAATGAAAATAAAATATATGTTTTCAAAAAAAATAAAATAATTGTATTTTTGATTATATAATATATATATATATATATATGTTATATAATTTTTAAAAATTAATAGAAATATAATAGAGATAAATGCATGTAAATATTATTTTATTTTATTAATCTGTTTAAAATAACTCTGTTGTTCTTGGCCACTAGATGGCGCCACCTTAAATATAAATAGATTGTTTTGTTTTTTTTTTAGTGTTGGTTAGGTAAGTTAGATTTTATTTTATATAGGTATGTAAATGGTGATATAGAATTAATTGTTAAAATTCTATATTTACTTAATTTAAAATATATACTTTTGCTCAAAGAGTTCAAAATAAACTACTTGAGACTGATTTTCTCTTTTTTAATTAAATTCAAGACGACTGCACCTTCAATTTTAACAAATCATTTTTTGGATTTACATAATTATAGAACAGCTAGTCGACAGGATTTGCCTAGTAATTCTCTCTAAAATGCCTCCGAAAATAGAAAAGCCAGTTGAGCAACAATCTTTTACGAGTAATTTTGATTTACCCAAATATGATGGACAAAATTTTGATGTTACTTCATGGTTAAAATTCTTTAATAAAAAATGCCAGCAAAACCATGTTGATGAAGACTATAAACTAAAAAATATTTCGAAATACCTTGATGGCGAAGCTTTTAATTTTTATATAGAGACATTGCAAGATATAGATGATTGGAGAGAACTAGAACAAAAATTACTTTCATATTTTACAGTTAAGGACTCTAACCTATTTAGTAAATTTTTAAATTTGAAATATAATGATAAGGATGATCTTGATAATTACTTTAAAGAAAAATCTTCATTGGCAAAGAAGCTTAATTTGGATACACCACTTTTATTAGAAGCTCTTACAGAGGGGATGCCAAATTACCTGAAGAAATATTTAATTGCAGCAAGAGTTAAGGAAACCTCAGATTGGATTAGAATAGCTACTCAATTAAAATACTCTACCAATCAAGAAAAACAGCAACCATCCACAAGTAATAATGATAATAGGCAGAATTTTCAAAATAGATCATACTACCCAACAAGGTCAAGGTTTAACCCCAACTCTCCTCCAGGTCTACAACTCCAACCACCTCCAAGGTCATCTCCAAGATTAACCACAGCTCATCACCAGGAAGCATCCAGCAGGTCAACCAATTTACCACCCTACCCCTGCAAAATCTGCTCTTCCCATCAACTACCTAACCAATACCACTTCCACCGAGATTGCCCACTCAACAAACATGAGAAAGGACTGCCAACCAACAACCATTCAGAACCTCCAAACCCAGGTAGAACTTTACTATTATTTTCAGTACTCATAAATTATGTTTCACTACCTTGTGTACTTGATACCGCCTCATCTATCTCCATCATGCCCTCAAAATATTTAAATCGCATTCATTACAGAATATTAGATAATTCCCCAAATGTAAAAATAGGTCAAGTAGAAGGTTTTAGCTATCCCTTATGTAAAATATTGGTTAGACTTACTTTAGGAAAAATCACTAAATATCAGGAATTCTTTGTTTGCAATAGCTCAATAGAATACCTTATCCTAGGTTTGCCAACTTTCTATAATTTTTTCTTACAAATTGATTTTTCAAAAAGCCTACTTTTTCAAAATTATAAATTTTTATACTCTTTTAATCCTAAAACTAATAATCATAATTCCTTTGTAACCACTCTATGTATTCCAGACCCATACTATGTTAAAAATTCATCTCTTTTAAATATTGACCCATTAAGTAATTTTAATTATTTTAGTATACCAAATACAAACGTTAAACATATAGATCATAATTCAAATCCCATTATTGATTCTAACTCATATCATAGTATGCAAATTCCATGCCCTATTGTCAATTATAACTCATATTTAGACCTTAGTAACTTAGATATTAACCCAAATTTCTCAATTCAAACAATTTCAGATATTTTGCATAAATATAAGAATGTTTTCTCTAAGCACAATTTTGATATAGGATACATAAAGACTAACCCAATTTGCATATCTCTTTTAGATAATATTCCCATAGCACAAAAGCCATATAGGACATCTTTTTACAATAATGCTGAAATACAAAAACAAATAACTGAATTATTAAAATATGACATCATTAGACCTTCATCTAGCCCCTATAGTTCTCCAGCATTATTAGTGACAAAAAAATTTCATGCCCCAAATCACCCCACAAGACTCTGTATAGATTATAGGAAACTTAATCAAAAAACAGTTCCAGAACATACACCAATTCCACTTATAGAACAAATTATAGATAGGTTATCACAGTCAAAAATATACACTATTCTAGATATTAAAAATGCATACTGGCATATACCCATAGATGAAAAAGATAGACATAAAACTTCCTTTGTAACACAATTAGGATGTTATGAATGGAACAGACTTCCATATGGTCTAAAAAATGCACCTTCACAATTTGAAAGGATTATGAAGTCAGTTTTCACTAAGCATAATATACAATATGCCCTAAATTATTTTGATGATATTATTATACACTCTAAAACTTATGAAGAACACATTAAGCATTTAGATGACATATTAGGTATATTCGAACAAGAGGATATAAAACTGAATCTCAATAAATGCAAATTTTTACAAAAAGAAATACAATTCTTAGGATACACTATTAACTCAGGAAAATATACACCAAATAACACAAATATTGAAGCAATTTTAAAATTAAATAGACCATATAATATTAAAACCTTACAGAGATTTTTAGGCACCATAAATATTTATAATAAATTTATTCCCCACTATGCGCAAATTAGGGCACCTTTGAATGAACTTTTGTTAAAAAATGCTCCTTGGCTATGGAGTGCAAAACATGAACAAGCCTTCCAAACACTTAAAAATTCACTCATATCACAGCCTGTACTATATATTTATGACCCATCAAAACCATGTCATTTGTTCACAGATGCATCAAATCTAGGAATATCAGGTGTCCTTAAACAACCTGATGAACAAGGCATTTTACACCCCATAGGTTATTTTTCTAGAAAGCTACACCCATATGAACAGAATTACACTGCCTCAGAAATTGAAACATTAGCAATAATAAATTCAGTACAAAGATTTCACACATACATCCACAACATTCATTTCACCTTACACACAGATCATTTACCTCTAAAATGGCTTAAAAATGTAAAAAACCCACAGGGAAGATTATTTAGATGGTCATTACTTCTCTCACAGTATGACTTTGATATAAAACATATAAAAGGGTTACACAATATAGAAGCAGATATGTTATCTCGATCACCAGTTTCACACTATTTAACAATAAATGAAATAAAAGAACACCAATTTACAGAGCATATTAATAGTAATAAAATTAAAATTCAAAATGGCATTTACATAGTTAGAAAAAAAGGTTTTAATAGGGCATATGTACCACAATCACTTAGGCAAAAATTATTACATAAAGTACATACAAATCATGGACACATTGGTACAACACAAATGACAAAAATATTATTTCCCTATTATTATTGGCCATATATGACAAAAGACATTGCTAATTTTACAAAACACTGTGAAACATGTCAATTTAATAAATCAAGAGACAATAGGATTATTTATGGACCTTTACAACAAATGCCAATAGCCACACACCCAAACCACATTTTTTCTCTTGATACAATGGGAGGATTGCACAATTATGGGACTACAAAACACAGCATTCATATGATAGTAGACCATCATAGTAGATTCTTATGGACTTTTCCAACCAAATCTGTATCAACTGATTCTTATATTACCTGTTTAAAAAACTTATTCCAAATTAATAAACCTGAAATATTGATAACTGACAGAAATGCAGCTTTTCTTAGCAATAAATTTAAACATTTTTTAGAAAAAAACAATGTTAAGCATCTACTCACCAGTGCACATCATCCAGAAACAAATGCTAAGGTAGAAAGGTTAAATTCCACTATCATTAATAGATTAAGATGTGAATACAATAGTAGTTTAAAAATTCCTTGGACAAAATACATTCCTAAAATTACTGAAAGCTATAATACAACAATACATACAATAACAGGCTTTACTCCTAAATTCTTATACTATGGAATACAACCACAGTATATAGAACATACCACTGAAAAACATACACCAATAGAAGATGCAAGAAAATTATCAATTGAAAGAACTATAAAATCACATGAACATAGTAAGCAGCTCTATGACATTAAACATCCAGAACCCATTTTTAAAGTAGGAGATCAAGTATTGGTAAAAACTTTTATTTATCCAAACACAGGTAAATTAACCCAAAGGTATATAGGTCCATTTAAAATTTTAAAACAATTTTCCCCAGTAACATATGAAATAGATAAGCCTAATATACCTCAAAATAAAAAAACTGAAATTATACATTCTAATAAACTTAAATTATTTTATCCTGAAACAGACTTTTTACTTCAAGATAACACTAACATAGGAAATAACTCAATTTTAACCCAAAATTCCAACCAAAAATTAATAGATATTGATGACAACCCATGTTTTTTGCAGGAAGAACATATTTTAGATATGGACAATAAAGAACTAATTTCAACACCAGCACTATTACCTACAAAATACATTTGATTTTTATCTAAATACTCTATTATTTTCATAATGTAAGTTTTACTATTTTTTGAACAATTAATTTCAATACATTGTGTGTAAATAGGCTATTTTCTTTTGCGTAATAATCTTTTGAAATCTAATTCATATTTTGAATACCTTTTATTTGTGTCTGCCTTTAAATTTTGTATATAATTTTCATTATTATGCCATATATAATTTGCATACATGTTGTATACATCATATTTTAAAAATATTATTTGTTTATAAACAAACTAATTAAACAGAAGATTTTTGGGTATTGATTTTTATTGTTTAATATTATATTCTATTTTGTAAATTATTTTCCTTTTATTTTGACACCCTATATAAGTCTTTTTCATGGGGGGGAAATGTTATATAATTTTTAAAAAATTAATAGAAATATAATAGAGATAAATGCATGTAAATATTATTTTATTTTATTAATCTGTTTAAAATAACTCTGTTGTTCTTGGCCACTAGATGGCGCCACCTTAAATATAAATAGATTGTTTTGTTTTTTTTAGTGTTGGTTAGGTAAGTTAGATTTTATTTTATATAGGTATGTAAATGGTGATATAGAATTAATTGTTAAAATTCTATATTTACTTAATTTAAAATATATACTTTTGCTCAAAGAGTTCAAAATAAACTACTTGAGACTGATTTTCTCTTTTTTAATTAAATTCAAGACGACTGCACCTTCAATTTTAACAAATCATTTTTTGGATTTACATAATTATAGAACATATATATATATTACGATGCACTAGTGCGCCATCTGTTATGAAAATTCGAAACTATTTTATACTCGTAAGATTCTTTTTGAAATTAAACAATTTCTACTGCCCTTACTGCAATGGAAAAATTTATGGGAGGGCCTGGCTCATCAGTGGTGAACCCTCCCAGCGGTTTCGACAGTTTAATCTACCATACCGTTGTTATATTGCATTTTTCGATCTTCCTTTTATAGTGATACTGATGCTAGACTCTTGGAATGGAAATTTTAGATGTACTATGGACATAAGCTTTGAGGACAGCAGAATTACATACAATTATAAATATACAACAACAACAAAACCCTTTATTGAGGACCTCTCGTCCTATAAAGGATTCGCCAGTTTCCAGAGTAATTGAAGAGAAGAGAACTAAGAATACAGAGATATATGTAGTAGGTATAGTATAGTATTTTCTACACTGTGACTATATACAACAGCAGCAACAAGGCTTTTACTGGAATCAAAGTCCCATACAGGATTCGTCATTCTAGTCCTGACAAAGATTATTCACATATAATAATTTACATCAATTAGATTATGTATATAGCTTCCTTTTCTCTTTAGCCGTCTTCCAAAAGTTGAACAACGCAAACGCTCCAGCTCTGTTTCTCACCACCTCATTCAACAGGAGCTCCAAAGAGAGTCCCTCAAGGCCTATTTCACAAATGAGCACTTCTCGTTCGTCTTTCAGCCCCATACATGTGAGTATATGGCGATGTAGCCCCGGCTCCATTCTTGTCCCGCAAATCTCGCATGTCCAACCGTCTGTTTTAAATATTCTGGAACGATCATCAGTAAAGAGCACCGAGAGGATTCTCAGTCCGGCAATACACCGTTTGACCCGGAGCGGGAAATCGCTGGACAGATAGTGTTCCTGCAACGGAGTTGAGCAGATGTTTTTATAGTGGGGGTATAGTCTTGAATTTATTATTCTTGTGTGATCCTTTTGCAGAGATTGATCTATTGCAGTCCTGATTATGTAGGGAATTTCTCTTTGTAATGTTCTATAGTCTGTGCAGAAATTCAACAATTATAAATATATGACATTTGAAATACTATCCCGCATGTGTTTCTTTTCAACGCGAAAATTCAAATTTTATTTCAAGGAGAAATAACGATTATTTCTAACATTTTTAGATGAGGTATGAAAGGGTGAATTGTGAAGAGTAATGATAAACGGAAAATAAAAGTGTCCAGGGATGGGAATTTTGAATTTTCGTTGAAAGGAAACACATGCGGGAGAGTATTTCAAATGTCGTTTTACAATCATAAGCCGCATTATATTATATTGTAATATATATACATATGCCCTCCCATTTAAAAATATAATTTATACACTTATAAATAAATAGATGTAATAAAATAAATATATATATATAATACGGTATTTATTTATAAATAGAAAAGAATAAACAATAAAGGACTAAAGAAAGGAAGTATTTCACGCCCAAAAGATAAATGGAAATCTTGTCAGTTTCATCCGTATCAGACGATCTTAACAATCAACAACAGACTTCGTCTGCTTATTTATTTTTCTCCTAAATTCATTTTTATTTCTTCCGTTTATTCTCTCATCTAGAAGCGTTTATTTAATTAAATACATTTTTATTTCTTAATATTTAAATAAAATATTATACAAAATTATTTATATATTTTTTTGTCTATATATATTATAAATATTATACTATTTGTTTATTAAATGTCAATTTTATCGTGAGATAGGTTAATTTATTCAATTTTATTTTTGATATTAAATATGTATAATGATAAATTTTGACGTTAGGAATTCGCTTAGATCAAAATTATTTAATTTTAGCTCTTTATATTGTTGAATGAAGACATTAATACGTGAATGTTTCTTTTACAAATAAATATAACTTCTACTGTTCTTACTGCGATGAAAAAATATATTAGGAGGGCTTGGTTCATCAGCGGTGAACCCTCAAAGCGGTTTCGCCAATATAATCAACCAGACCACCTCTTTAGAGCTCTAATACTGTATTGGATTATTCTGCTTATATATGCTACACTGAATGGTGAAATGATATTTTATCAAACTATGGACATAAGCTTTTAGGACAGTAGAATTACATTTAAATATTTGCATCGAGCAATGCTCTTCCGTTATTTTGTTTTTCAAACTGAAATAATGCAATATATTTTTCTCTCAATATATCATAAGTATTTAAATATGTATATAATAATGTTTATATAAAAATTGTATTTATTATTAATTTGTTAACGTGTTAATCCTGTTGAAAGACTGACAAGTCTGAAAGCTTGAAAATAAAAAGTTGCACATGAGACTTTTTAAAAAATGTTCTTCCGCAAACAATAAGGACAAGTTAGGCATGAATTAATACAAAGCAAAAATGCGTCATCTATATACATTGAATGAAGACAATTAATACGCGAATGTTTCTTTTATAATTAAATATTTATATTCTTTATAACTTTATATTGTAAATATTGTTCATTTATATCCATGATAAACATTGTAGACTTATTATAAGTAAATTTGAGTATATAGGGGACCAAAGAGTAAAGCTATTCATTTCGTTCAATTTCCATATTTTGAAGGCTGTCATATTCCTAATTTCTCAGAGGTTCCTTTGGCAAGTTGTGGGCGGCATGGAATTCTAAGCGGAGTCAGACAACAAATTATTTATCGTAAAATCAACTTTTAATTACCTTTATTTAATATAAATTAGACCAGTAAAAGGCTTGTTGCTGTTGTTGTATATAGTCACAGTGTAGAAAATACTATACTATACCTACTAATTATAGGTTTCTCTCTGTATTCTTGGTTCTCTTCTCTTACTCTGTAAACTGGCGAATCCTAATAGGACGAGAGGTCCTCAATAAAGGCTTTTGTTGTTGTTGTTGTTGTTGTTATTTAATACAAATTATCATAAGTATTGTTGTATAATACATGTTGATGTTCTTTTTATATCTGTGTGTGTGGTCAAATATCATTTCTAGATTATAAAATGTTAGATATATGTGTTTGATATATTATAGATAAATATTTATATTTTATATGATTTATGATTTATATTTAGAATGATGTATAATTATTTTATTATATTAATATGACAACAATTGATATGATATTAATGTTAATTTATATAATTTTAATAAAGTATATTATATGAGCTTTATATATTTATAAGATAATTTAATTTAATATTTGAATTAAATAGTTATTAAACAAATTAAAACTTATAAAGAAAATATGAAAAGTTAATATTTGTGAGCCGCTACAAAGTCTTTCTATAGTATCTTGAGGATCTTTCTCCTGATATTTTCTATGAATTCCATTTTAGACCTTTTTTAAAGGTTTATATTGATTTAAAGTATTTATTGAATGAAATTAATTATTTATTTACACCAATATTTAGAATGGAAGGGGGGCTACCAAAATCTTCATCAAGATTCAATAAACATAGAAATACTGAACATAAAACGCCATCTATAGAGAGAAAGCCAAACTATTTATTGCAATATTTTCCTCAAATAACTTGCTATTATCCTTATTGCGATGGTAAAAAATATCTGGTTAAATGGGTTTCCTTTCAAAATAATTAGTTAGTAACCTATCTTAAGATTTACTTTATGTTCTTCATCATAAAGTCTAAACTGGGGTGATAGACATGGTTCAAAATCACATTAATAGGTACCGCTCAACAAGAGCAACCTAGTTCATGATAATTGAAACAGTGAATAGCTTGTGAAGGTTATTCACATATTAAACAAAATTTTAATGAGGGATTCAATCCCGGTTCATGACTGTCGGGAATCGAGGGAGTTACCCACTCGTCCACCAAGGGTGATAAACCAAAATGTATATATGTTATATATAAAAAAAGAGATTTTCTGCTTTAAAAAGATATCATCTTGAGGATTATACTATGTTATTTTCTTTGTCTTCCTTCTATACATCCTTCTAACTTTAACTTTATTAACATCTTATAACACGATATCCCAAACTCAGGGATATTTGTGTCAATACATTTCTAACATCATAACAAATTGGCTATATACAAGGAGAAAGGAGAAAAAAGACAAATATACAAAAGCAATTTTCTCAAAATTTCCTTCATTCTCTTTCCCAGTTCAAAAGATAGTTGTATATATATCTACAAAATTGATTAAAATTTTATATGTTTTCTCATCTATGAATTCATATAGCTGTCCGATGCCACCAAATTTTCTTTCCCTATAATCTCGAAAAATTGGGCATTCCAGAAGTAGTTGTTTCGAGTCTTGAATTTCACCTCCGCAGAAGCATCCCTTCACCGCGCCGATAGTTGTCAAAAATTTCCCTAAATTTCCAAGATCAGTGATAAATTGGACATTATAAAAATCTGGAAGTAAACACCTTGGAATTCCAAAAACAAAAGAGTATCTAAATATTTGATTTGTATTGACAAAAACTTCATTTTTCACTCTAAAAATGACTTGACAATACTTTGAGCATGAGATTCATAAGTTACATTCTTCTAGCAATGTCTTTATCTCCGAATGTTGGACAAGATGTCTAATCATGATGATTCTTCGCCTCTTAATCACCTCTTGAAGACACACGAGATAACCAAGTGTGAAAAATTACCTCTGTCTCTAATATCGCCGGTCATCTGTTTTTTTTTTTTTTTTTTTGAAGACAGAGGTAATTTTTTCACACTTGGTTATCTCGTGTGTCTTCAAGGAGCGATTGAAAGGCGAAGAATCATCAGGTTTGTAAATCTTATCTAAACGTCTTTGATATCGTCGGTCATCTGTTTTTTAAGACGTTTGGACAAGATGTCCAAACATAATGATTTCCCGCCTCTCAATTGCCCCTTGAAACCCCCGGTCCACAGTCGGTAGTTAGAATTAGCCTCTTTTGGAATTTTTTGTAACACTATATTAAAAGTAAACGGATTAAAGAAAAGTTCTGTAGGATAAGTTGATTAGAAGCTTTAATGTAAGTAGTGTAAATATCGATTTTTTTTTAATATTTATATATAGTTAAACTTGTCTATAGCGCCCTGTCTATATAGCGACTCCCTCTTTATAGCGCCCAATTTTAAATACATAGTACAATGCGATTTACATTAAAAGTGACCTGTCTATAGCACTCTATGTTGGTAAGTCCCAAGAGGGGGCACTATAGACAGGTTTAACTGTATTATTTTTTTACTATTTATGCTTAATGTTAAATTCGAATTTTTAAATTGTGTGTATATATATATATATATATATATATATATATATATATATATATATATCTAGATGAGATTTGTGTAATACTTCGGTGGAACACAAATCTTTTAAATCTTCTGATAATATTTAAATTAAATAAATGAGTAGAGGAAAGGAAAAGAAAGAGAGAATGGTAAAAGAGAAATAAGAATTAGATTAATGGACTAGATAGGAGAAAACTATGAAGGAATAAAAAGATTAAATCAAGATAAAGAGAAGTTTGAAACGACTGGGGAAAAAAGGATAAACGCAAGAACAGAAACACTGTAGAGAGAGAGAGGGAAAAAAAGAAGGAAAAAATAGAATTTAGAATATACAGTTAAACCTGTCTATAGCGCCCCCTTTTGGGACTCACCAAAATAGATTGCTATAGAGAGGGGGTGCTATAGGTCAGGTCACTTTTAATGTAAATCGCATCGTACTACATATTTAAAATCGGGCGCTATAGAGAGGGAGACGCTATTTAGAGAGGGCGCTATAGACAGGTTTAACTGTATCCTTATTTAAACCAAAAATCGTTTTAATCAAATCAAAAAATACCCTAAATAAAATTCAAATGCCTTTATTAAAATCTAAAATGCTATTAGAGAAATTAAATTGATTCTTAATGAAATCACAAAAATGTTCTTTTCGAAAGATAAAAAGTCTCATTAAATTCAAAAATACCCATAATGAAATCAAATCCATATAAATTGCTGTATTTCTAATAAAAAATAATTTAATAAATATATTTTAAAAATATTATAATATTTTTCTTTTTAGTTTGTTATTTAATTCCAAGCGATTAATTTCAGAAAAGGTTTCATCAATTTGTTCTCCTATATTCTTTTGAATTTATATAAAGCGTATATTCGATCTCTGTTTAATTATTAAATTATTCGGCTGAAAGATATTGAAAAATTATATTTTATTTCGGCTTAGAGCGCTATGTCCCCTTAGGGACACTTGCACTGCAAAATTGGACTCTTAATAGAGGTGAGATACTTTGGGGAAGTATGTAAAATTAACGCAAAAGTTCAAATACAGAATGCTGACGTAGATTAGGAGAGTCAATATAGAAAAAAAAAATAAAATTAAAAATAATATTTTAAAAGTCGCTTTCTGCAGATTAATCGCTTTCAAAATTTCATTTTAAGATCGGAAAAAGTGGTCAACTTATAAAATTGAAAGGAACTACCATTAGTATGTCGTTTTTTAAAGAATGCTTGTTTTTTTTTTTTCAACTTAGAGCGTTATGTCCCCTTAGGAACACTTGCACTTAAAAGGTAAACTAAACTTTGAAATAAAAGAAAGATATTTGAAATATGTACAAGAATTAGTATGCAATTAGTTAAATGAAAAAAGAAAAAATATCAACACAATTGAAATATATAAAAAGAGTTGGTATGCAATTTTAGTTATATAGTTTTTTTTCCTCCCTATTGAATATAAGCAAAAATATTTTTAAACTTAATTCTATTGACGTTATGTGGCGCTGAGTTTGTTGTTGACAATAAATATGTTATAACACCTTGATAAAGGTTGGCGTTCAGCCAACTTAAACATTGGTAAAAAAAATGATATTTTGATCCAATATATTCCTTTTTATTTTTAAAAAGGTTATATTTTTATAATATAAAAATACATTTTTTAACTTAATATTCTATAAGGTACAGTTTTCAAACTGTACTTAAATAGATTTTGCTATTTTTCATGTTTATTTAAAATCTAATAAATTTATATTTATTATATTTATGAAAATATATTATAATATTGATCAGATTTTTATAAAAATGTTTAATAGATATTCTTATACTAATAAATATATGAAACAAAATATTACATGTATATATTTTTAAAGAAATGGGTAAGATTTCTTCAAACAAAATTTAACATCTTGTCCAATCAATCTATGTCAAACTTTCCTGTAATCTGAAAAAGCATTGTTCTTTTGTTATTTAAAAAGTTATACCAAACTTTTTATATCAATTAATATATTATTGTTTTTATCGAAGCAATATATTTCTCTTTAAAAAAAAATAGAAAATTTCAACTTCTTTAAAGTAATTCTTTCGACATATAAAATATTTTTAAAGATATCTTGTGTTCATTTTTTTATATAATGCAATTGATATCAAATTGAGGTCACGTATATTTACAGGTAAAAATATTTCTTTCTAAAAATCGCTATATATAATTTTAGCGTTTTCACACTGCAATAACTGCCACAACACCCAACTCACTCAGGACCATATATACAGTTGCCTGGCCATCCTTGCAGCCCTCTATATGGCAGACATCAATCCAGAAGAGGACATCCATACGGACAAGACACCTCAGTTGGCCGGTATTGTGATCAGGGTGCACGGACCGATCTGATCAGCAACCCTCTATATGGCAGACATCAATCCAGAAGAGGACATCCATACGGACAAGACACCTTTGTTGGCCGGTATTGTGATCAGCGTGCATGGACCGATCTGATCTGCAGCCCTCTATATGGCAGACATCAATCCAGAAGCGGACATCCATACGGACAAGGTACCTCAGTTGGCCGGTATTGTGATCAGGGTGCATGGACCGATCTGATCTGCAGCCCTCTATATGGCAGACATCAATCCAGAAGAGGACATACATACGGACAAGACACCTCAGTTGGCCAGTATTGTGATCAGCGTGCATGGACCGATCTGATCTGCAGCCCTCTATATGGCAGACATCAATCCAGAAGAGGACATCCATACGGACAAGACACCTCAGTTGGCCGGTATTGTGATCAGCGTGCATGGACCGATCTGATCTGCAGCCCTCTATATGGCAGACATCAATCCAGAAGAGGACATCCATACGGACAAGACACCTCAGTTGGCCGGTATTGTGATCAGGGTGCATGGACCGATCTGATCTGCAGCCCTCTATATGGCAGACATCAATCCAGAAGAGGACATCCATACGGACAAGACACCTCAGTTGGCCGGTATTGTGATCAGGGTGCATGGACCGATCTGATCTGCAGCCCTCTATATGGCAGACATCAATCCAGAAGAGGACATCCATACGGACAAGACACCTCAGTTGGCCGGTATTGTGATCAGGGTGCATGGACCGATCTGATCTGATCCATAGACAAGACACCACCACCATTGTTTTCACACAAAAATGTATCAATTTAAATTTAACAAAGTTTAGATTTTTGAAAGAGAATTCAAAAAGTATATCGCAATGTGTTTATTTTATGCATATCATTTCCTTTCAGTCGTTTCAAATTTAATTGCAAAAATAGCAATCAACCTTATTTAGCATCCATTTCTATCTAGATATACAGTTAAACCTGTCTTTAGCGTCCCCTCTAAATAGCGCCTTTCTCTCTATAGTGCCTGTTTTTAAATTATGTAGGAACGATGCGATTTACATTGAAAGTGACCTGTCTATAGTACCCCCTCTCTCTATAGCACCCTATTTTGGTGAGTCCCAAGAGGGGGCGCTATAGACAGGTTTAACTGTATTAGATTAATCAAATATAAATCTCCGAGAATAATTTTATTTGTTACACTATTAACGAGTTTACTTACTTTCGGTTTTTAAAGGAGGAATAAAACTAAACAACTACTGTTTTTTTAAAACCAGAAAACTTGTAAACTTGTTAAAAGTGTAATAAATAAACTTATCCTTATATTATATGGAGATTTATATTTGATTGATCTGATTGATACAGAGGATTATATTTCTAATATTAAGATATATTAATTGTTGAATTTATAATTTGAAATATCTTTGTTTTTATGTAAATATTATTTTGATAACATTGTAGCTATAGTGTGCAAGTTATATATTGTCAAAAAGCTTTATCCAGATGGGACACCTGTCAATCATTCCTGGACCCCGGGGGGGAACCACAGGTGTGAGGGGTTCTCGGAACCTTATCTGTAAATAAGGAAAACGGGACCCTTCGGTGGCTGACGCCGTTCATTATTATTATCTTTACCTGGGAATAAGTTGTTTTTATCATCTGACTCTCTCTCCCTATAAATACCTCTTGTAAATATTTTTATTGTAGAACTAAAAGGTAAATACCCTCTATAATAAATTAATTATTTCCAAATTTTCCCTTGCTTTATTTATCTCCGCGACAATATATTTAGGGGATCGGTGGAAGGATGGTCTAAACCATTGGTTTTCGACCACTACGACCCTGGTTCGATTCCCGCATTGGGAATTTTTTTATGTTTAAAAAATAAATGCTTCAATGGTCCCCGGTTCTTTACAAAAGTCCAACCCCACCCGCGAGTGCAAATAACCAAACGGGGCTCTGGCACATTTGTAAGTGCAATGTCGAACTGCTTTTCACATGTGTAGACATGTGGTGCACTTACAGTAAAAGCAGTCGCCTACTTCTACCCACCATGATTATCATGGCCTGTACCACGTTTACTAGGGATAAGCAAAAAAAAAAGATAATAAAAAGGCATATATTGGATTGAATAAAAGATTTATTAAATCCAATATATGCCTTTTTATTATCTAATGATTTAAGTATGGATCGCTCAATTTTCAAATATATATATATACTCCTATGTAAATTGTCTAACACCTAACAAGGACCAAAATTAAATGTTTTAATTTTTATTTATTCCTGACGGGGACAAAAGATTTTTATCAAAACGTCGAGAGAGAAAATATATTTACTGGCCGAAGTATCTTTAATTTCAACATGTTATTCGATCTTAAATGTGATTGGTCTTAGTTCTAATTAGTTTTCTTATCATGATTTTCCTTTTGGGACTGAAGAGTATAATATATTTTGAAAATAGAGCAATCCATAAATAAATCTTTAATTAAAAAGGCATATATTGGATCAAAATATCATTTATTTCACTAATATTTCAGTTGGCTGAATGCCAACCTTTATCAAGGTATTATAACATATTAATGTGTGTCAACTGTGGTTGACTGTGTCTGAACGCCTACTGAAATATTGGTAAAATAAATTATTTGTTGATCCAATATATGCCTCCTTAATTAAAGTATAATATATATATATTAAAATCAAAAAAGGCATATTCTGACCACGTTCACATGAACCTTTAGATGGCAGAGCGCCATCTAGTGGAACAGAAATCAACTAAACGTTGATTTAACCTGTTCCCTGATATTTGGCCAACCCATTTTCTTGTGTGATAAATCAAGAAAAGTCAACCACGAACGTCAACCTAACCTTTTAAATATTTATGACACGTATATACAAGTATTAAAAATGAAGAAGGCATTTCCTAACCACAAGCACATGTGCTTTTAGATGACAGAGCGCCATCTAGTGGAGCAAAAATAAACTAAACGTTTATTTAACTTGCTCCGTGATATTTGGCCAACCCAATTTCTTGATAAATCAAGAAAAGCCATCCACGAATATATACAAGTATATATATATGAAAAATAACAGAAAAAAATAAAAAATAATATATATATATCTTAAATACAGCTTACTCTTGAACCCAGTAGGTCTTAAACCGAGAATAGGCACAGTATTACACTTACTACAGTAGAACCTTACTGCAAAAAGACAACACCTAGTTGCAGAGTCAAAGTATAATACAATATAATGTGACAATTATTATCTAATGATTTAAATATGGATTGCTCTATTTTCAGAAAAAAATATATATGATATAATACAATATAATGCGGCTTATGTTTGTAGAGCGAAATTTGACAATTATACCACAAATGTTTATTTTTTACAGAACGAAAAATCGTAAGGAGAAATAACGACTATTCCTATCTTCAGGGAAGAAGTATGAAAGGATGAATTGTGAAGAGTGGACACCTCTATTTTTCCGTTCATCATTACACTTCACAATTCATCCTTTCATACTTCATCCCTAAGGATAGGAATAGTCGTTATTTCTCCTTAAAATAATTAAAATTACGATTTTTTGTTCTGTAAAAAGAAACATTTTCGGTAAAACTTGTTAAACGTCGTTCTAGAGTCAAAGTATCCTTTAGAGAAAGATGTCCTCTAACCAGAGAGTTGCTAAATAGTAAAAATGGTAAATTTGGTTAAGAAAAGTGTTTTTATAGAGAGATGTTGTCCAGCAAGAGTGTTCTCTAATGAAGGTTTTACTGTATATAGTCCCTCATTAAGATAAATTCGAGGTATGGGGGGAGGGAACAAACACAGAGAGTATTAAAAAAGATTGAAGAATTGAACAAATCCAATTCTATACAGTAAAATGGAACTGAGGGAGAAATGATGACACCTTTGTAAGAAAATTACAATGCCATTATTGTGTTTGAGAGAGCCATTATCTGGAATATAAAGAAAACAATGTCTACTCCGTGAAAATAATCTTTAAACCTATCAAGATATGTATTTTGTCAAGTTTTACTTTAAATAAATTTTATATACACCCCATTTTAACACACTAATACTTCTCATATAATTATAAAGTAACTTTTCAGATACCTTACTGTGATGTTTTAGTTAAATATTATTTATTATATATCTCTTGAATTTTACTCTATAAAGTCGCCTGCTAATGTAAACGCCTCTTTAACGACCACGCCTCTTTAACGACCATGCCTCTTTAATGACCACGTCTCTTTTAACGATCACACCTCTTTAACGACCACGCCTCTTTTAATTAACATGCTTCTTTAACGACCACCCCTCTTTGACGACCACTTTAAAAGAAGTTCCATGCTCATCACTTTAAAACAATGTCCTATATTGTGGCCAAAGCCTCAATTCTCTGACCGACAATACCAATCATTTTTAATATTAAAGGTAATAACCTTATTTTTATTCATTTTATGATAAAGTAGAAGTATTTTCTAAGAGTAAATCAATGATAATGAAAATAAAGGGCTTCCATCCCGTCAAAATAGAAACAAACACCACGCGTCTTAAACACCTTCTCTTCAATATAACAAAATCCAGTCGGTTATAAAATCACAACACTAGCTTTGGTAAATTCAGAACGTAACATGAATATTTAATAAATACTGATATTAAATATTATATACTCATAAGAAAATATTATGTTTCAGAGCCTGAAATAGATATCCAATAAAATTAATCTATTTGATTAAACCAAGATTTTCTGGAGCATATAAACTAATAATAGGATATAGCGTGTGTTTTGTAATAAATAAATAAATATATACAGTTAAACCTGTCTATAGCGCCCCCTCTTGGGACTCACCAAAATAGGGTGCTATAGAGAGGGGGTGCTATAGAGAGGGGGTGCTATAGACAGGTCACTTTTAATATAAATCGCATCGTAATACGTATTTAAAATCGAACGCTATAGAGAGTAAGGCGCTATTTAGAGGGGGTGCTATAAATAGGTTTAACTGTATATAAACTTATTGATATAAAATTTCTTCCCTGATTTATAATTTTATAAAATAAATAAAGCTTTCAGGGCTAAGTATCTTATGCAAACTTTTCATTTTCAAGCTTTCGGACTTGTCAGTCCTTTAACAGGGGGGAGTATAACATATTAGTATTTATCATTAATATGTTAATATGATACTCCTGTTGAAGGAATGACAGTTCTGAAAGCTTGAAAATGAAGGTTACGCAAGAAACTTATAAAATGAAAGGATTTAAAAACACGAAAGTTTCTTTTATACATAATACAAACTTCTACTGCCCTTACTGCGATGAAAAAAATATATAATAACTTAACTCTGGAATTTTTTTGAGTCAAAACTGTGCAATAAATTGATGAAGAGGGAGCAATCCCTCGAAATATTTTAAGAAAAAAAATTGTTTTTTTTTTACTGATCCAGGTACGCCTTTTTATATAATCTTAACTCTGGAATTTTTATTTATTTTATTATCATTAAAAATATAACATATCGAAAAAGGGACGTAACAACTTTGAAAGATAGATATTATTTATTAAATAATCTAATAATTCAATTTATAAAATAAAAAGTTATGATACTCCATCATAATTATCATGGCTAGATTCTACAAATAGAATCTTTGAATGAAATTTTGTTCATAGAACAAATTTTCACCATTCATTTTTTTTTTCCAAAATAAATAATTCTTTTTGAAAATTTTCTGTTTGAAAATAGGTTTTAAATTGAGTAGGAGAATATATTTCATTTTCTTTATTTTATTATTTATCAATCCAACACGTAATACTTCATAAATATTTATCTAAATCAAATATAGGAAGTACAATACTAGAAGGAAATTGTTGGAAAATAGAATAGGCTAAATTCTATAGATAATCCATTTTAAAACGCTGTTTGTAATTCTGTAAAGTGGATGGTATAAAACCTTCGGTAACGTGGGAAGAATATTTTATATTTATTCTATGAGTGAGAAGGATTCAGCTTGGCAACACTGTCGTAGTCTAAACGAACATCATATGTTTTTTGACATTTAATTCTCAAAAATAAATCATAATAAAATTCTATAATATATAAATATATTTATATTTTTAAAGAAAAAGATTATTAATCCTTTTTATAATAAAAATAAATATATTGGAATATTCGAGTGTCTACCAAATTTTCAATAATAAATCATTTATTATACCTCTTTTATTTGATAAACAACCCCCTCTCTCTATAATATTTCTTAATTTTTAAATATATGACTGCTTCTCTCTCAAATCCTTTTTAAATTTATCAATAGCATATTGTTTTACAAAATTCGAAACTATTTTAAAGGCGAAAGTTTATTTTTGAAATTAAACAATTTCTACTGCCCTTACTATTTGCGGAAGAGCGATTGCTCGAAGCATATTATATATTTATAATTATATGTAATTCTACTGTCCTCAATGCTTATGTCCATAGTTCATCTAAAATACCCATCCCAAGAGTCTAGCTATACAGTATAACTATAAAAGGAAGTTCCAAAAATGAAATATAACGGTGGAATGGTAGATTAAACTGGCGAAACCGCTGGGAGGGTTCACCACTGATGAGCCAGGCCCTCCCATTAATTTTTCCATTGCAGTAAGGGCAATAGAAATTGTTTAATTTCAAAAGAATCTTACGCCTTTAAAATAGTTGTTGTATTCCAATTGATTACACACAGCGCTCAACGTTAATTATACTTTAATTAACTACAAGGTAAAAGGAATATATATAGATTAAAAAGTAAACATGGGGAAAAAAGAAAAGAATAAGTCTCGTGGCCACGCGGCCTCGCCTGGGTTACATCCACAGGTAGTGACGTCAGAGCTCCAGGGTTGCCGAGCCAGCAATCTCCTCCCTCGAAGTGACCTCCTATTCTTGGTCACTTCGCCGCTTAAGAGTCTCGAACGATGAAGTTCGTGTAGGTTTCTCCCCTTATGAGGGGAGTTCAATTGAGTTCTGAGCATTTCTCTGGTTCCTTAGGATCATTGGATGAGATCGAGTAGGAGAAGGCTTTACAGTATCTTCATTATGGCTGTCCTCTTCTGTAGGTGTCACGTCTTCTTGATCTAATAAAGACACTGGATACTCTACAATCTCCCGTTGAGTCCCATAGCTGTAGTGTTAAACTGATGGAAGCTCCTCCCGGTTGCTGTCGTTCCTCATACATCACTCTCTTTGAAGACACAGTCCCGAGATTCCACCACTTTATTCATCTCAGGAATCCACACTCTGTAGCCACGTCCTCTGAGTGCATATCCAACAAGGTTACCTTTGACAGCTCTTCTTTCGAGTTTGGATTTACGGACTTGTCTTGGAATATGGACAAATACTTGACAGCCAATAGCTCTTAGGTGTTTAAGACTAGGCTTGTTCCCTGTCCACAGTTCATATGGCGTACTTTCACCATTGTGATTGTTGAGAACTATGTTTCTGACATAGGCTGCGGTGTAAGTCAGCTCCGCCCAGGAAGTCTTTAGCAGACCACTTCCAGATATAGTGCTCCTGACAAGATCTAGGAGTGTCCTATTCATTCTTTCTGCCACACCATTCTGTTGAGGTGTATACGTTATAGTGTGTTCATGAACTATTCCGACGCTCGTGCAGAAAGTGTCCCATTCTTTGGAACAAAATTCCAAGCCATTATCCGTACGTATTCGTTTTAGTTTCCGGCTGGTTTGTTTCTCAGATTCTTGAATCCACTCTTTGACTTTTCCCAGGGTTTCGCCTTTGTTTTTCAGGAAAAATACACTTGCATATCTCGTAGATTCATCAATGATGGTTAAGACGTACTTGGCTCCTCCCCAGCGCAATACGTCGAGTGGACCCATCAAATCCGCATGCACCAAGTCCAACGGCATGATTTCTTTTTCCTCCTTGTGTGAGTGTTGAAGGAATGGCAGACGGTAAGACTTGCCGATCAAGCAGTCTTCGCACTTTTCTGGCTTTGCCGGGCTGCAATTAAGTCCTCTTATGCTTTGGTTCTTGGCCATCTTTGCTATCGTATATGCATTTACATGCATCAGCCTTTTGTGCCAAAGTTCCAGTGTAAGCTCTTCCTTGCATTCAGATGCAAGAGAAACATGATCATTCTGATCTATCGGAGAGGATGGAGTAGTCTGGACGTAGTAAAAAGTCTACCCAACTTCTTTCCCTCTATCAAGAGTTTACCTTTCATGTCCATAATGTGGCAACCACTCCTGTTGAAGACAACCTTTCTACCGTTTTCTATCATTTGGCGTACTGACAGAACACTGTGACGCATATCTGGAACATACAAGGTGTTCTGGACAACCATTTTGCTGGCATCTCCCTTGTGTCCAACAATATTGGCACTGACAGTACCGATACCACATGCTTCTATAGAAGAGCCATTCGCAATAGTGATGGAACTCATATTGCTTGTGCACTCTTTCAGACATGTGAAGTAATCTCTCTTGGGAGTCATATGGTGCGTCGCTCCAGAATCTATGATCCAGGTCTCGGCGGTAGCTCCAAACAAAGTGTTGCACATTGCCGACATATTTACGCCTTTGTTTTGGTCAAACCTCTTTGGTCTTTGTTCATTCTTTCCTTTCTTCCTGCATTCCCTTGCATAATGGCCTTTACCTCCACATTTGAAACAAACAACCTTTGCTTTAAATTGTTTTTCTGTTTCAATGGGCTTCAAAGAGGCATTAACGACCATGGCACCCACATCTTTTGGTAGATTAGACGAACGCCTTTCTGCTTCTGCCAACAGCCGTCTTTTAACTGTGGCGGTCGTGAAGTCTGAATCAGGCAAGTTACATATGGTTGAGACAACGATGTCCCAATCCTCTGGTAATCCACCCAAAAGAACCATAGCCAAATCGCCATCATCAATTTTGTCGCCAATTTGGGCCAGTTCGTTTACAATGTAGTTTATCTTCCCCATATACCCTTCCATATTGCTGTGCTGAGTCAACCTTTCGCCATATAACTGCCTTCTTAGTTGTACGGCTCGATATCTACTATCCTTTGGTGCGTATAATTTTTCCAGTTCCTCCCAGACCTCTTTCGGAGTATTCAAATGTTGAACATGCAATTGTTGTTCATCATTAATCCCGAAGCAAATTTTTGCAAACGCCTTACCCTCCCGCGACAAAAAAAGTTTTGTTGCAACAAGGTCACTAGGGTCAGGCTTAGCCTCTCCTGGATTGATCAAACTCCACAAATCGTTTTCGATTAGAACGAGTTTCATCTGGAAGCTCCAGCTGGAGTAATTAGCACCATTTAATTTTGTAATCGTTGTGTTTGCCATTTTACAAAATATTTGGTAAGTAGAAAAAAAGGATGGTCCAAGTAATCAAAGGAAATTTGTTTACTCACGTTTTAGGCCTTGCGCTTCTTCAGTCTGACGTTTTAAGTCTTGCGCTTCTTGTCTCAAGTTTTAGGCCTTGCGCTTCTTCAGTCTCATAATCTTTGTTGTATTCCAATTGATTACACACAGCGCTCAACGTTAATTATACTTTAATTAACTACAAGGTAAAAGGAATATATATAGATTAAAAAGTAAACATGGGGAAAAAAAGAAAAGAATAAGTCTCGTGGCCACGCGGCCTCGCCTGGGTTACATCCACAGGTAGTGACGTCAGAGCTCCAGGGTTGCCGAGCCAGCAATAGTTTCGAATTTTGATAACAGATGACGCGCTAGTGCATCATATTGTTTTACATTTCTTTTTTAAATAGAATGAAATTTAGTATTATTAAAGCTGTGTTTTTATAGATTTCAATCAATGATATGCATTGTTTTGTTCAGTTTTAATTGAAAAATGAAATAACTGGCTCTTTAAAGGATATACACTTGTACTTGTATGCCTTATTTGTGTAAAAGATGGACATCACTCTATTTCAATAAATTCATTAAAATAGTAAATTTTTCTTTGATTCGCATGTTATTTCCATATGAATATAATCCTCTCAAAATTTAACAATATATTTACTATAATATATGTCTCTCAATGTTTATATATCTACGTTTTTTTCGTGCTCTGATTGGTTGTTCACTATCATATGACCTTATTCATTCAATCAGCATACTGTGTTTATTTTTTAGTTTAGAGGTATTGAACAAGGAATATCTATATTAAATATAAGATCGTAGGTTCCATTTTAAGGAAGTTCTGTTTTAAAATAAAATATTTATTTTTATAATTCTATTTGTACTTATTGAAAACTAATTTATATACATATACTCGTAAGCATGAACAAAACTTAAGATAGTTTCATATTTGATATCGCAGGTCATCTTATTTTGAAGAAGACAGAGGCAATGTTGTTCACACCTGGTTATCTCGTGTGTCTTTAATAAAGGTCACTGTAATATCTTTCAGAGTTATTGTCTGAATCCTGTATGTGATGAAAGAGGAAGACAGAGTCCTTGAAAATAATTTCAAAAATAGATCAGCGATCTCTTTAAGAACCACCGACAAAAAATGACATAGTAGAAACAGCCAAAGACAGAGAGAGAGATCTCTGGAATTTCTTGATTAAATCTATCTTTCAAGTTTTCCATAGTGTTGCCCTTTCAACCATTCAAGCTGACATTTCTCTTTGCAAATACCTATTTGCATATTGTACATATATCTATACACACCATATATACATATATAGTGGTAATTATGTAAATTAATTTATTTAATTAGTTATAATATATGATTTATTATTGACTAACAATAAAACAGATTATCTCTAAATAGAAATATTCCTGAATTATTTACTTTAAATACCTAAAAACCACATTAAAAAATTCCTTATAAATATTAAAACTATTAACCATATAATAACTCACTTATTCTCACTTCAAACATTAATATAAGTAACCAAACAGAAATCTGGTACCTTGTAATTGCATTATCGATTTGTCACAATCAGAGTGACTAGGGATATTTACTGAAGATGAACAGTTGGGAAAACATATTTACAGGCGTAGTCTTTTTCCTCTCTTAAATGGGTATTACGTGTATTTTTACACTTTGTCAATATTGATTATGGCTATTTATTAATTGTTTATATTTAATAACCCTACTACAAACTACATCTTGTGATTGGAAATTTCAAGATGAAACCTATCGATATACTATTACTAGCCGAATGACCCGGGCAACGCCCGGGTTTTACCCGATTAAATGCTTTTATTCAAATACTATTCGTTACAATTATAAATTGGCGCCGTGGATGTTATTCTTGTATAATATATAAATGAGTTTCAAAAATTGTAAAAAAATGCATCGGCCGGGAATCGAACCCGGGCCGCCCGCGTGGCAGGCGAGCATTTTACCACTGAACCACCGATGCTTATAAGAAAAGGCCATATTTGGGTATTTATTCCATTCGCAAAAGCAAACGATGACAGAATTGATTGATTTTTGATGATGACTCTGATACTTGTATATTTAAATACTGAACTGCTCGCATGCCGCTAAAATTGACCATTACAGACCATGATGATCAAGCATAAGATTCCTAAAATACAAAAAGAAATCCTAAAATCAATAAAATTTATCTCTAAATACAACTCTTAAATATATAAACTCATGGACACAACAAAACATACAACACACGCACAAACACAATGCAAAAACACAACACAAACAACAACACACACAAAACTTAAGGAAGTTGTACCTATTAGCATGTACAGGTAAATGTCAAAACTACTGGTCGAGTGACACGAATTCATGCGGATAGACTCCGAGTGAGTGATTATCCGTAATCATAATAGGTTTATAAACAAATATAATTAATTAAAATAATAACTAATTGTTGTAGCGTTTTTATTATTAATAAAGCGTTTTTTTATCATAAAGATAGAGGCTGCCTGGCCGGCATTCATAGTTCTTCAAATTAAAGATAATTCAAAATGCTCCAATGGCCCCAGATTCTTGCAAAAGTCCAACCCCACCAGCGAGTACAAGTAACCAAACGGGGTTCTGGCACATTTGTAAGTGCAAAGTCGAACTGCTTTCCACATGTGTAGACATGTGGTGCACTTACAGTAAAAGAAGTCGCTAACTACCCACCCATGATTATCATGGACTGTACCACGTGTACTAGGGATAATTTTAAAAATATATACTTCGGTCAGTAAATCCTTTTTATTACTTAAAGAGATAATAAAAATATTTACTGGCCAAAATATCTTTAATTTGAAAAGTGTTTTTTTTTTATTAATATTTTTTTATCATTGAAATAATGCAAGCTTTCTCTTTTTCTCTCTCTTTCGGTGGTGGAGCCTTTTCCTCGAGATATATACAAATAGGTTCATAACGTACCATCTAAATTGGCGAAACCGCTGGTAGGGTTCACCACTGATGAGCCAAGCCCTCCCAATAATCTTTCATCGCAGTAAGGATAGTAGAAAGTGTAATGCATTAGCGAGCCATCTGTTATGTTAAGCTGAAACTATTTTAGACGCGTATGATTCTTTTTAAAAATAAAAATTCAATATTACAATACACATTCAATATTACAGAAATTCAATATTAAACTGGCGAAACCGCTGAGAGGGTTTATTACTGATGAGCCAGGCCTTCCTATTAATTTTTCATTGCATTAAGGACAGTAGATAATTGTGTAATTTTTAATAGAATCATACGCGTCTAAAATAGTTCCAATTTATCATAGTAGAAAGTATATTTTATTTTTTTAAAAGAATGCATGCCTAATGGCTTTATTTATAATAGACAACAGATGTATAAAAGGAATAAAGAAATCCAGATGACTTGGAATATTTACCCCCCATATGTATAATTTCAAACGTAGTAGTTAAATAGAGCTAACCGGGTGGTGCAATGAGATAAAGCCAGTTTGTGAGATACAAAGTACCGTTTATTTGCATATATTTTCATAATAAAGATTATTCCCTGCTTTTAAACTTTGACCTAATCAATCAAGAATCAAGGGTTTCGTTTCTTTTCTTATTTTTTATTTCTCAAGAAGCTTAGAAGTATTACTTCTATCCCATTATAACACGTGTTATAGAGGGGGTTCTGTGGAAGGATGGTCTAAACCGTTGGCTTTCGACCGCTACTACCCGGTTTCAATTCCCGCATTGAGCACTTTTTTCTTATTTAAAAAATGCTCCAATGGCCCCCGATTCTTGCAAAAGTCCAACCCCACCAGTGAGTGCAAGTAACCAAACGGGGCTCTGGCACATTTGCAAAGTGCAAAGTCGAACTGCTTTTCACATGTGTAGACATGTGGTGTACTTACAATAAAAGCAGTCGCTAACTCCCACCATGATTATCATGGCCTGTACCACGTGTACTAGGGATATGAAAAAAAAATACTTTCAAGCGTAGTAGTTAAATAGTGGTAGCAGGGTGGTCCAATGGGATGAAGCCGTTTGTAAGACACAAAGTACCGTTTATCTATATATATTTCAATATAGAGGTATGATTTAACTTGAATAAATGTGGATAGAGAGGCGATGAAATATATATCTATAGAATTGACGGTTTTCTATCTGCCAAGTAATATTTTTCTTCATTTATTGTCATCTCACACAAGCTAGATATATGTTCAAATCACTAAGCTTGAGGGATAAGTCTCTTTCAAATACATTTATTTCAAGCTTTCGGGCACAACCGCCCTTCGACAGGAAAAATTATATTAGCTACTAAAGTCGAAGGGCGGTTGTGCCCGAAAGCTTGAAATAAATGTATTTGAAAGAGACTTATCCCTCAAGCTTAGTGATTTGAACATAATATTATGGGATTGCCTATTAATTGTAAGCTAGATATATATATAATTATTAATAATAAGACTGTATCGATATATATAATTCCTTGTGATAAATATTAATTTTTTTTTGTCAGCTATATATGATATTATATATATGTGGTACATATAAATATATATATGTTGTATATATATATTTATTAAATTATAAATTTCCTTTGTAGTATAATTTGCTTAGGTTGTTTAAGGATACATAAGCATAAGCAATAGAACTCTTCCTGTTTAGATAATCAAATAAAATAAAACATGAAGGAAGATGAGTTTCTTTTTTAATAAACGCGAGCGAGCTTTCGGGCCACACGCCCTTCTACTGACTAAAAAGTTAAGAGATTCCAAAACGATGCAAGCTTATTTATATTATGGTAGGCGATATTTTAGAATATTTACTTTTTTTTCAGAAAGCTCGCTCGCGTTTATTAAAAAGAAACTCATCTTCCTTCACGCTTTATTTTATTTGATACATAAGCATGTTTGTGATATTTCAGTCGTGGTAACAATAATAAAAACAATTTAAATCATTATTTGCTAGTTTGTTTAATTGAGCTAATGAAGAATATAAAATACATAATTTGAGAAAATAAAACCTGATTTAAGGCGTGTAGAAGAAAATAAGAGATTACATATTTACATATATGGAAAATATGCCGAGGGGAAATTAATTCATAGAAGCAATGGGCGCTTCTCCCGTAAAAAAAAACGTCAGAATCTGATGCCATCTATTGACCGTCACCGCAACTAGCGGCATCGGGTCAGTGACAAAGCCACAACACCAACCCTGGCAAACTGATACGGTCAATAGATGGCGTCAGATTCTGACGTTTATTTTGACGGGAGAAGCGCCCATTACTTCTATACTCACATATCTACAGAAATATTTGAGCCGGCCAACAGGAGACAACAACAATGGGCTTTATATAGGAAAACCCGCGACATCTGGCGGTCGATTTAAACAGAGTAATTTGTTCTAGAAATTATAATTCTAAAATAATATAATTTTTATAACATATATATGGTATATATATATGTGTTATATAATCCATATTAATTTATCATTTTTAACACATCACATAATATATATAATATTATATAATTCATATTATATATATATACACCAATATTATAATGTCATATTTGACATTATATATACAACGCTATATAATGCATATTATATATATATATACCAATTATAATTTCAAATATATATATATATATATATATGATATAATTCAACTCCTTTACAAAATTATTTATATGAATAATTATATCATATTAATCCTAGAAAATTATTGATTTTTTTCCATTTAAATATATAATTGTTTATTCTATTTTTTGATATCAATAGGTTCGACTTTTTATTATCCCTAATACCCGTGGTACAGGCCATGATAATCATGGTAGGTTGTAGTTGGCGATTGGTTTTACTGTATGGAGACGCCGGTTATGTAAATTTCTATTTTTGCTTATTCAGACAGAAGATTTACATATTTGTAAATATAATTGTGTATATAGGGATGCGTTAGTTTAATAAACGTGTGTCAGTAACAATCGGGTGTTGGTGAATTATTAGTGTCATCAGGGTAGCCTTTCTGGTATTGTGGGCACTTTTGAGGAAGCATATAGGCTTCAATTCGGTTGGAGACAAGAATAAGTCTGGCAAGAAGATACAGTCAAGCTCTGCCACAACTATTTAGATAAGACCAGACATATCCAGGATGCGGCAAGATTTCCGAGCTTTGTAAGTGAGGCAGTAATCGCATCCGTAACACTGTAGGTGCTCTTCATGTCTACACATATAGAAACCAGTTCGACATTCTCATTTAGAAGCGTTTCAGATCTCCGTTTGGTAACTTCCATTCACTGGTGTGGTCACTTTATCTTTCAAATTGAACATTTTCGCAAAATGTTATTGATTCTCTATTCTGTAGAAAGGCTTTCTACTTCGAAAGCTAGAGATATTAAATATACTATTAACAGAAATTCATCTCTTTGAATGGTTTAATTTTCTTTAAAATAATACTGTCACTGAATAATTATTGTAAATACTTTGTTTATTAGTAAATTAAATTTTATTGCCATCTATCGTTAAAACTTTACACAAATAAATTTACTGGCAAGTTTTTCTTTTATTTGATGATATTTAAAAGAAACGCATTGCCAGTAAATTTATTTGTGTAAAGTTTTAACTTTGTTTATTACCATCATAAATACGGAGGGTGTTTCCTTTCAAATGAAACGATTTTCGAGCGCTCGAGTTTTGCACGTGCAGGCATGCTGCACACGACACTGGTTCCAATAGATCTAGAATCTTCTGGAGAATTCATTTTCATCAGGTATCATGATTTTTGCAACATGGGGGGAGAGAGACTAACGCTCCAAGTCGAACAAACAATTCGGACCCTTTCCAAAGAAGGAAACAGTTATAGCGTCATAGTGAAAAAGCTAAAAGCAGAAGGACTAGATGTTGGCAAAGCTACAATATGTAGGGTAGTAAATGGCATCGGAAAGAAAAGGGAAGCTGAATCCAATGGGCAAAAATTTCAAGTCGATCGACCACGTCCGGTGCGGACCCCCGCCACGGTTTCCAAGGTAAAGCGGCTAGCAACTACTGAAAATCCACCATCTCAGCGCCAACTTTCCAGAATGTGTGGAACATCGCTAAAAACGATAAATAACATCATTCACAAAGATTTGGAACTGGATACCCGACGAAAAGGCAAGGTTCACAAGCTCACCCCTTTCCACATGAAAAACCGTGCAACGAATGCCCGGAAGCTCTACGAGGAACACCTGGCCGGTTCCAGATCGGAATATACTGCAACATTGGACGAAGCATGGATGTATGTGACGTATTGCAATGGAATCCGGAAGATCTGTTACATCAAAAGAGGCAATCAGGTCCCGGATAATTGGGTTCACCAATGCTCCGAAACTTTCCCTAAAGGTTTCATGGTTGTCGGGGTAATGACTGGCCGTGGAGTCCTTCCGCTCATAAAGGTTCCATCGAAGGTGAAGGTGAACTCAGAATTCTATATAGAATGCGTTCTGAAACCTGTCATCGAACAACTGAAGGACCTTTACCCAGGGGAAATGGACAAAGTGTTCCTTCATCACGACAAAGCCTCTTCCCATACCTCCAACAAAACCCAACAGTTCCTACAAGAAATGAAGGACACCCTAGGCCTAAATTTTATCAGGAACTCGGACATTCCAGTGAAGTCTCCCGACGCCAGCCCACTGGATTTTTACGGGTTCGGTATGTTGAAACAACGGCTCTTCAACCGACGTCTTAAAACTGAGGCCGGACTTTGGAAAGCCGCACAAGAGGAGTGGTCGAATGTTTCGCTCTCCAAAGTCAAGGAAGTGTTCGCAGCTTGGAAAGTCCGATGCAGGGAGATAGCCAAGAAGAAGGGGAAGCACATAGAACACATGAAAAAAATTCACGTTCGAAAAATAAAGTTCTAACGGACGTTTGAAATCGTTTCATTTGAAAGGAAACACCCTCTGTATTTAGCTACGTCATTAT
Organism: Cordylochernes scorpioides; assembly: GCA_030710605.1. Lineage (NCBI taxonomy): Eukaryota > Metazoa > Arthropoda > Arachnida > Pseudoscorpiones > Chernetidae > Cordylochernes > Cordylochernes scorpioides. The sequence goes on from CP092868.1 coordinate 29,638,374, forward strand.
CCCTTACCATTATTATTATTACCAGTTGCAAACAAGACACGCTATATCCGATCTGGATAATTGCGGGTGAAACTATTTACAATAATTCATATTGTAGTAGAGTAGGTAACATAATTACCAAAAAGAAAATAAACAATTAAGAAAAAAGAGCATTGAATAAACATATACATTAAACAAATAAGCAACAACATAAGTAGATAGAAGAAACCACAAGGTAGGTATTTACAGTATGTTAAGCAAACATAAGGAGTTCCTTACCATGCTGGTAGATTCTCACTGGAACCGGCCTGGAAATGGAAGAGCTGACAAAGCTGCCAAAATGGCCGCTAAATCAGACATTCCTCCATATTTTATAGAACTACCAAAGACGCTTGCGAGAAAACGGAGCAAACAATTTGTCCACCAATTATGGACCGATATATTCATCTCTGACCCATCAACTCGAGACCTGATAAAATTATCACCCACTCCCGGCCATCCTAAAAGGCTCCTCAGAAATATACATCTAGGAACATCAACCATGACATCAGGACATGGATATGTTTAAGCCGACATGGCCATAACTAAACAATTCCATGATCCAACATGTCCATACTGCCAAGAGGAAGATCAAACCGTAGAGCATGTGCTCTTCAGTTACCCAGCATTTAAACTACAGCGATTCCAAACGGCTACACTTATTGGACTGCCCTCATTCAATGACACTGTCGTATTGGATCTACCAAGAAACAAACCGGCCTGGAAAAACTTGGTGAACTGGTTCACTAAGGCTACCAAGACAGACTCCTAAACTGTAGGACAGCCCGGGTAGTTGGTGATCTATGGATACGTTCCAGGAGTCTGGGTTACCTTTATGTTACTACTTCTCACTGATAAAATTATCATCACATTTTGCATTATATAGATTTAATTAATAAATTATTTTTTACTTATATTTTCTGGAATAATTTTCTTCTCTGCCGTGACAATACTCTTGTTTACTTCTGTAAATAGAAATTTTCATTGTTGGTTACATTACAAAATTCATTGTTGAATATACCAAGATAAATTGCTTATTGGAGTTTTTGAAGTTTTAATGATTAACCACCATGATTATCATGGCCTATATACCACGTGTACTAGGGATAATAATAAACAATATAAACCTGGTAATGCGCTTCTTTAAAATATCATGAAATATTATCTCTACAGTTATATATCTCTATCTATTTGTATATCTCTACCTGTAGAGATAATATTTGATGATATTTAAAAGAAACGCATTGCCAGTAAATTTATTCGTGTAAAATTTTAACGATAGATGGCAATTAAATTTAATTTACTAATATAAACCTGATTACTTATAGAAAAATATATTGTAGCAGATGATTATGATGAAATATTATATCATTTCTATACAACCTATCCCCCGATTTACACGGTACTTGTTTTACACGTTTTGGCTTTTACACGGTTTTCCAAATAAGTTTTTTTTTTTTTTTTTTTTTTTTTTTTTTTTTTTTTATCGCACTATACTAAATGCTACTGTGATTGAACACATGCGCTGTGTACACATCTCACGAGGAATCCCGAGCTTATGTGCTGACTACATATTTTAACCTGTCAATGCATTTTTTTTTTTCTGTGTACATCTATCCCCCCATTCAAACGTTTTTCTCAGGAACGTATCTACCGTGTAAATCGGGGGATAGGTGTATAGTAAATTGTGACCATCAGAAATTTCAAACTATATAACGTGACAAATTAGTATGAGGAAATTAATAGAAATGTCTTCATTAATTTTAATTATAGGGGGAATAATCTTCCTTAATGAATATTTCTACATAATGAGGATAATATATAAATATTTGAAATTATTAATTAGTCAACACGACCTATGGAATTGATGGATATCTTTCAAATTCTTAGAAATAAAATTGTGAAAATATTTTGAGGTTTTCTCAACATAACACTGTAAAAATATATGTAAACCTAAATAAAGATTAACGTGATACTCCTGTGGAAAGACTGACAGGTCCGAAAGCTAGAGAATAAAAAATTTGAGCAAGAAACTTAACCCTGAAGACTTTATTTTCTTTATAATAAATAAAGATTACCTTGGATTGTCAGAGTTGAACATTTTCAGCCGTTTCGTCAAATTCGGCTCTCAGATCGCTCTATTTTTTAAAAATATTTATTTATCAACCAAGAGCGATATTGAAATATTTGCGCCTAATATATAGGAAACAAACAAAAGACAAACAAATTAGAACTTAGAATTAAATATTTACAAATTTACATGTATATTATTCTACAGAGTTCATAAAATTTATATAGACAAAGTGGCTGAGGTAAAAGAGTTAGATCATTTAAATCAGGGAACAATCGATGTCTCACTTCTGTAAAGTTCGGACAGTCATAGATAAGGTGAAGAGCAGTTTGTTCAGTTTCTCCGCAGGAACAATTTGGTGGTTCTGATAGTTTTATGTAAGTATATCGCTATCATTGTTAGATAATTCTTATTCATAATTACCAACATTAATATTCTCAGTACATTCTTACATATTACGATGTACTAGTGCGCCATCTATTATCAAATCACGAAACTATTTTAGACACGTAAATATTCTTTTTTAAAATTAAACAATTTCTACTACCCTTACTGCAATCAAAAAGTTTATGTCCATAGTTCATCTGAAATACCCATTCGAAGAGTTAAGCATCAGTATCACTATATTAAGGGCAGTAAGGGCAGTAGAAATCTGTTGTTGTTGTCTGTCCAAAGAAGAATTTCAGATGTCTCCATGCATCTCCATCACAGCAGCAGCAATATCCACTATCTTGGGTGTGTAAAGCTGCTGCTCTGGGTCTAAGTCAATTTTCTGCAAGGCTGCGGCCATTGCTGGACATGTGAATATGTGAGTAGGTATTAGTTCCAGTATAAATTTGTATTATGTATAAAAGAAACATTCGTGCTTTTAAATCCTTTCATTTTATATGTATAGATGGCACGTTATTGCTTTGTGATAAAAATAATTGTAAATAAAGCAAATTTTACTTGATAGAATGTTCTAGACTTGTCTAGACATTTCGCGACTTTTCTAGAACATTCGACCACACTATATAAGCCATCCTTTGTATGCTTCCAGGGAAGATAAAAGAAAGGCAGATGAGGTTTAACACCTGTCTTTTTTATCTTCATTGGCCTGGGGAATCTAACCTTTTTTTTTGGACATTCTTGGTGGCGTGTAGCATCTTGGTACTTTGCTATAGTGCATTGAGGATTGTCTGCTTGCTACATCCATTTTTGGGCTCAAAAATCATATACTTTGGTTAGTAACCTGTAAACCATATTCTCTTGTATGCTTCCATCAATGCTGTTCTAACTCTAAACTCTGTTCTTTTTTAATTATTTAATTATAATTAATTCCTAATCTTTTGATGCCTTTATTGTTTAAGCTCAAAACTTACTGGTAAGTAAAAGGCTCGCGAATTTATCAAACTCTATTTTATTTTCTCCACTCGTTCAAGAAACGCTGCAAATATTTACAACTGAAATTTAGACTACGACATATATATATATGTTATATTAAAATATTATTTTATTTAAAATTATATTTCATACATTCAAATACTCTGCTAAATCGACCGCCAGAGGTCACGCTTCCCTTATGAAAACTTATTATTGTTGTTTCTCGATGGCCGGCTCAAACCTTTTCTACATTATGTAAATAAGTTTTTCATTTTTTTATTCTTACGCCTTAAGCCAGGCAGTACTTTTATCAAATAGTTTTTATATATATTCCTTCAGCTCAATTAAAACAATTAATGATTTGAACTATTTTTAGTATTATTACCACGACTGCAAATCAGTATCATAATAATCAAACAACCAACTCAACATACCAAAATCAGCAGAATATATATTAAACGTACCTAATAAACTCGATATAAAAGTTGAAGTTTGGCAACGTATAAATCAATTGAATCGATCATTTTAAAACTTCCAACTTTTTATTTGATTCTTTGATTCCTCCTTCATTTATAGAATTGTGTTATTTTCCATTCTTTAAAATATTTGTTCTTTTGACTTTAACGTTTATTTTATTCGTTCTTTTTTACAAAAATTAGCTTCAAATTTGTGTATACCACTTTTTTTCTTTATAGAATTTATTTTAGAGATGTTTTTACAAAGTTTTTATACTATCTAATTCTCTTATTTAATGCTTAAATGATGTACTTTTTACCTTTGAATCTCTGAAAATTGTACAATTCATTTAGGTTTCTTTATGTTTTATTGCAAATGCGTCATTATAGCGTTGTTTAGAAATCATTCATTATAAATAAGTGAGAATATTTTCTCTAAATTATAATCTTCTTTAAGTAAATAAGTCCAAGTCAAAAATTTAAAAAAGTCCAAAAAGTCTAGGAACAACGACAACAAAAGAACAATTTTCTACTGCCCTTACTGCAATTACAAAATAATGGAAGAGCCTTGCTCATCGGTGGTGAACCCTCCCAGCGGTTTTGTAAGTTTAATCTACCATACCGCTCTGTAATATTGTATTATACTGTTTTGCTTTTATACTGATACTGAAGCTGACTTCTTGGAAAAAAAGGTATTTTATATGAACTATGAACATGAGCTTTGATATATAACAGTATAAATACATATAATTATAAATATATAATATGCTTCGAGCATATATATTTCTCTTCTGCAAACATAAAAAAATAATGTATTAAAATACTTCTGTTTGTTGTTTGCGGAAGGGCAACGACCGAAGCATGTTATATATTTATTATTATATGTATTTATACTGTCAACACAAAGCTTATATCCATAGTTGATTCAGAATACATTTTCCAATCGTTTTTATCTTCAGTATCAATATTTATTTATTTATATCAATTTAAAGCGCTATGTCCCCCTAGGGACACTTACGCTGTCATACATGTATGTCTTTACATTTGTCTATACATATATATTTACAATAATTGTAAGTCATGAAGGATAGTCATATGATATTAACAAGGAGAAAGAGAAAAAAACGAGAAAAAGAACTGTGTACAAAAGAAATGAATGTCTGGCAATATATCTACAATCAACATAATATATTCAGTATCAATATAAAAACAAAACTACCCAATACAATATAGCAGAGCAGTATGGTAGATTAAACTGGTAAAACCGCTGGGAGGGTTCACTACTAAGGATCCAGGCCTTCCCATTATTTTATCATTTCAATAAAGGCAATAGAAAATTGTTTAATTTAAAAAAGAAACATACGCATTGGAATAGCTCCGATTTCTTATAACAAATGGCGTGATAATGAGCTCATCATATATAACTCTCATGTGAAAATTAATTTAAAAAATAATTATTTTCATAATCAAATGAAGCAAGGATAGTGGTCATTGCGACTGCTGCGATAGAGATGCATGGGGACATCTGAGGCTCTTCATTGGACACGATAACAACGACAACAAATGAAGCAAATATTTGGGAGATTATATATGGTAAAACTTACACCCGAAAAGAAGATTTATATATAATTTATATAGAGTATAGGTAGAATGGAATAAAAAATAATCGTAAAGTGATTTTTTTCTTTTATAAAAGCAATTTAATGGATATAATTGTGAATTCCACAAAGATATTTATTCTAAACTACAGTATTATTTTTCTACATTAACCCTCAATCTATTTGTCAATTTCAGATTTTTCTAAGAAGATATTTGTAAATGTATTCAATAATAGAAGGAGAGATAGAATTTTAGATAAATGTTATATATTTATAGTTCTCCAATATTTCCTAATTTAATATATATTCGTAAAGATTGAACAATTCATATATCAAATATAAATAAACCATATATATTGGATTTGATTATTTTTATTACTATCAATATAATATCTAAATTCGAAACTATTTTAAACGCGTATGATTCTTTTTGAAATTAAACAATTTCTACTGCCCTTACTGCAATGGAAAAATTAATGGGAGGGCCTGACTCATCATTGGTGAACCCTCCCAGCGGTTTCACCAGTTTAATCTACCATACCGCTGTTATAATGCATTTTTGGAACTTCCTTTTATAGTGATACTGTTTCTGGACTCTTGGAATGGGTATTTTAGAAGAACTATGGACATAAGCTTTGAGGACAGTAGAATTATATATAATTATAAATATATAATATGCTTCGAGAAAGCCCATTGCAGTAAGGGCAGTAGAAATTGTTTAATTTCAAAAAGAATCTTACGCGTTTAAAATAGTTTCGAATTTTGATAACAGATGGCGCGCTAGTGCATCATATTACAAATATAATATCTATTGTAATTTTTAAATCTTTTAGATATTAAAAAAATGTCACAGGTTTCTGGAGATGTGTTTTTTTATGAACGTAATCTCTAGCTTTCAAACATCTCTGCCCTTCTACAAGAGCCCCTAGAAACATATTTATATGTTTCTATGAAATCCTGTAGAAGAACATATATTCATTTTTACAAAAAAAAATAAAAATAAAAAATCTCTCTTTTCCCATCAGTTGCTGAATCATTCTCGCTTTATCTAATATTCTTATTTAAACAACAGCTGTCTTTCTTTTATTTTCCCTGGCCTGGGGAATCTAACCTTTTTTAACAGCCTTGGTTGCGTGCAGCACCTTGGTACTTTGATATTGTGCATTGCGGCTTGTCTGATTGCTACACCTTTTGGGTTTAAAAAATCATATACTTTAATCATTGCGGTATATCTGCTCTTCACGGTCACCCCTGGGCTCAACACCATTGAACCCGTCTCTGCCACGCCCTGAACTCCGCGGATCACCACCCTGCCCCCCGGTCCTCCTCTACATCCTGGCTCTCCTGGCCTCACCTGGCGATGATCCCCTGGCCACCCATCCCCAGGCCCCTCCAACTGTGCTTTGTATATATTCCGCTTTATGCGTCCATCGGGGCTCAAAATCATTCATTTTGGTTAGCAGCCCCGTAAAATAAAGATATTTTCTCTCTGTAGAAGGGCAGAGATGTTTGAAAGCTTGAGATTACGTTTAATGAAGATAAATAAACACATCTCCAGAAACCTGTGACATTTGTTTGATTGAATATAATATTTCTTAAAAAGCAGCCGTTTATTCCTCTTTACTCATATATATATATATTTTAAAAATAAGGCCTATTTTGGATTTAAATACGATTATTTATTTACCGATAATTCGATGGATCAATCTTCCATCTTTTACGAGGTGTTTTGCAGTGAAGCACAACATATATACAAAAACACCTCGTAAAAGATGGAAGATTGATCCATCGAAATATCGGTAAATAAATAATCGTATTTAAATCCAAAATAGGCCTTATTTTTAAAATATAAATGTATTATGGATTGCTCTATATTCAGAATATATATATATTTAATTAAAAAGGCATATATTGGATCAAAATATCATTTATTTTATCAATATTTTTATTATTATATCAATATTTACCAATAATTAACACAAAGCAATAACGCACCATCTATATATATAAAATGAAAGGATTTTAAAACCACGAATGTTTCTTTTATACATAATACAAACTTCTACTGTTTTTGTTCAACTTATATGTTCTACTTTTTTTAACCTGAATTAAAATATTTAAGAAATATTTTAATGTAATTCTACTGTCCTATAACCTTATGTCCATAGTTTTCTTGAATACCATTTCTGAGATTCCACCCTTCAGTGCTGCGTATATAAGCAGAATCGACTAATATAGTATTAGAGCTCTGAGAAGCGGTCTGGTGGATTAAATTGGCGAAACCGCTGGGAGGGTTCACCACTGATGAGCCGAGCCCTCCCAATATATTTTTTCATCGCAGTAAGGGCAGTAGAAGTTTATATTATGTATAAAAGAAACAATCGTGCTTTTAAATCCTTTCATTTTATAAATATATATGTATGTTATTAGGTTATATGTGATAACATTTGAGAATAATAACTAAACATCTCAACTCGAAATATGAACATTTACTGTTTAAAACTTTTTATTTTTAGAATTCCTGGAAAAGGATAATTGGTGCGTCACCCTGTGAACTGATTGGAATTGGCCGAGGAACCCTATTGGTTGGAACTCAACTAATCCTCCTCATTCTTCAACCTCCCAAAATAGATCGTCTGCAATCAATTAATTCCCAATTAATTTCTTTCTCCCTCAAATTAAATGTTCATTTGTTTTTTAATACAATCAATATACCTTATTGAAAGCAAATTCCTTTCTAAAGCAACCTCTTTTTTTGAAACATAACAGCCATTTTTTAATTTTAGACAAATTCTGTTTAGCATAGTTTTAATTGTGAATAATTCTCTAATATCTTGCATATTTTCATTCTAAAATATTCCTTAAAACTTTCTTCAATCTGTAAATTGTTTTTCTCAAATATACACAATATTTTACACAATTTGATTTCATTTAACTAAATTTGCATACCAACCCTTTGTACATATTTCAATTGTGTTGATATTTTCTCTTTTATCATCTAACTAACTTGCATACTAAGTCTTGTACATATTTCAAATGAATCTTTCTTTTCTTTCTATGTTTAGTTTAACTTTAAAGTGCAAGTGTCCCTAGTGAGACATAGCGCTCTAAGTCAAATTATAATAAAAATATGAAGCATTCTTTAAAAAACGACATCCTAAAGGTAGTTCTTTTCGATTCTATCAGTTGGCCACTTTTTTTCGCTCTCAAAATGAAATTTTTGAAAGTGATTCACCTGCAGAAAGCGACTTTTAAAATATTATTTTTAATTTTCTTTTTTTTTCAATATTGACTGTGTTAATCTATGTCAGCATTCTGTCTTTGAAGTTTTGCGTTAATTTTACATACCTCCCCAAAGTATCCAACCTCTATTAAGAGTCCAATTTTGATCTATTTTTTGGTCAATTTTGAGGAGGTTTGTCTGTAATTATATTTTCTTGTTTCTTTAAATTAAGATACTTCGGCCAGTAAATTATTTTCAAGAAATATGAATGCCGGCCAGGCAGCCTCTATCTTTACGATATATTTTCTTGATTACTTGCTCATGCACGATGTTAGTGTAAGTATGCTGGTGTCCTTAAAGTAAACAATTAAAATCATATTTATTTCATTTTAAAGGGTCGTTAGGTCTCTTCAAAAGATTTATTAACACATACAGTAAGAGGCGTGTCATTATGAAAACTGTCTAAAGGTTATAAAGACACATACAGAAACCTACAATACTAAAACCTATTTTAATACCCTTTTAACTTTTACTACGTGAGTACATCTTCGCAAGGCAACAATTTAGTTGAATCATACAATTCTATAATTGATAATTATGTGAGAGAAGTCCGACCACACTAGTCTCCCTGGACCTTTGGAATATTTGACCAAATTCTGGTCCAAGGTGACTAACGTGGCAACGGCATCAATTTTCCAATGTCCTCCAACGACGACAACATTAATAATTATGACACAGTTGTGTGTCTACATACATTAGCATATTGCAAGTTTTTTTCAACTCGTTCACTGCCATACACGCTAGAGCATGTTATTAGTCATTGCCCTAACTCGAGAAGTATATTTATCCAAGGTGCCGTTTCACCCTGTTTTTTATCTAATAAATAAAAGATTGTCTATACAGAAACGTCAAAATAACAGTCATTTGAAACTAGGTAACACTAGTTATTACCCCTTCTACTATCAAAAATACATTCATAGACAAAGGTTAAGGATGCTGTGTACCTTTCAGCATGTATATCGGGATTATGACAATAACTCTGAAAAATATTACAGTGGCCTTTATTGAAGACACGAGATAACCAAGTGTGAACAAAATTGTCTATGTTTCCTTCAAAAGCAGATGACCGGCGACATCAAAGACTTTTCACTTCCTTAAGTTTTGTCCATGAGTTTAGTTCAAATTAAATGCAGAATGAACCAGAAGAATGGATTTTGTGCCTCAGATCACACACAATATTGTTATAAGCTCCTGAGAAAAAGCTTAAAATCACACGCAGCGCATGAGTGGTCTCTGAGGAAAGGCTTAAAATCACACGCTAGCGCATGAGTGGTCTCTGAGGAAAGGCTTAAAATCACACGCTAGCGTATGAATGGTCTTTGAGGAAAGGCTTAAAATCACACGCTAGCGCATGAGTGGTCTCTGAGGAAAGGCTTAAAATCACACGCTAGCGCATGAGTGGCCTCTGAGGAAAGGCTTAAAATCACACGCTAGCGCATGAGTGGTCTCTGAGGAAAGGCTTAAAATCACTTGTTAGCGCATGAGTGTTCTCTGAGGAAAGGCTTAAAATCACACGCTAGCGAATGAGTGGTCTCTGAGGAAAGGCTTAAAACCACACGCTAGCGCATGATTGGTCTCTGGGGAAAGGCTTATAATCACACGCTAGCGCATGAGTGGTATCTGAAGAAAGGCTTAAAATCACACGCTAGCGCATGAGTGGTCTCTGAGGAAAGGCTTAAAATCACACGCTAGCGAATGAGTGGTCTCTGAGGAATGGCTTAAAACCACACGCTAGCGCATGATTGGTCTCTGGGGAAAGGCTTAAAATCACACTCTAGCGTATGAGTGGTCTCTGAGGAAAGGCTTAAAATCACACGCTAGCGTATGAGTGGTCTCTGAGGAAAGGCTTAAAATCACACGTTAGCGCATGAGTGGTCTCTGAGAAAAGGCTTAAAATCACATGTTAGCGCATGAGTGGTCTCTGAGAAAAAGCTTAAAATAACACGCTAGCGTATGAGTGGTCTCTGAGGAAAGGCTTAAAATCACACGTTAGCGCATGAGTGGTCTCTGATGAAAGGCTTAAAATCACACGCTAGCGCATGAGTGGTCTCTCAGGAAAGGCTTGATATCACACGCTAGCGCATGAGTAGTCTCTGAGGAAAGGCTTAAAATCACACGCTAGCGCATGAGTGGTCTCTGAGGAAAGGCTTAAAATCACACGCCCTAATGTTTATTATTTTTTTTTTTTTTGAAGATCAATTGTTGATTGGAAGTTGGTTTGGAAAATATACAGCTACACATCAACCAATTATCTATTTAATTCCTGAGGTTTCAGTGACTCACTGTCATCAGGGGAATGAGTGACAGCAAGCCACGTCGGGAATTAAATTTAAAAAATGGTTGATTTAGCTAAATATTTTCCAACTGATGGTTCGCTACTTATGAGCCAGGCTCTCCCAACTTTCTACTGTCCTTTCTGCAAAGAAAAAATATTTGGAATGCCTGGCTCATCAGTAGAAAACCTTCTCAACTTACTTTATTGAATGGGATTCCAGTACTTATAGTTTGACTTATGTTCACCACTTATGAGCCAGGCTCTCCCAACTTTCTATTGTCCTTTCTGCAAAGAAAAAATATTAAGAGGGCCTGGCTCATCAGTAGAAACCCTCCCAACAGTTTCACTTATGTTCACTACTTATGAGCCAGGCTCTCCCAGCTTTCTACTGTCCTTTCTGCAAAGAAAAATATTTGGAGGGCCTGGTTCATCATTAAAAAACCCTCCCAACAGTTTCACTTATGTTCACCACTTATGAGCCAGGCTCTCCCAACTTTCTACTGTCCTTTCTGCAAAGAAATATATTTGGAGGGCCTGGCTCATCAGTAAAAACCCCTCCCAACAGTTTCACTTATGTTCACTACTTATGAGCCAGGCACTCCCAACTTTCTACTGTCCTTTCTGCAAAGAAAAATATTTGGAGGGCCTGGTTCATCAATAGAAAACCCTCCCAACAGTTTCACTTATGTTCACCATTTATGAGCCAGGCTCTCTCAGCTTTCTACTGTCCTTTCTGCAAAGAAAAAATATTGGGAGGGCCTGGCTCATCAGTCGAAAACCCTCCCAACAGTTTCACTTATGTTCACTACTTATGAGACAGGCTCTCCCAGCTTTCTACTGTCCTTTCTGCAAAGAAAAAATATTGGGAGGGCCTGGCTCATCAGTAAAAAACCCTCCCAACAGTTTCACTTATGTTCATCACTTATGAGCCAGGCTCTCTCAGCTTTCTACTGTCCTTTCTGCAAAGAAAAAATATTGGGAGGGCCTGGCTCATCAGTAGAAAACCCTCCCAACAGTTTCACTTATGTTCACCACTTATGAGCCAGGCTCTCCCAACTTTCTACTGTCCTTTCTGCAAAGAAAAAATATTGGGAGGGCCTGGTTCATTATTAGAAAACCCTCCCAACAGTTTCACTTATGTTCACCACTTATGAGCCAGGCACTCCCAGCTTTCTACTGTCTTTTCTGCAAAGAAAAATTATTTGGAAGGCCTGGCTCATCAATAGAGAACCCTCCCAGCAGTTTCATCAACGGTTCACTACTTATGAGTCAAGTTCTCTTAGTTCTTCATTGCACATATACACAGAAAGAACAGTATAAACTTGTTTTATATATCAAATAATGCGCTAAATAATGCCAAATTTCTTCTACAGATGACGTTCTATATCATTATATTTATTTAATTATTATTAAATTATAATAATTCTTGGTTTCTCAGGAAACCTTTGGGACCAAAAGTTTTTTAGTCGTAGAGGTACAGTCTGCTCCACGATGAAGAGGGCCAACAGCGCAAAACGCGTTCTTGGATAGCTTTTCTTGATTTATCAAGAAAATGGGTTGGCTAAATATCAGGAAACAGGTTAAATCAACGTTTAGTTGGTTTTTGTTCCACTAGATAGCGCTCTGCTATCTAAAAAGCACATGTGTTCGTGGTCAGGATATACCTTCTTTTTTTATTCAATTATATATAAAAATTATAATTAAAATGAAAATTTCAATTAAAAAGAGAACTATGATGGGATGATATTGCTATAAATAAACCCCTCAGATAGTTTGTATCCATCACTATGTAGAATATTAAGTAGTCAATTTGCATAACAAAGTAACAAAAAATATGGCCGAAATTAAAGTGTAAAAAAACTATTTTCCTTCCAAAGTTACTTCTATAGATATACTATCCATCTATTTCTTTGGTAAACAATGTTTTTTTATAAACCCTCAGAAAGTTTAGATTTGCATAACCTAAAAAGAGTTCGAAACATGGAAGATTTTTCTTTAAGTTTTTCTGTCCTTAGTAGAAAGAGTTTTCTATGCATTGATTGAGTTTGTATTTAGTCTATTTTTTATTCGCTACATACTTTTGATTTTATCTATCTTATATGCATATATTGTTGATATATATACAGGTTTATACAATAATATATATTTTAATTAAAAAGGCATATATTAGATCAAAAATCATTTTATTTACCAATATTTCAGTTGGCTGAACGCCAACCTTTATCAAGGTGTTATAACATATTTAATATGTGAAATATTGGTAAAATAAATGTTTTTTGATCCAATATATATTTTTTTAATTAAAGATTTATTTATGGATTGCTCTATTTTCAAAACAATAATATATTTAAAATTATTCTTCAATATACTGTATATATACAGTTAAACCTGTATATAGCGCCTCCCTCTAAATAGAGCCTTTCTCTCAATAGCGCCCGATTTTAAACATTAAAATGTAAACATTTTACATTAAAAGTGACCTGTCTATAGCACCCCCACTCTATAGCACCCTATTTTGGTGAGACCCAAGAGGGGGGGGGTGCTATAGACAGGTTTAACTGTATATTAATTTATTCATAATATAATCAGAATTGTTCAAATTATATTTAGTTTTATTTTAAAAATATATTTTAATATATACACTAGATCTTGGATAATCCTAACATCTTAATTCTAATATTTATCTTGGTCCCTAGAATTTCCGTTTTTAATTCAAATATTTGAATGATTCGATTTTTTTTTATTCCTTGGCCTTCGAATTATCCAGGTTCGGCTGTATATTCAAATATATAGATATTTAAAATTATCATTTTACTCTAACTATTTAAAATAATAATAGAAAATGTTTTTTATATTTTAAAAATCATATTCACATAAATAGGTTTAGTCTTTATTTTCATAGTAAATAAAAAAATATCAATAAAATAATATATATATAAATAGATAATAAAAGGCATATATTTGATTTATTTTTAAAAAAACTGATTTGTCAATATTTCGGTTGGCTGAACGCCAAACTTTGCCAAGGGATTAAAACGTATTTTATATATTTTGTATAAATATATATAGAATATCTATACAAATATAATACGGTATAATACGTTGACAAAGTTTGGCATTCAGCCAACCGGAATTTTGGCAAATACATCTTTTTAATTAATCCAATATATATGCCTTTCATTATCTGAAGATTTAAATATGGATTTCTCTCTATTTTCATATCGGTATTGCTATATACATTGAATAATATATTGTTATTATATATTGTATGTTTTTTATTTATTTGCCTCAGTTTACAGGTGTTACATTCGAGTCACCTTGTTCAGACTACTTACATATGATGAGTTGGTGGAGTAGAGATGACAGATCTTGCAGCTGTTGGAGTTCCTAACTAAGTGTCAGGATGTCGTGGATTGATATCTCCTTTGTTCTGAATAATATCTTGTATAGTAGGATTAGTTGAATTTTGTAGTTGAAGGTTTAATATCTTGATAGAAATTTGCTACATATCTTCTAGATCGAGTTGGTTTAAGTCTTCAGTATCTTGTTTGATAGGTTGAATGGATCTCCTATACTTGTCCGAAAGAAGATTGTTGTATATGTATTAATTAATTGTTACTACAGAGTGTGTATAAGCTCACAGGTAAATAGGCGCTAACCGAAAAAAGGTTCCTTTGTTCAATATTAGTTTCCCTTTTATATTTTGTTCTCTCTCTTGTAAATCTATAAATATAATGTTTTTATACAATACTAGCGGATGTACCCGGCTTCGCCCGGGCTTTACCCGAGTAAAGGTTTGTCTAACGAACATTTGTTAAAACAATTCTCTATAAACTTATTTAAAAAATAATAGATATATTTTGATAATTTGAAACTCGTAAATTTGAATCTCTCGATAAAGTGAACATTTTTTCCCGGTCCCTTGAAAAATACTCGATAAGTTGAATAAAATCAATATTAATTGGTTCCCTCGGTAATTGGAAGTTAAAGGAATAGTATCTTGCCTTGGAATTGTATCATTATTCTTGTCTCAAATAAATTGCCGTGTCATCCTGAATTTTGTCTTTCCTAATTTTCTACATTACAAAATCATCGTTTTATCCAGTGAACATTTTTTCCCGGTCCCTTGAAAAATACTCGATAACTAACTTTGACTTGTGCGCAATTAATAGGTAGAAAATCTTACTTTTGATAAATAATCTTTAAGATAATAAACTTAGTGATAATAAAACTTATAGATAAAAAACTTGTTAACATCGTCGCAATGGGGGCGCTGCTTGCGAATTAAATCTGCAAATAACTTTAAGGATATTCAAGATATTCAAGAAATTATTTTTCAGAAACCTTCCCAGTACTATACTAAATAACTTCCCAAAGTTTCATGGCGTTCCAATGAGTGGTTTGGTCAGGCATAAAAGACTCACTCACACACACATACATTCATTTATATATATATATAGATAGATAGTGCGGCCTATGATTGTAGAATTACATTTGAAAATATCCCGCATGTGTTTATTTTGAACGAAAAATCGAAATTTATTCTAAGGAGAAATAACGATTATTTCTAACCTTAGGGATGAAGTATGAAAGAATGAATTGTGATGTATGATGGGATTTCCTATCCCTGGACACTTTATTTTTCCGTTTATCATTACTCTTCACAATTTATCCTTTCATACTTCATCCCTAAGGTTAGAAATAACCGTTATTTCTCCTTAAAATGAAAATTTCGATTTTTCGTTCAAAAGAAACACATGCGGGATATTTTCAAATGCGTTCTACAAATATAATGTTTAATTAATAATATTTTTGGAATCAGTTTCATTAAAAGTTCTAAGCAAAGTCAACACAGATTCTTATAAATGTGTTTATTTTTGTCTGTGGTTGTAATATATTTGCACCAAAATGGAGTAGTCCTATGTTATTATCGGAGGGATATACAATGGTAGATGGAGTCTTTTGTTTACTTATGTTGATTAACCAGGCTGTTGTTGTATTTATTGTCTTATCCTTTAAGAGGAAGAGAGCTGTGCTGGAAATAAACAAAAATATTTATCAACTATCCACAATTACTAAAGCCTTTCTCTATAGCGGCGTTTTTTAAGCCTATTTATATATTATTCAAAATCGTAGATCATAGAGAGATTAATAATAAAACGTTTATATCATCTTATTCTAATTATTTTTAATACAGCCTTATCTCCCTATTTATTGATCATATAAGGTTGTCCCTGGTTCAAATTCACATAAATAGGTACCGCTCAGCAAGAGCAACCTAGTTCATGATAATTGAACAATGAATAATATGTGAAAGTTATTCACATATTAAACAAATTTCAACGCGGGATTTAATCCCGGTTCATGACTGTCGGGAATCGAGCGTGTTACCCTCTCATCCACCGTCTTATGAGGTTGTCCCAAAAGTTCGTAAACACCTGCAACAAATTTCAAATTTCTTGAAACGTTGTTTTTCTTTTTACTTGGCGAATAATATTATTATGGCGAACATATAATAATACAAAGACATTATACATAACAGCAAATAATATTGGTATTTCAAATTTTTGAAAATGTTTACGAACTTTTGGGATAACCTTGTACCTTGTAGATAGTATTCGTTGTTTACGCTAAGCGATTAGATTCAAAAAAAATTGATTTATAGGGAAAAAATGGATCCTGTTAGACAATAATACTCGACCTCACAAGACACTTTGGGTTTTTCAATATTTGATGAAGAATGAAACCCTCGAACATCTTCACCCTTCCTATTCCCCTGAACTATCTCCCTCTTGAATTTTTTCTTTCCTAAGATAAAATCTTTCTTGAATAGTAAACATTTTGATGTTGTAAGTGCAATTATAGAAATTACGAAGAAAATTTTAATAGCAATACAGAATAATGATTTTTTCTATGTTATGAGCAGTTGAAAAAAAAAGGATGGAAACGTTGTTTTGTAACGAAAGAATCATACATTGAAGAAAGTTAGCTGTTATATTTGTAACTACTATAATAAATTTTTGGCAACCTTGTCTCTCCCACTTGATGTTCACACCTTGTATTTATTGTAAAACGATGATATATATATATCATATATTCACAATTCATCATTTCATACTTCATCCCTAAGGTTAGAAATAATCGTTATTTCTCCTTAAAATAAATTCCGATTTTTCGTTCAAAAGAAACATTTTCGGTAAAATTGTCAAATTTCGTTATACAATTATAAGCCGCATTATATTGTATTATATCATACACTGCGTGACATTGAAAATGGAACACCAAGAAATAGTGGCCAGAAAATTATGCAAATTTCAGGGTAGACGCGCCTAACCGAGTTATGCAAATGATGTAAAATGCGCAGCTCTCGTGCGCACATGGAGTAAGATATAAGGGAAGGAACTTGCAGAAAGGACAGTATTCGTGTCGTTATTTCTTCAAGGAAAATCATTGTAGAAATTTTGTTTTTGTGTCAAAAGACACGTGTAATAACAGAGAATGCCAGGTCATCGTAAACGGAGGCAGTTCAAGCAGACAGACGCTTTTACGAGGGGCATGGTGATCGGACTGAAAAGGGCAGGTTGGTCCATACGTCAAATCGCAGCTGATACACACCTTGGTGCGTCCACGGTGCACCGACTGTGGAGAAGATGGTTGGAACAAGGAAATGTGGCAATTTATAGGAATGCCGGTGCAACCAGAGTGACGTCAGCACGTGTGGATCGGCGTATCCTTCGACAAGCAGAGGCGGCCCCACAGGCCACTTGTACCGCCATCCTGCAACATGTGCAAGACACCCTAGATCATTCCATCTCGACCAGAACCATTTCCCGTCGATTGGTTGCTAATGGCTTGCACTCATGCCGTCCGCTAAGAAGACTGCCATTGACCCCACCGAATAGGCGCCAACGTTTGGAATGGTGCCAGGCTAGATCGACGTGGATGACGGAATGGCACAGGGTCGTGTTCTCAGATGAGTCGCGTTTCTGCTTGTCCAGTGATAGTCGCCGTGTACGCGTGTGGCGTCGACGAGGAGAAAGGTCCAATCCGGCAGCAATTGTGGAACGCCCCACCGTGCGACCGTGGCACTATGACGGCCCAACGATACGTTGATGATGTGCTGCGACCGGTGACACTCCCCTACCTTCAGGGGGTACCCAATGCCCTTTATCAGCAGGATAACGCCCGACCGCACACTGCTCGCATTAGCCAACAAGCTCTGCAAGATGTACAGATGCTTCCCTGGCCACCGTACTCTCCTGATCTCTCACCAATCGAGCACGTCTGGGACATCATTGGACGCCGTTTGCATGCCTTGCCACAGCCGCGTTCAGAAGACGAACTGTGGAAAATGGTTGAGAGGGAATGGAGAGCCATCCCTCAGGACGCCATCCGTACTCTGATTGACTCTCTACCTAGACGTGTTGCTGCGTGCATCGCCGTCCGCCGTGGTCCTACTTGCTACTAAGCCGACGCCGTTCTCGCTCTGTATTATGACTATCATTTTGAAATAAAGATCACTTATTGTTCGTCCCTGTCTCTCTCTGTCTGCCGAGTTTCATCACTTTCTGGCCACTATTTCTTGGTGTTCCATTTTCAATGTCACACGCAGTGTATATATCATATATTCACAATTCATCCTTTCATACTTCATCCGTAAGGTTAGAAATAATCGTTATTTCTCCTTAAAATAAATTTATATTTTTCATTCAAAAGAAACATTTTCGGTATAATTGTCAAATTTCGTTCTACAATCATAAACCGCAATATATTGTATTATACATATATATTTAAAAATGCCTATTTTGGATCATAAAGTTTTTATTTCCGATATTTCGTGATATTTCACGAAATATCGGAAATAAAAACTTTATGATCCAAAATAGGCATTTTTAAATATTGTAATATATGGATTGCTCTATTTTCAAGCATATATATATATATATGTTGTGAAAATAGAGCAATCCATATTTAAATCATTAGATAATAAATTAGATAGATAAAAAAATTATTATGTCATATATATACATATATAAAGCTAAATATATAAAATATGAAAGATAATTGGTATAAGAGAAGAGAGGAGTATTGATAGGTAAAAAGAAATTAGATAAATATTATTTTTAAGGTATCAAAAAGGTTTTGTATTTTATGTAACAAATTAGTGCTATAACAAGTTCACCCTGTAGCTTCGGTAGTTACGCGTCATAGTATCAAAACATAGCAGAACATGATGAAAAACCGTACTTGAAACCTAGAAATTCTATTTCCTTGGTTTTGGTCTTACATTGATATAAGCAACTCTGGTTACACCATAAAATTGCAACGATTCTAATAATATATTCTTTCTTTGTTGTTGTTTCAAAATGGAGTATAACGCCTAACGTTCTAAAAACATTGTCAAGTTACAACCCGATTCTTACACGATTTCGACATACACGAGTTTATTCGTTTCTAACTGCTACGTAACGTTAGAATGAGAGGAATAAAGATAAATTTTTATCCGTAAAATTTCAGATATTCTCTCTGTAAAAAAATCTTAGTTCTTATATTCCATAGGAAAAATTAATATTAAAAACCGGAAAATCTTATTTTTATAAAAGATATTCAAATTGGAGTCACAATACAGTCTACCAATATTTAAGACTTCGCTTTAGAAGCAGACATCAATGGTCTTATATCCGATTTGCTTTTAAATCTGATATTTTACCCATCATCAAAGATTTTTTTCTGTAAAATATGGAAAATGGATTAATACTATATAGTCGTTCCTATTTAAGATAAGAATAGAGGTGTCAGAAACCACCTGTCTTAAAAATGATTTGGTTTTTGTTGAAAGTGGCAATTCCGGAATATTTCTACGATATAATACTCTTGTGATTTGCATAGTGTTGAAATATTGTCTATACTAATTTTCATATCTGCCTATATATCACAGCTTTCGATAAAACAATCCCTTTAATCAATATTAAAATGAAAAATTAGGTCTCCTGGGAAATGTTTCTTTTAAAAATATTTTTATTTAAAAATATCTCAAGCTTTCGGGTAAGTAAGCCTTTCTACGGGAGAAACTATTTTACATCCTTAATACGCCAATAATATATGATTTAAAATTGAATATTTTTTTTTAAATAAATTATTTTATTGGCGTATTAAGGATGTAAAATACTTTCTCCCGTAGAAAGGCTTACTTGCCCGAAAGCTCGAGATATTTTTAAATAAAAAATATTTTAAAAAGAAACATTTCCCTGGAAACTTTATGTTTTATGCTATATCCTTTGTGTATATTTGAGTGTAAATTTTAAACTATTTTATGTACATAGTTTTTAAATATATATATACAAATTATTTTTAGTTTTAAAGAGGGAGTGAAAGTTATTTTTCATTAGATGGAAGCATCGATTTAATGATTAATGATCATTTTTCAGCAAATTTCACCATTTTCCAGTTTCAGAAGCGCGGTGATAAATGGAGCAATACTCCCTGTTATTTCCATATATTCTATATTCAATTTATAGAAGGCCTTTAAATTCCAAATTAATATATATATTGTAGAACGAGAGTGATAACACGTTCTCACGTGTTTTAGTGAGAAACACAAACACCCTCGATAAAGAGAGGCGAGTTGCCCCTCGAAATATCGGAATAATAAATATATTTTTAAATCCGATATATGCATATTTTCTTAATATATATATATATGTTATGATTATATTTTTTGTTTTGTTGTTGAAAAAGAGAGAAGTACAGTCGTGGAAAAAGAAAGATAGTTATTTACCTTTCAAGTAGTTTTTATTTTGAATTACTTGAAGTAAATTTACACATAAAAAATATTTATCACAGCAATATAGAATTTATAGAATGAATTCTATAATCGTGATTTAATACATTTACAACAATAATTAAAGTGGTATATTCTGAATCTATTGTCAAAAATGTAGAACAGTCAATGAATGAAAATGAAATATATGTTTTAAAATATATATATATTTTGAATTTTAGATTATATAATATATATATATATATGTATACCAAAATAAAAAAGCACCACTCCTTTTAATTATACATCAGAACGATACACTATGCATCACCTTAGTAAAAAGTTTTACTAGTGACGATAAAAAATGAGCCACACAATACAAAACCAGTTTTGGAAAATTCAGACAAAAATCCAACCTGTATATTAAAGAGAAAGATGCCTATTTTGGTACATGAATATCACCCTCCCACAAATTCATGTTGTATTAACACATATATTAATTAAATTTACTTCAGTTGCACAATAAGTATATGCATTTTTCTTAATTTAACCACCTTATCCCAGTACAATTTCACATTTGTACTATTTTTTCACAATAACATATATATATGTTAAACACACAAATAGATATACAGCTATAGTTTATAGAATGAAGAATAAACTAGTTGTTTGTGAACTTAACGATTTGATTTCCGATAAAAAATCATATTTAAAGTTCAATTCATTTTGTAAATACATTCTAAACTTTCTACAAAATCTAGATCTTTAATGTTTTCATGCGTTGAATAATGTAAATAACTTATGTAAATAAACCTTTATCCTTGTTTGGCGCAAGTATCCCTTGCGGGATATAGCACTTTAGAAATTAAAAAAAAAAAAACACTTTTGGTTTAAAATATGAGATAGATATCAATTTAAAAACTGAAAATTTAATTTATTTGGAGGAAAAATAATAATAATTTTGTTTTCACACAAATTTAGAAAGTCAAGATAATTATAAACTATGTTCCTGGAGTACCGAATGCAAACTATCCATAAAGTTTTAAATCGAGGATAAGTATTCACAATTAATAAGTATATAGTAAAAGAATATAAACAAAAAAGTTGTCACAGAATAATGTAATCGACACATAAAAAGACAACAACACTACTGATCCCACCTGAAGCACGTCGTGGTCACTTCGACGCTACTAAATATCCGCTCTGACAAGCCAGCACGCCATAAGCGCCTCTAACGGCCAACTGAGGAACTAACGTCGTCTTTTCCAAAGTTTGGGAAGTTTGGAAACTTGATGGAGAACCGTTTGACTTCCGTTATTGATGTCATTTCCGCTTTTTCTTCCATCATTCCGAACACAAATAATGAAAAAAGAGAGTTCTTTAGACATTACACTGAGCAGATAGTCAAGTCTGATTCCAAAATCACTTTACTAGGTACCGTTCAGAAAGAGAAACCTAGTTTATGATATCATAAAGATAGAGGTTGCCTGGTCGGCATTCATAGTTATTCAAATTAAAGATACTTCGGTCAGTAAATATTTTTTATTGTCGAAACGTCGAGACAATAAAAAAAAGATATACTGGTCGAAATATCTTTAATTTAAATAACTAGATTATGATATTTATAACAATAAAAAATATATATGAAGGTTATTTGAATATATTAAAACAAAATGTCAAATACGGGATTCAATCCCGGTTCATGGCTGTCTGGAATCAAGAGTTTTAACCACTTGTCCACCGACTTCACATAGCCTAATCTGATAATAATTGAGTATTTGTGAAAGAAAATAGTAAAAAAAGTGATATTGTACTGGTATTAGGTGAATAAATTAGGAAAAAGGCATCTCTTCTGATCGTGCAGTTTAAAGTTGTTGATGGCTTGCGCCATCTGTCGGAATAAATATAAACTATTTTCACATACAAGCCTTTAATTAAAAACGCATATATTGGATCAAAAAATCATTTATTTTACCAATAACATATAATAATAATAGTTGTTGTTGACACACTTTAAAATGTTATAACACCTTGATAAAGGTTGGCGTTCAGCCAGCTGAAATTTTGGTAAAATAAATGATTTTTTTATCCAATATATGCCTTTTTAATTAAAGATTTATCTATGGATTGCTCTATTTTCAAATTTTCAAATACAAGCCTTTATTAAGACATTCCGTCTTATACAGACGCTTCTCCTGTTAGAAATGAATCTAAAAATAAATAAGAAGCAGTGGAAGAAACTGAATCCTCGCTCAGAAAAGAGAAAAAGAAGAAAAGGAAAGAATATCTATGTACAAAAGACTATATACATCGTTTTTCGTGCATAGAACACAGTGAAGAAGTAGATTATTGAGTAAATGGTTGCATCTTGTGAAGAAAAAAAATATTTCCACATAGTTCAGTTACTTTGTTAGGTAATATAAAGTATTTGTTGAATTTTTAATTATTCCAGAATTACCAAATACACATCCACTAGATGACGTTTTGCCATTTAAAATGCTCATCTGGGAAGTCAGGATATGCCTATATTGCCACGTGGAAAATTAGGGAAGACCAACTTCGGGATGAGACAACAATTTATTTCAGGCAAGAACAAACTATGAGTAATAAACAAAAGATAAGCAATAGAGGAAAAGGCACAGAGAATAGCAAAATATAAACATAAAAAAATAATACTCTGCTAATAAAATAATAAATACTTTGTTACAATATATATATATGCTCCTGGTCAGGATATGCCATTTTTAATATTGATTTCAACACCTGATCTTTTTATCTTTTATTTTTTCTTTCGTTTTTTAATATATATATATAAATGTTATATAAAGGTATTATTTAAAATGTTATATAAAGGTAATGTTTTATTTTAAAATATATTTCATAAATCCAAATACTCTGTTTAAATCGACCGCCAGAGGTCGCGCTTTCTCTATAAATACTCATTGTTGTTCTTCCCCGTTGGTCGGCTCAAATCTTTGTACATTATGTAAATAATCTTTTGTTTTCCTTGTTCTACTCGCCTTAAGCCAGGCGGTACTTTTACAAAATTATGTTTATTGAATAATCCTAAAGCTCAATTAAAGCAATCTATCAAAACTATTTTTATTATTTTACTTTCAAGATTCTTGCCACGACTGCATCACCAATACCATATAGTACTAAAAAGAACCAGCAAATAACTGCATTACTATAATCCTCAACATGATCTAAATTTCAAGCAGAAAATCAAATATCTTTTCTTTCTTTATATAAGATATATATATATATATATAAAATATAAATAATAAAGTTTATCTAATAAAAATTTAAATCTTAAATATAATTTGAATTAAGTTGATATTATAAAGTAAGTTAACATGGATTTATATATTGACAGAACTATATTTAAAACTTGTGATAATAGTAATATTTTAAACATAAATAGGGAATTATATTAGATTAGCAAGCTAAATGGGAAGATATTGATCTAGAGAGACAAAGGTCGCCTCTCCCGTCAAAATAGACGTCAAAACTAGACGCCATCTATTGACCGTCGCCGCAAACTAGCGGCCTCAGGTCGGTGACAAAGCCACAACACCAACTTTGGCAAACTGAAAAGCGTCCACCAATATATATATATATGGTATTGCGAGCACTATGCAGTCCTGGGGCCAAGTGGTTTCAGGCGCCAATGGATAACACAAAAGACGAGACAAGTTGAATATCACCATAAAGAGATGTCAGTGGATATATCCGACACTTTAATATGGAATCTTGGTTATGGTATGTAATGTGAACAATACTACAGTAGAGGTCTCCTAAACGTTGAAATGAAGTTTTTTTTATAATTGAATCCTTTATAACTTAACTATAAAACTAACCATTAAATCATGTTTTTCAATTCAATTTAGGTTATATATAACTCTAAATATTTTAGAACGATTTAGATCATTGACAATAAAGTCAAGCATTCAGCTTGAATGTGTTTAGTTAGCGTTAGAACATCAATGGTCACAACAAAGTACAATTACAGGTAAAGGCGATCACTTTCAAATCTTCACAAATGAAGCCATTTATTGCAAGCTTTGAGGAATAAAACCTACAAACGAAATGTTCCATTATCTGATTGTATTTATATGGAGGAGGAAATGTTGAAGGTAAATAATCAGAACTATGTTGAACCAGTTCAACTGATTAAAATCTCATCAGACAACATAACTATAGAACTATATAACTATCATGAAGCGATCTTAGGAAAAATATCCTTACAAAATAAAAGTCAAAACATGTTTATATAAAACACAACTCTGCAATTCCTTGAAATTATATGTATGTACCTCTACAGACCTATAAGCTTATGTCTATAGTTCACTAAACACCCCTATGCTGGCTTCCATAGAAAATACAGGGTATATTCCAAACCAATCCAATACAATAGTAGAGCGGTCTAGAGATCAATTTGGCGAAACCGCTGAGAGGATTCACTACTGATGAGCCAAGCCCTCTCATTCAATAACTCATATCATTTCAGTAAGGTCTGTAGAGATAATATTTGATGATATTTATAATAAACACATTGACAGTAAATTTATTTGTATAAAATATTAACGATAGATGGCAATTAAATTTATAGATTTAATTTACTAATACAACTCTCTTCTCATTCCCTTAATTATGTAAATATTTGGTTTCATTTTTCCTTTTCTTTTTGTATGGAGAATCATTACAAGGCGAAATACCTTAATAAAGCTTTTATTGTTGTATGACATGTACTCTAACATATTTTCAAACCGAACATTATCGGTTATTTAAAAAGCTGTCTATAATATAAATATAGAGTTTTAAGATCTAAAATAGAAAATATTATATCTAAAGTTTAAGAAATAATTGAGTCAGAACGGATATTCTTCCAAATAGACTTGGTCCAACTCAACCTATTTACAGTAGATGGCGCTTCTACAGCTCAGGATAGTTTCTTAAATGGAATGTCATCATCATCATCATCATGTGCATTTCGCTACGTTCCACGACATTTCACCAAACCTTATCATCATTCGTCTTAAATATATTGAGTATCAGAATATCAATATTGTCGGGCGTTTTCTCTTCGGTTCTTCGCCGCTTCCTCCACCGTAGATTACCTACCCTGGCTCCGTTGCTTCATCTCTGCAGCAAAGGGGTCAGTGGAAGGATGGTCTAAACCGTTGGTTTTCGACCGCTATGACCCGGGTTCGATTCCCCGCATTAAAAACTTTTTTCTGATTAATAAAAAGAAAATGCTCAAATGGCCCCCGATTTTTGAAAAAGTCCAACCCCACCAACGAGTGCAAGTAACCAAACAGGGCTTTGGCGCATTTGTAAGTGTAAAAGTCGAACTGCTTTTCACATGTGTAGACATTACTTACAGTAAAAAGCAGTCACTAACTACCCACCATGATTATCAGGGACTGTACCACGTGTACTAGGGATAAGCAAAAAAAAAAACTTTGAAGCTCTACCCTGCAGTCAGCCCAAAGATCCTCTGAGAACCATTACTCACATGGATCTCCTTTCCCCTGGCAGTATATCTGTTAATGTGGTTTGAAAATATTTTAGAGTACATGCCATACAACAATAAAATATTTATTAAGGCATTCCGCCTTATAATGATTCGCCATACAAAAAGAAAAAGGAAAAATGAAACCCAATATTTACATAATTAAAGGTACAAGTGACTTACCAGAAGAATAGCGACTGTGATGTTGGAGAGAGAGTTGGACTTTTATTTTTCCGTTTATCATTACTCTTCACAATTCATACTTCATCCTAAGGATAGAAATAATCATTATTTCTCCTTAAAATAAATTACGATTTTTTGTTCAAAGAAACATTTGCGGTAAAATTGTCAACCGTCGTTCTACAATCATAAGCCGCATTATATTGTATTATAAACACACCATTTATATATGTTGTTTTGGTCTTATTATCCTGTGTTTATAATCTATAATCTAAATTGTGCCTTATCATAACCCAATTCTTAATATTTTTATGTTGATAGAGTTTTAAATTAGAGAAAAGTATCTCCTAATCGTGAAACTAAAGGTTTTACTGATATATTGCGCTAAATGTAGGAATATTAAATATTGTCGCGTATAAGGCCTGAAAACACCTACAACCTCCGCCAATAGATGGCGCTTTCGCCTGTTTCCGTCTGGAACTAACGTGAATATCGCCGACTGCTGTGATCCTATTTCCTGGAGAAAATAGTTTGTAAATAGATGTTCATATTGACTCTGGAATGTAAATAATTGTAAATACCCGTTGAATATTATCCTAGTTATGTGTAATGGTAGTAGAAGTGACAATAAAATAGGAGTGTTTGAAGTCTTGGTGTAGGTTGCTGTTATGACTCTCTCACCAACATCGCTGCTGCTACTCTTCTAGTAAGTCTCTCGTGTCCCCCCACCATTGGTAAGGCCGAGAGATACTGCCAGAGGAAAGAAGTTCCACTTGAGCGGTGGTTCTCGGACGTCCTTGGGTGCTCTGCAGGGTAGGGTTGTAGAGGGAGAGCAACGGGAGCCCGGGTAGGTGATCCGCGAAGGAAAAAGCAGCGTCGTCCTGAAGAATCCGGAGGGACCAGCCGCGACAATATCAACGATTATTTGATATTTATTCCGATAGATAGCGCAATCCATCAGCAACTTTCAGTTACACGATAAGGAGATGTCTTTCTCTTAATTTATCCACCTGAATCCAGTACAATTTCATTTTTGTACTATTTTTTCACAAAGGTTTAAATGTTTATTTTCTTTTGAATATCTTCACAAGGGGGCAATCTACAAGTTGTAACTTTGAAGTAAGAATAGTAAAGTTTGAAAAATAGAATTAAGCAATGGAAAGCAACATTTTGCGAAGGTAATTTCTTCTATATACACATGTATGCCCATATATACACACATATATAAAATGTCGGTGAACGAGTGGGTAACACCTTCGATTCCCGACAGCCATGAACCGAAATTAAATCCCGCGTTAACATTTTGTTTAATATGTGAATAACCTTCACATATTATTCATTGTTTCAATTATCATAAACCTAGGTTGCTCTTGTTGAGCGGCACCTAATAAAGTGATTTTGGAACAAGAATACAGACACATATGTGTATACTACTACAGTAGAACCTCCCTATAAAGGACAACACCTAATTACAGAGCCAAAGTGTCCTTTAGAGAAAGGTGTCCTCTTACCGGAGAGCTACTAAATAGTAAAAATAGCAATTTTGTAAATGAAAACTGTATTTTATAGATAGGTGTCCTCTAGCGTAAGTCTCCTCTCATGGAGGTTCTACTTTACAATTGAAAATGGAGCAATCCATACTTAAATTATTAGATAATAAAAAGGCATATATTGGATTGAGTAAAAAGATTTATTTGCCAATATATGCCTTTCTATTATCGAATACTATTACTCCATATATATTACTAGTACCCTTACTATTATTAATAATAAGAAAATGTAAGCTTTGTTATAGATACAGTTAACCTGTCTATAGCGCCCCCTCTTGGGACTCACCATAATAGGGTGCTATATAGAGGGGGTGCTAAAGACAGGTCACTTTTAATGTAAATTGCATCGTACTACGTAATTAAAATCGGTGGCTATAGAGAGGGAAGCACTATTTAGAGGGAGGGCTATAGACAGGTTAAACTGTTTATATAATGTTATATAATATAAAGTATTGCGATGAGGATTATATTTTCACATATACCAAAATTTGCACTTGTCTCTTTTAAATCTTCATTAAAACAATACATTTTGGTTTATCATCTGGTTTGCCATCAAACTTAAATATTTATTTTTCTCTCTTTGTTTTGTGAATTTTTTAATAAAAGCTTTTAAAACTGTTTTATTGATTCATTATTTGATTCTAATTTGTATTAATATAAACATGATTTATCTACACTAAAATTAATTTTACGATATTTTACTGAATCTCTATAAAAAAATACAAAGTTAAGCTCAGAACTGAAATTTAACGAAATCCCCAATTATTTAAAAGATAATAAAAAATTAAACATGTATTAAACTATATATTTATTATTTTTGTAGTGTCGCTCAATTTGTTACATCACACGGAAAATTTCAGAAATACTTATATAAAAGAGGTCTATCAGAAACACCAAATTGTTCCTGTGGAGAAACTGAAACAAACTGCTCTTCACCTTATCTATGACTGTCCAAACTTTACAGAAGTGAGACATCGATTGTTCCCTGATTTAAATGATCTAACTCTTTCACCTCAGCCACTTTGTCTATATAAATTTTATGAACTCTGTAGAATAATACATGTAAATTTGTAAATATTTAATTCTAAGTTCTAATTTGTTTGTTGTTTTGTTTGTTTCCTCTGTAATAAGCGCAAATATTTCAATTTCGAACCTGGTTGATTAATAAATTGAAATATATTTATTTACATGAGGGTGATCTCATGAATTAAATATTAAATCAAATTATTCTTTATTTTTTATACATTTTAGATAAATACCTATCATCAAATTTCAAGAGACAACAAGATAAAACCTTTTGAATTAAAAGAGCAATTATAAATTATACCAGTAATTATAAATTGGAAATACTTTCGAGTTTTTATTGTTTTTAAAGCTCGATTAGTAACGCCAGGGATGAAGTATGAAAGGATGAATTGTGAAGAGTAATGATGAACGGAAAAATAAAAGTGTCCAGGGATAGGAATCGAACCCACAGTGTTCCGCTATTTGATTTTTCGTTGAAAAGAAACACATGCGGGATAATTTTCAAATGTCGTTTTACAATCATAAGCCGCATTATATTATATTGTATAGTATTTTAATAATATAAAATATAAGAAGTAATCATATTTTTATTGAACAGTTTAGCCAAACCAATCTACTTTATTAAAAAACTCTCCAATCGTGCATCACGTGGATGTTTACATGGTTATAATTCCCGAGGAAGATAGGCGAACAGCCTCATAGAAATATTGGAAGTTATAATAAATATTTTTTATCCAAAATAAGCGTTAATCATTCAAAATGTTTACATATATGGGGAAAGAATTCTGTGTGTTAAGAGAAATGCATCAATCGATGAAAACTTTCTAGTCTCAGCATGAACGTAACTAACTTGTTTGTGGACAAGCTGACGTTGTGTATTCTTTTTTTTTTTCAACTTTGTCTTTATAACTTGTTCTCCCTTTTTTCTCCTTTTTGCTTCTTTCTTTCATTTCCGTTCTAGATATCTGTAGCTAGCTATTATTATTTTTGGTGAAGCCTTCATACACTTTGTTACCAAAAAAACATATGTTGGGAGTTGTTTTACCTCTTCTTTAAGGAAAATTTCTGTATTTTTTTTATTATAAATTAAATAACTATTACGATTTCTATATATCTAATCATCGAATATAATGTTTTTAGATTTTTATTTGAGAAATAGAAATGAAAAATGATATTTTATTAATATTTAAAGAGAGCTGTCGTTAAATTAATTTTGTTAGAATGTTTTAGTAGTCACTAGTTGTGTGTCGCTTTTTATTTTTATATTTTAGATTACCAGGTATTAAGATACTTTACATATTGATTGTTTAGTTGATATCCTATATGTGCTTTTTATCTGTATATGTATTAGTATTTTAAATATTTATTATTTAGTTTCTGTCCGATATGTACTTTATCTGTACTTGGGAATATGCTTAGAATACATCCATATAAAGTAAAACTATATGATATATCTTTATGTTTATAGAACGCTGACTGTGTTGAGAAATTTTGCGTATAACTGGTCTTTATTGATGTCTTTAAAATCTTTAGAGCACAACGTTGTATAATCTCGGCTATTAAACTTTTGTTCAGAGCTAAATTATGTAATATATCTCCATACATTTATCTTGGTTCACTTATAAAAGTTTCAATGTAACCTCCTTCGGTGCCCCTTCTCTATTGAGAGTGGGAAACATGGTCTCTCTCCATATCTTCCTCCTTCAGTACCTTCCTCTACTGATGATGGGCAACATGGTCTCTCCATATCTTCCTCCTTCAATGTATTCCTCTACTGAGGGTGGGCCACATGGTCTCTCCATATTTCCCTCCTTCAATGTCTTCCTCTACTGAGGGTGGGCCACATGGTCTCTCTCCATATCTTCCTCCTTCAGTACCTTCCTCTACTGATGATGGGCAACATGGTCTCTCCATATCTCCCTCCTTCAATGTATTCCTCTACTGAGGGTGGGCCACATGGTCTCTCCATATCTCCCTCCTTCAGTACCTTCCTCTACTGATGATGGGCAACATGGTCTCTCCATATCTCCCTCCTTCAATGTATTCCTCTACTGAGGGTGGGCCACATGGTCTCTCCATATCTTCCTCCTTCAATGTATTCCTCTACTGAGGGTGGGCCACATGGTCTCTCCATATCTCCCTCCTTCAATGTCTTCCTCTACTGAAGGTGGGCCACATGGTCTCTCCATATCTCCCTCCTTCAATGTCTTCCTCTACTGAGGATAGGCCACATGGTCTCTCCATATCTCCCTCCTTCAATGCCTTCCTCTACTGAGGGTGGGCCACGTGGTCTCTCCATATCTCCCTCCTTCAGTGCCTTCCTCAACTGAGGGTGGACCACATGGTCTCTCCATATCTCCCTCCTTCAGTGCCTTCCTCTACTGAGGGTGGGCCACATGGTCTCTCCATATCTCCCTCCTTCAGTGCCTTCCTCTACTGAGGGTAGGCCACATGGTCTCTCCATATCTCTCTCCTTCAGTGCCTTCCTCTACTGAGGATGGGCCACATGGTCTCTCCATTTCTCTCTCCTTCAGTGCCTTCCTCAACTGAGGGTGGGCCACATGGTCTCTCCATATCTCTCTCCTTCAGTGCCTTCCTCTACTGAGGGTGGGCCACATGGTCTCTCCATATCTCCCTCCTTCAGTGCCTTCCTCTACTGAGGGTAGGCCACATGGTCTCTCCATATCTCTCTCCTTCAGTGCCTTCCTCTACTGAGGATGGGCCACATGGTCTCTCCATATCTCCCTCCTTCAGTGCCTTCCTCTACTGAGGGTGGGCCACATGGTCTCTCCATATCTCTCTCCTTCAGTGCCTTCCTCTACTGAGGGTGGGCCACATGGTCTCTCCATATCTCCCGCCATCCGCTTCATCTCTTCGCTTGAGCGTTGTCTAGTCATTGCTTCTGGTCTTCTAAATAATCTCGTTGCCTTTGTTCGCGCGGTATCTTCCCGTGGATCTTTCCTTCCAGAACCGTCATCTGTGTCTTCTTCGCTAATCCACACATCACATGTCCAGCAAACGTCAGCTTTCGTTGTTTTATGAACATCACAAGCTGTCGCTCTGTTTCCATTCGATCAAGGATCTTAATGTATATCAAATTATTAATAGGAAAATATGTCATAAAAAGAATTATGAACAAAACAAGAGTTCTAGCATTGCTATATATATTTGTTCTGAAAATAGAGCAATCCATACTTAAATCATTAGATAGTAAAAAGGCATATTTACGTTTATATTTAAACCTTTAATTATGTTCATGTGAGCCTAGTCAAGATATGCCTTTATTGTTTTTAATATCAACACCTGACCTTTTTATATTTTTATGTGTATACAAATTTGTAATGCCTCGATAATATTCAATATATGCCTTTTTTATCTAATATATATTTGTGTTTTGAAAATAGAGCAATCCATAAATAAATCTTTAATTAAAAAGCATATATTGGATCAAAAATATAATTTATTTTACCAATATTTCAGTTGGCTGAACGCCAACCTTTATCAAGGTGTTATAAAAATAATAATGATATGTTTTTGACACACTTTAAAATGTTATAACACCTTGATAAAGGTTGGCGTTCAGCCAACCGAAATATTGACAAATAAATCTTTGATTCAATCCAATATATGCCTTTTTTTATCTAATATATATTTGTGTGTGTTTATAGTTCCCTCCTTTACATATATATCTCTCAAATTTATTTATTCAGCACTATAACGATTATAAAACAACACTTAAAGTTTCACCGCATAAGTTTATTTTCTGTGAAAAATCAATATTTATTTCAAAGAGAAATATTTACTATTTCTAACTTTTTTTTGGATGAAGTATGAAAGGGTGAAAATATGAAGAGTAATGGCGAACGGAAAAATAAAAGTGTCCAGGGGCGGGAATCGAACCTACTATAACGTACTATAACGATTATCAATGAAAATTTGTTTTTAAATTCTTAAAATTATCATTGTTACCACTCATTCTATACAATTTTAGCATGGCCTCTGCGCAAGGATGACACTCTATCTATACAATTTTGACGTCCACCAAAAAAAAATACAAAATTTGCAACATCAAAATCTCCGGGAACCAAACAATACCATGATTTATGTCTCTGCACACGTTTTTCCTTGTATATTGAAATTTGACATTGAAAGGCTGTCGTAAAACTTAGATTACCACATACCGTAGACTTTTACAACCAAATTTCTTGAACTGAGGGAGTATTTTATCAATCCTTTGTATAATATTGAACGTTGCTTGTCATATATTTATTGACTATGGAATTTGTCTCGTAAATATTTCAACCTCTCCTATCTTCTTGGAATTAAGTAATAAATGTTTAGAGAACGCCATAATTATATATTGGATTTTGATTAAATCAAGTTGAAAACTTCTTCTACCTTTTTATATAAAACTATATTGTCGCGGAGATAAATAATAAATCAAGGGCAAATTTATGAATAATTAATTTATTATAAAGAGTATTTACCTTTTAGTTCTCCAATAAAATAATATACAAGAGGTATTTATAGGGAGAACAACTTATCCCAAGGTAAAGATAATGATCATAAGAGTGGTCAGCCACCGTCCCGTTTTCCCTATTTACAGATAAGATTCCGAGAACCCCTCACACCTGTGGTCCGGAGTCCAGTGATGATTGACAGATGTCCCATGGAGCTTTCTGTGGCTGTGAATGCAGAGCTACTTAAAAATATTGTGATTTTGACGTTTCGGCAATCCACTATCGTCCATTCCAAAAAAGGATGAAATGATTATTAGTGAAGCATACTTAAAATATAATTCATTAATAGGCCTTTTACCTCTTTTAAAAAGGTCGAAAGTTGGTCGCCGAAGCATAAAAAATATCAGTAAATTTGATTTAAAAAAAGGTTTATGAAGACTTCAACTTCAATTAATAAATGGCATGGGGAGAGAGAGGGGTGTAAAATTCGTAAAATAACGATAAAATAGCTTAAAACACTCATGGATAACACTTAAGGAAGTTGTACCTTTCAGCATGTATATCGGGATTCAGACAATAACTATGAAATATATTACAGTAACCTTTATTGAAGACACACGAGATAACCAAGTGTGAACAAAACTTAAGGAAGTTGTACCTTTCAGCATGTATATCGGGATTCAGACAATAACTCTGAAAGATAATACAGTGACCTTTATTGAAGACACACGAGATAACCAAGTGTGAACAAAACTTAAGGAAGTTGTACCTTTCAGCATGTATATCGGGATTCAGACAATAACTCTGAAAGATAATACAGTGACCTTTATTGAAGACACACAAGATAACCAAGTGTGAACAAGACTTAATGAAGTTGTACCTTTTAGCATGTATATCGGGATTCGGACAATAACTCTGAAAGATATTACAGTGACCTTTATTGAAGACACACAAGATAACCAAGTGTGAACAAAACTTAAGGAAGTTATACCTTTTAGCATGTATATCGGGATTCAGACAATAACTCTGAAAGATATTACAGTGACCTTTATTGAAGACACACAAGATAACCAAGTGTGAACAAGACTTAAGGAAGTTGTACCTTTTAGCATGTATATCGGGATTCGGACAATAACTCTGAAAGATATTACAGTGACCTTTATTGAAGACACACAAGATAACCAAGTGTGAACAAGACTTAAGGAAGTTGTACCTTTTAGCATGTATATCGGGATTCGGACAATAACTCTGAAAGATATTACAGTGACCTTTATTGAACACACACAAGATAACCAAGTGTGAACAAGACTTAAGGAAGTTGTACCTTTTAGCATGTATATCGGGATTCGGACAATAACTCTGAAAGATATTACAGTGACCTTTATTGAAGACACACAAGATAACCAAGTGTGAACAAGACTTAAGGAAGTTGTACCTTTTAGCATGTATATCGGGATTCGGACAATAACTCTGAAAGATATTACAGTGACCTTTATTGAAGACACACAAGATAACCAAGTGTGAACAAGACTTAAGGAAGTTGTACCTTTTAGCATGTATATCGGGATTCGGACAATAACTCTGAAAGATATTACAGTGACCTTTATTGAAGACACACAAGATAACCAAGTGTGAACAAGACTTAAGGAAGTTGTACCTTTTAGCATATATATCGGGATTCGGACAATAACTCTGAAAGATATTACAGTGACCTTTATTGAAGACACACGAGATTACCGAGAAAAAGAGAGACGTCTTTGTCAAAAGTAAACGACAGCCAACTTACCTCAGTACAAAGTATTTTAACCAGCGCCATATCAAGTCGAATGGTTGCTCTGTCCCTATATAACTTTTACAAAGCAGTAAGTATGAAAAATAACTTGGATTTATCGTTTTCTCCTCCACTACATGATGATTATTGATCATTGTGAGGATATTGTTGTAAGCCGGCAATGAGAGAGGAGAATCTGTATAAGACTGGTGTCTTAATAAAGGCTTTGTGTGTCTGATAAGATAATATAAAGCTCACAATTAATAATATAAACTTTTTACAGAATGTATAACCTCACCTTAACAAAGATTAGCTCTTTGTCAATCGATATATCAAATTTCAAATCAATTTTTAAAGTTAGGAAATAGCATTTATATAATGTTCTATAACAATGAAAAAACTACAGCTTTAGTATAACCTTTTAAATTATTATTCTTGCTTGTCTGTAGAGAGCTTTCAAGCATGAAAAATTAACAACCTAATTATATTCAACGTTACAAATTAACAGTAAAAACATGTTATACTAGCTAATTTATTGATAGGTTAAGTTTTTAAAAAGTTTTAATTAATATTAGTAGACATTTGACAGCATTCTAATATTGAACTTTTTTAGCTATTGTAAACATCTAAACAAAAACTTACATGAATCATTCATCTTCCATAAAACCGTATATATATAGGAAAGTAGAATGTTTAGGTTTAATTAATATTAAAGATTCAAAAATAAAAGAAATTTCAACGATATTGATGTTAATGATAATGGAAGACCTTATTAAAAATATCGTTAGTTAAGATAATTAATTGGATGAATATGGGATGTAATTAATAATAATTGGTTAATTTTACACAATGTGATTTTGGCGACATGGTACAGCCTGCTCCACGCTGACGAGCGCCAACAGCGCGAAACGCGTTCGTGGATGGCTTTTCTTGATTTATAAAGAAATTGGGTTGGCCAAATATTAAGGAACTGGCTAAATCAATGTTTAGTTGATTTCTGTTTCACCAGATGGCGCTCTGCTATCTGAAAAGCACATGTGCTCCTGGTCAGGATATGCCTTTTATATTTTTAATATCAACACCTGACCTTTTTATTTTTATTTTTTTCTATTATTTTTTTCAAAATTGATATATATATAGTATATTTTAAACTGTATAATAATGACACTTTCTATTTACTTCCACCCCATGTTTTGTATATAAACTATTTGTATTTTAAACCTCTATTTGTATTTAAACTAAAAAATGGTGACGTCAAAATAAAGATCTAAAGAGAGAGCGGTCAGCTGGTGGCAGGGACAGAGGGGAGGAAAAGGCAACGCCCAGCCCATGTGGGGCCCCCAGGGATTCTTTAGAGACGACCCCTGAAAACAGGACAAGTTTTGGCAGGGGGTCAGCAGATGGTGCTAGGAGGTGTCTCTCGGCAGACGGCTTCTGTCTAAAACACACTCTCTCCCTCCATGTCTCGGGGATAAGCATCCAAGTTTGTGTCATGGCCTCTACCTCTGTCCCGTGGGCTGTTCCCGATCACTCTCGGTGTTAACGTCTAGCCCTGCCTCTTGTTGTCCGCGTGAGGGAAGAACCTCAACACTCGCCTCACGTACACGACTGCCAGCTTATCCATACATCGACATTTGCAACAATATTACATATATATATATATCAAAAACAATAAAGGCATATCCTGACCAGGCTCACAAGAGCATTTCTAGATGACAAACCACATCTAGTGGAATAAAAATAAACTAAACGTTTAATTATGCTCATATGAGCCTGGTCAGGATATGCCTTTATTGTTATTGATATCAACACCTGACCTTTTTTTATATTTTTTATATTTTAGAAAGGACAGTAAAAAGTTAGTTTTATTTTTAAAAAATAAACTACACTCATAGACAAAACCTAAGTAAATGAAATTCTTTAATGTCGCTAGTTGCCCGAGTTTTTTTTTTTTTTTTTTTTTTTTATGATAAAGAGGCAATTTTGTTCACACTTGGTAATCTCATGTCTTCAATAAAGGTTAATGTAATTATCTTTCAGGGTTATTGTCTGAATCCCGATATACATGCTGAAAGGTACAACTTCCTTTAGTTTTGTTCACACTTGGTTATCTCGTGTGTCTTCAAAAAAGGTTACTGTAATATCTTATAGGGTTATTGTCTCAATCCCTATATACATGCTAAAAGGTACAACTTCCTTTAGTTTTGTTCACACTTAGTTATCTCGTGTGTCTTCAATAAAGGTCACTGTAATATCTTTCAGAGTTATTGTCTCAATCTCGATATACATGCTAAAAGGTACAACTTCCTTTAGTTTTGTTCACACTTGGTTATCTCGTGTGTCTTCAATAAAGGTCAAAGTAATATCTTTCAGAGTTATTGTTTGAATCTCGATATACATACTAAAAGGTACAAATTCCTTTTGTCCATGAGTGTATATAATTTTTCAAAGGTTAAATTCTACAGCTAATATACCTTCTAAAATTTGTTCAAGCTTTATTAACAATTTCTTTTTTTTTCTTTATATCAATAGAAACTCTGTGATTTTTATTATCCCTAAATGGAACACCTGGGTTGCCGCGGGGATTATTACTTTCTGGAAGAGTAATTAAGAAATATTCTTTTATTTTTATCTCTCTGTGATATATTATTTTCATTTTCAAATTTATTTCTCTCTTTTTCTTCACTTCTGTATATCATATAGAAATGCCATTTATCTTAACTTGAATCATTTTTATTTTCGGACACACCTATCTGTAAACTTACTATGTAATTTATTATGGCAATTTTCTTCTTTTTTTCTAGATTTTTTTTCTTTTTATTAATCTTTCTACACTTGAGCTAAATGAGGCAGCATCTATTGAATTCTTCCCTGGTACACTCATGAAGAAAACGTAAGGAAGTTGTACCTTATAGCATGCATATTGGGATTCAGACAATAACTCTGAAAGATATTACAGTGACCTTTATTGAAGACATACTATATACACTCATGGACAAAACGTAAGGAAGTTGTACCTTTTAACATGTATATCGGGATTCAGACAATAACTCTGAAAGATATTACAGTGACCTTTATTGAAGACACACTATATACACTCATGGACAAAACGTATGGAAGTTGTACCTATTAGCATGTATATCAGGATTCAGACAATAACTCTGAAAGATATTACAGTGACCTTTATTGAAGACACACTATATACACTCATGAACATAACTTAAGGAAGTTGTACCTTTTAGCGTGTATATCGGGATTCAGGCAATAACTCTGAAATATATTACAGTGGCCTTTATTAAAGATACAAGAGATAACCAAGTGTGAACAAAACTTAAGGAAGTTATACCTTTAAGCATGTATATCGGGATTCAGACAATAATTCTGAAAGATGATACAGTGACCTTTATTGAAGACACACAAGATAACTAAGTGTGAACAAAACTTAAGGAAGTTGTACCTTTCAGCATGTATATCGGGATTAACAATAACTCTGAAATATATTACAGTGACCTTTATTGAAGACATTATATACACTCATAGACAAACCTTAAGGAAGTTGTACCTTTTAGCATGTATATCGTGAATGAGGCAATAACTCTGAAAGAAATTATGGTGACCTTTATTGAAGACACACTATATACACTCTTGGACATAACTTAAGGAAATTGTACCTTTTAGCATGTATATCGGGATTGAGACAATAACTCTGAAAGAAATTACGGTGACCTTTATTGAAGACACACGAGATAACCAAGTGTTAACAAAACTTAAGGAAGTTGTACCTTTTAGCATGTATATTGGGATTCAGACAATAACTCTGAAATATATTACAGTGACCTTTATTGAAGACACACTATATACATTCATAGACAAACTTAAGGAAGTTGTACCTTTTAGCATGTATATTGGGATTCAGACAATAACTCTGAAATATATTACAGTGACCTTTATTGAAGACACACTATATACATTCATAGACAAACTTAAGGAAGTTGTACCTTCCAGCATGTATATCGGGATTGAAACAATAACTCTGAAAGATATTACAGTGACCTTTATTGAAGACACACTATATACATTCATAGACAAACTTAAGGAAGTTGTACCTTTCAGCATGTATATCGGGATTGAGACAATAACTCTGAAAGATATTACAGTGATCTTTATTGAAGACACACTATATACACCCATGGACAAACTTAAGGAAGTTGTACCTTTTAGCATGTATATCAGGATTCAGACAATAACTCTGAAAGATATTACAGTGACCTTTATTGAAGACACACTATATACATTCATAGACAAACTTAAGGAAGTTGTACCTTTTAGCATGTTTTTCGGGATTGAGACAATAACTCTGAAAGATATTTAAGTGACCTTTATTGAAGACACACTATATACACTCATGGACAAAACTTAAGGAAGTTGTACCTTTAACCATGTATATGGGGATTCAGACAATAACTCTGAAAGATATTACAGTGACCTTTATTGTATACACACTTTATATACATTCATGGACATAACTTAAGGAAGTTGTACCTTTTAGCATGTATATCAGGACTGAGACAATAACTCTGAAAGATATTGCAGTGATCTTTATTGAAGACACACGAGATAACCAAGTGTAAATAAAATTACCTCTGTCTCCTTCAAAAAAATAATAGACGACATCAAAGATTTTGCACTTCTTTAAGTTTTGTCTTCATGAGTGTATATGGTGTTTGCATAATGAAAATGCTTTCAATAAGTGTTAATTATTATGATTTTTTACACAAATAAATTTACTGGCAATGCGTTTCTTTTAAATATCATCAAATATTATCTCTACAGACCTTACTGCAATGATGTGAGTTATTGAATGAGAGGGCTTGGCTCATCAGTAGTGAACCTATAGGTTCACTACTGATGAGCCAAGCCCTCTCATTCAATAACTCACATCATTGCAGTAAGGTCTGTAGAGGTTCACTACTGATGAGCCAAGCCCTCTCATTCAATAACTCACATCATTGCAGTAAGGTCTGTAGAGATAATATTTGATGATATTTAAAAGAAACGCATTGCCAGTAAATTTATTTGTGTAAAAAAAATTAACGATAGATGGCAATAAAATTTAATTTACTATTATGATTTTATCGATAAATTAGATAATGTATTAGATTGTCGTATTAAATTTAATAGTTCAAACTCTTTTCTCTCTGTAAAAATACGTTTTGCAATTGATCCGAAAAAGGAAAATCTTCCGAAATCTCCTTGTTACCTAAATATAAAAATACACTCATGGACAAAACTTGAGGAAGAGAAAACTCTTTGATGTCGCCGGTTTTTTAAGAAGACAGGCAATTTTGTTCACACTTAGTTATCTCGTGTCTTCAATAAAGGTCACTGTGTATCAAATATCTTCCAGAGTTATTTTATGAATCCTGATATACATTCTAAAAGGTTCAACTTCTTTACATTTTGTTCATGAATGTATATTGCAAATGGCGTCTTTCTCTAGAGAAAACTGTACTCAAACATTACAGTAGCCTATATAACTTGGTAGTCTATAAAGACCTTGACCTAATATTTGATGATTCATGTAAAAAATAAAAGTTAGAAACATTAACGAAATTAATTGTGTGTGTGTTACAAATATTACCTTTTGACGTATTCGTTAGGGATTAGTTCATCCTAAAAAGTATCCTATTCCATGAAATAATCAACTTCTATTCCAAAATTTCATTACAATCTTTCCAGCTGTTCGAGCTTGATGAAAGGACCAACATTCAACCACTCTCACACGTAAAATGTATAAGGATTAAAAAACACAATAGACACCAGAAAATTATAACTATGTATGGAAAGTTTCACACAAAACTTTAAAAATATATTTAAACTTTTAACTTTAAAAGTGTTTCAACCACGAAATCACTAAAGTTACCCATTTTCTTAAAGAGAGAAAATATTATAATACACAAAACCTCGCAAAGTTAAATTTTAAAGGCCATTTAAAATTTGTGTTAACCATTAAAGTAAGAAAATCCAATTAAACTAAATAATTTATGTGACAATAAAGAATGTCATAACTAATGGGTTTAATCTTTTTACTAGCAGAAGATACATAAAATAGAATTATGATGTCTTCTCTCTTTTTTCGTCTGAAAATTTTTAAAATTTGATTTAATATTTGGGAATATGATTCTTTGAAGTTTAACTGATCGTAAAAATTTACAAGTGCGTTTATGGTTTCCAAAATTTTCTAAAATATACACGTCTTAGACTTCATTAAATTTATATAGTTATGAATAATTCAATTTTTGTGAGATAATGGTATTTATGTAGTACTTATTGCATCTTTCTCTCTTTATTAAATACCTTAAAACACAATGTACAGGGTGATCCAAAAGTCCCGCACAACTTTAAAAATTAATAACTCCGCGAATATTTTCGCTA
This sequence comes from Cordylochernes scorpioides, assembly GCA_030710605.1. Taxonomy (NCBI): domain Eukaryota; kingdom Metazoa; phylum Arthropoda; class Arachnida; order Pseudoscorpiones; family Chernetidae; genus Cordylochernes; species Cordylochernes scorpioides. The sequence goes on from CP092868.1 coordinate 29,680,133, forward strand.
GAGCAATGCGGTAAACACCATTGTGTTCAGGATGCAATGGGATTTTTTATGGCAAATAATGAAAAATTAGAAATTGATTTTAGTTACAACTTTATTCGCTAGATGGCGCTCTACCAGAATCAGCGATTCAGCGGCCAAATTGTTTGATTTATTGAAAAATATAACTGAACGACACGTATTTTTCATTTTTGAATACCAGGAAAGAACCCTAATAATATCAAATGATAAATTAATAAGACACCATTTCGCCAAAAGTTAGAAGAAATGGTTAACGATTTTTAAATACAATCTGAGATATGTAAAATAGGTATATGCAAATTAAAACATGTAGCAAAAAATATATATATTTTAGATGGAGTTTTGTGAAATAGATTCAATGTTTGAAAATAACTACTGATATCAATACACGATTTTTGAAATGTTAATATAGTACCAAAAATTATGATGGCACTACTAATAGGATTTCTTGCTATAAGGAATGTGTAGTTTCTTGACTGATTGACGACACTTGACTATTTAACTGGATATTTGTCATGATCCAACAAATGAAATATAGAGGGGAGTGATAAAATATATTTTTCGTACTTTATTCCAAATATCCTATGGGTTTGTCAAATGTTATCATTGTTTATTATACTGTACATAAATTTGAAAATGTATCCTCTAAAAAAAAAAATCATTTTTAAATCGGACTTTTGCGTTGAAAAACGTGGTAGTAAAATCATTTTGTATTATTTTTTGCGCAACATTTCTAAAGTTGGGGGGGGGGGGGGGGATACAGAGAATATTCCTTATGCTATTTCTTCTAATGAGCGAAAAGCGATAAACTAAACATAAGGGGTAAAATTGTGTATACCAGTGTTATTCGAGAAGTTATAACACTTTGGCCTGCACGACATAATAAAAGATGTGGGCAAATGACAAACAAAAAAAATACTGTTCACAAAAAAAAAAGAGTCAAGATGTGAGGACAGCATTTATTATTCCCATAACCCAAAACAAAGAGCTGCAAAATATAAGACATGAGGTCACTGCCTTCTCTCTTGTATTAGGTCACAATCCTTGCTCAATGTGGCGCCCTTCATTTTCAAACACCGCCTGCAGACGATAGATGACAGAATGGTCAAAATTAAATAGTTGAAATTTATAAAACGTGCCATCTGATAGAAGCATTCAACATGGCCAATGTGGTAGGCCGGCATCGATAAAAACGCGACTTAACCCCCATAACCGAAATTGTAAGGCGTCAAGTGTGGTGATATTGGAGGCCACTGGTATATAAAGTGGCGACTTATCCGACGATTTTCACCGAACGTAATCGTTCAGCAATTGTTTGGCACCGCGGGAGATATGAGGAGGTCCTCCATCTTGCATGAATGTAATTTCGCTTAGTGCTTGTCTGTCCTGCAATATGGGAATAACCTTTACTCTTAAAAGTTGAACATAACGTTCACCAGTTACAAAAACGGCTTTAAAAGTTCTTCCAATTATTTTTTGAAATAAAAATGGCCCAATAATAAAAGAAGAAGTGAACCCACACAAAACTGTACCTCTGGGCTGATGAAGTGGTATTTCTGTAAAAATCCTAAGGTTTTCTATTGCCAAAATGAGGCAGTTTTGAATGTTAAATTCTCCCTTTAGATAAAAGTGAGCATCATCTGTTCTTAGAACATTTGACAGCCAGTTTTCATCAATATCAATTTGCCGGAAAACCCATGCAGCGAATTATTGACGCTTCTCAAAATCGCTGACTTTCAACTCGTGAAAACTTTGAATTTTGTTAGGGTATTTTTATAGAAAAATTCTAAATGTGTGTTCTCTCTAAACTGTTCCATACGAAATCCCCGTTTGTCGAGAAACTTGTCTAGCACTTACTTCTCCATACGTGGATAACGTTTCAATAGCTTCAGCATTCTGCAAAACCGTAACAGCTACTGACTTGCATGTCGATGGTCTTCCACTCCGAGGTTTTGCTTCCAGAGATCCAGTTTCCTCAAAACTTTTAATCAATCGCTTTAGAGAGTAGCAACTCATTGGTCCTTTACCGCTTCGAATATCCTTAAAGGAACGAAACGCTCGTAAAGCTTCAGTGACAGATTCTGAATCACAATTAAAAATATTCACAAAGAGTCCTTTATCCTGTAGTGACGGCATTCCAGGGGGAAGGGGAGAAGTCCGACCACACCTCCCTGCGGTCCCCCCTGGACCCTTGGAATATTTGACCAAATTCTGGTTCGTTTCCAAGATGACTAACGTTGCAACGGCACCCATTTTCAAATGAAGAGCAAAACTGATATCTCCAGTAATGCTACCGCGTCCGGGGTAACCGCCGCGTCAGGACCTGCAGCTCGAGCTCATGATGAGAAATCTACTACGAGGACACAATTCAATCTACTACAACTCAATATAAATGGTACCCAGAGGAAAATAAAGAGCTGACTTGTCTTCTCTGTGACAACAATGTACATATTACTTGTCCTCAGGAGACAAAATTGAATCAGAATCTGAGATTCAATATCAAAGATTATACAACACTTCGAAAGGACAGACCGGGAAAATTCGGAGGAGGACTTGCCGTTTTGATTAAAACTCTAGAAATCAAATTTAAGGAAATCGCCTATAATCAGAGTAAGCCTAGAAAAATCACGACAGAAGCTCAGGCTCTTACAGATAAAACAATTCCAATCATAAATGTTTATCACCACGATAATACTAGCATCAATACAGGCCTGATAGAGACATTAAGTGAAGCTTCTTCGGATATCGCAATCATACTTGGTGATGTTAACGCCGAAAGACCAACTTGGGGATCACCTGTCCAAGATAACAAAGGTCAGCAGGTTGAGGACATGCTAACCGATCTCGACCTTACACCGTTAAATAACGAAAAGAACACCTATCTATCCAAGTCCACAGGCACAGAATCCGCAATAGACATCACAGCGATAAATTACAACATCGCACCCACAACACAATGGAAAATTCTGAAAAGTGCAATCAGTGACCACAGACCAATTTTAACAACCCTAAAATTTAAAATTGAGAATTTCAAACAGAATAAAAGAACACTGGAAAAAAAATCACAGAAAAGCTTGAAGAACTGCGCAACGAAGAATTAAATCACAGAACGATTGACAAAAAAATGGAAAAATTCTCTTCGAACATATCCAAAGCTGCAAAAGTATCGATACCTAGAGGTAGACGTAAAGACCAGTGAATACTTTACTGGAAGGACCACAATATCGAGGCAATGATTGCAGAGAGAGACAATATCAATGAACTTCTTAAAACAAATAAAACAGAAGAAATCATAAAGGAACTCATTGAAATTAGTCACAAAATAGAACAAGAAATTTGGATATTCAAACAAGAGAGAGAGAGAGAAAAATGGGCAGAATTCTGCGAAAAAAAATGGATCCAAAAAAGGAAAGCCATCACTGGAATATAATTAGTGTTATAAAACCATCAAAACCAACACTAATTCTCCAATACTCTAACCGATATGAATAGCGAGAACGAACAAACAGATGGCTGAAATAATTGCTGAATATCTTTTAAGCACTTCCAGACTCAGCTATACGAATGAAGGCAGGACTCTAAAAATAATGTAAACAGGTTAGTTAAACAAGAAAGAAATTACCATCAACAAGATATTTAGATGTACAGCTAATAAAGCAATAGAATTAAATAGGTATCCCATTCCATCGATCGATGAGATCTTTTCAAAATTATCTACAAGCACCGTACTTTCGACTCTAGACCTATCACAGGCTTACTTACAAGTAATGTTAACGGAAGAAGCCAATGCTGTTGTTGATATAAACACAACAAAGAGGTTGTTTTCTTATAAAAGACTACCATATGACGTAGCGGTAGCACCAAATAAATTTCAGAGGATTATGAAAGGTCTATTTGCTGATGTGCCAGGTGTGGCCTGCTACATAGATGATATTTTGGTTGCAGGAAAATACTTTGAAGATCATGAACAAAAGTTGGATCTAGTGTTTAGATGTTGCTATAAAAAGGTTTAAAGTTAAACAGATATAAATGTAAATTTAAAAAGGAATCGGTGGAATATTTAGGGTTTAAAATGGATAAATATGGACGGCATCCCTTAGAAAATAAAATTAAAGCAGTGATAGAGGCGCCTGAACCTAAAGAATGCTTTGCAATTAAGATCTTTCATAGGACTCTTAATTTATTATTATAGATTCATAAAGAATATAACAAACATTTTAGCGCTATTCTATCAACCTTTGAATAAAAATTGTAGAAGGAATTGGACGAAAGAATATCGAATGTTATTTAAAAAATATAAATCATTATTAATGGACTATGGACTAGGCGTAATTCTGAGTCATAGAAATGATAGAAAGGAAGAATGCCCTATAACCTTTGCTTCTAGAACATTAACTGAAGCGGAAAAACGTTTTTCTCAACTAGAAAAGAAAGCGTTGAGCATAATTTTTGGCGTTGAGAAATTCAGACAATACTTACTGGGACGAAAATTTGTATTGGTCACAGACAACCGACCCTTAATTCATATACTTTCACCTCATAAACCAATTCCCATATGTGCATCATCCAGAATTAAAAGATGGTCCTTAAAATTAGCTGCCTTTAATTATACTGTGGAATTTCGAAAAACTAGTGATAATTCCAATATTGACGCATTGTCACGTTTTCCTTTAGAATCGAGTGTCAGGGTGTCTCTTGATGAAGACCAGGTACTTCTTCTCAGGAAGTTGAATGAGGTACCGTTCTCTTTTATGGAGGTGGCATATGAGACGCCCCAAGATAAAATACTGTCTATAGTATTAAGGAATGTTAGAGAAGGCAACTGTGTGTGTGTGGAAATTCACAAGGGTACTGAGGGAAAACCCACTAGCTCCTCATTATAAGATCAATGAGGAATTAAGTTTGGAGTTTGGTTGTCTTCATGGCGTGAAAGAGCGGTAATTTCCCAAAAATTAAGATCTTTAATTTCAAATGACTTGCATGAAATACACATGGGGATTGTTAAAATGAAGATGATTGCCAGACGGTATTTTCTGGTGGTCAGGCATAGACAGTAATATAGAGGAGTTAACTAGAGAATGTAGAGTATGCCAAGAATCGGCAAGCATGCCCCCGGCTACCATCTCGGAATGGACTTGGCCCGAAAAACCGTGGCATCGACTTCATCTTGATCTAGCGGGTCCGTTCATGGGAAGAATGTTTTTGGTTCTCGTGGACGCATACTCAAAGTGGATAGAAATTTTTATCATCAAAGATATTACCAGCAAAACGATTGTAAATCATCTTAGAGAAATTTTTGCCAGATTTGGATTGCCCTAATATTTGGTTACCGATAACGGAAGACAGTTTGTCTCCGGTGAATTCGAGCAATTTACCAAAATGATTGGTATACGGCACACTAAGACCAGTCCGTATAATCCTAGTACAAATGGTTTAGCTGAGAGATATGTAAGAGAGTTTAAAAACCTTTTGAGAAAGAATAATGGGAAGGATGATTTAGAGACGAATCTACAAAGATTCCTATTTGCTCATAGAGCATTCCCCCAAACTGTAATAAAGGAATTCCCCCGCGGAACTGCTATTGAAGAGAAGTTTAAGATCAAGATTCTCGAATTTAATACCAAGATGGGAAATCCGCGAGAGGTATTTCATGAGGCCGTAAGAAGGCAGGAGCAGTTTACTAAAGGTTGCGAGGTTTATTTCCGCAACTATGCAACTGGACCTAAACGGTAAAAAGGTACCATTTTGAAATTATTGAGCTACCGTCACTACCTTATAAGTTGCGAGGGCGTCGTGTATAATAGGCATATCAATCAATTGCGACCTGTGAGAAAGAAACAAGTGGAGACAAGAAATTTGATACTTCCTCGAACATCAGGAGAGAAGCCTGTAGGTGGAAGCCAGAAATAAAGTGAAGAGGAGGTTCCAGAGGTTACATCAGGAAACAAGGAGGAGACTGCTTCTGTGCACGTACCCTCTTGCACTCCTAGACCGGGGCCTGCTGCTGTGCACGTGCCCTCTTGCACTCCTAAACCGGAGCCTGCCGCTGTGCAAGTGCCCGTCCGCAGTCCTAGACCTCAGAGAGCCAGGAAACCCCCAGACCGACTGGAGTATTATTAAGGGGGGAGATGTGTTACGTATGTAAATAGACGAAGATTATTTGCATTCTTTAAAGTCTCATTATGTAAGAATATATGTGTATATAAATTGGACATTTTTTGATGGCCAAACGAAAAGAATAAGAGCTAAAAAAAGAGTCATGGTTAAGTTTGATTTGTTGTACATCTAATTACGACCCAACCTTAACAACATCCATCCTCACTGAAGACGCAAAAGTTGCCTGTTATGCAGATTATATAGCCAAATTGCACACAAGTAGCAGTATAGAAATATCAGAAAAATACTGAACACATCAATGAGAGGACTGGAGAAGTGGGCAATGAAACTCAAAATGACCATAAACCCAATAAACACAAAACTATAGGTCCTTCACTGACAGGAAAAAAAGGCATGAATTTAACTCCAAAATAAGCATAAACAACCATATAATTGATAAAATTAGATCTCCAAATTACCTAGGTGTGATACTTGATGAGGAATTGCGATTTAGAGAACACATAATTAGCACCTCAAATAGAGCTAACAGAAACCCAAACATTCTGAGAAGGCTATGTGGTACAAATTGGGGAGCAGAACCCAAAATTCTCAGAACAACATATATCACCTTAATAAGGCCAATAATGGAATATGCAACACCTGTTTGGGCTACCTCAAGTTCATCACTAAAAAGAAGACTAGACAGTGTTCAATCAAAAGCGGCCAAATTAATCACCGGTTCTGTTTTAAATACCAACAATTAGCAAATTCAGAGAGAATGTGGTCTAGACTTACTCGAAAACAGAAGACAATTAAAAACAATAAAATTCACCAATAGCTCAAAAACTAAAGAAACCGAACACATATCCCATAGAACCTGTGCTGAGAAGATGTAAGAAAACATCTACCTATGTTTCCCCACGTGACGCAGCGGAGCGTGACCTCGGCTGCACGGGTGAGTCAGTTGTTGTTTGGCTCTCTGTATAGATGGACATTAAAACATGGTGGCAGCGATAACTGGATAAAATACGAACCCGTATATCGCAAAATATCGATTTTTGCGTACTTTGGAAGATAATTCAACATGGCTCAGATTCAACCTCCAGAAACTTTCGACTTCTCGACTCCCAACGAATGGCCCAGATGGAGGAAAAGATTCGAACGATACCTCGTGGTCAGTGGAATGAAGAAGAAAGAGGAGGCGGACAAGATCGATTTGTTCATGTACTTGATGGGGGACCGCGCGGATGATATATTCAGGACCTTCAAGTTCGAAAAGGAGGAAGAGGCAACGAAAATTGATTCCGTCCTCAAGGCGTTCGACAGCCACTTCTGTGTCAGAAAGAATATTATCTACGAACGTGCGAAATTTAATTCAAGAATCCAAGAGGATCGGGAGCCAGTGGACGAATTCATCACTTCATTGTACAAATTGGCTGATAGTTGCGAATTTGAGGGTCTTCATGAGCAGTTGATCCGTGACCGAATAGTGGTTGGAGTGAGGGACAAAGCTTTGTCTGAAAGAATGCAGTTGGACAGCGAACTGACTTTGGAAAAGGCGGTGAAAATGGTTCGACAGCAGGAAGCCGTTCGACAGCAGCAAGTCCCTCAACAAGCCAAAAGGTCAATCAGGTGAAGTTCAACTCGAAGAAACAATCACCGAAACAACAACAGCAGCCTTCGAGGAAGAAGGAGAAGTCAGCCAAAACAAGATCACGATGTCCAAAATGCGGAGGTTTCACCCACAGGGAAGGACAGGCTTGCCGTGCTGAAGGACAAAGATGTAACCTATGTTCAAAAACTGGCCATTTTGCAAATTGCTGCCCAGATAAGCAGGCGAAGACTGCGGAAGTCAAAGCTGTTTCTGAACTTGATGAAGAAATTGGTTTTCTCCTGGAGGTCTCAGCTGTGGAGGATTCATCTAATCTCGATAATGATGAAGACGAGTGCAGGAGGCGATGGACAGCAGAAATCCAAGTGAACGGGAAAAAGGTGAAGTTTAAGCTCGACTCCCAGGCGGATGTTACATGTGTTCCTCTGTGTCTCTTCAAGAAGATAATGGGACAGCAACGACTAGTGAAAAGTGATATCAACCTTAGAGCTGCTGAATTTTCCGAACTTCAGACTGTGGGTATGTTTATATCAACGCTGCGAAATGGCAATTATGAAATCAAGGAGAAGATTTATGTCATTCGTCGTTTGAGTGAACCTCTTCTGAGTCGCCGGGCATGTGAGCTCTTGAACCTGGCGAGGCGGATTGAAGTGGTTGCGACGAGAATTAACCCGATCAAGGAATTCCCTGAAGTATTTGAAGGACTGGGACAGATCGGAAACCCTTACGAAATCAAATTGAAACCTGGAGCAAAACCTTATGCTGTGCATACTCCTCGACGGGTACCAATACCTTTGATGGAAAAGCTCAGAACAAGATTGGAAGAGCTCGAGAAGGCGGGAATCATAGCACAAGTTAACGTTGCGACTGAATGGTGTGCGCCGACTGTGATTGCTGGTAAACCGAATGGCGACATACGACTCTGTGTGGATCTCTCAAGGCTGAACGAACATGTACAGCGCGAAGTGCATCCCATGCCAGTGGTGGAGCACATGCTGGGGCAACTGGGGGAAGCAAGATTCTTTTCGAAACTGGACGCGAACAGTGGCTTTCACCAGATTCCGTTGAGCCCGGACTGCCAGCATTTAACGACCTTCATCACTCCTTTTGGGAGATATAAATACTGCAGAATGCCATTTGGAATCTCACTCGCCCCAGAGTATTTTCAGAGAATTATGTCAATAATCTTGCAAGGCATGGACGGTGTAATGTGTTACCTGGACGATATCCTGATATTTGCCTCCGACTCCAAGACTCACGATCGAATTCTTCGTTTAGTGCTCCGAAAACTGAAAGAGGCGAAAGTTACACTAAACAAGGCCAAGTGTGTCTTCGGCGTGCCAAGAATTAATTTTCTTGGGCACATACTGGATGAAGACGGTATTCGACCAGATCCAGCGAAAATCGAAGCAGTGGCGAGGATGCCTGCTCCGACAGATGTTCATGGCGTAAGAAGATTTCTTGGCATGGTGAACCATCTGGGACGTAAACTCCGAACGACCTTGCCAATTGCACCAGAGAATCTTAATCCAAAGTTGGTGGACTCTCAGACCCTGAAAAGAAAGGAGGGGAGAAGAAGAAAGGATATGAAATCCAGATATGATCGACGCTGCGGAGCTACGGACATGGAGGAGCTATCCGAAGGTGACACGGTTTGGATTACAGATATGCGAACCTGGGGGATTGTAAAGCAGAAGGCATCGACACCAAGGTCATATATGGTTGATACTCCAGTTGGGACTTTACGTCGAAACAGGTTCCATCTACGAAAAGGAGTTACAGTGCAATATCCAGCCGACCCATCGACGCCGACCTTTTCGGGGGAGGAACTGGTTGAAAATGAAAATACCCCAGTTGTGGATTATCCCTCTAACGACTCAGAAGACGGCCAGATAAGAACCCGGAGTGGACGAATTGTTAAACCTGTGGATCGCCTTCATTATTAATTATATTATGCATTTAAAGTTTGTAATGTATATATATATTTCAAGTCTTAAAAAGGGGGATGTGCTGAGAAGATGTAAGAAAACATCTACCTATGTTTCCCCACGTGACGCAGCGGAGCGTGACCTCGGCTGCACGGGTGAGTCAGTTGTTGTTTGGCTCTCTGTATAGATGGACATTAAAACAGAACCTATTTAAAATGGACACAAAAAGAAAGGCTCAAAAGATCTTCAACACTTCTGTATGACAACAATATTAGAAAGAGCATAAATATGAAACATAATGAATTTCAAATTCGATAATAACCAATATTTCCTACCCCATTGCCATAAAATGTAATCATCAATCTTAACCTGAATGAACCCTGCAATAAAAAAAAAAAAGAGAACAAAAACATACTTAAAAAGAAAGGACTTGACACAATTGGTTTATACGATCAGATAAATTATTTAACAGCATATACAGATGGATCATCAGACCTTACCATAAGTAATGGAGGGGCTGGAATTAACATAATACTGCAAGATGGAACATACATCAAAATCAAAGAAGGAGCAAGAAAGATTTCGTCAAACTTCACTTGTGAACCGACAGCTGTCTGGAAAGCTCTTGATGTATGCCTTAACCAACCATCCCTGCATCAAGCAGAAGGAATTATAATATACCGTACAACGACTTCATATCCGATCTAGAAGCAATTCAGAAGGGCAATACTATAATCACACAGAAAATACATTCGTTACTTACTCAACTGATATCATTGGAGAATAACTGCATTATACAATGGATTCCTGCCAGTGTTTGGATCGGGGGTAATGAAATGGCAGTTGAATTTGCAAAGGAAGCCAGAAAGTTGAGCCAAAGGAAAGAACAAATGTCATTATTTGACGCTAATGCTTTTGCAAAATACAAGATAATTAAACAAAAAATAAGAAAAGATCAAAATGTGAAATAAACTCCGAGAGAAAAATGACAAACTATAACAAGATTTAGAACAAAACATTATAAAGGATGACAATACATCCAGATGGCACAAGAACCTATAGAACATGCAACAACTGTCCTGGTGTGGAACTAACACCTACCCACATATTCTCATGCCCGCAGCCTTGCAGAAAATTGACATAGACCCAGAGCAGCTGCTTTACACACCCAAGATAGTGGAGAATGCTGCTGCTGCTGTGATAGAGATGCATGGAGACATCTGAGGCTCTTTATTGGACACGACAAAAACAACAACGGCATTCCAGAGTAAAATAAATCATCAGAGATAGATAAATATTTTTTAAATGAATTAAAATAAATATAATCGATACTGAGAGAGAGTTGAATTTAAAAAATTAGAAAATTATTATTTTCGAAATTTAAATAGCTGAGAGGATTCCAGCAAACCGCATCTAAAATATCAGGGTTTTTTTTTTTTTTTTGCTACATGTTTTAATTTGCATATACCTATTTTACATATCTCAGATTGTATTTAAAAATCGTTAACCATTTCTTCTAACTTTTGGCGAAATGGTGTTTTATTAATTTATAATTCGATATTATTAAGGTTCTTTCCTGGTATTCAAAAAGGAAAAATACGTGTCGTTCAGTTATATTTTTCAATTTATCAAACAATTTGGCCGCTGAATCGCTGATTCTGGTAGAGCGCCATCTAGCGAATAAAGTTGTAACTAAAATCAATTTCGAATTTTTCATTATTTGCCATAAAAAATCCCATTGCATCCTGAACACAATGGTGTTTACCGCATTGCTCTAGCGCAAATATTCGCGGAGTTATTAATTTTTAAAGTTGTGCGGGACTTTTGGATCACCCTGTATATAGGGTGTCGGTGGAAGGATGGTCTAAACCATTGGTTTTCGACCGCTACTACCTGGGATCGAATCCTGCATTGGGCACTTTTTTCTAATTAAAAGAAAATGCTCCAATGGCCCCCAATTCTTGCAAAAGTCCAATCCCACCAGCGAGTGCGAGTAACCTAACGAGGCTCTGACATATTTTTAAGTGCAAAAGTCGAACTGCTTTTCATATGTGTAGACATATGGTGCACTTACAGTAAAAGCAGTCTTTTTTTGCAAAGAGAAAAGATACTTAAGAGACCATCTGTAATATTTAAATTACATTATAATTAATGAATATATATTTATGAAATTTTTTATTGAAATATTTCATATATCGAATATACCTTTGAAGTTATTATACAAATCTGTATAGATTTTGGGAGCATGCTATATATATTTTTTTATAATAACCCACGAACACATTCAACTTATTTTCCAAATTAAAAAAAAAACTATAAATCTGATTAATTCTGTCACCATTGATTTTTATAAATGTTTTTGCAACAAGAATAAAATAACCTCTTACAAGAAAAATTAATAGAAATTTCGTTTAATAATCGATTTTCTAAAATGCTAATGGGTTTTATAAATTAAATGTATTTTAGCATTTTTTCTTACATTAATCATCAAGAGAGTCGATACATTCACAATCAATGCTATTTTCTTTTTTAAAAAAGATATGAAAATTTCTTCAATTAGTGGACTGTATTTCAATAGTTTCCAATAGGTCATATCTCTCATCAATCATATCTTCATTGAGGATATCTTCATTACTTAGTTTGTCATTCCATTCTTCCCTATTCGGCGTCAATACCACATCTTTGAAACACCCTAAACATTTACCATTTCTAAAAAAATACAGCAATTTAAAAATAAAATAATACTATTGCACCAAGTTACAGCTTTGCAGGGTCGTCGACCTTGGTTTCTTCCTTCTTGGTGTTATACACGTTTCCCGAGCGGGTTTCCATATTCAAAGCAAATAAATAAAAGTAAAAGTAAATAAATAAAATTAAATATAATTAAATTACCTTTCAACGTTATTGTGTTTATATATTCGTGGTCTTCCTCGTAGGTCGTGATTCGCAGTCTCCCCTGTAGGTCCTCTCTCGCTCCAATAACCAATCAAGATATATGTACAATAACAATATTACAAAAGGAATGAAACTATAAAAAGGAATGATGATAATCTAAATATTCTGTTTTAAATAAATATGAAATATTATAGAATATTTTGAATAAATTAAAATTGATGTAACAATACAATGAATTTTCCCCCTCCATACACATCAATATACATAAGTATTAAAGCAACGATAATTTCCCTATTTATAAGAAGAAACACAGGACTGGGAAAAGAGCTTCTTTTATAAGAGAACTGTCGTACAAGCTTTCTGGCACCTGGTACCCGTAGAAGGACGTCTTACCCAAAAACTTGTACGATCATCCTCTTGTAAAAGAAGCTCTTCTCCCTGACTTGTATTTTTTTCTTCTATACATAAGTATTGTAGAACGACATTTGAAAATTATCCCGCATGTGTTTCTTTTGAAGATAAAATCGAAATTTATTTTGAGTAGAAATAACTATCATTTCTAACCTATGATGAAATATGAAAGGATGAATTGTGAAGAGTAATGATGAACGGAAAAATAAATTGTCCAGAGATGGTAATCGAACCCATAATATTCCACTTACCGGGCAGATGTCATGTCCACTAGGATATCCGGTAAGCGGAATACTGTAGGTTCGATTCCCATCGGTGGACACTTTTATTTTTCCGTTTATCATTACTCTTCACAGATCATCCTTTCATATTTCATCCCTAAGGTTAGAAATAATCGTTATTTCTCCTCAAAATAAATTTCGATTTTCCGTTCAAAAGAAACTCATGCGGGATAATTTTCAAATGTCGTTCTACAATTATAAGCCGCATTATATTGTATTATACATAAGTATTGTGTGTGAAACTATTATTAATTATCATTAAAATATATCAAATATATTGTCAGGAGACCAGAGTTTCCTGGTATTCCCTCTTAACCTGGCTAGTAGGACCGGTCGGGACAACAGCGGCGCCACGTGGAACGTGCTAGTTCATGCCACGTGAAGAACAGTTTACGCCTCTAACTCTAACTCTTGAGTCGACTCGGCTCATGTATATCATAACCCTTATTTTATATTTAACATCTTTCATATAACTAATTAAATAAATATTTAAAGTAATTATACTGAGCCTATTTAATTATTTTTATCGCGATAATATCAATAATTTTTAACTCAAATTTCAGTATAATTTACTTGTTTCTATTCACCCTAATTTTTAATTTCATTTAGAAAAACATCGCTAATTAGAACTAATGCCTTACTGGCATATCAATTATACTTGGATAATTGTGTTGATCATTATTATCAATCATCATTACAATAATACTATATGCTTTGATCGTTGAATACCATACGATTCTACTTACCAAATTTTATATTGATAATCTGTGATTTAGTTTTCAAAACAAGAATTCTTATTTTCAAATAGTTATTCTTTTCTGGAAATTCGAATTGTTAGTCAAAATTCTCCTATAGAAGGACGTTAAAACCCGATAGAAAGAGATATTAAAAGATTTATACAGTGGTACCTCGACATACGAGTTTAATTCGTTCCGCAACCTTGCTCGTATCTTGAATTACTCGTATCTCGAAGCAAATTTCCCCCCATACAAAATTCCCATTTAAAATCACAGATTAATATCTTCAACACTACCGAACCGAACTCGTATCTCGAATTTCGCTCGTAACTCAAAGCAAAAAATCACTTGCTCGTCGGCTCGTATCTCGAAAAACTTGTATGTTGGGGCGCTCGTATGTCGAGGTACCACTGTATACCAAAAACCTTTCCCTCTTGAAGATTTCTTTGTGCAAAATAATATGATAGAAACACATGATGCATTAGCTCAACATCTGTTATTAATAATTTGAGATATTTTTGGCGCGTATGTGTCTTTTGAAATATCGCAATATTCCCTGCCCTTACTGCAATGATAAAGATATTAGGAAGAGGCCTGGCTCATAAGTTTTAAACCCTCCCAGATTAAACTGACAAAACCGCTAGTAGGATTTACCACTGATGATCTCGGCGGTGCCTTCTTTTTTGGGAGTCGGTGAAAGAATGGTCTAAATCGTTGGTTTTCAACCGTTACGACCCAGGTTCGATTCAGGTATTGGGCACTTTTTCCTGTTAAAAAAATGCTCCAATGGCCCCCGATTCTTGCAAAAGTTCAACCCCACCAGGGAGTGCAAGAACCAAATGGGGCTCTGGCACATTTGTAAGTGCAAAGTCGAACTGCTTTTTACATTTGTAGACATGTGGTTCACTTACAGTAAAAGTAGTCGCCTACTTCTACCCACCATGATTATCATGGCCTGTACCACGTGTACTAGGGATAAGCAAAAAAAAACACTGATGAGCTAGGTTCTTCCAATATTTTTGTCATCAAAGTAAGGGGAGAGTGTGGAAAATTATTTTATTATAAAAGAAAAACATATGCGTCAAAATTTAGTTCAAATTTCCAATATGATGCAAGATAATGTAATTTTAGAATCAGTAAATTGTACTTACAAATTTTTTAAAAATCTTAATTTTCTTAATGCGATGGGTTGAGATTCAGAAGTAGCTAGGATTCATCACAATTCCAGTAGAGAAACCAATTACACCCATAAAAGGCTAAATACCCGACCATTCTGGGATGTGATAAAGACGACAAAAGAGGTGGGGACAAAGATTTAGGGAATTGCCTTCCAATCTTCCAATAATGGTTATATAAGAATTGTATAAGGAATATCCTATCTTCAAGCCACAGCTCTGTCCTGTGGAATAAATATTCTATTTGCATCCTCTAGAATATGATTTCCTTCTTTTATATTGATTCTATACTTAGATCTCTTCGATAAAGTACACAAAGTACAGTAGAAACTCTCTCTAAACGATTCCACGTAGTTTCAGAGCTAAAGTATCCTTTAAAGAGGGATGTCCTCATAACGGAAAGCAAAATTATAGTAAAAATGGTCATTTTTGTGCTGAAAACTGTCCCGTGTAGAGGTGTTCTCTAATGGGAGTATCCGTTTATGTAGGTACTACTGTAGTACTCGGCTTTCCTGAAAAAAGGATGCAAACAGCTATCCTGCATGGACTGACCTATCTCTATCTTACATCTATGGCCAGCCTTCCAGACTCAACTTCAGCATGGAACTATCTGGTCAACTGGTTCAGCTCAGCAATCCACTCATGAAGCGATTAAAAGCGCGCTTGGTACTAGTCCATACTAGATAGTGGACATTACGACTGCTGTGATAGAGATGCATGGGGACATCTAAAGCTCTTCATTGGACATGATAACAACGACTAGTTCATACTAGTGAACTGGACAGCCCGGGTAGTTGATGTTCTGGGCTCCAGGAACCTGGGTTATAAATATATCTCTCTTACCTCAATATTACATCTATGGCCAGACTCAACCTCAGCATGGAACTTCCTGGTCAACTGGTTCAACTCAGCAATCAAGTCAGAATGCGAGTAAAAGCGCTCAACACTAGTCCATATAAGTGAACAGGACAGCCCGGGTAGTTGATGTTCTGGGCTCCAGGAACCTGGGTTATAAATATATCTCTCTCTTACCTCAATATTACATCTATGGCCAGACTCAACCTCAGCATGGAACTTCCTGGTCAACTGGTTCAACTCAGCAATCAAGTCAGAATGCGAGTAAAAGCGCTCAACACTAGTCCATATAAGTGAACAGGACAGCCCGGGTAGTTGATGTTCTGGGCTCCAGGAACCTGGGTTATAAATATATCTCTCTCTTACCTCAATATTACATCTATGGCCAGACTCAACCTCAGCATGGAACTTCCTGGTCAACTGGTTCAACTCAGCAATCAAGTCAGAATGCGAGTAAAAGCGCTCAACACTAGTCCATACTAGTGAACTGGACAGCCCGGGTAGTTGGCGTTCTGGGCTCCAGGAACCTGGGTTATAAATATATCTCTCTCTTAGAAAGAAATAGGCTATTTTAAGAAAATATTTCAGAATCCAGAGATAGCTTGTGGAGGGTCTATTTGATTATAAACAGCCGCCTGATGTCAAGTTGAAATATAGGTGACCATTTATTTTGCCGAGCCATTTGACTTCCCGGATTCAGAATCCTCCAAAAAAAGCAATTCGCCTGCGTCTTTTTTTCTCCATTCATTTACTTCTCTTGCATAAAAAATAGCATAGAGTATATGTACACTCATAACCAAAAATATTAAAGGAATTATACCTTCTATCATTTATAACGGTATTCAGACAATAACCCTTAAAGGTATTACAATTACCTTTATTGAAGTGTGAAAAAATTGCCTCTGTCTCCTAAAAAAAAAAACAGACAACCGGTGACATAAAATATTTTCCACTTCCTTAAGTTTTGTCCATTAGTGTATATTATCATATAAATACAAAAGAATAAATATATAGAATACACACCATTTCGAAATAACAATGTTTTTATCAATATACTAAAATGAATTACATTTTCAAATGTTTATACAGTAGAGAGAGAGAGAGAGAGAAAGAGAGAGAAAAAACTCCAAGACAAGATACTCCTTTTATAGGACACCTATTTACAAAGGACAGTTTTCATCGCAAATTTTTCATTTTTTATCAATTAGTTGTTCTCTTGTAAGAGGACTCCTATCTCTATAGGACACTTTGGTTCTGAAACTAGCTGTTGTCTATTAGAAATAAGTGATACTGTTTATCATTTTTTATTATGGGGATCGGTGGAAGGATGGTCTAAACTATTGGTTTTCGACCGCTATGACTCGAGATCGATTCCCGCATTGGGCACTTTTTTTATAATTAAAAAAATGCTTCAATGGCTCCCGATTCTGGTAAAAGTTTAACCCCATCAGCGAGTGCAAGTAACAAAATCGGGGCTCTGGTAGATTTGTGAGTGCAAAGTCGAACTGCTTTTCACATGTATAGACATTTTGAAAATAGAGCAATCCATAAATAAATCCTTAATTAAAAAAGTATATATTGGACCAATATGTCATTTATTTTATCAATATTTCAGTTGGCTGAACGTCAACCTTTAACAAGGTATTTTACATGACACACACATTAATATGTTATAACACCTTGATTAAGGTTGGCGTTCAGTCAACTGAAATATTAGTAAAATAAATTATAGTTTGATCCAATATATACCTTTTTAATTAAAAATGTAGAGATATGTGATATACAAGTACTTACAGGAAAAGCAGTCGCTAATACCCACCATGATTATCATGGCTTGTACAACGTGTACTTGGGATTTTAAAAAAAAAGTATTATTAATAAGATATATGTATTATTAAATGAACTATTTATTATTAAATAGTTAACCAGGGGTAACTATGCTTCGCCCAGGTTCTTATTAAGTGAATATTTGCCAAACCATCATTGTGTCTCAACAAAATTGTATTATTATAATTAAATAATCTCATAATTATATATGAAAAACAATAAAAAATAATAATAAAAGGGTCAGGTGTTGTTATTAAAAATAATGAAAGCATATCCTGATTTAGATGGCAGAGCACCATCTAGTGGAACAGAAATCAACTAAACATTGATTTAGCCTGTTATCTGATATTTGGCAAACCCCATTTCTTGATAAATCAAGATGCTCCTGGCCAGGGTATGCTTTCATTATTTTTAATAATTATATATATTATTGGTAATCCTCCATAGTATTAAAAGAATTTTAGAAGTTATTATTTTAAAAATAACCAAAAGATGTTCTTTTTATTAAATAATCAAGCCAATTTCAAAGCAAAATCGTTCTTTATACAAGCTGATTCCATATTCTAAGAAAAAGAAAGCAAATTATTTATAACTAGCGCATTGCAATTTTTTTTAAATTAATTATTTACAAGAAAACGATAAAAATTGTTTCAAAAAAACTACAAACTATTATAGAAAGAAACAAACTTTTCTTCTGTAAGAGTTTTTCATTGATATTTTATCGTCTGTGTAACTATTCCTGGCCACAACCAACTTCCCAATATACCAAACGATTATTTGTGTCCCATTTCATCTTTAATGTTTATACCCATCTTTAACTACCTCAGGTTTGAAGTTCCATTTAGAAAGAGAGAACCCATAAAATTTCTACTAAAGTTTCAACTCATTAGCCTTTCTTGTAAAAATGGCGTTTTTCTACATGCGCTCCCCCTAGGGAGCATATTTTCCCGCCAACCTATCGTTCGTCTGGCCTGGAATGAAGATTTATCGTCTGCTATGTTCAGAATATATTTTCTTTCTTGATGCGCTGGATAGAGAATAGATTGAGATTTCTTATGCCTGATTGATAACTACTAGCTTGAATTATTTATTTAATTTGTCTCCAATTTATCTTTTTAAATGTCACAACTAAAAGCATATATATATCCTTTTAATGGAAAATTTAGCTTTATAAACTCATATCTAATGCGATCTCAATTTTTCTCTTTTTTTAACTTCAATATTTAGAAAATATATGCAGATAAAAATGAATTGGGTTTTTAGATTGTGTATTGGTTTATTCCGCATATATATTTGCATAATATTTGATGTATCGAGATAAAGTTTGCGGTAATATAGAGTTTATCTGGTATTAAATGAAGTCCATTTAATATTTTGACCTCCTGACTATGTAAATTAGCAGGATAATGGGGCAATTTGCATATTTCGGGTGCGTACAGTGAAGATGGAGGGGATACGATGTCTTTATAAAAATAAAACACCAAGACGATTTTATTATGCATAGAATTCCTCCTAATATTTACAAATAAAAATGTGATTCCAAATACATTTTAGAGATTAATAATATGTCCTCAAAGCTTATGTCCATATTTCATCAAAAATACCCATTCCAAGAGTCTAGCATCAGTATCACTATAAAAGGAAGTTCCAAAAATACAATATAACAGCGGTATGGTAGATTAAACTGGTGAAACCGCTGGAAGGGTTCACCACAGATGAGCCAGGCTCTCCCTTTAATTTTACCATTGCAGTAAGGGCAGTAGAAATTGTTTTATTTTAAAAAGAATCATACGCGTCTATAATAGTTTCGTATTTTGATAACAGACGGCGCGCTAGTGCATCATAAATAGATAACATGTCAATGAGAAAGTTTACTCTTCCTCAAAAACTGATAAAAAGAACAAACCCATTGGTCTTTTTTTTTATTTAAAAAATATTTTGCTGGACAGTAATGCCTCCTTTGCATAGTCCTCCTCTACAGAAGAGAAATCCTCCGCCTTTGGAACTGAATAAGATTGTATTGTTATCTTCTCTCTTATCTCCACTCAATCATATTAGGGTATCAAGTTATGACCTTTGATGGTGTCTGTTTGACAACCATCATGACTGGGTGAAGTAGAATGCGTCTGCCTTTGTCATTAAGACTGGGACCACTACTCAGTGGCAGGCCGACTTAGCTCCAAAATAAATGGCCGCCTCTGACATGAGGAACAGACGCCATGTGCAGCCACTCCTAACATGGAGTACAAACGCTGCTCATCCTGTATCCCTGGATTAGGAGCCCTTACAAGGTAATATCAGCCGGGCCAACTGAGCCCAGGTTTTTTAGTGAACTTGTTACTGCTCCCCTCCTCCTTTTTCATCCGGGCTTGGGACCTGCAAAGGCGGAGTTTTGTATTGTTATGAAGTTGTACATTAATGGTGATGATAATTATTTTTAATCAACTGTAGATTTTAGTATTTTCCTACATCTATTACTGAATCAATAGATTCAAATTTCCTGGATATTAATCAAACAAATGTCACAGGTCTCTGGAAATAAGTTTCTTTATCTTTATTAAACGTAATCTTGAGCTTTCGGGTATCTTTGCCCAGCTACAGGAATACATAGAAACATATAAACGCCGTTAAGATTCTAACTGATTCAAACATATATAAATCATTGTAGAACGACATTTGAAAATTATCCCGCATGTGTTTCTTTTGAACTAAAATTCGAACCTTGAGGATGAACTATGAAAGGATGAATTGTGAAGAGTAATGATAAACGGAAAAATAAAGTGTCCAAGGATGGGAATCGAACCCACAGTGTTCTGCTTACCGGGCAGATGCCATGTCCACTAGGTTACATGACATCTGCCAGGTAAGCAGAACACTGTGGGTTCGATTCCCATCCCTGGACACTTTATTTTTACGTTTATCATTACTCTTCACAATTCATCCATTCATACTTCATCCTTAAAGTTAGAAATAATCGTTATTTCTCCTTGAAATAAATTTCGATTTTTCGCGTTCAAAAGAAACACATACGGGATCATTTTCAAATGTCGTTCTACAATCATAAGCCGCATTATATTGTATTATATATAAATCAGTTAGCATCTTAACGGCATTTATATGTTTTTATATACTCCTGTAGAAGGGAAGAGATTCCCGAAAGCTCGAGATCACGTTTAATAAAGATAAAAGAAACTCATCTCCCAAAACCTATGGCATTTTTTGACCTATTACTGAATATACATGCATCTATTAATCTAAACCCTTCTTTAAAAATCCTTTTAAGAAAATCCTCATCAAAAATATTGTAGTAATCTATCATTTTCACGCGTTTTCTGCGAAATTCTATCTTTAAGCTATTGTTATCCAAATAGTTATTGACACTACAAAGAAAAGCTAACAATGTTTGACTAAAAAAGCGTGGATAATTACTTCTAATTATCAAAGCCAAT
The DNA here is from genome assembly GCA_030710605.1 of Cordylochernes scorpioides. Lineage (NCBI taxonomy): Eukaryota > Metazoa > Arthropoda > Arachnida > Pseudoscorpiones > Chernetidae > Cordylochernes > Cordylochernes scorpioides. The sequence continues at coordinate 29,701,417 of CP092868.1, forward strand.
ATGTTAATAAGTGAGGGTTATATTGTTATGGCAACGGACAATGGTAACAATGGGGTAACTGCATTAGAATTCCATGGTTGATTTCCTGGCTCTATAATTACGGTTATGAAAGAACTGACAGCATCAACAAATAGATTTGCACAATATTTACTTATCTCTATAGACTTTTAGTTAGTATTTGTTGTTGAAAAAGTAAAAATTAAAACAGGTAAATAGTTTCTTTTTATTTATATTGCAAGCTTTCGAGCAATTATACTGCTCTTCAACGGGCGGATATTCTTTGTACAAACTCTAAATAAAATATATACACTGTAAAATTGAAACCTTTTTGTTATTAGCATGTGCTCTCGCGGGCGTGCATCAGACTGTTTCCAGCTAAAGTGATAGATATTATACTGGGATTAAATATATTTACATTCTATTAATTATTAATATTCAGATTATTTGTCAAGGATATTGTTATATTGGGTTGGGAGGTCGATTTTTCTATTAATGCTATTTATTTTTGATGATACCAGTGCTTCTAGAAATAATCGTTGTTGCTTTCTTTCTATGTCTTGATAATGGGCTATTACTTGTTTGAGATTAAATGTGTGTCCAGTGGTGCTGGTGTGTTACTTACTATCAAACCTTCCTTTGAAAATTAAACGATTTATAGCCCGTCAAAGGATTCTATGGCTATTTTTTCGCGAGGATATCACGGGATTTTTTTACTAAAAGATATTTGGTCCCAGAGGCTTCTTGAGAAACCAATAAATATATCAACGATAATTTAAAATTTACCTAAAACTTCACAAATAATAATAAAACCATATTAAGTGGCTATTTTCTAAAAAAGTACCTCATAAAAGACGAAGGTGTCCCAGAATGGGAGAAAGATTTCTCGGCAATCAAGTTTGAATTCTCTGGATAACATTAAAATGGCATGCAACAGAATTCTGCACTCACAGCGCCTCCCAGTGAGAGTCAAGGGAGTTATTTGACGTTGCTCTATTGGTCCATCGGGACCAGACCTTTAAATAACTTTGAAA
>CP092868.1:29702547-29741211 GCA_030710605.1 Cordylochernes scorpioides
ATTGTCTCGGTCTCCTCAAAAAAAAAAAAAAAAAAAAACAGACAACCGGTTACATAAAAGACTTTCCACTTCCTTAAGTTTTGTCCATTAGTGTATATTACAAAATAATAAATATATAGAATACAAACCATTTCGAAATAACAATGTTTTTTATCAATATACTAAAATTAATTACATTTTTAAATGTTTATACAGTAGAGAAAGAAAGAGAGATTGATATTGAAGCTTATTTATTACAATGTCCATATAAGATTATATATGGTTAAATACAGAATAAATATTTAGAGAGAGAAAACCTCCGAGAAAAGATACTCTTTTTAGAGGACACCTATTTACAAAGGACAGTTTTCATCGCAAAAGTTTTCATTTTTTCAACAATTAGCTGTTCTCTTGTAAGAAGACTCCTCTCTCTAAAGGACACTTTGGATCTGAAACTAGGTGTTGTCTTTTAGAAATAAGTGATACTGTTTATCATTTTTTATTATGAGGGGAAGGATGGTCTAAACCATTGGTATTCGACCGCTATGACCCTAGATCGAATCCCGCATTGGGAAAATTTTCCTAATAAAAAAAAATAATAAATGCTCCAATGGCTCCCGATTCTGGTAAAAGTTCAACCCCAACAGCGAGTGCAAGTAATCAAACAGGGCTCTGGTAGATTTGTAAGTGCAAAGTCGAACTGCTTTTCACATGTATAGACATTTTGAAAATAGAGCAATCCATAAATGAATCTTCAATTAAAAAGACATATATTAGATCAAAATATCATTTATTTTAACAATATTTCAGTTGGCTGAATGCCAACCTTTATCAAGGTATTTTACATGACACACACATTAATATGTTATAATACCTTGATAAAGGTTGGCGTTCAGCCAACTGAAATATTAGTATAATAAATTATAGTTTGATCCAATATATACCTTTTTAATTAAAAATGTAGAGCCATTTGATATAATTACAGGAAAATCAGTCACTAATTACCCACTATGATTATCATGGCTTATACAACGTGTACTTGGGATTTAAAAAAAAAGTATTATTAATAAAATATATTAATTATTAAATAAACTATTTATTATTAAATAGTTAACCGGGGATAACGATATTTCGCCCGGGTTCCTATTGAGTTAATATTTGCCAAACGAAAAATTGTCTCAACAAATATTTATTTTTATAATTAAATAATCTCATAATTATATATGAAAATCAACAAAAAAAATAAATAATAAAAGGGCCAGGTGTTGATATTAAAAATAATGAAAGCATATCCTGATTTAGATGGCAGAGCGCCATCTAGTGGAACAGAAATCAAGACATCTACTGATCGATTGCCCAGCATTTCAAGATTATAGAAAGAAGAATGAACAAGTTGTTTGTGAACTTAACGATTTGATTTCCGATAAAAAAAATCATATTTAAAGTTCAATTCATTTTGTAAATACATTCTAAACTTTCTACAAAATCTGGATCTCTATTGTTTTCATGCGTTGAATAATGTAAATAACTTATGTAAATAAACTTTTCTCCTTGTTTGGCGCGAGTATCCCTTGCGGGATATAGCGCTTTGGAAATAAAATAATTGTAATTGTAAACTAAACGTTAATTCAACCTGTTCCCTGATATTTGGCCAACCCCATTTCTTGATAAATCAAGATGCTCCTGGCCAGGATATGCTTTCTTCATTTTTAATAATTATATATATTATAGGTAATTCTCCATTGAATTAAAAGTTAAAGTATGATTTTAAAATAACCAAAAAGATATTATTTTTATTAAAAAATCAAGCTAATTTCCAAACAAAATCGTTCTTTATAACGAGCTGATTCCACATTCTGAAAATAAGAAAAGCAAATTATTTATAACTATCGCATTGCAATTTTTTTTAAATTAATTATTTACAAGAAAACGATAAAAATTGTTTTAAAAAACTACAAACTATTATAGAAAGAAACAAACTTTTCTTCTGTAAGAGTTTTTCATTGATATTTTATCGTCTGTGTAACTATTCCTGGCCACAACCAACTTCCCAATATACCAAACGATTATTTGTCCCATTTCATCTTTAATGTTTATACCCATCTTTAACTACCTCAGGTTTGAAGTTCCATTTAGAAAGAGAGAACCCATAAAATTTCTACTAAAGCTTCAACTCATTAGCCTTTCTTGTAAAAATGGCGTTTTTCTACATGCGCTCCCCCTAGGGAGCATATTTTCCCGCCAACCTATCGTTCGTCTGGCCTGGAATGAAGATTTATCGTCTGCTATGTTCAGAATATATTTTCTTTCTTGATGCGCTGGATAGAGAATAGATTGAGATTTCTTATGCCTGATTGATAACTACTAGCTTGAATTATTTATTTAATTTGTCTCCAATTTATCTTTTTAAATGTCACAACTAAAAGCATATATATATCCTTTTAATGGAAAATTTATCTTTATAAACTCATATCTAATGCGATCTCAATTTTTCTCTTTTTTTAACTTCAATATTTAGAAAATATATGCAGATAAAAATGAATTGGGTTTTTAGATTGTGTATTGGTTTATTCCGCATATATATTTGCATAATATTTGATGTATCGAGATAAGGTTTGCGGTAATATAGAGTTTATCTGGTATTAAATGAAGTCCATTTAATATTTTGACCTCCTGACTATGTAAATTAGCAGGATAATGGGGCAATTTGCATATTTCGGGTGCGTACAGTGAAGATGGAGGGGATACGATGTCTTTATAAAAATAAAACACCAAGACGATTTTATTATGCATAGAATTCCTCCTAATATTTACAAATAAAAATGTGATTCCAAATACATTTTAGAGATTAATAATATGTCCTCAAAGCTTATGTCCATATTTCATCTAAAATACCCATTCCAAGAGTCTAGCATCAGTATCACTATAAAAGGAAGTTCCAAAAATGCAATATAACAGCGGTATGGTAGATTAAACTGGTGAAACCGCTGGGAGTGTTCACCACTGATGAGCCAGGCCCTCCCATTAAATTTTCCATTGCAGTAAGGGCAGTAGAAATTGTTTTATTTCAAAAGAAAAATCTTACGCGTCTATAATAGTTTCGTATTTTGATAACGGATGGCGCACTAATGCATCATAATTAATAACATGTCAATGAGAAAGTTTACTCTTCCTCAAAAACTGATAAAAAGAACAAACCCATTGGTCATTGTTTTTATTTAAAAACTATTTTGCTGGACAGTAATGCCTCCTTTGCATAGTCCTCCTCTACAGAAGAGAAATCGTCCGCCTTTAGGAACTGAAGATTGTATTGTTATGAAGTTATACATTAATGGTGATGATAATGATTTTTAATAAACTGTAGATTTTAATCCTGAAGATAGAAGTTGCCTGGCCGTCATTCATGTTTCTGTGAAAAATAAGACTAAAAATATTCTACTTTTCACAGAAAAATGTAGGTTTTAATATTTTCCTACATCTATTACTGAATCAATAGATTCAAATCTCCTGGATATTAATCAAACAAATATCACAGGTTTCTGGAAATAAGTTTCTTTTATCTTTATTAAACGTAATCTTGAGCTTTCGGACATCTTTGCCCTTCTACAGGAGTACATAAAAACATATAAATACCGTTAAGATTCTAACTGATTCAAACATATATAAATCATTGTAGAACGACATTTGAAAATTATCCCGCATGTGTTTCTTTTGAACTAAAATTCGAACCTTAAGGATGAACTATGAAAGGATGAATTGTGAAGAGTAATGATAAACGGAAAAATAAAGTGTCCAAGGATGGGAATCGAACCCACAGTGTTCTGCTTACCGGGCAGATGCCACTAGGCTACATGGCATCTGCCCGGTAAGCAGAACACTGTAGGTTCGATTCCCATCCCTGGACACTTTATTTTTCCGTTTATCATTACTCTTCACAATTCATCCTTTCATACTTCATCCTTAAAGTTAGAAATAATCGTTATTTCTCCTTGAAATAAATTTCGATTTTTCGTTCAAAAGAAACACATACGGGATCATTTTCAAATGTCGTTCTACAATCATAAGCCGCATTATATTGTATTATATATAAATCAGTTAGCATCTTAACGGCATTTATATGTTTTTATATACTCCTGTAGAAGGGAAGAGATTCCCGAAAGCTCGAGAACACGTTTAATAAAGATAAAAGAAACTCATCTCCCAAAACCTATGGCATTTTTTGACCTATTACTGAATATACATGCATCTATTAATCTAAACCCTTCTTTAAAAATCCTTTTAAGAAAATCCTCATCAAAAATATTGTAGTAATCTACCATTTTCACGCGTTTTCTGCGAAAAGCTATCTTTAAGCTATTGTTATCCAAATAGTTATTGACACTACAAAGAAAAGCTAACAATGTTTGACTAAAAAAGCGTGGATAATTACTTCTAATTATCAAAGCCAATATGTTAATAAGTGGGGGTTATATTGTTATGGCAACGGACAATGATAACAATGGGGTAACTGCATTAGAATTCCATGGTTGATTTCCTGGCTATATAATTACGGTTATGAAAGAACTGACAGCATCAACAAATAGATTTGCACAATATTTACTTATCTCTATAGATTTTTAGTTAGTATTTGTTGTTACTTACTATCAAACCTCCTTTTGAAAATTAAACGATTTATAGCCCGTCAAAGGATTTTATGGCTATTTTTCCGCGAGGATATCACGAGATTTTGGAACAGCGTCCCTTTAAATTGCTACTTTTGCAATGCTGTCATCCAAGACAATTTGGTCCATTATCTATTCCATTGCCCATTCTTAAAGGGAAAGAGACTGGAAATTCACGAAATTTCGGAGCTAACTCACTATAATGAACAACATGTATATAAAGTTTTTACTATTCTCCTGATGGATAAAACATTTGTTTATAAATATTTCAAAAATTTCAAGGCGATTGATAAAATGAGGGAAGAAATGCTCAACTTCACAGACAAACGGCTGATTGCTCCCCCTCCCCTCTAAATTGCTTTTCCTCCTCACTCATGTACATATATAACCTTTTAGGGGAATCCCCTTGTAAGACAATAATGTCTTAATAAAGGTTTTTGTTGTTGTATTTGTTGTTGATAGTTACCATCAAGTCAGGTTTGGCTTTAAAGTATAAAAACATGGCAAATTTTCTTGTTCTCTGTCTCACCTAAGACTTCATTGTTGTGTTGTTAGCATTCACCAAGTCGACTTTTGGCGACTATGGATAAATATTGTAACGAGAAGCATTTATTATTTTACACTAGTATTAACAGAGTATCATTTTTTTGTGTTTATATTTTACTACTCTGTATTCTTCCCTCATTCCTTATCTTTTGTTTATCCTTCATAGTTTGTTCTTGCCTGAAATAAATTGCTGTGTCATCCTGAAGTTTGTCTTCCCTAATTTTCCACGTGGAAATATTCTTCAGTTTGATCTATTAGTAAACAACACTCGCCGCTCATCTGATGATCTTACAGTAGCTTTCTTAACTTCTTTAAGTCAGCTTATTAGAGGTCTTCCTCACTTTCTTCAATTTTTCTCAACATCAATATCTTTTATATTCCATTTAATTTCATTAGGTCTCCAAAGTAGGTCAAATTTGATTAGCATATTTAGGATTCTAGGAGACAATCAGTATCAATTTCATTTAAGATTTCAATATTTGTTCTTTTAAAATTTCGTACAAATAAATTTACTGGTAATGTGTTTCTTTTTAATAATATCATCAAATATTATCTCTACAGACTTTACTGCAATGGTATAAATTATTGAATGAGAAGGCTTGGCTCATCAGTAGTGAACCCTCTCAGCGATTTCGCCAAATTAATCTCTAGACAGCTCTTAGAGATAATATTTGATGATATTATTTAAAAAAAACACATTGCCAGTAAATTTATTTGTACAAAATTTTTACGATAGAGGGCAATTAAATTTATAAATTTAATTTGTTCTTTTATCTGTTCATGGCACTCTGAATAGATTTCTCCATGTCCATATTTCAAAAGCTTCAATTTTTCTCTTTTTTTCTGAGAGTCCAGCTTTCATATCCATAAATGACTATGGAATTACTAATGCTTCTACAATTCTCTTTATTGTATTGAATCAAATGCTTATATCTTTCATAATCTTGTTCAATTTCATCATTACGTCCCTTCTCATCGTACATCAAAAGATGTACGCTTTTTCCAAAGAAAAAATACCTCATATAATCACTTCCCTGAAGAAAGTGACAGTTAGTCACTGAAACATTGGGAATTAAATAAATTATTGATATAGCTATATTTTTTATAAATAAACTTCCAAACAACAAATTATCTTCAAAATAATATTTATTAAAATAATGAAATCATATCCTGAGACCAGGAGCACATATGCTTTTTAGATGGCAGAGAGAGCGCCATCTAGTGGAACATAAATCAACTAAACATTGATTTAACCTATTCCCTGATATTTGGTCAAATTAATTTCTTGATAAATCAAGTAAATTCATCTACGAACGCGTTTCTCGCTGTTGGCGCTCCTTAGCGTGGAGTAGACTATACCACTACGACCAAAAAGATTTTTGGTCCCAAAGGCTTCTTGAGAAACCAAGAAACGTTTAGTTGAGTTCTGTTCCACTAGATGGGGCTCTGCCATTCTAAAAAGTACAAGTCCTCGTGGTCAGGAAATACCTTTTTTTGTTGTTTTTAAATAATATACCATATAAAGTATAATGTCAAAATTAAGAAACCAAGAAATATATCAATGAAAATTAAAAATTTACCTAAAACTTCACAAATGATAATAAAACCATATTAAGTGGCTATTTTCTCAAAAAGTACCTCATAAAAGACAGAGTTGTCCCAGAATGGGAAAAAGATTTCTCGGCAATCAAGTTTGAATTCTCTGGATAACATTAAAATGGCATGCAACAGAATTCTGCACTCACAGCGCCTCCCAGTGAGAGTCAAGGGAGGTATTTGACGTTGCTCTATTGGTCCAGTGGGACCAGACCTTTAAATAACTTTGAAAGATCTGTGAACCGAAACACGGTAATTTTTATTTTGGTTATTTGTTGTTCTAAGAACATAAAATAAATTACTACTAAGGCTTTATATATTTCTTTAATTTGTAATAATTATTTTTGGCAAATGTGTTTCTTTTTCACATATCAAATATAGACCCAGGACTCGAGACACCTACTGCTGGAATGCCCACTCTTCTTTAGTGCTAGACAACAGACAGTAAATAATGTTGTATATCTATATCAATTTGTAAATAGCAGAGAGAGAATTATCATAGATTTAACTATTTTTGTAAATATATTTATGACTCTATATATCTTTCTAACCTGGAAGGATCAGGTTTCTAATATATCTTTTTTTATTAATTCATTTTATAAGAATATGTTTATAACTGTTCCTGTTTACAAAATGTAAATAAACGCAATTATCCCTAGCCGAGATATCGCGTTTTGTGTATTAAAATAAATTGATATCAAATATTATCTCTACAGACCTCTCTTTTTTTACTGCAATGATAAAAGTTATTGATTCAGAAAAAAATATATATAGCCATATCAATCAATGATGGTAAACGTAGGGAAACAGCACCTTGAGACACCTGGAGCTGTTTCGCGAGTTTCTCCTGCGTTACTGTCCTCATCCAACAAAGCTTGCAGTTCAGCGTCCTCGAACTTTTGGTGCGGTTTTCCACATGGTTAATTATCAAGTTCGAATTCGCCACTTTGGAATTTTTTAAACCACCTGTAACACTGCGATTTGCTCAGAGCGTGGTCGCCGTAAACTTCCTCGAGCATTCGGTGGGCTTCAGTGGCATTTTTCTTCCAGTTGAAGGCGAATAACAAAACTTCCCTCAAATGGGCACTTTTTGGCTTGGAATTCGCTATTTTCCACGGGCTCTAGACATTTTCCACGATTTGAATATTTCTAAAACTGCACGCGTGCTGATGCCACGTGAGTCAAAAAACAAAACGCCTTCAACAGCGTCAGCTCAAATAAAGTTGCATAGCGCCCTCTGGCGTCCATTTTCGCGTTTCATACTAATAGACCTGGTATTTAATTCCTGACATTCCAGTGACTCCCTTTCACTCTCCTCATGGGAATGTCAATGTGACAGTAAATCACCGAAACGTCGGGAGTTAAATACATCATTGGTTGATGTGGCTTTGTTTTCTCTGAATCAACTTCAAACTAACAAATAATCTTCGGAAAAGTTATTGAATGAGAGAGAATACTCAATAATTTTGATCATTGTAATAAGAGGTCTGTAGAATTCTGTATTTGATATGTGAAAAGAAACACATTACCACAAAAAACAATCGACAAATTCTTCGACATTATCATCAAACATGTTCCGAACATGAACTCCCCAAATGGCAGGGATCTGTCTAGATTCAATGCGGCTTTAAGCTCCTGATCCGGACGTGCCCTCGGAGAGAGCTACGTCGATTGTATATATCTCTCTTCATTCCTACCATTATTATTACCTTATATCTCCCTTTGAGTGTAAAGATTGACGAGATGTCAATAAAGTTGTTTAATTGTCACAAAAAACACTATTATAATTTTAACGATGTATCATCTAAGGATGTTTACCAAAAAAAAAGATATATAAATTCGATGGAAAAGACATCAAAACTATTATGATACAGTACAACTAATAGAGAAGACAGACCTGAAGAAAGAAAGATTGAAAAGGAGAGAAAAATATGGGCAACAATCATCAGCAAATATATCGACTTGTATTCGCGTAACAGCCTGTTAAAGGACGTCCTTGTCTGAAAGCTCACAGCCTTTATATAAAGAAACACATCACGTCTACCTTTGGTTTCTTCTAACAAGACACGATAAATCTACAATAAAATATTACAAATGTCTACTTTAAAAATAGGGTATTCGTACTAAAGGAATATTAGAAGTTTCTAAACATCTCTATTTACAATATCAACGAAAGCTAGCATAGCGATGAAAGAGTTTCAGGGATTATTAAATGTAGGTCATTCAGCTCATCATGAAATCTGCAAAGAGAAAAGAGACTTTTGATATGCGACATTGATTGAAATCGTTCACAATGTTTAGACTGTCGATGAAACACCATTGGCGATGCTGTTTGGTGAATTTTCTCTTTACAGTTCAAAAACGGGTGAGTTTGAATCAGTAATTGCAGTGAAGAGCTTAGTATTTCCTCTGTCGGAACTCAAATCAACGCTTTTATAAATATACGATATTAAGGAACATATATCTATTAGTGTATCCTCTAAGAAGTATTAATTTACTATGTTATGACGTGATTGTTACCGAGAAATCACAACAATCTAGCGAGCAAGCGTACGAAGTGAACCAAGCGAATTCTTATAGCGAACAAGCAATAAAAGCGAATAAACCAAGCAAACATGGGCTGTTTTGGCTTCTTCAAGTGTTGTCGGCGCAAGAAGTAAGTCAACAATCTCCCAAAACAAATTCATCTCCACTATGCACCAGAAGCAAATGTGCATTTTATCGGAAAAAATAACTTTAAAAAAAAAAACGAAAAATATCTAACCAACTATTTATTATTCTAATTTGATTATCAAATCACATTTTTTGTTTGTATTCAGTGAATTTATCATAATATTCTGGTCTAAAGTAGAAGGAATGTGATATACAAGGATGAAAGAAATGTTATAAAGAAAAAATTAAAGAATAATCTTTGGAAAACACACTTTTATAATAAGAACATATAACAAATGAGAAAATATATGGAATCAGTTGGTGATATTAATAAAAATTTTCCCTGATAAGTTGAACAAACCACCTGGAGCAATAAATTATCAAAAGAACAAAATCTTGAGGCGAAGTTTCTTGTAATTTCTTCTACACCTCAACATTTTGTTCTTTTGATAATGTTCCCTTGTCTATTAAAAAATAGCTTGAACCATTATATGTATATTATCACGTAGAAAATTAGGAAAGATAAACTTCAGGATGACGCAGCAATATATTTAAGAAACAAGTACAAACTAAAATTGATAAAATATAAGAGAATCAAAAAGGGAAGTATACAGAGTTGTAATATCATTCTCTTCGCGATGAACGTTATGGCCCATTGTATGTATTACATCCCAAACACGATGTGACGCCAGTTATCTCTGTCTTGAGCTCGTATACAGAGTAGCAAAATATCAAAGTGTATATATAAGGGCGTATCTGGATCTGTAAAGACAAAAACATTTTTTCTTCTTTACAGATCCAGGTATGCTCTTTTATATAAACTTATTTGATGAATCGCCTTTTGACTCAAAATAAATATCAAAATTAATAATGAACATAAATACTTCGTTACAAAATTATTTAATTAAATATTTTCGTTGAATATTCATTGGAAAAACAATTATCTATTTCAGAATATATTACAGAATATTACTACTTATATGTTTCAAGTTGAATATATCAACATTCTGTTCGAACCTTAAACACAGTGTGTTCAGCCACCGAGAATTTGACAGAGTAGCAAAATATAAACGTCAAAATTGATAATTTGTTAATAAAATAATTAATACTTTTCTACAATATCAATATTATTTTTTAATAAAACCTTTAAGTAATGTATTTTCATTTAAATAATACAAATATATTTTTTAAAAAACACTTTTTTAGTGTCAACAGCAATAAAAAGAAATGCTGACATTCAAATTCACGAGCTTATATCTATAACTAGGCGAATGACCTGGCTTCGCCCGAGAAATCCCTTGGGTGCAATTTCCTTCATACTAAAAGTATATCAATAATAAATATTAGAAGTGCCATAGAATAGCAATACAGAAGTAACACATAAACTACAGGAAAAAGGTGTGTATGATGGCATAAATTGTATTATATTAGGGTTTAGGTATTTGATTTAATTAATATAGTTGATATAATAATATATATATTTATTTATATTATATATCATATAAATGAGTTTTAAAAATTGTAAAAAAAAATGCATCGGCCGGGAATCGAACCCGGGCCGCCCGCGTGGCAGGCGAGCATTCTACCACTGAACCACCGATGCTTTAAAAAATGGCCATATTTAGGTATTCATTCCATTCCGGATTAGTCCGCGTAAAAAAAGTTCTTCAAATGAAAAAAAGAAATAGCCAAAAACACTAATCAAAATGCAGCCGAAAATTTTCCTCACGTTTATAAAAAGCGACATGCAAAATTTGGTACCAATTGGTTCAGTAGTTTTTGAGTTTATCGCGAAACAGACAGACAGACATTGACTTTTATATATAGAGAGATAGAGATAGAGAGTACTTCATTACTCAATTCAACCAATAAGATAAAAATATATTAAGCACTGTTTAAATAATTAACTTACGCTGATTGGATGCTTAAGGCCACGTGATATTAGCGAACCAATCAAAGGGCAAACAAACTGGACACCATATACAAAAGCAACAAACTATATGGTGATGACACTTAATATTGAGATACTAAATCTTCGTGATACACAGTAGAACCTCCATGAGAAGACACTCGCGCTAGAGGACACTTCTCTACAAAGGACAGTTTTCATTTGCAAAATATTTTTTTTTTTTTACTATTTAGTAACTCCAGTAAGAGGACAGAAAAGAGATTCGGCCTGCAAAAAGCAGAGCAATGGACGATATAGACTCCAAGTAAGAGGACACCTTTCTCTAAAGGACAATTAGACTCTGTAATTAAGTGTATTTTACAGGGAGGTTCTGCTGTATATAAAACATGAAAGAATTTCTCGCCGTCAATAAAAGGATTGAAATGGCTCAGCATTTTGTTTGCACTTGAAATGAATATGTAAATTAGTAGTTGAGGGGACTAATATTCATCGCGAAACCATCATACCAACTCCTCTCGGACCTAAATTCATGAAAATATGTAAATTTAGGTGAAACAAATATATCCACACCAGCCATAATTACAACTCCTTCTGACCTATCTTTATACTGTGTTGATATTTTACCGGATAGAACAAATATTAATATGGCCCTCATCAGCCTTTTTAGAACAAATATTGACGATAAATGCAGAAAAAAGTTAGCTACATACAAAACTTTTCATCTTTATTTATAAAAATAAGGATATGTAAATGTATTTTTATATCATTTGGATATGTGACAAGAATTTATAGATGTTGGTTCTTTTTTTCCGATATTAAAATTTTCAAGGCACTTGGAATGTTTGCTCATTTTTCAACATATAGTACCATATATATCTTAATTCTACAAGGCTACAGTTCTACAATACTAAACTTGTACAATCTCTCATAACGGAATATGAAAAATGTTTAGAAAGTCTAATTCAACAAGTTCATGACTTCACAGCAGTGTCACCAATTTAATCAACCAGAGGTTACTTAAACTATTATATTGTGTTCAATAATTCCCTTATATATAACTCTGAGATCTATTGGATTTTAAAGGTATAGATAATACATGACAAAGCTAAACATATTCCAAATAAATATATTTTCACAACATATTGAGCCCATTATCTTGTATTTATTATGAAAGACAAACACTTTGTTGCTTGATTTAATTATTGAACTAAAAAACAATTATTGTTTATTGTGTAATGAAAAATAAAGCTTATTGGTTGATTGAGGTCACATGATAGTAGAGAACCAATCAGCTAGAGAATAAACCTCTACCCCTTACCCATATACACAAATACATATAAACTGATTAAGACATATAGTATATTAGATGGCAGAAAAGTAATGGGAATTGAAGAGAAGATAAAGATTTGTTCTGATAACTACTGTATGATGGAGAGGAGATTCGAGATAGCTGTTAACACAATCTTGCTAGAGGGATTTATCTAATGTTTCTTTGCAGAAGTAGAAGGTTCGTCGTGAGCAAGGATAGACGCAAATGATGACATGACAAACATTTTGTATTTCGGCTCTAACTTGAATAACATAGGCATATCCTTTTGTTAATGCTCATTTAGCATCAACTGCAAGCAATGCAATGAAACTACAGACAACTCTACTTACATTTAGAGAGTAACGCTGATTTTATTAAATAGAACTTTCAAATTATTGAAAAAAAACATCTTGGAGATTTTGGGTATAGATTATATCTATCTGGAAGGTTGGTTATTGGTGTAAGTGAAAGCATTATGTTTTTAAGGAGCATCGGGGAACTCTTTATACATGACAAAACTAGGGATTGACTCCACTCCCCTCCGATACGTAAGGTAAAGAATGAATGGCTTATATATTCCCAGGATATTGTCACGAAGAACTTTGAAGTTACACCTGAGACATTGATCCTGAGTCTACTGACTCTTTGCTTTGCATATTGTTTTGATTGACTGAGAGAGAATATTGATATCATGTCGATTTGAGATACTGATAGAGAGAGAGAGACGATGATAGATTGGGTTTGAGGGAAGGTTCTCTATATCTGAATATGTATAGTGTATTATTGGGAGTTATAGATATATATAGCAATTGTGTAGTGATAGTATTGAATGCAATGAGATATATCTGTACTGACAGTATTCTTTCCGTGGTTACAGGACAAAGGGTCGCAAACAGGGCACTCACACCCCCAATGTGACACCACCACCCACACCCCTCACCCCCGGCTCGCCATCCCCATACTTTAGCGCCATAGACACTAAGTTCTATGAGCCGGGGTTCCTCCACTGTAGGGTATACATGCCAGAACCACTTTGGGGGGGTTCACTGGACAACACCCTAAACACCGACATGCGCCGCCCTACATTCTCTAGGCACACGTCTGAACACTTCTGGGTGGAGACAGCAGTCTGCTGGCCCATACTCAACAGAGATGTTGGGTTTGGGTCATCGGGCTCTGTCCCCTCCCTTCTGTAGGGCCCCACTCTCACAGCCATAGGTCCAACAGCACAAGACAACATCCACTCACATAACATGCGCGGAACTTCCATCCTATCCTTACAGCAACACGGATGTTGTCTTCTTGGAGCGCCGCTGTGGACCTTGGCAGGTAAGCTATCTCTTTTTTCTCATTCTTTTATATATACTTTTAACTGTAGAAATTTTAAAAGTTTAAAGTCTATTAATATTCTAATAAGAAAAATATTGCATATTTCAAATTCTGTTCCTATTTTTAAATATATTTTTTTTCTCTAGAGAAATTAATAACTATTTATATATTTTTTAAAAGTATAATTTGGTTTAAGATACTCACATGAAATATATAGAAAGAAATTTTCATTGCTAATTCACTAATTTACTAAAGTTATAACAAACTAAAAATAAGACAGTGTTATAAGTTTTCATAATGTAATTATATATCAATAAAATAAGTTAAGACTGTATTTATTAAATACGTAATACTATAAATAAGTTCGAAGATAGGTTTTAATTCATGTTTTTGTAACGTGTAGTGGGGGCAGCGATCAAGCGTCGTTCTGGCAGCGACGACGCCTATGATCATGATGGCGCCCCAACGTGGGTGTCATTAACTACTTCCGGTAAGTATAGTTAGGTTAATCGAATAAACCTAGTTTCATATGTTCCTTAGAAATTGGTATAACTGGTTAAGACCGCTGTGCAAGAATGATTATAAAAAGACTTAATTTATATATAAGTGGATATTCTGGGTCCATTAGGAATTTTATTGAATAACAATTTGTTTTAAAATAATTTTCTGAATATACCTATTTAATACTTTCTTTTTCAAATATTTGTGGATTGCTCAGTGTTTTTTTTTATTATTTTTTTTTTGAATGGTATTCTATAAGTATGATTTTTAATTTAAATAATCTCTAATTATTTACTAATTATATATATTTAGAATGTTGAGATAAATTTGTGTTGCAGGAGAGGAAGTGCCGTTTGGGCAATGGCAGCATTTCTAATGGGGCCATTCTGTGAAACCAGACTGGCATCTTGTCAGCCATGGCTGGTGTAACGATGGCCTCGACATTGAGAAATTTTCCTCTGTAAGTAACAAGTCAAGTTGACCACTTACACTCTATTTATCTAGGCATCAATAATGGCTATCAAAGACCTAACTATGTAAAATTATTGATGTACAAAATTGATAACATTTGAAAACATCAGAAGTGATATAAATATTTTCAGTTCATACATGAACCACTTTTATGTAATTTCACTATTATAAGTGTTATATTGATATCGTTGCAATATGGTCAAATCCTTATAAAGAACACTACAATATATAGATATCTTAATTAATAAATCAAAATTATCATAAATATAAAAGACGAATTTTTAACTGATTGTTATAAAAATGTATTTTGTATTGCAGGAGAGGCCTTGTCGTTTGGGGGGGCGGCAAGTCCTCTGCTATCTAACTAGCAATAAAGCTTGGGGCGGATGGGCGAAGATTTGGGCATCTTCGTCTGCAACATCTGTTGGGACTACAGCATCTAACAATGGAGCTTCTTTCTATCTGTAAGTACAGTTGTATTTTTCAATTAAACTTAGTTTAACGCCATATTCCTTTCCACAATAGGAAATTAATGAAAATATCTCCTTGTTCATCATATCTAATTTTCGTAAATTTCAATTTTCTTAATAGATGCTCTCAATCATCTTCATATTGCACACAGAATTCTCTTAAATAGCATCATCAATATGACATATTGTGATTAATCGTTAATTTTGTATCATTAATATTTTAAGTGTGTTAAGAATAATTTTGTATTGCAGGAGGGGATGAGCCGTTTGGGCAGCGGCGAGTCCTCTCTACATTTCTAAGGGCGCCACAATGTGAAACTGGACAGGCAAATATCCGCACATCTTTGTCAGCCATGTCTGGTGGAACTATGGCGCCGACATTGAGGAATTTTCCTCCGTAAGTAAAAATCTTAGTTATTCTGTGTCTATCTTTAAAAATTGAGCTAATGTCAAATAATGTTATATAACACGTTAAAACATAAAAGTTATCATCAGATAATATTTTGGTTTATAAAAAAAAACTTTAAAGTCTTTCTGTTTTCTATTGCTTTATTTTTTATAATTCTCTTAATAAATGTTATTTATTTGTAGCATGATCAATCTCTTTGGAAATTATTATATTTTGATATCCAATAATTCATTTCCTTCAATCAAAAGCTCCCACTCTATCTCAATGCTTTAGGACAGGTCAGGGAAGGTGTGCTGAGCTGATGAAGTTATGGGGCTACACCAAAGATCCAAATTGTGCCTGCAACGTCCCACAATCAATGTCCCATATACTAGATGACTGCCCGCTGTACAAATTCAATGGAGGAATCTCCAATCTCCATTCTGTCACCCCGGAAGCCCTGAACTGGCTGAAGGCCTTGCCTCTCAGACTTTAATGACCGATATGTCCTCACTTCTTTTTTCTAGATTTAATTCATTTTGTCTCCTCTCTAATTGTAAATACGCTGCTGTATCACCTCATAAGCATAAATAAAAATATTTTAATGAAAGTTTTAAACTATAATAACTTTTTTATATATTGAATATATGAATGTTAATCATTAGAGAGATTTCAAAATAAAGTGTATCAAGAAGGTTTAGGTATATTTTTGTGATGGCAGGAGAGGTAGAGCAGTTTGGGGGAGCGACGATACCTCTATCATGTTACTGGCGCCACAACGTGGGGTTTGAAGGGTGAAAATTTGGACGGCTTCGTCCACAAAACTGCGGCATTTTTCATATGTAAGTACAACCGAATCTACCCTCGTTTATAGGCCATTACAATGTCTGATTACAAATATCTAATCTATCATAAATTATATTTTTGTAAAATATCGATAAAATTGAAAAACGCAAATATCTAGATGATTTTATTAGACCCTAAATCAATATTGTGAATTCCCTTCTTGTTTTCATAACCAGTATATCATAAATAGAAAGTTATAATTTGTTTAATACATTCACATTAATAATTGTAACCCAGCCTTTTTCTTTTAATGCAATTATTATAATATAATATTCATTGTCCTATTATATGTCTTGATAAAGACTTTTGTGTGATATATTTTAAATTATTTAGTAACTCAAATTTAGGACATCAATGATATATTTAGTTTATATTAAGAAAATTCAAAACTATTATAGACGTTTATGATTCTTTTTAAAAATAAACAATTTATACTGCCCTTACTGAAATGGAAAAATTAATGGGAGGGCCTGGCTTATCAGTGATATTTTTTATTTTTAAAATGAATCGTACGCGTCTATAATAGTTTCAAATACTCATAACAGATTGCGCGTTAATGCATCATAATGGTTTATATCAAACAGATTATGATTTGTATATTCATGATTTATTTTGTGATGCAGGAGGAGCGGAGTCGTTTGGGCAGCGCGACGTTTCTCATCATCCAACTGGCGACATAACTTGGTTATTGAGTTGCGAAGTTTTAGACTTCGTCAGCGATGCATCGCGAACTGTGGTGATGCTTATTGGAGCAGATTTCCAAGTGCAAGAAAAGATGAATTGTAATGACCAAATGCAGGTCATTAATGTCGCATTATCTGGAACCTTTATCATATGTCCAAGAATCGCATATTTGGAAAAGTTTCTAATATCATGTTCTTCAAGCTGAATGAGAAAGGAGATAATCATTACGGTCATCTTTGAAGAGAATCTCTTTGCTCAAGATAATAAGAAATGGGAATGATATCTTGTGTGGTTGGCACATCTTTCAAGAGTTTAAATGTGAAATTTGCCGCAACCTTATGCCTTTATGAACTTAGCAAATATTTGCTTCATTAATTGCTCCTGAAACAATTGCAGGTCAATGCGAATTTGATTATGTTAAAAATGAAGATTGATTATTTTGGCAATTCAAGATGTTCAATATATTGATTAATTTTCCAAGTTTTCGTGAAATCTGCGTGATGCAGCAGTATTCCGTTCAACAACAAGAGTAAAATGGAATGAAGAAATTTTAAATCTCGAAACTCAAAAATGCTTCCTTAAATCTCAAAATATTGCTTGAAAATTATAGACGAATGATATTAAAAGCTAACATGGCTTCATCTTCGCTCTGAAAAATCAATATGTTATGAAATGTTGCCATCATTAATCAAAATTAAATTCTATTTGAATATTCAATAGACCAATACAAACTCAATTTCATCTTTATTTATTCAGTAATTATTAGATATTTGATTGCCTGAAAGCTTTATAAAATATTCAAATACATAGGTAAGCGTGCTGTCTCGTGAAAGCCAAAATGATCTCATGCGGAGATATTAACAACTCAGCTAAAATTTCGACTCAACGTAGAATCACTAAAATTTGTTTAATGTTTGGATTTGAGAAGTTTCCTAATTCCTTTCTAATTCAGAAAAATAATTGCAATATCATTGTGCCTGAAGATCAAGATATAGTAATATTGCTCTATATGTTTGGCAAGAATAGCGAATGCTCATAAGAACTCTTTTGCTGCTTTTAATGGAAGCGCGCAAATGCCAAAATCAAAAATTATATTGAGCTATCGTTAATTTGGTTTCCTCATCTACTAATCCTATCACGAGAGCTCTCCAGTTGATTCCCATATAGCTTTATATAAAAGCCTCAAGATATTGAAAATCAAATACTTTCTTTTTTTTCAAACAACTATCATGAGAGTTCATATTCCTTCCTTCCCAAGAATTTAGTGATTTGACTTTTTTTTTTTGGAAAAGATAATCTCTTCAAAATACCTCATTGCATTTTTCAATAATTCCCACTGCAATCAATTTCAACTGTCTTGAAGCTGCTATAATCAATTCAATGCCTGTCATCAATGAAGATTTCTATCGTATCAATATTTGCCAATTCAGCCCAAATTTTCGCAACCAGTAAAGAAGCTTTATAATAAATGCAAGAAGATTAATCTGCAATCATTAGAAAATCCTAATAAATCTCGTTTTTAGAACATTCTATAATGGATATCAAATGCTGCCAATGCCATTTCATAGAGCAGTGTTTTTCTCCTAATTTGTTTGATGCCAAGGCATAAAAACTTAATATATCAAGGAATAATCAATCAACTTATTATATAACTCTCTTGCTCGCATACAAAGTTCATCCTATCAAGGTATAATCAACCAACTTATTATATAACTCTCTTGCTCGCATACAAAGTTCATCCTATCAAGGAATAATCAATCAATTTATTATATAACGCTTGCTCGCATACAAAGTTCATTCTATGAAGGAATGACTCCATCAACTTATTATGTAACGCTTGCTCGCATACAAAGTTGATCCTATCAAGTAATGTCCCAATCATCTTATTATGTAACGCTTGCTCGCATACAAAGTTCATCCTATCAAGGAATGTCCCAATCATCTTATTATGTAACGCTTGCTCGCATACAAAGTTCATCCTATCAAGGAATATCCCAATCAACTTATTATATAACGCTTGCTCGCATACAAAGTTCATCCAATCAAGGAATGCCCCAATCAACTTATTATGTAACGATTGCTCGCATACAAACTTCATCCTATCAAGGAATGTCCCAATCATCTTATTATGTAACGCTTGCTCGCATACAAAGTTCATTCTATCAAGAAATGCCCCAATCAACTTATAATGTAACGCTTACTCGCATACAAAGTTCATCCTATCAAGGAATATCCCAATCAACTTATTATATAACGCTTGCTCGCATACAAAGTTCATCCTATCAAGGAAAACCCCAATCAACTTATTATGTAACGCTTTCTCGCATACAAAGTTCATCCAATCAAGGAATGTTCCAATCAACTTATTATGTAACGCTTGCTCGCATACAAAGTTCATCCAATCAAGGAATGCCCCAATCGACTTATAATGTAACGCTTGCTCGCATACAAAGTTCATCCTATCAAGGAATGTATCAAACAACTTATTATTTAACGCTTGCTCGCATACAAAGTTCATCCAATCAAGGAATGCCCCAATCAACTTATAATGTAACGCTTGCTCGCATACAAAGTTCATCCTATCAAGGAGTGTCCCAATCAACTTATTATGTAACGCTTGCTCGCATACAAAGTTCATTCTATCAAGGAATGCCCCAATCAACTTATTATGTAAAGATTGCTCGAATACAAACTTCATCCTATCAAGGAATACCCAAATCATCTAAATGCTTGCTTGCTTTTAAAAAGCTTTATTCCCAAGTGCCCCTTGGTAACTTCTGCCAAATTTGTCATTGACTCTAAATATTAGAATTTTACAATGCGCATTATATCAGAATTCAAGCCAGACTTTGTTCTTGTAAATTATAATTCCAACATCCATCATTGCTTACCAGTTTCTTCTCGTCTCCATATGGCTATGAAAACCATGGACCCAGGATTCATTAATGCACAGACCATAAGACTAAAACTTTTATGATTCCAGATTCTTTGGCGGTCATCAGCTACCGAACATATCATATTAACTCTAAATATTTATTATCCCAGAAATCTCTCCCTCTTCAATGCTCGCCATAATCTGCTGATCTTTACATTGCCATGAATGTCATCATCTTAGCTTTCTATACTAACGAGAATGCCAGTAATAATCTACCAAGCCCTGTATTGCTATGATTATCATAATCTAAAGAATTTCCAATGCCCCAATAAGCTGCCAAGTCCTATATTACTATGAAATTCATGAACCCAATGCCGATTATAAGCCACAATATATATATATATATGATGTGATCATCATGATACAAAAAATTGTCAATACCATACTGCTATGAATACCATGCTCCCCCCCCCCCCCCATACGCCTCCAAATTCCATATTACTATGAAAGTCACGAACCCAATGCCGAGTATGAGGCACCAAACCCCATATTCCTATGATTTTCCTGAACAGAAAATTGTCAATGCCCCCATAAGCTGTCAAGCCCCATATTACTATCAAAGTCACGAACTCAATGCCCATTATGAGCCATCAAGCCCCACAATGCTATGGTTATTATGATAAACAGAATTGTCAATGCTATATTGTTATATTTATAATAATCCAAAGAATTATCAATGTCCCAAATGGCTGCTAAGTCCCATATTACTATGAAAGTCATGTTATCAATGCCAGTCATGAGCTGCCAAGCCCCGTATTACAATTATTATCATGATATAACGAGTTCCATAAGTTGGCAAATCCCAAAACCCTGGTACGAAATACCAATCCACATGTTCTATGATTATCATAATCTAAATATTCTTCAATTTCCCTTTTTAAAATTCAAAGTTTCATATTGCTATGAATGTTTAATCGCCGAATTCTGAAATCCCCTACAATCTGATAAGCTACACGTAGCTATTGAATACCATGGTGCCAAACAATCTCAATGCCTACCATAAACAGCCATGTTCCCCATTGCTATAAATTCCTTGTTAACAACATTTTGCATTGTCCGCCATACGCTGCCAAGACCTATATTGTTATAAATATATAATACCAATATCTATCAAAGCTATCTACAGTTTCCAAGACATATAATACAATGTATATTATTATTTCCGGTTTTCTCCAATGCCCATCTTTATCTACAAAGGATATTTTGCTATGAATGCTATCTTCCAAATATTCCACAATGCTCATCATCAGCTGTTATATCTCAAATTGCTTATGATTCTCATGATTCAAACAATCTAAACATGAACTTTATTCATTTCCAAATTTTGTTTCAAACAGATAGGCAACCATCAGCTGCGCTATACCTTAAATGTATCATTATTCGATTGTTCTGGAAACATTTCAATCCCCCATTAACTTTTCCATTGATGCTGCAAGAATCCAAATTCAAGGAAATGTCTGGAGAGAAAATACATTGTATATGGAAAATGAAATAAAAGGTTTAGAGCATATACTTGTGATAATATTTTTCATCATTTCACAAAATTTCAAATGTGGTTCTTGCAAGAATACATAACTAAGTATATTGAGCTCTTATTACAACAAACAGCAACAAAAAAGATTTTTATTAGGGCCCATTACCCTGTATGGGTTGGCGATACAACAACAAAATAACACAGTATTTTTTCTCCCTTTCATCATGTGCACGTGAGCCTTTGTTTGAAATGGGAATTATTTACACATCTGTTCTAAAACTTTCCTCACTACCTCTTTTGAGTATGAATCTATTTCCAAATTGATCTGTAGAAATTATAGAGTTCTATTGCTATATTTTTCTTTTCTGAAATAGTTCTAAGCGTCTTCAGTGGGTTGCTAAATCATCAGAAGGTGTTTTTAAGAGTTTTTATTGAGCTCTTATTATAAGTTTATCAAATACTCTAAAGATATGTAAACGTGAAACAATACCAAGCTACCACTCGTGTACAGGCTAATAGGATTCTGTCCATCCCATGTTTATCTTATACCATATAGAACAACCCCATGTAATATACATAACCTTAAAGATAGAGGTTGCCTGGCCTGCATTTATATTTCTGTGAAAAATAGACACTTCGGCCAGTTAGAGTTTTTTTTTTTTTTTATTATCTCAACGTTTTTTCAATTATCAAACTCTAACTAGCCGAAGTGTCTATTTTTCACAGAAATATTTAACCTTGTATCATAAACCTTTGTAGATAGTTTAAGTAATGCGTGGTAGCGTGTAGAGCTTGCATAAAGCGAATGGTGTACACGGCAGAAATACATTGGAGTTTGGTGGAGAATCGCCAGCGGGTATCCAGCGACACCATGCATTTCGCGATCTACGGGCGTATAGGCAGTAATTGGCGTAGAGATTTGATACATTTTCTCTTTTCTATTCCAAAAAGAGTTTGTTCAGCCAAGTAATGGCAGTGAAGAGCTTGGTACTTTCTCTGTCGATTTATAGATCATTTCTTATGTATAGACGATATTAAGAATCATACATTCTATTAGTATATTCCCAAAGAAGTGAGAATTGACTATGTCAGGATATGATTGTTATCGAGAAATCACAACAATCTAGCAAGCAATCAAGCGAGCAAGCGTAAAAAGCGAATCAAGCGATCAAAGCGAATTTATCAAAGCGGGCAAGCAATTTAAGCGAATAAACCAATCAAACATGGGCTGTTTTGGCTTCTTTAAGTTTTGTCGGCGCAAGAAGTAAGTCGTCTTTTGTGAATATTTCACCGCAATACACCAGGAATTGAATACAATTCACGAGGAAAACGATCATTTAAAAAGAAATAAAAATTATTTAAATTATTTATTATTCTGCTATGTTAACGAAAAATCAAATTTTTGCTGTTATTCAGTAAATTAGTCAGAATTTTCGAGTCAAAAATAGATATAAATAATAAAATTTCTGATTACTGGTACTATTACTGTTATTCCTGCATGTGTCCTACATTTCTCTTCAAAGAATCTGTATAAAACTAAGAAATCTTAATATAGATTTTTGTTGTTGTTATGTAAAAAAATGGATGTAAATTAATTCATGATGAAAGAAATGTTATTAAGAGAAGAATTTTAAGAGACTAATCCTTTATAAAAAAAACTCTTTATTTAATATGAGAAAAATATAAAACAAATGGAAAAATTCAGGGAATTAGGTAGTAAAACTAGTAATCTTTTGATCATGCAAGTGAAAGTTGATGATGGCTTGGACCATTATAAAACGACACTTGAAGTCACACCGCATGAGTTTCTCTTAAACGAAAAATCAAATTTTTATTTCAAGGTAAAATATCGACTATTTTTAACCTTTTTGATGACGTATGAAAAGGTGAATTGTGAAGAGTAATGTCGAACGGAAAAATAAGGGATCCCTGGACACTTTTATTTTTCCGTTCGACATTACTCTTCACAATTCACCTTTTCATACCTCATCCAAAAAGGTTAAAAATAGTCGATATTTTACCTTGAAATAAAAATTTGATTTTTCGTTTAAGAGAAACTCATGCGGTGTGACTTCAAGTGTCGTTTTACAATCACAGGCCGCAGTATATTATATTGGACCATTATATTTACAATAAATAGATTTAATATTCTAATTGATTATTTAGGGATCTCTATTACAGAATATTGTTTCATATATATTCCAAGTTGAAAGTCAATATACAGATGGAGTCTTAAACACTTAGAAATGCTATTTACATGCAATGCTAATAATTCAGATAATATATACATGAAAAAACTTAAGTCTAAATCAAGTCTAAATTTTAAGTAGACAAATAGTCTCAGACATATATGTATGATAAGTGCTACGCTGCCTGGAGTACAGGAGCTCCATTTTTGACTCCTTTCTTCCTGTGGTGAATCTGTATAAGACCGGTGGTCTTAATAAAGCTTTGTGTGATAAGTCAAAGGAAAACAAAAAGCTAAAAAAGTAATTAAAACACATATAAATACATATGATACATATAAACTAAAACCTTATTAATATATATGATGACTGAATATACAGTCATGGACAAAAACTAAGGAAGTGGAAAGTCTTTATTTTCGCCGTTTTGTATTTTTTTAAGGAGATATAGAGGCAATTTTGTTCGCACTTGGTAATCTTGTGTGTCTTCGATAAAGTTCACTGTAATATATTTCACAGTTATTGTCTGTGAATCCCGATATACATGGTAAAAGGTACAACTTCCTTAAGTTTTGTTCACACTTGGTTATCTTGTGTGTCTTCAATAAAGGTCACTGTAATATCTTTCAGAGTTATTGTCTCAATCCCGATATACATGCTAAAAGGTACAACTTCCTTAAGTCTTGTTCATACTTGGTTATCTTGTGTGTCTTCAATAAAGGTCACTGTAATATATTTTAGAGTTATTGTCTGAATCCCGATATACATGCTAAAAGGTACAACTTTCTTAAGTCTTGTTCACACTTGGTTATCTTGTGTGTCTTCAATAAAGGTCAAGGTAATATCTTCCACAGTTATTGTCTGAATCCTGATATACATGCTAAAAGGTACAACTTCCTAATGTTTTGTCCAAGAGTGCATATTAAAACTAGAGCATTATCTCGTCGAACATGTGATACAAAGTTTCAAGAAAAGTTAAACTTAAAAATGTATATGTGTAATAGATTCAAACATTTCCCAGGTCGCAAAAATGTGCCATTACAGACAAAGTTCATCAAGCATCAGATCCCTATATATATATTTATGCAAATATAATAGAAAAAAATAATAAAAAGGTCAGGTGTTGATATTAAAAATAAAAAGCATATCCTTACCAGGAGTACATGTGCTTTACAGAAGGCAGAGCGCTATCCGGTGGAAATGAAATCAACTAAACATTGATTTAGCTAGTTCCCTGATATTTGGCTAACCCAATTAGTCTGAAAATATTAATAGAGAAATATCCACGCACGCGAATCATAAATAACACACTAATATTATTTGTATTCAATAATAAACAAGAATAATAAGAAATAATTAAAACATTTTTTTTAGTATCACACACACACACACACACAACAAAAATAATATTCTTATATTCAAATTCTCGATCATATATTTATCATAGCACTTCATTGCTTAATGTAACCATTGAGATAAAAAAAAGACTTTTTCAAATATTTGTTATTTAAGGAGCTTGTTAAATCTACGTAAAAAGTATCTTATGTTTTATTTCACTACACATTCGACTTACATTCCAAAATTGATAAGAATCCATGGTGATCTATGAAGTAAGGTTCACAAATCAACTTTCACATCTGTAATAAACTCTAAGTTGTAATAACAGTAATGACAATACAAACCATTAAAGTATTAACTATTAATATGAAAAAGCATATATAAAAACCTATTGTGATATAAATTTATATTAAAACTTTTTCCTTCATTTTTTGTAGTTATTTTCAATTGTGAAGATCCAACTTTCTATAAATAATCTTTCCTGCTTTCAGAGATGTTATCCAATCAAAAGGAAAAGCACCCATTTACGCTGTATGGATTTTTGGGAAGTTATGGTATATAATTTGACTGTTGTCCAGTTTGGGCTTTGGATAATTATGATTGCATGATCGGTTAGTAAAAAAGGGCCATATTATTCTTTAAGGCTGACTTGTGCTGTTTCACTACTTCCAATGGTTTTCCTGTTTCGCCTATGTATACTAATGGGCAGGAGCTATTTAAGCAAATTCTGTATACTAGATTATTTTTCTGTTTCAGGTTTGAAAATATATTTGTTGATGGAATAGTGAATTGTGTTCATATTTATCTGCTTCTCTGGTAACGGGTTGAAATTCCATAGAATTTGAACATTTTTATGATTCTCCTTTATTTAAAGTCAAGGAAGAAGGCAGAAATTCTATAGTTGATATGGAATTTTTTTCTCCAATGCAATAAGCTAAGATAAAAACGCAACGATGATTGGCTAATAAGCTAAACACTGATTAGATGATTTAGGTCACACCATAAAAAATAACCAATATGTGTGTGTGAGCAAATAAACTGGACACCTCCCACTTTACATATATCTACATAAACCGCACCTAAAACATATATTCATATTACAAAACCTATCTGCTGGTAAATTGCAAACATTTTATATGCAATTTTCACTATACACAACAACTAACACTTCATCTTAATTCAATAGAATAAATAGAAAAATTGATATCTCGCCACAATATGTAAATATAAGGAAGTAAATAGCGCAGTTTAATAGAAGAAGGTTTCAACAGCCATGCAAGGATAGCGTGTATAGTCTCGCGTTTCTACTAGTTTTTCTTTATAGACTCGTAGCATTGTTTACTGTACTTGAAAACTTGTAATCTTGATTTTATAATGAAATAAACTAACTTTGTTGTGGGGTATTGAAATATTTCGTATATTATTGTAGATGTGATAAAGATGATTAGCTATTAAAGGATTGAAGAGAAGAGAAATGGAAAATGGGATTAATTCTGATAACTATCATATGATAGAGAGAATTCGAAATATGTGAAGCACAATCTTGTAAGATGGATTTATCTTATATGGTTGCACCTTTGTATAAGTTGAAGATAATCATTGAGAACATGGATAATATGAAAATTATAGCTTGGCATACATTCCGTATTCAATCCTTAATATGAGTACATAAGGCAAATCCTTTTGTTGTTAATGTCATTTAGCATCAACATCATGTATTTAAAGGAAACCCACAGACAATTTTGTTCATATTTACAGAGGAATATTGATTTTAATATATTTACCCTCCAAAACTATTGAAAGTACGTCCTCACGCTTTCGGGCATATATTATATCCATTTTCCATTGATATAAGCACCATGTACACAAGGAATACCATGGGAAGTATGTTGATAGATTAAACCAGCGAATTCACTCATGTGCATGGTTAAAAATGACTCTCTTAGTAATTCTCAGGGTATTGTTAAAAAGGACTTTGAAATTGCATTCAATAGCATTCTTCTAGAGTCTAATGTTTTTATTTAACAGTTTTGATTAACTGAGAGAGAATATTGAAAGAATGTCAATTCGAGATACTGATAGACGATGATAGATTGGGTTTGAGGGAAGATTCTCTATATCTGAATATGTATAGTATAGGAATGAAAGTTGAATATCTATTGGAATTGTGTAGTGATAGTATTGAATGCAATGAGATATATCTGTACTGACAGTATTCTTCCCGTGGTTACAGGACAAAGGGTCGCAAACAGGGCACTCACACCCCCAATGTGACACCACCACCCACACCCCTCACCCCCGGCTCCCCATCCCCATACTTTAGCGCCATAGACACTAAGTTCTATGAGCCGGGGTTCCTCCACTGTAGGATATACATGCCAGAACCACTTTGGGGGGGTTCACTGGACAACACCCTAAACACTGACATGCGCCGCCCTACATTCTCTAGGCACACGTCTGAACACTTCTGGGTGGAGACAGCGGTCTGCTGGCCCATACTCAACAGAGATGTTGGGTTTGGGTCATCGGGCTCTGTCCCCTCCCTTCTGTAGGGCCCCACTCTCACAGCCATAGGTCCAACAGCACAAGACAACATCCGCTCACATAACATGCGCGGGACTTCCATCCTATCCTTACAGCAACACGGATGTTGTCTTCTTGGAGCGCCGCTGTGGACCTTGGCAGGTAAGCTATCTCTTTTTTCTCTCTCTTTTACATATACTCTTAACTGTAGAAATAAAAGTTTGAAAGTCTATTAATATTCTAATAAGAAGAAAAAATTGCATATTCCAAATTCTGTTATTATTTTTTGCTATATATTTTTTATCTAGAGTAATATTAAAAATTATATATTTTAAAGCAGAATTTGGTTTAAGATATACTTATAAAATATATAGAAAGATATTTTCATTGCTAATTCACTATTTTACTAAAGTTAGTACAAATTTTTAAAATAGGACTATGATATAAACTTTTCATAATGTAATTATATTTTTATAAAATAAGTTAAATCTGTATTTATTAAATATATATATACTTAAGACTATAAATAAGTCCTAAGATATGTTTTAATACTTTTTTTGTAACGTGCAGTGGGGGCAGCGATCGAGCGTCGTTCTGGCAGCGACGACGCCTATGATCATCATATTGGCGCCCCAACGTGGGCGTCATTAACTACTTCCGGTAAGTATATTTAAATTAATCGAATAAAAATCTAGCTTCATGTGTCATAGAAATTGGTATGACTCGTTATGACCGCTGTTCCAGAATGATTATAAAAAAGACTTAATTCATATATAAGTGGATATTCTCGGTTCATTAGGAATTTTATTGAATAACAACTTGTTTTTAAAAAAATTTTCATAAAATTAATACTTTTGTATTGATATGAAAATAGTCTTAAAAACGTGGAAGGAAATTTTAACTAAATTCCTGAAATGAATAAATAAAAATGTGTTCTGCTTGACACTAAAAAAAAAAAAAAACTTGTTTTTAAATACTTTTCTGAATAGACCTTTTTAATACTTTCTTTTTCAAATCTTTGTAGAGTGCTCAGAGTTTTTTTTTTTTTTTTTGAATGGCATTCTATAAATATTTTTTTTATTTAAATGATCTCTAATTATTTACTAATTATATATATTTAGAATGTTGAGATCAATTTTGTATTACAGGAGAGGAAGGGCCGTTTGGGGAGCGGCAGCATTTCTAATGGGGCCATTCTGTGAAACCAGACTGGCATCTTGTCAGCCATGGCTGGTGGAACAATGACCTCGACATTGAGGAATTTTCCTCGGAAAGTAACAAGTCAAGTTGACCACTTACACTCTATTTATCTAGGCATCAATAATGGCTATCAAAGAACTAATTATGTAAAATTATTGATGTACAAAATTGATAACATGTGAAAACATCAGAAGTGATATAAATATTTTCAGTTCATACATGAACAACTTTTAGTAATTTCTCTATTAAGTGTTATTGATATCTTTGCAATATGGTCAAATCCTTATAAATAACACTACAATATATAGATATCTCAATTAATAAATCAATATTATCATGAATATAAACACAAATTTTTAACTGATTGTTTTAACGATGTATTTTGCATTGCAGGAGAGATCTAGTCGTTTGGGGGAGCGACAGGTCCTCTGCTATCCAACTGGCAATAAAGCTTGGGGCGATTGGGCGAAGATTTGGGCAACTTCGTCTGCAACATCTGTTGGGACTACAGCATCTAACATTGGAGCTTCTTTCAATCTGTAAGTACAGTTGTATTTTTCAATTAAACTTAGTTTAACATCATATCCCTTTCTAAAATTAGGAAATTTTTGGAAATGTCTCCTTGTTTATCATCTCTAATTTTCCTAAATTTCAATTTTCTTAATAGATGCTTTCAATCATATTCATATTGCACACAGAATATATTCTCTTAAATAACATTATCAATATGACATTTTCTGATTAATCTCTTTGAATTTTTTATCATTAATATTCTAAGTATGTTAAGAATAATTTTATATTGCAGGAGGGGATGTGCCGTTTGGGCAGCAGCGAGTCCTCTCTACATTTCTAAGGGCGCCACAATGTGAAACTGGACAGGCAAATATCCAGACATCTTTGTCAGCCATGTCTGGTGGAACTATGGCGCCGACATTGAGGAATTTTCCTCCGTAAGTAAAAAGCCAAGTTGATTAATAACTCCCATTTTTATCTTCCTGACAACTATTTCAACTAATGTCATATACCAAATATCTCACTATAAAAAAATTTTGCTGAGCAAAATTTATAACTTGCGAAAACAAATATTCATTTAAATATTCATTTTACTTATTGTATAATTTATAAAAGTTTTATAAAGTGTTTAATTAAAAATATTATAACATTTTTTTTTTAATTGGCAATCACTGTTTTAGAGTTTAGTCATTTTTGAAAGCCTTTTCAATTGTTGTTTTCGCACAAATATGCAAAATTAGAATATGGAAATAATTATTCAAACATTAAATGATAAGTTGGATGAAATTTATAACTATTTTGACAAAAAAGTTCAACAAAATCAAAAAAATCTAACTAAAAATGATATTACATTTTTGTCAACTATGGTTAGGCAAACCAAGGATGGTATTTCAACTTTAAAAGAAATAAATAACCAAGATATATTGGAACTAATGAAAACAACAATTACAGATGTTATGGACCAAAAACTGAAAGGGATCCAAGATGAATTAGTTAAAACAACTCCAACATATGCTCAAGTAGCTCGTACAGAAACATCACAAGATTACATTAAAAAAAACAAAATTTACATAAGGAGTTCACAATAATGGCAACACCTATAAATGTGGAAGATAATACAAAAATGTATCAAACTATATCAAGCAAAGTTAAAAAGCTTAGGGACGAAGGAAAAAAAATAAAGATTAACAAAATTATAAATGCTAGGAAATCTGTAATAATAAAGACCCCTACAGAATCAGACATGGAATCTCTAAATGGTGAGTTAGGCAGGGCAGAGGAGCTCGCAAATATCAGCAAAATTTTTATCCCCAAACCAAGAGATCCTACAGTAGTAGTCAAAAATGTTAATAAACTTACAGAAACCGCTAATTTTACTAAAACAATCTGCAGTATGAACCCTGAATTGAACGAAATGGAAAATGATATCCATGTTCTGTTTAGCATGAAATCGAACACGCCCCACCACAACATAGTTCTTAGGGTTTCTCCAAAGGTTTACCAGATCCTTAAAAATATGAATAATAAATTATATACTGACTTTGAACGCTGTTTTGTGGAAGATAAGATTCTGGTAAAACAATGTCAGAAATGCCTTCAATTTAATCCCAACCATAAATTGGCCGATTGTACTAACGTCGAGATATGCAAATTATGCGGCGCGCAAGGAATTCATGATTGTTCAAAAATTTGCAATTGTTATAACTGTCTAAAACATCCTAAATTTAGAAACTCGCCGAATCATAGAGCTAATTCCTCGGACTGTCCTCTATACAAAATACAGATAGACAGAATTATCCAACGAACGAGATATCATCCAACCGACAATTAGGCAAATTTCGCAGCTAAGATTTTTGTTTATTTAGTTTGAATATCATGCAGGGAAAAGGAATTAAATGTTTACAACAAAATGTAAGAAAAAGTATCTTGGCACTGAATGAGCTTCAAGCTTCTATAAAAGACAAACCCACCAGATATCATCCTAATACAGGAACCTTATCTGATTGATAGAGATGTAATTTTCGATTTGGAATCTCAAATAGTGCATTCAACGACATATGAACAAATTTACACTGCAACGATCTTTATGAATAAGAGTTTAAAATTTAATAAAATCAATAAATTCACAAACTCCTTTTGTACAACCACTTCTTTAAATTCAGCAAAATCAAATACTATTATCGCAAACTTTTATATACATCCACATAGATTTAATGACACTCATCGAAAATTTATCCAAGAGCTTCTGGAGACCTACAATCAACAACCTATTATACTATGTGGTGACTTTAATTCTAGACACCCAGTCTGGTTTGATCCGACAACAAACTCCAATGGTTTCAAATTCCACTCCATCATAGATGAACATAACCTATTTATTCATAATCTTAAGATACCCACCTGCCGAAATTCTAGCTTTATAGATCTTACGATTTCAAACAAAAAATTAATAAGTTTGGTACAAAACTGGAAGACGACTATATTGACGCACATTTCAGATCACGTAGCAATAACCTTTGACATTTATCACAATTTTAACAGGCAAAGGACAGTTCAAAACTCAACATGGAAATTTATAGAAAAAGATGCTGATTGGAAAACATTTACCGAAAAAATAGCAATACAAGACGTAGATAATATTATCACCATGATAAACCACGCGTCAAACATCAAAGATATTGACAACATTGTAAAGACTCTCACACAAATAATTAAAGAGGCAGCTTATCTGTCACTAAATGTCAAGACAAGAAGCGGAAATCATAAAACAAATACATACTGGTGGGATGGGAAGCTGGAGAAAATGAAAAACGATTTCCACTATATTAGAAATTTGTAATACCGACATGGAAAGGTCCTTGAAAAGACCTATAAATCAATGAGAAATAAATATTTAAATAAAAGTAAAAAGGCAAAAAAAGCGAGTTGGAGAATTTTTATAGAAGAAAGTCATTCAAATAACTCATTTGGTAATGCTTACAGGATATTCAAGTCATTGAGATCGAAAAATAGAAATTTAGGATTACCACTAATAGATAATTTACCAGATCATTTAAAGACCGACAAAATAAAAGGTTTAATGAACGATCTATTTCAGGATGATAATGGAGGTTTGGATAAAGATGATCATATTTTGATTAGAAATTATACGCCTAAATATAAAAATAAAAGTAGTGTTTATATCGAATCTAAGGAAATAGAGGAAACAATTTTAAAAACAAATATTTAAAAAGCACCGGGCCCTGATTACATTAGTAACAATATGATTAGACAGGCTAAAATAAAAATAATCCCAATTCTGCATAAATTATTCAATAAATGTATAGAAATGGGATATTATCCGGATGAATGGAAAAAATCATTCTTCAAAATAATTCCAAAACCAGGCAAAACGAATTATGAAATAAATAAAAGTTATAGACCTATATCATTGACATCTAATCTATCTAAAACATTTGAGAATATAATAAAAAATAAATTAAGTAACTATTATTTAGAGAATAATTTAATGAGCTCAAGGCAGCATGGTTTTATGAAATCTAGATCAACAATTACTGGAATGGATAAAATTATAGAAACTATATTGAAACATAAACAAAAAGAATTGACTTCCTTGATAGCTATAGATATTGCGGGTGCATTCGACAATGCATGGTGGCCTGCTATTATAAAAAGAATGGATAATGATGATGTTCCTTCAGATTTAATACGGATCATAAAATCTTATTTGAATAATGAAAGGGAGGTGAAATTTACATACGAATCAGAAACTTTTTATAAGAAACTAACTAAAGGATGTCCACAGGGTGGACCTTTATCTCCACTTCTATGGAATATTTTGCTAAATGATTTGTTGATAAATTTTGATTCAATGAATGCAGATATTATATGTTATGCAGACGACGTTACAATAATTTGCTGGAATAAGACTATTGAAGGACTAAAAACCGCAAGTGAATACACCTTAAATTATGTGATCCAATGGTGTAATAGAAATAAATTAACGATCAGTACAGAGAAGACTAATATGCTATACCTACATAACAGACAAAAAATCCTATTAAGGTAATAACAATATAATAATGCCGGTCAAGCAAGTAAAAATTCTGGGAATGAAATTTTCTAATCACAAATGGAAAAACAAAGTTAACTTTACACCGCATGTTAATGATATTCTGTGTAAGGCAGGACGTATGAAAAATTTATTATGTTCACTAAGTGGCAATATGTGGGGTTTAGACACTGAAAAGAGGTTAACTTTATTCAAAACAATCATTAGGCCTGTACTTACATACGGTTCTGAAATTTGGTTCAAATATTTAAACAATCGTTGTAAACAAAAACTGAACTCCATGCAGTACCAGATCATTTTATGGGCAGTTAGAGCATACAAAACCACTTCATCAAACTGTGTGCATAGTTTGGCAAATTTTCCACTCCTAACAGACTATATAGAATCCAGAATAATCAAATTTGATCTAGCTCAACTGTCCATTGAAGATCTAATTACTTACGAACCCCATGCTCCAAGTATAGTCAAATCATTCTTACACGCAAAAATGAATGAAATTTTTGAGAACACTAATGAAATTTTCAGAAGCTTTTTCGTATTAGGAATTCCAAGATTTTTCCGTCCAAATTTTTATAATATCCAATTCATTACAGATCATGGCAATTTTGGGAAATTTTTGGCAACTATCGGCGCCGTGAAGGAACCAGGATGCTTCTGCGGAGGTGAAATTCAAGACGCGAGACATCTACTTCTGGAGTGCCCAATTTTCCGGGATTTTAGGGAAAATAGATTTGGTCGTATTGGACAGCTTGATGAATTTGTAGACAAAAAAGAAAAGTATAAAAATTTTGATCAATTTTGTAAATACATATACAACTTTCTCTTGAATTGGAAAAAAGAGAAGGAATCTTAGAAAAAAAAAAGAACTGCGATGCTTGCTCTGTGTGTTTTGCTTTGT
Source organism: Cordylochernes scorpioides (assembly GCA_030710605.1). NCBI lineage: Eukaryota > Metazoa > Arthropoda > Arachnida > Pseudoscorpiones > Chernetidae > Cordylochernes > Cordylochernes scorpioides. The sequence goes on from CP092868.1 coordinate 29,737,028, forward strand.
TGTTTGTTTTTCTCTTTGGACAATTTTCTTTAGTTAATTTATGTAAAATAATGAATTGAACAGGATTGTATATAGCCGAATTGCTGTAATGCAGTGAAATGTATTGACGCAAATATCCCTGAGTTTGGGATATCGCGTTTCATGATGTTAATAAAGTTAATAATAATAATATCAGATTATATTTTCTGTTTATTAAGAACTTTAATGAATGTATTTCTGTTTTCTATAGAATTTTTGATAAATTGTTTAATAAATGTTACATATTTCGGTATTTTCTTATGTTCAGTAATCTTAATTACTATTACAATTTTATATGGATATTTTCAAGTAATGACTGCTAATTTTAGTCATTATAAATTCTCGAATAAAGCGTATAAAGAAGGTTTAGATATATTTTTGTGATGGCAGGAGAGGTAGAGTCGTTTGGGGGAGCGATGATACCTCTATCAATCTACTGGGGCCTCAACGTGGGGCTTGACGGGTGAAAATTTGGACATTAATCTGCAATGTCTTGAGGAATTGCGGCATTTTTTTTATGTAAGTACATCTCAATTGATATCGATCCTCTGTTTATTTTACATTGTAATATGTAGGTTTACCTCAAATATTTATAATCTTTGGAAAATAATTCTGTGATAGAATGATAAATTTACAAAAAAAAAGCAATATTTTATATGTTTGCTAGACTACTAGATAAGAAAATATTATTAATGCACTTGTTTACTTCATAGTGAATTAATTATGAATAAAGCTTCATGTGTCTTTGTGCTGAGAACATGTAAGAAAACATGTACCTATGTTTTCCCACGTGACGCAGCGGAGCGTGACCTTGGCTGCACGGGTGAGTCAGTTGTTGTTTTGCTCTCTGTATAGATGGACATTAAAACATGGTGGCAGCGATAACTGGATAAAATACGAACCCGTATATCGCAAAATATCGATTTTTGCGTACCTTGGAAGATAATTCAACATGGCTCAGATTCAACCTCCAGAAACTTTCGACTTCTCGACTCCCAACGAATGGCCCAAATGGAGGAAGAGATTCGAACGATACCTCGTGGTCAGTGGAATGAAGAAGAAAGAGGAGGCGGACAAGATCGATTTGTTCATGTACTTGATGGGCGACCGCGCGGATGATATATTCAGGACCTTCAAGTTCGATAAGGAGGAAGAGGCAACGAAAATTGATTCAAGGCGTTCGACAGCCACTTCTGTGTCAGGAAGAATATTATCTACGAACGTGCGAAATTTAATTCAAGAATCCAAGAGGATCGGGAGCCAGTGGACGAATTCATCACTTCATTGTACAAATTGGCTGATAGTTGCGAATTTGAGGGTCTTCATGATCAGTTGATCCGTGACCGAATAGTGGTTGGAGTGAGGGACAAAGCTTTATCTGAAAGAATGCAGTTGGACAGCGAACTGACTTTGGAAAAGGCGGTGAAAATGGTTCGACAGCAGGAAGCCGTTCGACAGCAGCAAGTCGACCTGCAGCGTCCCTCAACAAGCCAAAAGGTCAATCAGGTGAAGTTCAACTCGAAGAAACAATCACCGAAACAACAACAGCAGCCTTCGAGGAAGAAGGAGAAGTCAGCCAAAACAAGATCACGATGTCCAAAATGCGGAGGTTTCACCCACAGGGAAGGACAGGCTTGCCGTGCTGAAGGACAAAAATGTAACCTGTGTTCAAAAACAGGCCATTTTGCAAATTGCTGCCCAGATAAGCAGGCGAAGACTGCGGAAGTCAAAGCTGTTTCTGAACTTGATGAAGAAATTGGTTTTCTCCTGGAGGTCTCTGCTGTGGAGGATTCATCTAATCTCGATAATGATGAAGACGAGTGCAGGAGGCGATGGACAGCAGAAATCCAAGTGAACGGGAAAAAGGTGAAGTTTAAGCTCGACTCCCAGGCGGATGTTACATGTGTTCCTCTGTGTCTCTTCAAGAAGATAATGGGACAGCAACGACTAGTGAAAAGTGATATCAACATTAGAGCTGCTGAATTCTCCGAACTTCAGACTGTGGGTATGTTTATATCAACGCTGCGAAATGGCAATTATGAAATCAAGGAGAAGATTTATGTCATTCGTCGTTTGAGTGAACCTCTTCTGAGTCGCCGGGCATGTGAGCTCTTGTACCTGGCGAGGCGAATTGAAGTGGTTGCGACGAGAATTAACCCGATCAAGGAATTCCCCGAAGTATTTGAAGGACTGGGACAGATCGGAAACCCTTACGAAATCAAATTGAAACCTGGAGCAAAACCATATGCTGTGCATACTCCTCGACGGGTACCAATACCTTTGATGGAAAAGCTTAAACCAAGATTGGAAGAGCTCGAGAAGGCGGGAATCATAGCACAAGTTAACGTTGCGACTGAATGGTGTGCACCGACTGTGATTGCTGGTAAACCGAATGGCGACATACGACTCTGTGTGGATCTCTCAAGGCTGAACGAACATGTACAGCGCGAAGTGCATCCCATGCCAGTGGTGGAGCATATGCTGGGGCAACTGGGGGAAGCAAGATTCTTTTCGAAACTGGACGCGAACAGTGGCTTTCACCAGATTCCGTTGAGCCCGGACTGCCAGCATTTAACGACCTTCATCACTCCTTTTGGGAGATATAAATACTGCAGAATGCCATTTGGAATCTCACTCGCCCCAGAGTATTTTCAGAAGGTTATGTCAATAATCTTGCAAGGCATGGACGGTGTAATGTGTTACCTGGACGATATCCTGATATTTGCCTCCGACTCCAAGACTCACGATCGAATTCTTCGTTTAGTGCTCCGAAAACTGAAAGAGGCGAAAGTTACACTAAACAAGGCCAAGTGTGTCTTCGGCGTGCCAAGAATTAATTTTCTTGGGCACATACTGGATGAAGACGGTATTCGACCAGATCCAGCGAAAATCGAAGCAGTGGCGAAGATGCCTGCTCCGACCGATGTTCATGGCGTAAGAAGATTTCTTGGCATGGTGAACCATCTGGGACGTAAACTCCGAACGACCTTGCCAATTGCACCAGAGAATCTTAATCCAAAGTTGGTGGACTCTCAGGCCCTGAAAAGAAAGATGGGGAGAAGGAGAAAGGATATGAAATCCAGATATGATCGACGCTGCGGAGCTACGGACATGGAGGAGCTATCCGAAGGTGACACGGTTTGGATTACAGATATGCGAACCTGGGGGATTGTAAAGAAAAAAGCATCGACACCAAGGTCGTATATGGTTGATACTCCAGTTGGGACTTTACGTCGAAACAGGTTCCATCTACGAAAAGGATATGCAGTGCAATATCCAGCCGACCCATCGACGCCGACCTTTTCGGGGGAGGAACTGGTTGAAAATGAAAAGACCCCAGTTGTGGATTATCCCTCTAACGACTCAGAAGACGGCCAGATAAGAACCCGGAGTGGACGAATTGTTAAACCTGTGGATCGCCTTCATTATTAATTATATTATGCATTTAAAGTTTGTAATGTATATATATATTTCAAGTCTTAAAAAGGGGGATGTGCTGAGAACATGTAAGAAAACATGTACCTATGTTTTCCCACGTGACGCAGCGGAGCGTGACCTTGGCTGCACGGGTGAGTCAGTTGTTATTTTGCTCTCTGTATGGATGGACATTAAAACAGTCTTCCATTTATATAAACAGACAGACATATTAATATAGCTTCATAGTATATAGCGCTCTCAACTGTTCCAATTATCAGTTTATAGTCCTCTTTATTAATACGCTTATTTTTAATTAATATTTCTTGAAATAATGCTACATTTTAAATGGTTTTGTAATTAATATTTATGTCATTATAATCAATTTATATTGATCAGATTGAAATTTCTTCTGTAATGCAGGAGGAGCGGAGTCGTTTGGGCAGCGGCGATGCTTCTCATGATCCTACTGGTGACATAATGTGGAAATTGATCGACGAAGATTTGGGCGTCTTCATCGGTGATGCTCCGCAGAACTATGTCGATAATGATTGGAGCAGCTTTCCAAGTTCAAGAGAAACTGACTTGACATGACCCTCTACATATATGACGAACAATATTTTTACATTATCTGGCACCTTTACTCATATGTTCAAGATTTGGTGTTACACATTGAAAGCAAGCTTCTGTGATGCCACGGTATCTCAAGTAGCCCATAAATGATCTTTATATGTAAATGATGATGAATTGAA
>CP092868.1:29741311-29780138 GCA_030710605.1 Cordylochernes scorpioides
TTCTTAATGCTTGTCATAGCTGCTGGTGTTTTTCACATTGCTACAATGCATCATCTCAGAATTAAAATACTGGAATTATATTCAGCAATTTCTATAATTGCCATGATCCCAGCTCCTTTAATGACTAGTCATAAGCTGCCAAGTCCCTGTTGCTATCAATTTAATTATGTCAAAAACCTGCAATTCAAGTCAAAGCTAACAAGCTCCATTATTTCTATGAATATTTATGATTCAAATAATTATCAATGCCCCATAAAGCTATCAATTACCATATGACTCATGAAAGCCATGATCCCAATGTTAGTTATGTTCTTCAAACCCATAATTTATGAATTTCTTAATCCAAATAATTCGCAATGTCCCCATAAGCTGCCAAGTTCATATTGTATGAATATATGATCCCAATTCGGTTATAAACTTTCAAGCTCCATATTGCTATGATTATCATCATTCAATATTTTAATGCCCCTCATAAGCTGCCATGTCCATATTGCTATAATTATCTTAATCCAAAATTGTCAATACCCCCCCCTCCATAAGCGGACAAATACCATATTAATATGAATGTCATGATCTCAATGTTTATTATAAGCTACCAAGCCCCCATATTGCTATGATATATCATATATAATCCAAAGAATTCTCAATCCCCCTAACTGCCAAATACCATTATTAATGATCCCAACGATTCAATACACGCATGAACCGACCATAACTCAAAAATTATCCATTCAATCCCTCTCTCAGCCCCCAAAAGCTATTCAATGTCCCATTAGTACTATGAATAGCATGGAAAAAGCATTCAAATATTCATAATGTTCCAATTTCTATGAAAGTTATAATTCTAGCATTCTCAAAGCTCCATAACCCAAAAATTATTTAATTACTCCTCCTCATAGCTGTCAATATGATTAAAATGGACTAATCATTCTAAAATGTCCATAAGCCTTAAATTTTCATTTCCAATGAATGCCATAATCTTAGCATTTCCAATGTCAAGTAAAAGCTACTAGCAATAATTGCTTTGAATAACCTATTCCAAAAAAGAATGCTTCAATGCCCATATAAGATGCCAAGTACTATATCCATCTAAGTACCATGGACAAGCATTCTTCATATCTCCATAAGCTTCTAAGTTTCATTGTTATGAATATCATGATCTCGAATATCTGAAACCATGGCTTCAGTCTTATCAAGCCGCCATAGATTCCAATCCCCACATTCAACGAATAATAATACCAATTTTTATCAATAATGTTAAAATTATAAAACAATTTTCTATTCATTTATGGCCGAAGTTATCTTAATTTTAAGAACTGAATACTCCGGACAACTCTACCTTTACGATAATATTTTATCAAAGCTCGTATCAGTTATCAAGACTCATAATACCATGAATATCATGATTCCAGATATCCAATGTCCGTCATATGCAATGATCCTAGTATTCGCAATCCCTGCTATTGATCTAAAAATTCTCTCGCTCGACAATGTCTACAATTGAATCTATCATCTATCTTTTTTATTGTACACCTATTTTTTAAACAAGAAGAATCCATTTGATCTGTCTTCCTAATGTATCCTGTATTGAATGATACTGGAAAAAACTCAATTCTCTCAATCATCTCTCTCATTTTGATGCCGTAAAAATCTAAATTCAAGCAAACGGCCGGCGAAAATAAAACCATGAATCTTGTATGAAAAAAATTGTATAATATATTTACAATGTTTTCAAAAATTATTGTTTATATTTATTTATATATATAACCATTGACATTTAACAACAACTCCAGCATCGATTATTATTCCCTAGATTACAGCTTCATCGTAGAATATTTTGATCAAGACCATCCAAAGTCCTTATCTGTGGGTATTACAAGTATAGGGATTTTAAAGGGAAAGCGACATGCTGTTGCATCCTTCTTTTAGTCCTGGTATAGGTATGTTGAAGTGAGGTATGACTCGTAGTTTATTTATTTCAGCCACTCGGATCTTGAGTCACTTGGATTCAAAAAATGGTGTATCATTGTCGGATAATAGCACAGAGCTGGTTGCCTATCTTGAAGGCAAATTCATGCCTCGTTTCATATAATAAGAATTTTTGATATTACAAATACATCATATAAAACTAAGGGAAAATGTTGATTTAATAACGAATGTGATGGAGAAAAAGAGCTCGACTTAATTTTTAACGACTCAAATATATGTATAACTCTGTACACATTCTTTCTCTGACATTTTTTATTATCATTTTATGTAACTAATTATTCATGTGTACGTCAAAAAAAATATTGTTTTATTAATTGCCTCGTTCAGTGTGTGCAAATCATTTTTCATGCCAGGTACTTTTTTAGGAGATTTGTACAGGTATTGCGTTATTTGACATAGGGTGTCTTGAGAACAATAATTTTCTTCTTTTTACCCATTTTAGGCCTTTTTTTTTCTTCCCTTATTGATACGGTTAATGGTGGAAACTAGTATTCTCATTTTTGTAAGTAAAAAAATAGAAGGTAAAATATCAAATTAATGTGAATAAAGAGTCAGATGTATTTTTAAAGTTTATTAATATGGGTATAACTTTTTAAAAAAGCAGTGGTAAATCACGTTCAGTTCAATGCAATTGATATATTCTTCAAATCGATTACAGAACTAAAAACACGATAACTCAGTTAAGAAGTTGGAAATGGAATTAAATATTTCTGTCCTATGTCCCATAACTCCAGGTTGTAGTGCCTCCATTGATATATCGCACCTTGTCGGTACAGTAAAACCTCCATGAGAGGACACTCACGCTAGAGGACACCTCTCTACAAAGGACAGTTTTCATTGTCAAAATTACCATATTTGCTATGTAACAACTCTTCGGTAAGAAGACAGCTCTCCATAAAGGACATTTTGATCTGCAATTAGGTTTCCTTTATAGAGAGGTTTTACTGTATTGAATTCTGAAGCCAGAATTCTTGAGTTCTACTTGAGTTTTTCATTTAATGTGATTTGTAGGAATTCCACTTTAAGTGTGATTAGAAAACTCTTCTGTGAGTGGTTGCATGTGAGAGTAGATCAAGAATCCAATTTGGAACATTCATGTTTAAAAATTCCTTTGAATCGCACTAATCCTAATGTTGGGGCGGCAGTATAAATAAGAGCCATCTATCCCTAGATTGTATGTAAACGCCTCCTGCAAATACTAGATAACTCAATAGTGCCTCTCTTGAAGACTTCAGAAATATCTTGAGAGCGCTACTTTGGGAACCACGCTTCTAAACAGTCCTTATGTTAAAGCAACCTAAAATGAGGAAAAGAGAAAAGCCAAACATGTCTCCGTGGCGCAATCGGCTAGCGCGTTCGGCTGTTAACCGAAAGGTTGGTGGTTCGAGCCACCCGGGGACGTTTTTTTTTATATCTATTGATACTTAATATCTGATAAATAATTATCATTATAATTGCTCTTTTAACTCGAATCTTCATGTGAATAAGTTGATAATATGTAAATAATGAGCCAACTTTGCCTAGACTTTCTGAACGCCCCCAAATCCTTTCCAACTCACTATTGCCCCTCTTAAAGATTTCAAAGCCTCTAGAGTGGTTACTGTCCCCTTTTAGGCATCACGGTTCTCAGCAATTTGTATAGATGGAGGAACCTAAAGTTATGTAAAAAGAAATGCTTAACATGTCTCCGTGGCGCAATCGGTTAGCGCGTTCGGCTGTTAACCGAAAGGTTGGTGGTTCGAGCCCACCCGGGGACGCTTTTTTTTTTTAAATATGTTATATATATTATTAATACAGTAGATCTCCCTGTAAAGGACACCTAATTACAAAGCCAAAGTGTCCTTTAGGGAGAGATGTAGTCTTAGCGGAGAGTTGCTGAATAAAAAAAAATGGTAATTTTGAAAATGAAAACTGTCCTTTGTAGAGAGGTGACCTCTAGCGCGGGTGTCCTCTCATGCAGGTTCTACTGTACTAAATAATGACTTTGTGTTTTCACTCAACCCACCATGTGTATAATATAGAGAATTATCCTTATTTTTAAAAATATATAAGCACTTTTCTTAAAAACGGTATATTTTTTAGAATATTTTAACTGACATTCAAAAGTTTCATAAATTTATCCTGGTAAGATGATGTTCTGCGCTCCAGGGGAACCAAGGTGTAAATATCTCTCTCATAAATTGTAACTTAAACACAGCTAAGGATTACCACATGTGAAAAGGATGTGTACGGATTCTGCCCCACGGGGTCAAAAACATCCGTCACAGGGAAGTTGTTGGGCAAAGGAGATAATGGAATTATTGATTCCTTCCCTTGAACTAAATCCAATGGAAAAATCGCACCGCCATTGAAGATCAGGACCTACCCATGAGCTGAGAAACTGTAAGAGAATTTTTAAAGAATGAAAAATATTTTTTTTTTTATATCTTTCATAACTGATAACAACTCCGCCTTGCCGGTCCCAAGCCCGTATGAAAAAGGAGGAAGGGCAGCAGTAACAAGCTCACTAAAAACCTGGGCTCAACTGGTGCGGCTGATAGTACCCTGTAAGGTCTCCTAATCCAGAGATACAGGATGAGCAGCGTTTGTACTCCATGTTAGGAGCTGCTGCACTTGGCGTCTGTTCCTCATGTCAGAAGCGGCCATTTATTTTGGAACTAAGTCGGCCTGTTACTGAGTAGTGCTCCCAGTCTTAATGACAAAGGCAGACGCATTCTACTTCACCAAGTCATGAAGGTTATCAAGAAGATGACTGATAACTTTCTATAATAATCATTACCTTATCTACATATCCCAAGTACAAGTGATATAGGCCATGATAAGTCTGGTTGGTAGTAGCCACTACCTTTTACTGTAAGTTGCACCACATGTCTACCTATGTATACAACAGTTCACTTTTTGTGTTCACAACTATGCCAGTTTGAAAACTTGCACTCTCACTGATTTGATTGAACTTGTACAAGAATGGAGGATACTATTGAAGCAAGTAAAAAAGAGCTCATTGCGGGATTCGATCCCGGGTCGTGTTTATTGAAAATTCGACATTGTGTGCCATTCCTCCAACAACCCCCTACGACCACAATTGTAAAATAAAAATGGACATAATACAACCTCTAATAAGAGACTACCTCCATGAAAGACCAGATACATCTATGGTTTTTAGAAGATCTACCATGAGGAGTTATAGCAATACATGCAGCTTATAACTTCGATTTAACGTGCCTATTCTATGGTCAAATGTAAATGCTCAAAGATATAAAGGAAATTAATCAGGTCAAAATAAACCAAAACCTTACATGAAGTTTTACTATTTAAATGTAGTGGATATCAATAAAAAGAGTATAATAATGTTTTTAAACAAGTGTATACATTTTTTTTAGTTCAAAATAATTCTGCATGTTACATATATCTTTTATTATTTCAGCACACAAAACGCGATTTCCGGCTAGGGATAATTGCGTCGATTCACATTTTTAAAACAGAAACAGTTATAAACATATTATACAAGAAAGTAATCAAAAATAAAAAGAGAAACAATAATATATATTAGGAACCTGAACCTTTCAGGTTAGCAAGATAATTATAAATATATTTACAAAAAATAACCTATGATAATTTTTTCTGCTATTTACAAATTGATATAGATCTACAACATTGTTTATTGTCTGTTGTCCATCGGTAAAGAAGAGTGGACATTCCAACAGTAGATGTCTCAAGTCCTGGATTTCCTTGCCACAGTGACAGCTAGAGTCCTCAACCGCTCCAATTGTTGATAAAAATCCCTTAAAATTTCCGTGGTTCGTTGTAAACTGGGTATTATAAAAATTGGAACGGAAAAATGTTGGAATTCAAAACGGGAAAAAGCTTTGGAATGTTACATATGGAGATTTGAGTAAAGAGAAACTATTTATCATTTAAGAAAAAGGCATCTTTTATCATCATTTTTTATTAAAAATTTAGAAGTATAAAAAAAAAACGTCCCCGGGTGGGCTCGAACCACCAACCTTTCGGTTAACAGCCGAACGCGCTAGCCGATTGCGCCACGGAGACATGCTTTACATGTTTCTCTTTTCATAACTTTAGGTTCCTTTATAAATACTAACTGCTAAAAACCGTGATCCAAAAAGGGGGACAGTATCGCTCTTTTTAGGCTTTGAAATCGTCAAGAGGGGCACTAGTGAGTTGGAAAGGATTTGGGGGCGTTCAGGAAGTCTAGGGATAGTTGGCTTTTTATTTACATCCTGCCAACTTATTTACATGAAGAATTGAGTTTTTAAAAGAGCAATTATATTTATAATTATTTATCAGATATAAGTATCAATAGATATTTAAGAAAAAAAAAAACGTCCCCAGGTGGGCTCGAACCACCAACCTTTCGGTTAACAGCCGAACGCGCTAGCCGATTGCGCCACGGAGACTTGTTCCTTTTGTATTTTCCTAATCTTAGGTTCTTTTACCAATAATAATTTTTAGAACCATGATTCCTAAAGGAGACAGTACCGCTTTCCAGAGAGATCTAAAGTCTTCAAGGGGGTACAAAGTGAGTTCAGAGATATTTAAGGGAGGCGTTCAGGCAATCTATGGATCTGTGGCTTATTTACATACTGTAAACGTATGTTAGATAATTGTAGAGGCATTTATGGTATTCCCTGTGGACACACACAAGCAGAGCTCTCAGAAAAGAATAAAGAAAAAGCTTTGAAGCTTTTGTAATGTAGACATGAAGAAAGCCATTATAGACAATTGACAGTTAAAATAATTTTATTGACATCTTGTCAATATATGCAAAGTGCACAGTCTGCCCTATTTAAAAAAAAAAGATAATTATATATATGCATCATACTATGTACAAAGAACATGGCGCCTCGGCCAGCGCTGCAGAGTTTGGTAGAGCATCGCCAGCGGGTCTCCAGCGACACCACGTATTTCGCGATCTACGAAAAATACGCCAATAAGCCACTTAATGAGAAAGAGTATCATGGACACATATAAAAGAGCAAATATATCGATATCGAATGTAATTAAACCTGGTAGAGATCGCTAGAATCCCAAATATATAAATAAAGACTGACCTACTTTGAACACCTAATGAGAGAAAATGGTTTAGAAAAGATGTTGATGTTAGGAAAAATTGATGGAAGAGAGGAAGACTTGTAATGAGCTGGCTAGAAGGAGTCAAGAAAGATGCCGGTAGATGGGCTGCATTGATCGTCACTAACAGTTCAAATTGGAGAATATTTGTCCATATAGTCACTAAAAGTCGAACTCAACTTGATAAAACAAAATCAACAACAGAGGATACTCATAAAGGATTGGGAAAAGAGTAACTATATAATAATTTCATTAAGAAAAATGGTCTTTGATGTAACGATCTCAAGGAAATATTTGACATATCTTGTGGTTGTAAACAATATATAGGTGTGTGCGTGTATATGTGTGTATATACAAGGTGCGTTCATTAATTTCCAGGACTGGTTAAAAAATAAAATAAATAAAAAAGCTAGAGAAAATATTTTTTACAGAGTTGAATATTGGACATTCGACCACGCCTGACTGAAAGCACGAGTCTCGTGGCGCACGCGCCGATCTAAAAATAGAACAAAACAACTTCCTTGTAAGGTTCGCATTTCTAATTTTAAAATGGCCATTTTCGAAGAGCAGAGAATCTGCATTAAGTTTTGTTTTAAATTGAAAAAAAAAGTGATACTGAGACGTATGAATTGATTAAGAAGCTTTTGGCGATGCAGCTTTATCCCGTTCAAGAACTTTTTGAATGATTTTCACGCTTCCAAAAAGGTCGGGAAAAGGTAACGATGATCAGCATACTGGGGGTCCAAGATCATTTCGTTGCGAGGAAAACAAGCTCAAAATAAAGGAGTTAATTAAATCTAACAGAAGAATTATCTTCAGTGACTAGACTATCTGTTTATTTGGGGATAATGAGGTGCTTAAGGGAGGCAGTGCGCCTTAAAAGACCTGAAAGATGGCAAAACAATGACTGGATACTTCACGTCGGTAATGCGCGGCCGCACACAGCCCATGTTGTTTTGCAGTTTTTGGCCAAGCATTCAACCATACAGATCCCTCATCCACCCTATTCCCCCGACTTAGCCCCAATGACTTTTTCCTCTATCTAAATTGAAAATTAACTTGAATGGACGGAAATTTGACATCGAAGGCAACCTTGAGGAACCTCTCAAAAAGTGATTTTATCTCCTGCTTCGACGATTGGAAAAAAAGATGGAACGGGTGTATTGAGGCAGGAGGGGCATATTTTGAAAAATATTGAATTAATTGATTCAAATAATATTGAATATTAAAATTTACAATGTATTATTCCCTGCAGCCACCAAACCCCCCACCGTACCATGAACTCTGAGACCGCAAATTCAATAGTTTATTCTGTCCTGTGATTCCCAAAATATGCCATATTCTTTGTCTTATTCCATATCAGTGCATATTGTAGACATGCAAATTCTCTATATATGTATACTTAAATTTCCGTTTTATTGTTTTATTCACTATGTAAATCAGCTCTTTGCATAACTGTAGTATATTTTCGGCTTCTTTGTGTGTATATATATGGATTAGATCCGAAAACTTCAGTAGCGTAATTTTCCTGTCGAAGGGCGGTCGAGCCCGAAAGATTGAAATATTTTTTTTGCTAAAGTCTAGTTTAAAAAAAAAACGTCCCCGGGTGGGCTCGAACCACCAACCTTTCGGTTAACAGCCGAACGCGCTAGCCGATTGCGCCACGGAGACATGTTTGGCTTTTCTCTTTTCCTCATTTTAGGTTGCTTTAACAATAAATACTGTTTAGAAGCGTGGTTTCAAATTTTCAAAGGGCACCTTCAACCATTTTCCAATGAAACCTCTAATTAAAAAAATCATAAATTTACAATTAGGTGTATCGATGAAGTTGCAGTTTAAAATATAGGCTATTCAAAGCATATTCAAATTAAACTAATAACTAATTTACATATTTAGTGATAGAAGAGAGAGAAAATAGAGGTAACCCGGGCGCCTGGAGCATAAATCACCAACTACCCGGGCTATACAGCTACAGTCTAGAAGTCTGTTGTTGTTGTTTCTTATCCCCTTGTGTAAAGATTACACGAATTCCATGAGTTCATGATCTCATGGAATGGGGTATAGGGGTTCAGCTTTCGTTGATCTATCACCATGATCCAGGCACACTTTGGTGAAAGTCTGACTTTGCTGTTATTTGAGGGCATTCCTAACATGGAAGCCTTTGCTGCCGACATAACATGAGTACAGACGCAGCTCCTCCATATCCCTGGAGTGGGACCATTGCTGAGTCCATCAACCGGGTCAGTTGAACTAAGGATTTTTAAAGAGAAGTCTTTAAATCTTTTAAATTTAATCTTTAAAGAAGTCTCTAGTCGTGGAGAGTAGATTGCTGAGGTGAACCATGTAACCAGGTAGTTCCAGGCTGAGTCAGGAAGTAGGGACAGGGATGAAGTCTTGTACTCCAAGCAGCGTCTGTAGCCTGTGTAGCATACAAGCTGGACAGGAGAAGAGGAGGTGGTCCACAGTCTGTGACTCTTCCCGGCACTGAGGACATGTTGGTATTTAGTGATATAAAAATGATGGCTAAATCTGTAAGGAATTAGATTCTAGAATTTGGAAATAGATAAATATCTGCCTGGTAAGCGGAACACCTGTGGGTTCGATTTCCCATCCCTGGACACTTTTATTTTTCCCTTTATCATTACTCTTCACAATTCATCCTTTTCATACTTCATCCCTATGGTTAGAAATAATCGTCATTTCCCCTTAAACAATTTCGATTTTTCGTTCAAAGAAACACATGCGGGATAATTTTCAAATGTCGTTCTACAATCGGACTACCTTGTATATTTTAGGATAAGAAAATGTAATGTTAATATTGTTTACATTATGATTGTTATTAATGTATTCTTAAAACATAGGCCGTTTTATGAACAGGACTAAAACGACATCCAGTTATAAGTCTTATTAAAGATTTACCTTAAAAAGTTAAATACATTAGAACCTCCCTGTAAAGAACACCTAATACCTAATTGCAGAGCCAAAGTGTCCTTTAGAGAGAGGTGTCCTCTTATCGGAGAGTTGCTAAATTATAAAAATGGTAATTTTGCAAATGAAAACTGTCCTTTGTGGAGAGGTGTCCGCTAAAGGGAGGTTCGACTGTATATTTAACTCTAAATACTGTAATACAATATAATGCGGTTATGATTATAGAACGATGTTTAACAAGTTCTACAACAAATGTTCCTTTTTTACAGGACGAAAAATCGTAATTTATTTTAAGGAGAAAGTATGACTATTCCTATCCTTAGGGATGAAGTATGAAAGGATGAATTGTGAAGAGTAATGATGAACGGAAATCCCTGGACACTTTTATTTTTACGTTCATCATTACTCTTCACAATTCATCCTTTCATACTTTATACCTAAGGATAGGAATAGTCGTTTTTCTCCTTAACATAAAATTACATGTTAAAAAAACAACAGTTTATCGTTCTGTGTGTGTAAAACTTGCGGTAAAACTTGTTAAACATCGTTCTAAATACTGTAAATTAATGTTAAAAACTGATTACAACACGATCTAATGATTCACATAATTCTTTTAACTATTCTCACACAACATACAATGAAGACATCTGCTACCCTATATTCTCATTTTTTTAATCCCTATAAAAGCGTTTTATATAAATTTGACTATTTGAGCATTTTTTCAACTTACTCACTCCCCATGAAATCCAATTAGAATTTTTTTTAAACAATCTATATACACCTATCCCCCGATTTACACGGTAGATACGTTCCTGAGAAAAAACTTGTAAATCGGGGGATAGGTGTACACAGAAATAAAATAAAATGCATTGACAGGTTAATATGTAGTCAGCACATAAGCTCGGGATTCCTCGTGAGATGTGTACACAGCGCATGTGTTCAATCACAGTAGCATTTAGTATAGTGCGATAAAACAAAAAAAAACTTATTTGGAAAACCGTGTAAAGGCGAAACGTGTAAAAAAAAGTACCGTGTAAATCGGGGGATAGGTGTAATCATAATAGATAATATTTAATTAATAGGTAATCCCATAATATTATGTTCAAATCAATAAGCTTGAGGGATAAGTCTCTTTTAAATACATTTATTTCAAGCTTTTGGCAAGCCTCGCATTACACTCGAGACACAGCGTCTCACAAATGTATATATAGATTAGATCCGAAAACTTTAGTTGCTAATATAATTTTTCCTGTCGGAGGCGGTTTGAGCCCGAAAGCTTGAAATAAATGTATTTAAATGAGACTTATCCCTCAAGCTTATTGATTTGAACATAGATAATATTTGTTAAAGCATTATTCGTAGGAATGCCATTCACTTACGGAGTCCCGAGCGAAGCTGAATCATAATATTTAAGTGAAATTAACGAATAGCACGAAAATCCAAATATTTGAATATTTGTAATAATCTCTAATCATAATAGATAATATTTGTTAAAGCATTTATTCGTAGGACAAACATTCACTTGGGGAGTACCCGGATGAAGCCGAGTCCTAATATATTGTATCGAATAGTTTTTGAATAAAATAATACATTTTATTTCATAAATACACATTCTGGATATACATTCTGGTAAAACGGACCATTCATTTAGTTAATTATATTCTTTAGAGTAAAAACTCATCCCTGGATGGTTTAATTTTCATATTTTAATTAAGAAATTAATTACCTCTTAAACACTCAGGTTTAAAATGGAATTGAAATCTGGTTCGTTGTTAGTAAATAGAGAATTTTCTGTGAAGAGAGACAAAAGGTTAAAAAATGACAAGTTTTTTTTTAATGAAGAACTCGTCGTTTTTTACCTTATATCTCTTCTTAGCAATAATATCCTGCGATTCTATCTATGGTAATACAGTAGAACCTCCCTTTAGCGGACACCCCGCTAGAAGACACCTCTCCATAAAGGACAGTTGTCATTTTTGACAGTTACCATTTTTACAATTTAGCAACTCTCCAATGGTTGCAAGGTTTTCCCACTATATATTAAGTGCAATTCTCAACCTGCAACCCCAAAACACATTATTGACTGTATTGATTCATCCATTGATGAGCTCTACTCTTCCCAGGCAGACACAATAAAAAGTCTCAAGCTTTACAAGCTTGATACCTTAATATGATTGAGTAGAGATAAGAAAGAAGAAGAAGAAGCAACTCTCCGGTAAGAGGACACCTCTTTCTAAAGGACACTTTGGCTCTGCAATTAGGTGTCCTTTAGAGGGAGGTTCTACTGTTTATAAAATATATTTGTATTCATGGAACAACACAAGAAGGTTGTCTCTCCTTGCGAGTGTGACAATAACAAAAAAATATACAGAGAGTATATGTTGCCAAAACCAACACTCCTAAAATAGTGAAGGAAAGAAGAAGGGTCATGCTTTAAATCACATCGTTCCACGTCGTTCCTGGAAGCACCCCGCCAAATTTAACACGATTCAAATAAACAATGGACATCTATTTCTGCGACATCAAGTCACGCTGTAGTTGTTGTTCTGTTTCACTGATTCTACTGCGTAGTTGGTCTTAGAATAGACTGTGGCAAACTTCGAACTTGTATCCACCAAGTTTAATTATTCTTCGGTTTCTATGCCCTTCTTGAGAAGATCCTGGTGTCCAATGGACATATCTCAATTCTCTATCTCTGAAATTTTTTCATTTGTGTATATTTTCACCTCTTTTGGTTCATTTTCGAGGTTCAAAGATGACACCTTGACTTAAAAATTTGTGTGTGTCTGTTTGTTCTTTTTGTTTGTTTTACCATTGACAATGCAAGTCAAATTTGTGTTTCAATCTCTATTTCTGAAAAAATTATAACTAATTTCTTACTCAATTTTTATTACATATAATTAGAAGCTATTTTTTACTACAGACCTTATACTGCAATGAATAAAAATGAATAAGGGGGAGGGCATGACTCATTAGAGGTGAACCTTCCCAGAAGTTCGCTATTTTAATCTCTAGACCTCTCTACTATTGTGTTAGACTGAATTTCTTATATACTCTGCATTTGTTATAGAATTAATTGTGTTTTAGAGAACTCTATGCAAATATGTTTCTAGGACTATAAATACAGGGTACGCGGTACTACTTGAGAACATTGAATAATGTCGTTCTTTAGGTATATGTGTTCATCTATATAAAACTTTAATATGTAACAAATGCTCATTTTCCTTTGTCTATTCATTTTTTCTAATGGACACCATTTTGTTCTCAAATAGCTGTCGCACCCTGTATATACAGTAGAACCTCCATGAGAGGACACTCCCGCTAGAGGACACCTCTCTATAAAGAACAGTTTTCCTTTACAAAATTACCATTTTTTCTATTTTGACACTCTCCAGTAAGAAGACACCTCTCCCTAAAGGACACTTTGTGTCTGCAATTAGCTGTCATTTACAGAGAGGTTCTACTGTATATAAATTAAATTTATGATGTTATTTAGCGCATCTCTATATTGAGCCTTTCCTTTCTTCAATAGCTTCTCTATCCAGTCCATCATTTAAATTCTTCTTCTTCTTGCCGTTCTCTTTCCATTTACTTGAACCTTCATCACTTACTTCATCAATCAACAACAACAACAACAACAAAAAAGCCTTTATTTAGGGTCACTGACCCTATACAGGATTCACCAGAGATATGCATAAGAACAAAGCAGTGAGACAAAGGAAATAACGATATATACAGAGTAAGAAGAAAAAGAAAAAAAAACAAGAAAAGAAAAAAAAAGAAAGAGGGAAGCAAGAAATCAACACAAAAAGAGTAGCAGTAAAAAAGTGAGGAGTGAGTATCACTTGGCCTTCTTCTGAGATATGGACTTGTGGAAACCATAAAACGCCGTAGCAATATACTTATTCTGGGTCATATTGTCAATTATTGATGGAAGTGAAGCACAGAGTTGCCCAGTTTTGAGCATAAGGGTTCTTCTTTCTTCTTTCAGAGCAGGGCAATAAAAAATATAGTGAGTGATTTCATGTTTTAGTTTTGAATTACAGAAGGTACAAGTCGGGTCCTCACCGCAGAGCATCTTGGTGTGGTTTTCTCTAAAAAAACTTGAAAATATTCTAACTTGTGCGAGTAGTCTTACAACCGGGAAAGGAAAATCTCCTAAAAGGTATCCCTCCGTCATGAAAGATATGTGAATGTCTTTGTAGTGAGAGTAAAGCTTTGATTTATCCATTCTTGTAAGGTCGTTTTGTATAGATACTTCATCAATCATTTCCTCTTGAGATATGTTGCATTCAATCATTGCAGACTTTTCTGATGACTATGTTCCTTTCCCAATCTTCTCGAGACTTCATTCTCTCAGCATTCATGGTTCCTATATGTAAAATGCTACTATTTTGTTTGAATTAGGGACCTGTAAACAAACCAATCACTGAATGCGACATTTAAACCATACATCACTGGGCATCTTTCCAAAATAGCTGATAGAAGCTCATCAACTGGTCACTATTCAAATAATCAATAGATTATTAATAATAGACTTCATTCTGTCAGCCCTCGTGATTCCTATATGTAAAATATCACTATTTTGTTTGAAATAGGGACCTGTAAGCCAATTAATCACTGAATTCAACATTTAAACCATACATCACCGAGCATCTTTCCAAAATAGCTGATAGAAGCTCATCAACTGGTCACTATTCAAATAATCAATAGAATATTAATAATAGACTTCATTTTTTCTGTCAGCCCTCGTGATTCCTATATGTAAAATATCACTATTTTGTTTAAAATAGGGACCTGTAAGTCAATTAATCACTGAATTCAACATTTAAACCATACATCCCTGAGCATCTTTCCAAAATAGCTGATAGAAGCTCATCAACTGGTCACTATTCAAATAATCAATAGAATATTAATAATAGACTTCATTCTGTCAGCATTCGTGGTTCCTATATGTAAAATGCTACTCTTTTGTTTGAATTAGGGACCTGTAAACAAATCAATCACTGAATGCAACATTTAAACCATACATCACTGGGCATCTTTCCAGAATAGCTGACAACAAATAATCAGCTCATCAACTGGTCACTATTCTAAGCAATCAATAGAATATTAATAATAGACTTGATTCTGTCAGCCCTCGTGATTCCTATATGTAAAATGTCACTATTTTGTTTGAAATAGGGACCTGTAAACAAATCTTTCACTGAATGCAACATTTAAACCATACATCACTGAGCATATTTTCAGACTAGCTAACTGGTCACTATTCTAATAAATTAATAGAATCCGTTGCTAGAGGATAGATTTCATATTGGAGTGGGTGTATTTTGTGTGTAATGGTGCATGTTTCCTGTTAAAAAAATAATTAAGGCCACACACACCAGAGGTTGTTTACGGGATGTGCCAGGTTGTCCGGAGTTATACCTCTGTCAACACACATAAAACAGTCAATTTGATCTTTTATCACTTTGATCATTGTAATAAGAGGTCTGTAGGGATAATATTTGATATGTGAAAAGAAACACATTGCCACAAAAAAACACTATTAGAAATTTTAACGATGTATCATCCAGGATGTTTACAAAAAAAACGATATATAAATTCGATGGAAAAGAGACATCGAAACTATTATGATACAGAACAAAAATAGAGAAGACAGACCTGAAGAAAGAGGCTTTGAAAAGGAGAGAAGAATATGGGCAACGATCATCAGCAAATGTATCGACTTCTATTCGCGTAACAGCCTGTTAAAGGACGTCATTGTCCGAAAGCTCACAGCCTTTATATAAAGAGACACGACACGTCTATCTTTGGTCTGTTCTAACAATATACGATAAAATCTACAATAAAATATTACACATGTATATTTTAAAAATAGGGTATTCATACTCTCAAGGAAGATTAGGAACTTCTAAAGATCTCTATTAACAATATCAACGGAAACGATCATAGCGATGAAAGAGTTTCAGAGATTGTCCAATGTAGTCAACTCATCATGAAATCTGCAAAGAGAAAAGAGACTTTTGATATGCGACATTGATTTAAATCGTTCACAATGTTTAGACTGTCGATAAAACATCATTCGCGATACTGTTTGGTGGATTTTCTCTTTACAGATGGAAACGAGTGAGTTTGAATCAGTAATTGCAGTGAAGAGCTTAGTATTTCCTCTGTCGGAACTCGAATCAACGCTTTTATAAATATACGATATTAAGGAACATATATCTATTAGTATATCCCCCAAAGAAGTCTTAATTTACTATGTCAGGACATAATTGTTACCGAGAAATCACAACAATCTAGCGAGCAATCAAGCGAGCAAGCGTACGAAGTGAACCAAGCGATTTTCTTAAAGCGAGAAAGCAATAAAAGCGAATAAGCAAAGCGAAAATGGGCTGTTTTGGCTTCTTCAAGTTTTGTCGACGCAAGAAGTAAGTCAACAAAATCTCCCAAAACAAATTCATCTCCACTATGCATCAGAAGAAAATGTGCACATTTTATGGAAGAAAATAGCTTTTTAAAAAAAAACTAAAATTATCCAAACAACTATTCATGATTCTAATTTGATTATGAAATCACATTTTTTGTTGTTATTCATTGAATTTATCATAACATTCGGGTCTTAAGTGGAAGTAGTGTTATATACGAGAATGAAAGAAATGTTATAAAGAAAAAATTAAAGAATAATATTTGGAAAACACACGTTTATAATAAGAACATATAACAAATGGGAAAATATATGGAATCAGTTGGCAAAAATAAATAAAAATGTTCCCTGATAAGTTGAACAAACCACCTGGAGCAATAAATTATCAAAAGAACAAAATCTTGATGCGAAGTTTCTTGTAATTTCTTCTTCAGCTCACCATTTTGTTCTTTTGATAATGTTCCCTTATCTATTAAAAAATAGCTTGAACCATTATAATTATATTACCCACGTAGAAAATTAGGAAAGACAAACTTCAGGATGACGCAGAAATATATTTAAGAAACAAACACAAACTAAAATTAATAAAATATAAGAGAAGGAAAAAGGGAAGTATACAGAGTAGTAATATCATTTCATTCGCGATCGAACGTTATGGCCCATTGTATGTATTACATCCCAAACACGATGTGACGCCAACCACCTCTGTCTTGAGTTCATATACACACAGATTAGCAAAATATGAATATCAAAGTTTATATAAAAGGGCGTATCTGGATCTGTAAAGAAAAAAAACATTTTTTTCTTCTTTACAGATCCAGGTACGCTCTTTTATATAAACTTATTTGATGAATCGCCTTTTGACTTAAAATAAATATCAAAATTAATAATGAACATAAATATTTAGCTACACTATTATTTTATGAAATATTTCGTTAAATATTTATGGTAAAACCAATTACCTATTTCAGAATCTATCACAGAATATTACTCCTTATATGTTCCAAGTTGAATATACACCTATCCCCCGATTTACACGGTAGATACGTTCCTGAGAAAAACGTGTAAATCGGGGGATAGGTGTACACAGAAATAAAAATAATATGCATTGACAGGTTAAAATATGTAGTCAGCACATAAGCTCGGGATTCCTCGTGAGATGTATACACAGCGCATGTGTTCAATCACAGTAAGATTTAGTATAGTGCGATAAAAACAAAAAAATAACTTATTTGGAAAACCGTGTAAAACAAGTACCGTGTAAATCGGGGGATAGGTGTATTAACATTCTGTGTGTTTAAACCTTAAACACTCTCTCTCTCTCTCTTATAACTGTAAATAAATAAAGTTAACTAAATTAAATTAAAAATAAGACAAACTTTTACTGTGTGTGTGTGTGATTTTTATATGATATTTTATATATTACTACCTTACAATTAAAAAAAAAGAAAAATTTTGAAAAAAAGAAAATTTGAAAAATGTTAATCAAAGCCTGACTTAATAGGCACATATATAAAAGCCTTTATTAAGTCATATATAGGCTAATAAACGGATTCACCGTAGAGTTATCTAAGAGAAAATAGTAAAAAGGTGAAAGCCATTTACATGTATAATGCAGATGGAATATAGACAGAAACATAATTGAGACAATTATTATCATACAGATTTGTATGATAAGTATCTAAGTAAAAGAAAAAGGTAAAAATAAAATGAATAAACACCTATATGAATTCATGATATAATTGTGAAAAAAGTTTTTAAATTACAAAATATTTTCTCACAATAAATATTTCTTGTAAGATATAGTCGATGTTTTATTAAGCCCGTTGAAGAGCGATTATCACTTGAAAGCTAGCGTTTTGTAATAAAAGGAAACTCATTGTGAGAAAATATTTTGTAATTTTAAACCTATATGTATATATCGAAACCATCATACCAACTCCTCTATACCTAGATTCATAAAAATATGTAAATTTATGAGAAATAATTATATCCCCACCAGCCATAATTTCTACTGGACATATCTTTATACACTATGTTAAAATATCACCAGATAGAACAAATATTGACAAAAAAAAGCTGAACAAATGTAACCACACACAAAAAATTTCATCTTTATTCATAAAAATAAGGATATGCAAATGAATTTTTATATCATTTGAATATGTGAAAATAATTTATATAAATGTTGGTCTCTTTTTTTCCTATATAAAGAAGTTCAAGGCATCTCAATTTTTTGCTGATTTTTCAACACATAGTACCATATATATCTCTTAATTCTACAAGTCTACAGTTCTACAATACTACACTTGTACAACCTCTCATAACGGAATATGAAAAATGTTTAGAAAGTCTAATTCAACAATGTTATGGATTCACAGCAGTGTCACCAATTTAATCAACCAGGCTACTTAATCTATTATATTGTGTTCAATAATTTCCTTATATATAACCCTGAGATCTATTGGATTTTAAAGGTATAGATAATACATGACAAAGCTAAACATATTCCAAATAAATATATTTTCACAACATATTGAGCCCATTATCTTGTATTTATTATGAAAGACAAACACTTTGTTGCTAGATTTAATTATTGAACTAAAAAACAATTATTGTTTATTGGGTAATGAACCTAAAGCTTATTGGTTGATTTAGGTCACATGATAGTAGAGAACCAATCAGCTAGAGAATAAACTTGTGTGTGTTGTGTTGACCCCCTACACATATACACAAATATATATAAACTGATCAAGACATATAGTATATTAGATGGCAGAAATGTAATGGGAACTGAATAGAAGATAGAGATTTGTTCTGATAACTACTGTATGGTGGAGAAGAGATTCGAGATAGCTATTAATACAATCTTGTTTGGGGATTTATTTTATGGCTGCAACTTGGAAGAAGTAGAAGGTAGCTAGTGCAAGGATGGCTCGCAAATGATGGCATGACAAACATTTCGTATTTCAGCTCTAACTCAAATAACATAGGCAGATTCTTTTGTTGTTTAGGCTCATTTGCCATCAACTGCAAGCAATGCAATGAAACTACAGACAACTTTACTTACATTTAGAGAGTAACGCTGATTTTATTAAATATAACTTTCAAACTATTGAGAGGTTACGTCTTGGCGCTTTTGGGGATAGATTAAATCTATGGGGAAGGTTGGTTATCGGTGTAAATGAAAGCATCATGATATTAAGGAGCATTGGGGAAACTCTTTATACATAACAAAACCAGGGATTGGCTCCACTCCACTCTTCTACGTAAGGCGAAGAATGAATAGCTTAGAAATTCCTAGGATATTGTCACGAAGAACTTTGAAGTAACACTTGAGACTATGCTTTCTGAGTCTACTGACTCTTTGCTTTGAATACAGTTTTGATTAGCTGAAAGAGAAAATTAAAATAATGTCAATTTGAGATACTGATAGACAAAGATAGATTGGGTTTGAGGGAGGTTCTCTATATCTGAATATGTATAGTGTATGAATGGAAGTTATAGATATATATAGCAATTGTGTATTGATAGTGTTGAATACAATGAGATAGATCTGTACTGACAGTATTCTTCCCGTGGTTACAGGACAAAGGGTCGCAAACAGGGCACTCACACCCCCAATGTGACACCACCACCCACACCCCTCACCCCCGGCTCGCCATCCCCATACTTTAGCGCCATAGACACTAAGTTCTATGAGCCGGGGTTCCTCCACTGTAGGGTATACATGCCAGAACCACTTTGGGGGGGTTCACTGGACAACACCCTAGACACTGACATGCGCCGCCCTACATTCTCTAGGCACACGTCTGAACACTTCTGGGTGGAGACAGCGGTCTGCTGGCCCATACTCAACAGAGATGTTGGGTTTGGGTCATCGGGCTCTGTCCCCTCCCTTCTGTAGGGCCCCACTCTCACAGCCATAGGTCCAACAGCACAAGACAACATCCGCTCACATAACATGCGCGGGACTTCCATCCTACCCTTACAGCAACACGGATGTTGTCTTCTTGGAGCGCCGCTGTGGACCTTGGCAGGTAAGCTATCTCTTTTTTCTCTTTCTTTTATATATACTTTAAAAGTAGAAATTTTAAAAGTTTAAAAGTCTATCAATATTCCAATAAGAAAAATATTGCATATTTCAAATTCTGTTCCTATTTTTAAATATATTTTTTCTCTAGAGAAATTAATAACTATTTATATATTTTTTAAAGTATAATTTGGTTTAAGATACTTATAAAATATATAGAAAGATATTTTAATTGCTAATTCACTAATTTACTAAAGTTATAACGAACTAAAAATAGGACAATGTTATAAGTCTTACATAATGTAATTATATATCAATAAAATAAGTTTAGGCTGTATTTATTATATACTTAAGATTATTAATATGTTCAAATATAGGTTTTAATACATTGTTTTTGTAACGTGCAGAGGGGGCAGCGATCGAACGTCGTTCTGGCAGCGACGATGCCTATGATAATCATAATGTCGCCCCAACGTGGGTCGCCATTAACTACTTCCGGTAAGTATAGTTAGATTAATTGAATAAACCTAGTTTCATATTTTCCATAGAAATTGGTATGACTGGTTATGACTGCTGTGCAAGAATGATGAGAAAAAAAGTTAATTTATATATAAGTGGATATTCTCTGTCCATTAGGAATTTTATCGAATAACAACTTTTTTTAAATATTTTTTTCTGAATATACATTTTTAATACTTTCTTTTTCAAATCTTTGTAGTGCGCACAGTGTTTTTTAAATAGAATTATATCAATATGATTTTTTATTTAAATAATCTCGAATTTTTTACCAATAATATATATTTAGAATGTTGAGATCAATTTTGTATTGCAGGAGGGGAAGTGTCGTTTGGGCAACGGCAGCATTTCTAATGGGGCCATTCTGTGAAACCAGACAGGCATCTTGTCAGCCATGGCTGGTGTAACCATGACCTCGACATTGAGGAATTTTCCTCTGTAAGTAACAAGTCAAGTTGACCACTTACACTCTATTTATCTAGGCATCAATAATGGCTATCAAAGACCTAACTATGTAAAATTATTGATGTACAAAATTGATAACATTTGAAAACATCAGAAGTGATATAAATATTTCAGTTCATTCATACATGAACCACTTTTTGTAATTTCTCTATTAAGTGTTATTGATATATTTGCAATATGGTCAAATCCTTATAAATAACACTCCAATATATAGATATCTTAATTAATAAGTCAATATTATCATGAATATAAAACACGAATTTTTAACTGATTGTTATAAAGATGTTTTTTGTATTGCAGGAGAGGCCTTGTCGTTTGGGGAGCGGCAAGTCCTCTGCTATCCAACTGGCAATAAAGCTTGGGGTGAATGGGCGAAGACTTGGGCATCTCTGTCTGCAACATCTGTTGGGACTACAGCAATTAACACTGGAGCTTCTTTCTATCTGTAAGTACAGTTGTATTATTCAATTAAACTCATTTAAACACAATATTCCTTTCCACATTAGGAAATTTATTGAAATGTCTTCTTTTTATCATCTCTAATTTTCTTATATTCAAATTTTCTTAATACATGGTTTCAATCATCTTCACATTGCACACATAATTCTCTCAAATAGTATTATCAATATGACATATTCTGATTAATCTTTAATTTTTATCATTAATATTATAATTATGTTTAGAATAATTTTGTATTGCAGGAGGGGATGAGCCGTTTGGGCAGCGGCGAGTCTTCTCTACATTTGTAAGGGCGCCACAATGTGAAACTGGACAGGCAAATATCCGAACATCTTTGTCAGCCATGTCTGGTGGAACTATGGCGCCGACATTGAGGAATTTTCCTCCGTAAGTAAAAATCTTAGTTATTCTGTGTCCAAATATAAAAATTGTGCTAACGTCAAATAATGTTATATAAAACGTTAAAACGTAAAAGGTATCATCAGGTGATATTTTGGTTCATAAAAAACTTTAAAGAACTTATTTCTGTTTTCTATAGCGCTATTTTATAATTCTCGAAATAAATGCTATTTATTTGTAGCATGCTTAGTCTCTGGAAATTATTATTAATATATTATATAATTTTTAATTGATGACTTTAATTTATAAAGTTAATATATATGAATATTAACAATTAGAGATTTCAAAATAAAGTGCATCAAGAAGGTTTAGGTAGATTTTGTGATGGCAGCAGAGGTGGAGTCGCTTGGGGGAGCGACGATATCTCTATCACCCTACTGGCGCCACAACGTGAGGTTTGACGAGTAAAGTTTTGGGCGGCTTCGTCCACGAAACTTCGGAATTTTTCAAACGTAAGTACAACTGAATCGACCCTCGTTTTTAGGCCATTGCAATGTCTGATTACAATAATCTAGTCTATGATAGAATATTATTGTAAAATTTCGATAGAACATATAAAATGCATATAATTAGATTATTTTATTAGACCATAAAGAGATAGCAATATTGTGAATGACCTTTTTACATATCCAATTTACCATAAAATTCTAATTTGTTTATAATATTCACATTGATAATTGTAATACAGGTCTTTTAATTATAATTAATTATTAATAATTTTATAAATAATATTTATAATGATATATTTTTTAATGAATCCATGTATTAGATTGTGTGTTTTATAGAAGAAGAAATAAGTTCCTGACTTGTGATACTTCTTCTATAGTGAATAGAGAGATGATCGTGGTCTTACTTTATTTCTTAATAAAGGCTTTAGTGTGTGATATATTTGAATGATTTAGTAACTCAAATTTAAGACATCTAATTGATATTTAGCTTATATCAAATAGATTATGATTTGTATATTGATGATTTATTTTGTGATGCAGGAGGAGCGAAGTCGTTTGGGCAGCGCAACGTTTCTCATCATCCAACTGGCGACATAACGCGGAGATTGAGTTGCGAAATTTTGGGTTTCGTCAGCTATGCATCACAGAACTGTGGTGATGCTTATTTGGAGCAGATTTCCAAGTGCAAGAGAAGATGAATTGTAATGACCAAATGCAGGTCATTAATGTCGCATTATCTGGAACCTTTATCATATGTTCAAGAATTGCATATTGGAAGAATTTCTTATGATATCATGTTCTTCAAGCTAAATGAGAATGGAGAAAATCATTGTGGTCATCTTCGAAGAGAATTTCTTTGCTCTCAAGATAATTAGAAATGTGAATGATATCTTGTGTGCTTGACGCATCTTTCAAGAGCTTTAAAATGAAATTTGTCGCACTTTTGAAACCTTTATGAACTTAGCAAATATATTCTTTGCTAATTGTACCTGAACCTATTGCAGGTCGATGCGTATTTGATTATGTTAAAAAATGAAGATTGATTATTTTGACAATTCAAGATGTTCAGTATATTGATTAATTTTCCAAGTTTTCGTGAAATCTGCGTGATGCAGCAGTATTACGTTCAACAACAAGAGTAAAATGAAAGAGGGAAATTTAAAACCCGAAATTCAAAAATGCTTCCTTTAAATCTCAAAATATTGCTTGGATATTATAGACGAATGATACTAAAAGCTAACATGGCTTCATCTTCGCTCTGAAAAATCAATATGTTATGAAATGTTGCCATCATTAATCAAAATTAAATTATATTTGAATCATCAATAGACCAATACAAACTCAATGTTTATCTTGAATATCTTCAGCAATTATTAGATATCTGATTGCTTGAAAACTTGTTAAAATTTCCAAATATGATAGATAAGCGTGCTACCTCTCGTGGAACCCAAAATGATCTCATGCAGAAATATTAACAGCTCAACTAAAATCTCGACTCAACAGAGAAAGACTACAAATTTGCTTATCGCTTGAAGATATTAGAATTTTCCTAATTCACTTATAAGTTATAATGAAAATTGCGATATCACTGTGCCTGGAGATATGGTTCTCAATATTTGACAAGAATAGAATGATCAAAAGAAACTCTCTTGCTGCTTTTAATGGAAGCGCGCAAATGCCAAAATCAAAAGTTTTTTAATGTAATATTGAACTATCTTTAATTTGATTTCCTTATCTACTAATCTTATCATTAGAGCTATCCTGTTGATTCCCATATAGCTTTATATAAAATTCCTAGATATTAAAAATCAAATATTTTTTTCTTTTTCAAACAACTCTCATGAAAATTCATATTTCCTTCCTTTCCAAGAAATTAGTGATTTGTCTTTTCTTTTTTTTTTTTTTTTGGAAAAGGTAATCTCTTCAAAATACCTCATTGTATTTTTCAATAATTCCCACTGCAATCAATTTCAACTGTCTCAAAACTGCCATAATCAATTCAATTCCTGTCATCAATGAAGATTTCCATCGTATTAATATATGCCAATTCAGCCCATTTTAAAATGCTCGCTTTACAACCAGAAAAAAAAAAGAAACTTTTTTTAAAATGCAAGAAAAAGGATATTCTGAAATCTTTAGAAAATCCTAATAAATCTCTTTTTGGAACCTTCTATAATGAATTTCAAATGCTTCCAAGTGCCATTTCATAAAGCAGTGTTTTTCCCCTAATTTGTTCGATGCCAATTAAGGATATCAATCATATGAAGCGCTTGCTCGCATACAAAGTTCATCCTATCAATGAATATCCCCATCACCTTATTATGTAACTCTTGCTCGCAAACAAAGTTCATCCTATCAAGGAATGCCCCAATCAACTTATTATGTAACGCTTGCTCGCATACAAAGTTAATCCTATCAAGGAATGTCCCAATAAACTTATTATATAACGCTTGCTCGCATACAAAGTTCATCCTATCAAGGAATGCCCCAATCAACTTATTATGTAACGCTTGCTCGCATACAAAGTTCATCGTATCAAGGAATGTCCCAATCAACTTATTATATAACGCTTGCTCGCATACAAAGTTCATATTATCAAGGAATGTCCCAATCAACTTATTATATAACGCTTGTTCGCATACAAAGTTCATCTTATCAAGGAATGTCCCAATCAACTTATTATGTAACGCTTGCTCGCATACAAAGTTCATCCTATCAAGGAATGCCCCAATCAACTTATTATATAACGCTTGTTCGCATACAAAGTTCATCCTATCAAGGAATGTCCCAATCAACTTATTATGTAGCGCTTGCTTGCATATCAAGTTCATCCTATCAAGGAATATCCCAATCAACTTATTATGTAGCGCTTGCTTGCATATCAAGTTCATCCTATCAAGGAATATCCCAATCAACTTATTATGTAACGCTTGCTCGCATACAAAGTTCATCCTATCAAGGAATGCCCCAATCAACTTTTTATGTAACGCTTGCTCGCATACAAACTTCATCCTATCAAGGAATGCTCAAATCATCATATTGTTTGCTATCATCTGGAAATCTCAGTTCTATTTGTAAATGCCTCATTGAACCCTTGCCAAATTTCCTGCCCAGTACCATTTCGCTAAGAATAAGCACCAGCATTAATTAATGCCATCCATCAACTGCCCAGTCTCATAACGCTCCGAATTTTATTATCCCGACTTCCTTTACCTCAGTCATCAGCTACTAAGTCCCAAATTATATATGTTTACTGCAAATTCTATGGCTCAGAAAATTTTAATGCTCGTCATAAGCTGCTGGTGTTTCCCCATTGTTATGAATGTCATCATCTCAGAATTCTAAAATATTATAATTATATTCACCATAATTCACCATGTCTATAATTGTCATGATCCCAGCTTCTTTAATGACAGTCATAATCTGCCAAGTCCCATGTTGCTATCAATTTAATGATGCCAAAAACCTGCAATTCAAGTTAAAAGCTAACAAGCTCCGTATATTCTTATGCATAATATTATTCAAAGAATTCTCAATGCCACCATAATCTGCCAAGTACCATATTGCTATGAATGTCATCAGCCCAATTTCAGTTATAAGCTTTAAAGCCTATATTGCTATGATTATCATAATTCAAATATTTTTAATGCCCCCCATAAGCTGCCATGTCCATATTGCTATAAGGATCTTAATCCCAAAAATGTTCAATGCCCCCCCCCCCCTTCATTAGCGGACAAATACCATATTACAATAAATGTCATGATCTCAATGTTTATTATAATCTACCAAGCCCCATATTGCTATGAATATCATATCCAAAGAATTCTCAATTCCCCCCATAAGCTGCCAAATACCATTTTAATAATCACAACGATATTCAATACCAATCATAAGCCTCCATAACTCAAAAATTATTCAATCCATCCCTCTCTTGCTCCCAAAAGCTATTAAATCCCATAGTACTATGAATAGCATGTAAAAATCATTCAAAAATGTTACATAATGTCCCAATTTCTATGAATTTATAATTCTAGCATTCCTCAATGTTACCATAACCCAAAGATTATTCAATACCCTACCTCCCCTCTATAAGTTGTCAATGTTATTAACATGGAAACAAAATATTCTACAATGTCCCATTAGCCTTATATTTCCCTTTCCAGTGAACATCATAATCCTAGTATTCCTCAATGTCAAGTAGAAGCTACTAAGCCAATAATTGCTCTGAATAACATATTCCCAAAAAAATGCTTCAATGCCCAATATAAGTTGCAAGTACTATATCATTCTAAGTGCCATGAACCAAGCATTCTTGAATATCTCCATAAGCTTCTAAGTTTCATTGTTATGAATGTCATGATCTCGAATTCTGAAACTCTTGGCTTCAGTCTTCGTCAATGACCGCCATTAGATTCCAATCCCCACATTCTACGAATATACAATGCCAATTTTTATCATAATTTTTATAATTATAATGGCGCTTATGATCTTCGGAACCCCATAATTCTATGAATATCATAATCCAAATAATTCTCAATGCCACCATAAGCTGCCAAGTACCATATTGCTATGAATATCATGAACCCAATTTCGGTTATAAGCTTTCAAGCCTCATATTGTCATGATTATCATAATTCAAATATTTCAATGCCCCCCCCCCCCCCCTCCATTAGCGGACAAATACCGTATTACTATGAATGTCATGATCTCAATGTTTATTATAAGCTACCAAGCCCCATATTGCTATGATGTATTGTATCATATATAATCTTTAATAATAATAATAAATAATATTTATTAAAGCTCGTATCAGTTATCAGGACCCATAATACCATGAATTTCATGTTATCTAGTATTCTCCAATTTCCATCATGCAATGATCCTAGTATTCTGCAATCCCTGCTATTGATCTAAACAATCTCTCGCTCGACAATGTCTAATCGGTGTTCTAATCATATATTTTATTCATTGACACCTATTTTCAAACAAGAAGAATCCATTTGATCTGTCATTCCTAATGTATCCTCATTGAATTATACTGGAAAAAAAAAACTGAATTCTCCCATCATCTCTCTCATTTTGATGCCATAAAAATTCTAAATCAAGAAAACTGCCAACGAAAATAAAACAATGAATATTTGTATGAAAAATAAACTTTATGTATATATTTACAAGAGTTTTCAAAACGTTTTGTTTTTATGTATAACCATTGACATTTAACATCAGCACTGCATTGATTTTCTCCAATATATAATGGTATTCTGATTTTTGTGATAAGTATAAATTGAAAGTAAAATATCAAATTAATGTGAATAAAGAACCTGATAGTATTTTTAAAGTTTATTAATATCTCTCAGGTTTAACTTCTATTAAAAACAGTGGTATATCTCCACATTCAGTTTTATGCAATCTAGACACTTTTATTTAAATTCATCACAGCACCAAAAACAGGATAACTCATATTAGAAGTGGGAAATGGAATTGAATATTTCGCTCCTAAATCTCATAACTCCAGGTTGCAGTGCTTCCATTAATATATCGTACCCTATCGGTACAGTAAAACCTCCATGAGAGGACACTCCGGCTAGAGGACACCTCTCTACAAAGGACAGTTTTCATTGTCAAAATTACCATTTGTTGCTATGTAACAACTCTCTGTTAAGAGGACAGATCGCTATAAAGGGAACTTTTGCTCTTCAACTAGGTGTTCTTTATAAAGAGGTTTTACTCTATTGAATTCTGAAGCCAGAAATCTTGAGATCTACTTGAGTTGTTCATTTAATGTAATTTGTAGGAATTCCACTTCTAAGTGTGATGAGAGAAACTCTTCTGTGTGTGGTTGCATGTGAGAATAGATAAAGAATTCAATTGGGTACATTCATGTCTAGAATAATTTTGAATCGCACTAATCCTAATGTTGGCGCGGCAGTATGTAAATAAAGAGCCATTGTCGGGAAAGGAATATGTTAATCTTCTGTATAGATTTGAAACTATGTAAGTTTAATTCATTTTTTTTTTTATTGTTTTATGTAAATACTTATTTGTATATATGTTTATTCGCGACTAGAAATGAAATCAGATTTTGTAATTCACTGGTTGGACTCTCGTGTTGTTGCTTGGCCAATCATCGACAGATACCTGCCCTAGAGACAACAACGGAATTCCGCAGTTTTTTTTTTCTTGGAAACACTCTTCCCTACATAGAGAAAGGTTGGTGTTCTCCCCCCCGTGACCTGAAATAGAGACTTTGGGCGTCTGGGAAAAATAGAGCCTGGGCACTGCGCCGCAGAACGCGACAGCCATCTATCCCTAGACTGCATGTAAACGCCTCCTGAAAATACTACTTAACTAACTACTGCCTCTCTTGAAGACTTCAAAAATCTCTGGAGAGTGCTACTTTGGGAACCACGCTTCTAAACAGTCTTTATTGTTTGAAGAACCTAAAATGAGGAAAAGAGAAAAGCCAAACATGTCTCCGTGGCGCAATCGGCTAGCGCGTTTGGCTGTTAACCGAAAGGTTGGTGGTTCGAGCCCCCCCGGGAACTTTTTTTTTTTTTTTATATCAATTGATACTTATATCTGATAAATAATTATCATTATAATTGCTCTTTTAACTCAACCTTTTATGTGAATAACATAAGTTGGCAGTATGCAAATAAAGCGCCTAGACTTCTTGAACGCCCCCAAATGCTTTCCAACTCACTAGTGTCTCTCTTGAAGACTTCAAAGCCTCTAGAGCCTGCCTCCTTTTTAGGATCAGTGTTCTTTGCAGTTTTATTTATTAAGGAACCTGAAGTTATGAAAAGAGAAAGTGCTAAACATGTCTCCGTGGCGCAATCGGCTAGCGCGTTCGGCTGTTAACCGAAAGGTTGGTGGTTTGAGCCCACCCGGGGACTTTTTTTTTAAATATGTTATAATATTATTAATACAGAGTAGAACCTCCCTGTAAAGGACACCTAATTACAGAGCCAAAGTGTCCTTTAGGGAGAGATGTACTCTTAGCGGAGAGTTGCTAAATAGAAAAAAAAATGGTAATTTTGAAAATGAAAACTGTCCTTTGTAGAGAGGTGACCTCTAGCGCGGGTGTCCTCTCATGTAGGTCCTACTGTACTAAATAATGACTTTGTGTTTTCACTCAACCCACCATGTGAATAATATAGAGTATTATCCTTATTTTTAAAAATATATAAGCACTTTTCTTAAAAACTGTATATTTTTTAGAATATTTTAACTGATCTTCAAAAGTTTCATAAATTTATCCTGGTAAGATGATATTCTGCACTCCAGGGGAACCAGGGTTATAAATATCTCTCTCATAAATTTGTAACTTAAACACAGCTAAGGATTACCACATGTGACAACGATGTGTACGGATTCTGTCCCACGGGGTCAAAAACAGCCGTCACAGGGAAGTTGTTGAGCAAAGGAGATAATGGAATTATTGATTCCTTCCCTTGAACTAAATCCAATGGAAAAATAGCGCCGCCATTGAAGACCAAGACCTACCCATGAGCTGAGAAACTGTAAGAGATTTTTTTTAAAGAATGAAAATTACATTTAAAAAAATATTTTTTATGACTGATAACAACTCCGCCTTTGCCGGTCCCAAGCCCGGTTGAAAAAGGAGGAAGGGCAGCAGTAACAAGCTCACAAAAAAACCTGGGCTCAGCTGGCCCGGCTGATAGTACCCTGTAAGGGGTTCTAATCCAGGGATACAGGATGAGCAGTGTTTGTACTTCATGTTAGGAGCGGCTGTACATGGCGTCTGTTCCTCATGTCAAAAGCGGCCATTTATTTTGAAGCTAAGTCGGCCTGCTACTGAGTAGTGCTCCTAGTCTTAATGACAAAGGCAGACGCATTCTACTTCACCCAGTCGTGATAGTTGTCAAGAAGATGACTGATAGCTTCCTATAATAATCATTTACCTTATCTACATATCCCAAGTACAAGTGATATAGGCCATGATAAGTCTGGTTGGTAGTAGCGACTACCTTTTACTGTAAGTTGCACTACATGTCTACCTATGTATAAAACAATTCACTTTTTGTGTACACACCTATTCCAGTTTGAATACTTGCACTCTCACTGATTTGATTTAACTTGTACAAGAATGGGAGGATACTATTGAAGCAAGTAAAAAAAGAGCTCATTGCGGTATTAGATCGGTGTCATGGTTATTGAAAAATCGACAGTGTATGTCATTCCTCCAACAACCCCCTACGACCACCATTGTAAAATAAAAATGACATAATACAACCTCTAATAAGAGACTACCTCCATGAAAGAGCAGATGCATCTATGTTTTCTAGAAGATCTACCATGAGGAGTTATAGCAATACATGCAGTTTATAACTTCGATTTAACGTGCCTATTCTATGGTCAAATGTAAATATTCAGAGATATAAAGGAAATTAATCAGGTCAAAATAAACCAAAAACTACATAGTTTTACTATTTAAATGTAATGGATATCAATAAAAAGAGTAAAATAATGTTTTTAAACAAGTGTATACATTTTTTCAGTTCAAAATAATTCTGCATGTTACATATATCTTTTATTTATTTCAACACACAAAACGCGATATCCCGGCTAGGGATAATTGCGTCGATTTACAATTTTTAAACAGAAACAGTTATAAACATATTATACAAGAAAGTAATCAAAATAAAAATAGAAACAATAATATATATTAGGAACCTGAACCTTTCAGGTTTGAAAGATAATCATAAATATATCTACAAAAATAGTTAAATCTATGATAATTCTCTCTGCTATTTACAAATTGATATAGATCTACAACATTGTTTATTGTCTGTTGTCTAGCGGTAGAGTGGACATTCCAACAGTAGATGTCTCGAGTCCTGGATTTCCTTGCCACAGTGACAGCTAGAGTCCTCAACCGCTCCAATTGTTGATAAAAATCCCTTAAAATATCCGTGGTTCGTTGTAAACTGGGTATTATAAAAATTGGAACGGAAAAATGTTGGAATTCAAAACGGTAAAAAGCTTTGGAATGTTACATATGGAGATTTGAGTAAAGAGAAACTATTTATCATTTAAGAAAAAGGCATCTTTTATCATCATTTTTTATTAAAATTTTAGAAGTATAAAAAAAAAACGTCCCCGGGTGGGCTCGAACCACCAACCTTTCGGTTAACAGCCGAACGCGCTAGCCGATTGCGCCACGGAGACATGCTTTACATATTTCTCTTTTCATAACTTTAGGTTCCTTTATAAATACAAACTGTTAAAAACCGTGATCCAAAAAAGGGGGACAGTATCGCTCTTTTTAGGCTTTGAAATCGTCAAGAGGGGCACTAGTGAGTTGGAAAGGATTTGGGGGCGTTCAGGAAGTCTAGGGATAGTTGGCTTTTTATTTACATACTGCCAACTTATTTACATGAAGAATTGAGTTAAAAGAGCAATTATAATGATACTTATTTATCTCTCAGATATAAAAGTATCAATAGATATTTAAACAAAAAAAAACGTCCCCGGGTGGGCTCGAACCACCAACCTTTCGGTTAACAGCCGATTGCGCCACGGAGACATGTTTTACATGTTTCTCTTTCCATAACTTTAGGTTCTTTTACCAATAATAACTGTTTAGAATTATGATTTCCAAAGGAGACAGTACCACTCTCCAGAGAGATCTAAAGTCTTCAAGGGATGTAAAAAGTGAGTCCAGAGATATTTAAGGGAGGCGTTCAGGTAATCTAGGGATCTGTGGCTTATTTACATACCGCAAACATATGTTAGATAATTGTAGAGGCATTTTGGTATTCCCTGTGGACACACACAAGCAGAGCTCTCAGAAAAGAATAAAGAAAAGGCATTGAAGCTTTTGTAATGTAGACATGGAGAAAGCCATTATAGACAATTGACAATTAAAATAATTTTATTGACATCTTGTCAATATATGCAAAGTGCACAGTCTGCACTATTAAAAAAAAAAGATAATTATATATATGCATCACATACTATGTACAAAGAACATGGCGCCTCTGCCAGCGCTGCAGAGTTTGTTGGAGAATCGCCAGTGGGTGTCCAGCGACACCACGTATTTCGCGTTCTACGAAGAATACGCCAATAAGCCACTTATAGAGAGAGAGAGTACCATGGAAACATATAAAAGAGCAAATTATCAATATTGAATGAAATTAAACCTGGTAGAGATCGCTAGAATCCCAAATATATAAATAAAGACTGACCTATTTGAACACCTAATGAGAATAAATGGTTTAGAAAAGATGTTGATGTTAGGAAAAATTTATGGAAGAGAGGAAGACTTGTAATGAGCTGGCTAGAAAGGATCAAGAAAGCTGCCGGAAGATGGGCTTCAATGATCGTCACTAACAGTTCAAATTGGAGAATATTTGTCCATATAGTCACCAAAAGTTGAACTCAACTTGATAAAACATAAAATCAACAACAGATGATACACATAAAGGATTGGGAAAAAGAGCAACTATATAATCATTGTGAAAAAATAGTACAAAATATAAATTGTACTGGGATCAGGTGAATAAATTAAGAAAAGGGCATCTACAACTTTTAGTTGAACGATCAGTAGATGTATTTTTATTAATTTATTCACCTGATCCCAGTTCAATTTCACATTTTACTATTTTTCACATTGCTTAGCGTTCTCACGTACTTCTTGCCTTAACTACCCGTTTCACGATTTTTCAGGATGCCTGAATAACCAATTTTTTAGTCGTTGAGGTACAGCTTTTACCACGCTGACGAGAGTCAACAGCCCGAAACATGTACGTGGTTTGTTTTTCTTGGTTAATCATGAATGGATATTTGGCCATAAAACAATGAACAGTTGATATTTATTCCGACATATGGCGCAAGCCATTCGCAAATTCTAGTTGCAAGATCTGGAGATGCCTTTTTCTTAATTATCATTATTATTATTTATGTTTATTAAAAATAAGAGGCTAGTAAAAAAAAACGTCCCCGGGTGGGCTCGAACCACCAACCTTTCGGTTAACAGCCGAACGCGCTAGCCGATTGCGCCACGGAGACATGCTCAGCTTTCCTCTTTTCTTCACTTTAGGTTTCTTTATCAAAATTGATTGTTTAGAATTGAGATTCCCAAAGAGGGCAGTACTGTTCTTCCAGAAAGCTCTGAAATCTTCAAGGGAAGCGGGGGAACTAGTGAGTTCTGAAGTATTTGAGGGGGATGTTCAGGCAGTCTAGGGAGTGGTGGCTCTTTATTTACATACTGACGCTAACATTTGGAGGTTCTCCGTCTCAAAGTTCGATTCTAAGATATTCTAAACATAAATCTACAAAATTTTACACCAAGCAAATTTAAAATAACCAAGTACAGTAGAACCTCCCTGTAAATGACAACACCTAATTGCAGAGCCAAAGTGTCCTTTAGGCAGAGGTGTCCTCTTACAGGAGAGTTGCTAAATAGGAAAAATGGTAATTTTGCAAATGAAAATTGTCCTTTATAGAGAGGTGTCGGCTAAAAGGAGGTTCTACTGTACTAGACTAATTTATTTTTCATTGTCAGTCACAGAAAATTATTTTAATGATATTGATTCGTCATGTTTTATGGACAGAAACAAGATTTTTTTTTCACAGCGAAACATTCACCCGCGAAGCATATATAAATAAAGAAGTTTCAAAGAGCACTTCACTCTATTCCATTAAAACCTCTAATAAAAAAATTCATAAATTTAACAAATAGGTGTATATAGATGAAGTTGCAATTTATAATATAGGCTATTCAAAGCCTATTCAAATTGAACCAATAACTAATTTACATATTTAGTGATAAAAGAGAGAGAAAATAGAGGTAACCCGGGCTCCTAGAGCATAAATCGCCAACTACCCGGGCTGTACAGCTACAGTCTAGAAGTCTTTTGTTGTTGTTTCTTATCCCCTTGAGTAAAGATTACACGAATTCCATAAGTTCATGATCTCATGGAATGGGGTATAGGGGTTCAGCTTTCGTTGATCATGGCACCATGATCCAGGCACACTTTGGTGAAAGTCTGACTTTTCCTGTTATTTGAGGGCATTCCTAACATGGAAGCCTTTGCTGCCGACATAACATGAGTACAGACGCAGCTCCTCCATATCCCTGGAGTGGGACTATTGCTGAGGTCCATCAACCGGGTCAGTTGAACTCAAGATTTTTAAAGAAGTCTTCAAATCTTAATATTTTTAATTTAATCTTTAAAGAAGTATAGTCATGGAGAGTAGATTGCTGAGGTGAACCAGGTAGTTCCAGGCTGAGTCAGGAAGTAGGGGCAGGGTTGAAGTCTTGTACTCCAAGCAGCGTCTGTAGCCTGTGTAGCATACAAGCTGGACAGGAGAAAAGGAGGTGATCCACAGTCTGTGACTCTTCCCGGCACTGAGGACATGTTGGTATTTAGTGATATAAAAATGATGGTTAGATCTGTAAGGAATTAGACTCTAGAATTTGAAAATAGACAAATATCTGCCCGGTAAGCGGAACACTGTGGGTTCGATTCCATCCCTGGACACTTTTATTTTTCCGTTTATTATTACTCTTCACAATTCATCCTTTCATACTTCATCCCTAAGGTTAGAAATAATCGTTATTTCTCCTTAAATAAATTTCGATTTTTCGTTCAAAAGAAACACATGCGGGATAATTTTCAAATGTCGTTTTACAATCGGACTACCTTGCTTATTTTAGGATAAGAAAATGTAATGTTAATGTTGTTACATTATGATTGTTATTAATGTATTCTTAAAACATTGGTCGTTCTATGAACAGGACTATAACGACATCCAGTTATAAGTCTTATTGAAGCTTTACCTTAAAAAGTTAAATACAGTAGAACCTCCCTGTAAAGAACACCTAATTGCAGAGCCAAAATGTCCTTTAGAGAGAGGTGTCCTCTTATCGGAGAGTTGCTAAATTGTAAAAATGGTAATTTTGCAAATTAAAACTGTCCTTTGTGGAGAGGTGTTCGCTAAAGGGAGGTTCTACTGTATATTTAACTCTAAATATTGTAATACAATATAATGCGGTTATGATTATAGAACGGTGTTTAACAAGTTTTACCGCAAATGTTCCTTTTTACATGACGAAAAATAGTAATTTATTTCAAGAAGAAATAACGACTATTCCTATCCTTAGGGATGAAGTATGAAAGGATGAATTGTGAAGAGTAATGATGAACGGAAATCCCTGGACACTTTTATTTTTCCGTTCATCATTACTCTTCACAATTCATCCTTTCATACTTCATCCCTAAGGATAGGAATAGTCGTTATTTCTCCTTAAAATAATTTAAAAATTACTATTTTTCGTTCTGTAAAAAGAAACATTTGCGGTAAAACTTATTAAACATCGTTCTAAATACTGTAAATTAATGTTAAAAACTGATTACAACACGATCAAATGATTCACATAATTATTTTATTTATTCTCACACAATATACAATGAAGACATCTGCTACCCTATACTCTCATTTTTTAATCCCTATAAAAGCGTTTTATATAAATTTGGCTATTTCAGCATTTTTTCAACTTACTCGCCATGAAAATCCAATTATTTGGAATATTTGTAATAATCTCTAATCATAATAGATAATATTTGTTAAAGCATTTTATTCGTAGGACAACATTCACTTGGGGAGTACCCAGATGAAGCCGAGTCCTACTATATTGTAACGAATAGTATTTGAATAAAATGATACATATTATTTTATAAATACACATTCTGGATATACATTCTGGTAAAACGGGTCATTCATTTAGTTAATTATATTCTTTAGAGGAAAAACTCATCCCTGGATGGTTTAATTTTCATATTTTAATTAAGAAATTAATTATCTCTTAAACACTCAGGTTTAAAATGGAATTGAAATCTGGTTCGTTGTTAGTAAATAGAGAATTTTCTGTGAATAAAGACAAAAGGTAATAAAAACGACAAGTTTTTTTTAATGAAGAACTCGTTTTTTACCTTTTATCTCTTCTTAGCAATAATATCCTGCGATTCTATCTTTTTTATTACAGTAGAACCTCCCTTTAGCGGACACCCCGCTAGAGGACACCTCTCCATAAAGGACAGTCGTCATTTGCAAAATTATCATTTTTACAATTTAGCAACTCTCCAATGGTTGCAAGGTTTTCCCACTATATACTAAGTGCAATTCTCAACCTGCAACCCCAAAACACATTATTGACTGTATTGACTTATCCATTGATGAGCTCTACTCTTCCCAGGCAGACACAATGAAAAGTCTCAAGGTTTACAAGCTTGATACCTTAATATGATTGAGTGGAGATAAAGAAGAAGAAGAAGAAGCAACTCTCCGGTAAGAGAACACATCTCCCTAAAGGACACTTTATCTCTGCAATTAGGTGTCGTTTACAGGGAGGTTCTACTGTATATAAAATATATTTGTGTTCATGGAAAACACAAGAAGGTTGTCTCTTCTTGCGAGTGTGACAATAACAAAAAATATACAGAGAGTACATGTTGCCAAAACCAACACTCCTAAAATAGTGAAGGAAAGAAGAAAGGTCATACTTTAAATCACATCGTTCCACGTCGTTCCTGGAAGCACCTCGCCAAATTTAACACGATTCAAATAAACAATGGACAACTATTTCTGCGACATCAAGTCACGCTGTAGTTGTTGTTCTGTTCACTGATTCTACTGCGTAGTTGGTCTTAGAATAGACTGTGGAAAACTTCGAACTTGTATCCACCAAGTTTAAAATATTCTTCAGTTTCTATGCCCTTCTTGAGCCGGTCTTAGTGTCCTGTGGACACCTCGCTTCTCTATCTCTGAAATATTTTTCATTTGTGTATATTTTCACCTCTTTGGGTTCATTTTCGAGGTGCCAAGATGGTACCTTGACTTAATAAATTTGGGTATTTCTGTGTGCTCTTTATGTTTGTTTTACCATTGACAATGCAAGTCAAATTTGTGTTTCAATTTCTATTTCTGAAAATTATAACTAATGTTTCACTCAATTTTTATTACATATAATTAGAAGCTATTTTTTACTACACACCTTATACTGCAATGAATAAAAATCGAATAAGTGGGAGGGCATGACTCATCAGAGGTGAATCTTCCCAGAAGT
The DNA here is from genome assembly GCA_030710605.1 of Cordylochernes scorpioides. Lineage (NCBI taxonomy): Eukaryota > Metazoa > Arthropoda > Arachnida > Pseudoscorpiones > Chernetidae > Cordylochernes > Cordylochernes scorpioides. The sequence continues at coordinate 29,779,165 of CP092868.1, forward strand.
TCGCTATTTTAATCTCTAGACCGCTCTACTATTGTGTAAGAGACTGATCTTCTTATATACCCTGCATTTGTGATAGAATTCATTATGTTTTAAGAGAAATATGTAAATATGTTTCTAGGACTAGAAATACAGGGTGCGCAACAGCTATTTAAGAACATTGAATGATGTCATCCTTTAGGTGTATGTGTTCATCTATATAAAACTTTAATATGTAACAAATGCTCTTTTTCCTTTGTCTATTCATTTTTTCCCATGGACACTATTTTGTTCTCAAATAGCTGTCGCATCCTGTATATACAGTAAACCCTCCATGAGAGGACACTCCCGCTAGAGGACACCTCTCTACTAAGAACAGTTTTCCTTTACAAAATTAACATTTTTACTATTTTGACACTCTCCAGTCAGAGGACACCTCTCCCTAAAGGACACTTTGTCTCTGCAATTAGTTGTCCTTTACAGAGAGGTTCTACTTTATATAAATTAAATTTATGATGTTATTTAGCGCATCTCTTTATTGAGCTCCACCTTTCATTTCTTCAATAGCTTCCCTTTCCAGTCCATTATTTAAACTCTTATTATTATTTTCTTCTTTTTCTTCTTCTTCTTCTTACTGTTCTCTTTCCATTTACTTGAACCTTCATCACTTTATTCATCAATCCATTTCCTCTTGATATATGTTGCATTCAATTATTGCAAACTTTTCTGATGACTACAATCCTTTCCCAATCTTCTATGACTTCATTCTGTCAGCCTTCGTGATTCCTATATGTAAAATGCTACTATTTTGTTTGAAATAGGGACCTGTAAACAAACCAATCACTGAATGCAACATTTAAACCAAACATCACTGGGCATCTTTCCAGAATAACTGATAGCATATAACCAGCTCATCAACTGGTCACTATTCTAAGCAATCAATAGAATATTAATAATAGAATTCATTCTGTCAGCTCTCGTGATTCCTATATGTGTTG